>OU696532.1:108984888-110188975 GCA_916048285.2 Bellardia pandia
ATGGTATAACTATAACAAGGTGAGTGCAAATTGGCAACATATACAACTCAATACAGAAACAAGAGGCATATTGTTTATGTAAAATAATGTACTACTATCAAAAACACTTGAAAAAGTATTACTTTTGACGTAATTAAATTGTAAACAAAGTCAGCTGTGCTTTTGAACTCACCATGCATAGTTACACCATAATTAGTTTAAAGTTGAAAAAATGCATTTGTATTTACATAAGTATGTATACATATACATAAGTAGCGACATATTTAGCCTACTTCAAAACAATAAAAACACTGGGTATTTAAACATTAATATTGAACAAAAATCGGTATTATAGAGCTATTTCGTTTTAAATTTGAGATAAGAATATAAATTTCAAGTATTCATATAATATTTTTTTTTATCAGAAACCAGCAATTTTTAAATTTTACTTCACTCATCAAAAGAAATAGACACAGTGTAGGGTTTATAATCTAATTGATATTGTACATAGATTTTATGCATTTCCGATTTAGAGTTGCATTTTTTAGTACTGTGGTTTGTGGAGGTATGCACTAAACATATGCAATAAGTACATAGTATGTATGTATATGTACGTATTTATTGCAAATTTTTAGCAAACAATTTTGCAATAAATAGCTTTTGTATTTTTACAATTTTGCTGAAATACCCATAACCTATAAATACGAAATGGAAATTTTTATTTCTGCAAGAAAAATTAAGTTACTGTGTAAAAATTGCTGTAATATAAGCAAGAAGATGCTTTTTCAAGCCTCTGTTTAATTTATAAACAAGATTATTAAGATTTACGAATTAACTCATTAAGAGCCCACTTATTAGTTGCCGATTTTAATATTTTTCAAATTTCTTTTCATATTGGATTTTAATGATTATAGAAGATTATTGTGTAATTTTTATTTGACACCTGCGTGTCTACATATCTACATAAATTATATTATTCTGTATTAAAAGAGTGTCATTATTTTATGTATTAAATTTACTATTTTTCTCTCAAATATTACAAATCTATACATTTTATAGGTATACAAATATTCAAATAACGAAGATTAGACTATACAAATGCGTTAGGCTAACGATATACCTACATAGGTTAAAAAATCATAATATTAAAAAATGAAATTTTCAATTCTTAGTTAAATGCTTTAAGCACGTCAATCTTAACTAGATATAGGTACATATGTAGATAGTGTCGTATATTTCAATGGATTATGAAGCTGACGATAGTAAAATTTTTTTCGATGAAGTTAAAAATGACATGGAATACGAAACAGTTGATATACTAACGCCATTCAAGAGAATTCAAGGTAAAACTTCTTTATGCAAAATAAATTAAAAGCTATTTTACCAATCTTTCTGAAATGCTATTTCAGTATGGTCTAACAGTGAAACGAAACAGTTAATGGATCTTTATAAACGTTTCATAAGTGAAGTCGGTACAGAAAAAAGATTTGCAATAAAAAAAGAAATGTGGGTCGAAATTTCTACATACTTTCCAAATAAGGATGCTAAGCAATGTGAACAGCGCTACAATACTGTGCTTAAAAGAAAGAAAAACTGTCTTACAAAAGTCTATATATCAGAGGCAAGAAGAAAAACAATAGAATGTGCTCAAAATACATATCAAATTAACCGAATACAGAAGAAAGACAAAAGAAGATATAAAATTATACCCTTAATAAATACGGAGAAAAAAAATTTACCGGTAAATAATTCAGTGAGGAAAATTCATACCATACCAGAAATCTTGTTGGAAATAGCTGCAAAGAAAGAAGAGGCTAAAGAAAGACGTCACCAAGAAAAGATGGAAGTTATTAAACAAATACAACATTTATTACAACAAATTTTAGATAGTAAAAATAAGTAATAGGCTTATTTTAAATTATTATAAATTTATTTAGAAAATAATACTTACATAGTTTTAAATCTTTCCAAAGAACTCAAAATAAAGCAATTAAAATTGTTTTTAATCTTCAAATTAATTACCCCACAATAATGCTGTTCAAAGAAGTTTGAAAAAATATTTTACCAGTCAAAGGAAAGGTCATAACACTATAAATTTTGCAAGGAATCAAACAGTTATCAGTACAAGAAACAATTCTAACTTAAGAACAGCAAGGTGTAGACTAGAAATCACAAAACGGAGAATTGAATACATTGGTTGTTTGGAATATAATAATTTACCTCATGAATTGAAAACTATTAATACAATATCAACTTTTAAGAACATTTTAAAAAACTACTTGCTTCATAATTTAGAAATGCTTTTAATATAAAATCGTCTTTAAATACGACAACATTTTTATTTTTTGTAATTAACTAATTTTTTTATTATTATTTTAAATATGTATGTATGTTTTATAACACGAGTACAAGTCTATATTATATTAAATTGTAAAATGCTAACTCGTCTCAATAATGTCTTATGACGCTGAGGCAATTATATAGATACATAGTTATTCGAAAACTGGCTAATAAAATCAAATATTTGAAAAAAATGTGGACCTGTAAAAAAACATTTTTGTGAATTTCGTTTCATTTTTCGAGAATTGCTGGATTTTCTTTGCACTTTAACAATAATAAAGTCATTGACAGGAAAATAAAGCAAATTAATTTCAAATGTTAAAAGAAGTTGAAATGTTATCATAGTTTTTAAAATTTCTACATATTTCATTTAAAATTAGCGAAATAATGAAAACAGTATAAAGCTGGATTTTGGTTTGAAAAGCGCCAAAAGCGAAATGTATAGTAAAGTTTGTAATATATAACTTTTCGGAGAGTAATCAATTTTATAGTTACAACCGAGTTTTTACATATGAATGTTACACGAATCAAATTATACCTACATATGTATACGACTTACAAAACTGGTACAAAATTTACAAAAATTAATAAAAGAAATATTTAAAATTACGCTGAACAATGAATTAATGTATTTCAATTATTTTAAAATCATTTAGAGACATTGAAAAACAAACAAATTAAAATTATTTGAGTTATAATACTATGTATGAGAAAGAAAAAAATTAATGCATTATCATTTGCATTTTGTATGTGAATTAAATACATAAAATACTTTTTGTTAAAACTGTTCGGTTACATAGTATAGAAATTTGAAAGAAAACATCGTGGTGCAACTATACAAGGTGAGTGTAGTAGCCCAGCTGACTGACTTTGATTACAATTTACTTATGTCAAAAGTAATAATTTTTCAAGTATTTTTGACAGTAGTACATTTTTTACACAAACAAAATGCCTGTTGTTTCTGTTTTGTGTTGTATTTGTTGTCGATTTGCACTCACCTTGTATAGTTGCACCATGGAAAACATTTTCATTTTCAAATCGAGTAACCCCTTAACCAGTTACATTGCAATTCGATTTTAAAATAAAAATATTCATATTGAAATTTATACCTTTCGAATTGAATTACAGAGTAACCATTCTTTTTTACATACAATACATACTTTTAAATATGTACATAATTATTTAATTTTGGTATGACGGCTAGTTTGATTGTGTCTACATAGTTGTCGATACGTCGCAAACCGTTTATCGCATTTATCGCAAGCAAATTGTTTCTCAGCATGAACATCACGTAAATGTTTTTGCAGATTATCTTTGCGTTTAAACGATTTCAAGCATAGATGGCAAGTGAAGGGCCTGTCGTCAGTGTGCGTCAACATATGACGTACCAAATTACGTTGCAGTTTAAATTCAAATAGACATTCGACACAATGAAACATATTTGTTTCGGGATTACGTTGATATTTGTTATTGAAATTGGTGTTAGGAGTTGTATCAAATTTGGGAATTTTTGCGGGATGAAAAAAGTACGGACGATCATAGTCATCTGTATTAATCATATATTCGTCCTCGTCATCATCTTCCGGAATTATTGTTTCTGGCTCAATTTTAGGTTCATGCATATCATCATAGCTGTAGGCATCGATTATGTCGTTTGGTTCCTCTGAAAGAAATATTTAAATGTTTGTATAATATAGTATATAGACGTAAAGACTAAATAACATATGCTTGAACTCGTTTATTTATTTAAAAAAAACTTTTCTTATTTAGGCCAAAGCACAGCAAATATTTAGTTTTAATTTATTTGGTGCTATTTGATCTTGCAAAACTCTTGTAAGAGTAAACAACGTCAAATAAATTTGTGCTAAAACAAGTGCTTACGCACTTAATATTTATCGAATGTAACCGTACTTCAAGTGTGATTTAAAAATAATGAATTTTTTTATTGCAGTTTTCTTTTGTAGCTTTATACGATCATGGATCCATGAACAAAGAAATAAACAGATTACACGCAATATTTACTGACGAATTAAAAATTAAACTAGTCCTAGGTTCTGGTGTCTATATAGTGGAGATGGGCACTTAAATGTCATTTGGACTTTCAGATGAATCTAGTGTCTTCCAAGAGGAAATACTGGCGATTTTGAAATTTATCAGCCCAATCATGAATAAAAAATCCGCGGGAGTTTTTCCGTTTATTTTTTTATTTTTCTCTTGGTACGCTGCAGCATTGAAGGTAATTAGATTATAGACGAGCTTGTAAGACAAAGCTATCAACTATTCTTAATAGTAAATGAAGTGCCGGTGAAACTACCACTTAGCTATTACCAGAGGATAATAATCTTAAGTATCAAGTTACTACTGCATCTGGCTAAAAGTTTTGGGTCATTACTCATTAAGGGAGACGAACATGTGTCACTCCGGAATTCTGCAGAACGAATTCTGATGTGAATCATCTTATCTGCCAATGTCCGGGACTTTAATGTAATAGATTTATATGGTTAGATTGTCAATTCCACGAAAATGTTGAGGTATGTAGGCAAGAAGACATATTCGCATTCATTACGGTATTCGGCTGGTAGATAATTATGTCAGATTTTGAAATGACAGTTCAGTAAAAGTTTTAGTCTATGCGGGGCGATTAAGCCTGTGACTGGACTCCGACTTCAGTTGTGCCAGAACTACTCTTATTTGACATGTCAGCATTTTCGGCTCACAGTCGAAATTTGGAGAATTAAAAGTGAAGCCTAAACTAAGTGTTTATAATATAAATTTGGCTGCCAATTAAATTAAATAATAACAACTTTCGTAACAGAAATAAACAAATAAAAATAGTCTTGTTTCCCAGAAATTCTAAAGAATATCTACATATTAAGCAACAACCTAAAAACGTATTCAAATTTAATATTTAAAAAATTATTCACTTAAATAAAAAAAATTAATATATTTCATTTTTAGCTATAACTATTGATTGATCTTTGTATATATTTGTTCAAGCTTATCACCAAAAGTTTGTTTCTGCCATCTTTATATAACAAGTGAACTTGGAAAAAAACATAGTTTATTTGAAATAGTTTACAATTATTTAGTTTTATATTTTTTATTGAATAAATTTTTATTTTAAATAAAAAAATAATATACTAAATCCTAAGGATTACTTTGAATAATAATAAAAAAAAACAAAGATTAAATTAACTTTACATTTGTTGTGTTGATGGATGTGCTAAGGGAAGGGGCAACGAAGCACTTGACGACGAAATATCAATGGGAGATGTTGATGTATTGGTGGTGGCAACAAAAACTGGTGGTATAGGATTTATGAAATGATGACCTAAATACAAAGGCGGAGGTGTTATATTACTATCTATATGAGGTGAAGGCAGCGAGGCTGACGCCTTGTGCTCTTGTGCAGGGGCTGTTTGTAGCGTTGACAGGGCAGCCGGCGGTTGTTGTGGATCAAGTGGTTCTGCACCCTCAGCGGGTTGATCAGTTTTACGTAAACGTCCGGTAAATGAAGTAACTATTATACCATGTACCGTCCTTAAGTGAGCATTTAAACCATAACGTTGCAAAAATGCGGCACTGCACATATCACAACGAAAACGTTCTCCTGTATGACGTCTTATATGAGCTTTCAAGTCATTACTTTGAGCAAACGCTTGGGGGCATTGATTACATTTGTAAGGCTTCTCACCTGTATGGGTGCGCATGTGTATAGTAAGATTGTAGGGACGATGAAAACCTTTGCCGCATAAATTGCAGAGATTTGGTTTATGCCCAATATGATATCTAAACATAAGAGAGTTATTGCAATGAACTAAAAAAAACCTGCATTAATAAAAATAACAAACCTTTCGTGCATTTTCAAATCAGTGCTACGTGGAAAACCTTTTTCGCAAAAACGACATTTATAGGGCTTCTCACCCGTATGACGACGCATATGAATTTTGAGATATTCATTGCGTTGAAAGGAATCTCCGCAAATATTGCACAGAAAGTTGCGGGGTTGGGCATGTTTTTTCTTTTGGTGTTCTCTCATTTGTTCCTTTTCGGGGAAAGTTTCGGAACAATGTTTGCAAGCATACAGACGATCCGTATGTAACAATTTGTGTTTTGCCAAATAGGCTTTGGTGGTAAACTTTTTCTCACACATATCACAATCAAATTGGGGTTTTTGTACCGTGGGGTCTTTATTGTGCCTGGTTTCTATATGCCGTTGCAAATGATCTTTTCGACCATAAGCACTAGAACACTGATCACATTTGTAGTTCTTTTCACAATGTATACTTTGTATATGCTTTTGCAAATGGTCCGAACGTGAAAAGCCTTTACCGCAAAATTTGCAAACATGTGGCTTTTCATCGCTGTGGGTCAGCATATGGCGCAGTAGATGATTGTAGCGGGTAAACGTGCGATTACATTCTTTACAACGATTATCTTCGTTTTTGGAGGAACCATGACGACGTCTTGGAGGTTTTGTTGAGGCTTTAATTTTATTTTTGATGTTGGCGGTGGAACTTGTAGGATTTTCTGTTTGTACCATAGTTTGCTCTTGTTTAAGTGAAGACATGTCAGACTTGTTGGACTTTTTACTCGGTTCAAACTTGCCACCATCATCCTCTTCACTGTCATGTTGATAATCCTCATCTGTATCTTCCTCCTCACTTGTATTGTTATTGCTATGATGCTCATTAAATGAATTGTTAAGATTATCTTCTCCGCATTCTTCTTCGTCGTCTTCATCATCATTTTCTTTTATTTCTATGTTATCGTCGGATTCTTCCGGTTTTAAATTAGACACTTGTGATTTTATTGCCTCAAATGAACTATTTGTGGATTTATTTAGTTTTTCATTTTTATCACTCGTAATATTGTAACTGAAGTCGGGGTTTTCAACTGTAAACAATGAACATTTTAGAAAAATAATGAACTTTAATTGAGATTTATTCAACAGAGATATACGAACCAATAAATTTTTTCTTCTTTTGTTTTATTTATTTTTTGTTTGGTTTTTAATATTTTTTTGTTTTGGAAATTGGCACTTAATTGTTAAAAAAAATTTAAAGTTTCTGTTACGAAAGATGTTCTTTAATACCCCCAATTAGAATTATTAGTTACATGCCTATTAGTAGTTTAATTTTAGATTAATAATATAATAGTGTACTTACCTTTTATGGATATTTCTGGATGGGCTATAGTCTCGACAAATTGTTTAACATCTTCTTCGTCCATATCATTGAAGTTATGATGATCCAGGCCTTCGTCTTCACTGGAGAAAGGATTTGTAGCAGCCATGGTTTCGTTGTTGACTAGAGGTTCGTTGTCATCGTCCTCTTGGTAATCCGGCCAATGACTGCTGTAGTTATTTAAACTAGCTGGAGGATTTTCAATTTCAGGTTCATCAAGAGAAACTTTAGAACTTAAAATTTTAAAAATAAAATAAAAAAATCAATTACACTAAATCAAAAGGGATAATGTTGTATGTATTTAATGATCTATAACTTTAGTGAAGGTCTAATGAAATGGTTTCGAGATTACCTAAAATAATGCACTTATTCACTAAGATTGTGATTACCACGACTCGCAAAATAACCCGAATCTTACTTGGATTGACAACTAACACCTATTACCAAATAGCTAAAATTACTAGTTTTTTTGTGCTAAACGTGCCTTTATTATACAATATTGTTTAAAAATTTTTGATTTTTGTTTTTACAAATTGATTTATTTTTTATGCACCATGAGCCTATTTAATTTTTAAATTTCCGTAAATCTTCTTGTATTGAAATTAAGACAAACAACCTAATTTTGAACACTTACATATTTAATTTGTCATCCTCGATCTTGTGTACCCGTATTAAATGTCTTTTCAAATGGTCCTTACGGGTAAATTCTCTTGAGCATACATTACACTTAAATTCACAACGTATACCCTCGCTGGGATGCTCTGTAGACAAATGGACCTTTAACTGGCCTAAATGATTAAATGTTTCACCGCATACACGACATTTTTTACCATCATTTATGTGGCTAGTGGCACGATGTTGCCTTAATTCAGTTTCGACAAAAAACTTTTTCGGGCATATCTCACATTGAAACACAGAGCTTTTTTCGGTTTGTGTATACTTGTCTGTGGTGGGGGCACTCACCCTTACAGCTGTTGCACCACTTCTACTACTGCCATTACCTTTCTCCTGTTTGGGAACCCATGTTACATCATACAACGCCTTTAGATGGCAGTAAGCCTCTTCCGTTTGCCTTTTAAATTGATGGGCGTTGCGAGCCGCTTCCATGCAGGCATTGCATATTTGTGCTGGTAACTGATCATTGTGTGCCACTGGATATTTTGTACACTCTGTAAGAATTTTAGCTATAGTGGTGGTGTCGTCGCCAAAGAATATTTCATTGAATATTGAAAACAAATTGGCATCGTCCTGCATACATATACGGCAAATTGTATTTTTATTGTAGCTTGGCAAACTTGTATTTATTTCCATTCTTTTAGATTTAATAATAACTTATTTAATTATTTAAAACATTTTTTTGTTGCAAAATTAAGAAAATTATTGATTTTGTTTACAAGAAATAGCTTTGTAAAAAACGCCACTTCTTTTTATGCGGCGGAAAATATCAGTCACCGCAAACTGATAACCTTAACTACACAAACTAAACACAGTTTAATAAATGTCAACAAATTTTTGTTTATTTATGTTTTGTTATTGTAAATTTGGAATTGGAGGTGTTTTGTAATGTAATGTAATTTTATTAATAAAATAAGACAATTTAATAGAAAATGTCTTCTAAAACAATACTTGATGTGAATAAAATATGTCGTGTGTGTTTGCGTTGTAAATTAGATATGAAATTAATATTTGAGTACCAAGAAAATCCAACAATTGCTCAAATGTTAAGCGAGTTGACACTATACAAGGTAAGTAATTTAAGGATACATAATCCGAATATTGGGAGCACGGTTTATACATTAAGACCAATTTGTTTCCTTGAGATTTTAAGTTATTGTGTACGCTTACTAGATACAATCACATAACACACACTATTCAGAATGATCTCGGTGCATATTAGTGCAATATTAAAAGAAACGAAGTCAGGCGGAAAAGTTCATAGGTATTATGGCGTATTTATGTATATCTCTAATCAGCATCGATATCAATTTAACACAATAATTCATACATACAATAGTAATATAAACTTAATTTTGGTATTATCTTATATTTTCACGGACTTCCCTAGAAAATTCATATTTTATTTTATTGATATTTCATTATAATTAGAATTCAAATTAGGAATTTTATATAGGCACATACATGGTGAAATTAAATACTAGGTGACAGCATTGCTACAACAATTACAACAAGGCAAGAACAACAGGCATTTTTCTATATGTCAAAACCTTCGTCACTGTCAAAAAGTTTTTTTTTTTATATAACTTTTTGACATTTTCAATTTCACCATGAATAATCAGCTGGCGCTACGCTGTCACCTTGTATTTAAATTCACCTTGGGCACATATATGTATTCACAATATTATTTAACGATTTTCAAGCCAATTTGAAAAAATCTTACTCCATACTATAATTTTGATTTGTAAGGGACTAATCAAATTTATTTTCAGATACAACATTTTAATGGATTACCGCATTTGATATGTTCAGATTGTTTAAGTTTACTAATTAGTGCCTACAAATTAAAAGAAAGATGTGAAAAATCACACAGAATTTTAATCGATTTGCTTGATAATAAACAAAACAACATAAGTGATAATACAACATGTGCTGGTCTCATGAACGATACATTGGAAAAGGGAACCCAAACAGAAGAATCATTTATGTATCATTGTGAATATTATGATGAAACATTCAATACTGCATATACTTTGAAGGTATGTATTTACATATGTATATATATATAAAATAATATTAATTATTAACTACATGGTGTAATTATACAAGGTGCAATACATAAACAACAGCTAAAATTATGTAGTACACTCGAAAAAGTATAACTTTTGATATAAGTAAATTGTAAACAAAGTCAGTCAGCTGTGCGACTGCGCTCACATTGTATAGTTACACCATGTTACACCATGATCAACTGAAGCTTAAACACATTCGTCACTGCAGGCTGCCGACTAAAATATGTCAAAAATAAAACACACACGTTTATATGTGAATTATTATTTTGACCTGCTATCGCTTGACACACCATAGTTTGTACACATTCTATATAATTAAAATTACTTTCAGCTGCATCGTCAAAATAAACATATTAATTGTTCGGTAACTTGTCGCTTTTGTTCACGTTCCTTTGAACGTATGGAAGATTTGAAAAGTCATATATCAGTTTTTCATCCAGAATCTGGTTATAAATATTATAATGAATGCCACATTTGCAAACGACAGTTTTTAAACAAAGTTCAGTTGAAAGTACATATTGAAAATATGCACAAGTATAAGTTTATGGAAGAAGATATCCAATTATCTAATTATCAGGAAGCAGACATTAATGAGGACGTTATGATTACTTCTGAGAAATCAAATACATCGAAAATTTGTACTGCGACTAGTGATGAAGAGAAAGAAATGTTAAAATTGTTTAAAGAGGAAAATTTTGCACAATTAACAGATTATGAAGATGAAATCCCATTAAACATGTTAATAGAATCGAATGATAGAACACAAATAATAAAAGGTACATTTTGATGAAATAACATGAATTATAACAATTTAATGAATTATTTACTTATATTATATTTATTTATTTATATAAATCATTTGAAGAAAGTACTGAAATGTCAGCAGAATCTCTGAACTCTATAGAAATTGATGAAACAACTAATATTTCAGAACATAATTTACTGCCAACTAAACAAAGTAGACATAAACCCAAAAAAAAAAAATTAATGATTGCTTTACATATATCCTTTATTAAACTTATTTTTAGGTGCCTCTAATAAGGATTCCATTCACAATTTCTCAAAGAACTCTACAAATACTATACGAAAAAGTAGGCGATGTGGCGGAAGGCACCCTAAGAAATCTTCAAATTGCAAATATTGTTGGAAATTCTGTGAAAATAATTTAATATTACAACAACATATTGCAGAAGATCACATACAAGTCAAACAACTTTCTTGTAAAATTTGCAGCATAAATTTTAGCTATAAAAAGGCTTTAAATAATCACTTATCTAAACATCACAAAGATAGTACACCACCACAAAAAAACGATAATATGAAGAAATTATTTTATTGTACGAAATGTGAAAAAAATTTTAGTACAAAGAACTCCTTACAAAAACACACAGAAAACCATGATAGAAAACGTTTTGTTTGCAAAGAATGTCTTCAAGATTTTCCAAGCAAGGAAGGATTAAATAGTCACGCTAAGGCCGCAGGACATGATAAACCATTACTATGTCCGGAATGTGGTTTGCGTTGTCAAAATAGTAATATTTTAACAGTACATTTAAGAAGGCATAATGGCGAGAAGCCATTTAAATGTAAATTTTGTAGCAAAGGATTTCCACGTATAGGTGATTTAAAAATACATGAAAAGTAAGTAAAAATATTGTTTTTATGTCTTATAGGGGTTTTATCATCAGTGGTAAAATTATATAAAATTTGCCATAAATCTTGCAACTAATTCGACAAACACAACCTCAAACTATAATATCATTGCTATTTAATCTTACATATATCTTACATATATTTCCGATAATATAATTTTATTTTTTGCAGATACCACACAGGTGAAAAGTCTCATTTCTGTGAGACTTGTGGTAAGGGATTTTTCCGGAAATATAATCTAAACATACATTTACGTGTCCATACCGGTGAAAAGCCACACAAATGTCCACATTGTCCACAAGCTTTTGCCCAAAGTAATGATTTAAAGGCTCATATACGTCGACATACTGGTGAACGCTTTCGCTGTGAAATTTGCCATGCTGCATTTCTGCAAGGCTATCAAATACGTCAACATAAATTACGTGAGCATGACATTGAAGAAACGCCACCTACACAAAGGGTAAAAAAATTCACTTCCACCGCAGAACAGGAAGAGCAGATTAAACAGAATTTAGAAAAGAATTTGGTGTAAATTACAGTTGAAATTTAAAGAAATTTAATAATGTAATTTAAATAATTAAAAAAAAAAAACAAATTAAGGATCTACAAACACTTTATAGTTTCATATTTTTTTACCAGGATTGAAACCTAATTCTGACTGTAGAAGAACTTCATACTGTGGGGTTTTATAAAACTATTGTTTTTTAAAATTAACAAAACGAATTTTAAAAAAACTAAAAATTTGGCAGCCAATATTTTTAACATTGAATTATATAAAAAAAACTGTAGTAATATATTTTGTTGTCCACTGTAAACACTCTCTAGAGAGTGTACATATTTTGTTTGTGTTTGATATTTTTTATATATGTATTTGAAATAACCCTGCAAATAACGCGACTAGTCCATACATGCATGTAAAGACTAGTCCAAAGAGGAGTACTCCAAAACTACTCCAAATATATGAAAAAAGGTGGTCCATTTAACATTGCGATGCCCTAGGACTGGACCATATAACCCATCGGAGTAGTCCCAAAACTACTCCATGGAGTACTCACGACGGTTAGTTTTAAACAACAACAACTCAATATGCAATCGTGTTAACACGAAACCATGTCGTTTAACTACAAACTCTTGTTTAACTATGACATGGTCCATGACTGCATTACATTGGGCCATGTTGTGAGTAGTCCATATCATCTAAAATGGATCACGTAGTCCAATATTATTTGCAGGGAATTGTTAGTCAAAGAAAAAATACTGAGACGTGAACACAAATTTCCTTAAATTAAATAAGTTTAATTTATAAATAAATACGTTGGTTTTCCACTTATTTAAATATAATAATCTAAAATAAAACGAAATGTATAAAATACGAAATATTGAGTCACTTGTTTAAAATACAAAAGAATGACTTTTTACAAATATAGCACCCCAACATTCACAGCAGATCGATAACACAAAAAATACAACCGTATGCATCACGCATTATTTTGACGTTTTAAAATAGAACTAAGCACTTGTTATTTAATTCCGTGAAAACTATCGGAAAATATAATTTTTATAAATTAAATCAGTAAAATTGATAAAAAAAAATCAATTCCGAAATGTCCTACTTAGTGCAAAATATTAAGATATCCACTGTCATACAAGCTGTTAAAGCAATCAGCTTTAATCAAACAGAACGGTCTCGGCTTTTACACACTACACCGGTGTGCAATGAAATACGAAAGTTGGCCCGTTTGCGTGTGGTAGACAATAGTGATTTGGGCAAGAGAGCAATGGCCGAGGGACGTCCGCCACGCTGTATACATGTGTACAATAAACGTGGCATTGGTCTAATAGGCGACAAAGTGCTGGTAGCCATTAAGGGTCAAATGAAGAAGGGCATTCTGGTGGGCTTAAAGCAAAAACAAAGGCCTAAAATTCCCAAATTCGATAGTAATAACTTGGTTCTGATCGATGACAATGGCACACCATTGGGCACCAGAATACATGTACCAGTGCCCACCATATTGCGTACAGTGCTCAAGGAGAAAACCCAGGCAAAGGGCGCTGATTACACTAAAGTGTTGGCCATATCAAGTAGATTTATTTAAAATGTTTAAGAAAAGATTATTGTTTTAATAAAATTTATTGTTAATAACGAAAAGCTACACTGTTTGACGTTTACGATCTTGCTCTGGCGAATCATCGTTAGTATCGCTGGTACGTTGACGTTTGCGCTTCTTGGTATGTTCTTGCACCATTTCAGATACAGCAATGTTATTGGATTTCATTTGCAGCCAATTGGTGAACTGAAAATTTTTATTAGTTGAACAAAAACTTTAACCTAAAATCTTAATGTAACTAACTCACCAAAGAATTCGTTTTGACGCCAGCATCATAAAGCTTATTTTCTATATCATCTAAACGATGTTCAGGTTTGCCACTTTCAGTAGTATTTTTGGAAATATCCAGTAAATGCCTTACTCTTTGGCGCATTGTTTCAAATACAATTTTCCCTACCACATGATTGCGGTCATATGGTGTTAAATAGCGACCATATTCATAAAAGTATGGATGTAATTTACCCAATTCTATGTGTGTAGTTTCTGCCTCACAAACGGCTTTGTGAACATTTTTATAAATGTCTGGAACATTTACGGTGAAATAAGGATTATTTACTTTTAACTCTTTGATGTACCAGAGAGGTAAATTGATATTACGCCCAGGATTAAGATCTTCGGTTTCAGCTCCAGCATCCAAGAAACCTTAAGTGTAAAAATTGCATTAAAAATTTTATTTTTGGTGAGTTTTCTAATTTACCCATTTTTAAAAGCTTTGTGTTAACTTTGCACTCTACTTTTTCTTGAGTGACAAATAAATCTTCCACGGCATAATAATTTGGGAAATAACTTTGTGAGTTCATGATAGGAATACTATTTTGGTTTAATTTTATAAGTATAAATCTAAATTCATTTCAATACAAAATAAAAAAGCGCTAAATTTATGCGAACAGCTGTGTATTGTTGTGATTAAATGTCATAAACCACATGTAATGCCAAGTTTTCCTTTTCCTCCATGGCATTTTTAATAGATTTGGCATCACTTGGGGTAAAGCAGTTTATAATATGTAGATAGTTTTCAGTGCTGACGTTATATCTGTGGTGTTGATACTTTATGGATATATTGTGTGTAATTTTAACTAAGTCCAGGTGTTTTAAAGAGGGTTTCAACGAGAACTTTGTTTTTAAAAAATTTCATTGTGTTGTAAAGCGTAAGTTTGACAATTATAAATTAAAAAAATATCAGATGTTCACCACGTTCACGTATATACATAGATGTCGATGCTTTTTTTTTTTTTGGTAAAATGGCGGGTCTACTGCGTTAATTACATCACGGATTTTGATTTGTTACGAAAATAAATATATCAATTTAAGTTTAACGGATTGTAA
Source organism: Bellardia pandia (assembly GCA_916048285.2). NCBI lineage: Eukaryota > Metazoa > Arthropoda > Insecta > Diptera > Calliphoridae > Bellardia > Bellardia pandia. Next base: position 109,000,228 of record OU696532.1, read on the forward strand.
CGGTTGACATCAACATACATCATAAGCATGATAAAGTGATCATTATAAAAGGGAGGGGCAAATCTTAACATAGTATCTTTCACATAATATAACATAACAAAAACTAATTCAGAGGTGTTAAGTCGCATGATCGGACGACCAATTAACAGCTAAATTTCGTGCAATTATGTGATAGAAAAATTTGGTTTGGAAACCACATGTCAGTGATGTCCATATCACCAATAATAAGCCAAAATTTATGGCGTTTTCTTTTCTGGCAAAAATGTTACATATATGTTACACTTTTTACCCATTTCCCATATAAAAAAGGAAAAAAGTGTAACATTTTTGCCAGAAAAGAAAACGCTATTAGTTGTACAAAGGATTCTCAGCAATTGCAATTTTCATAGTGAATTTTCGAATGATATGACAACAAGTAAAATGTCAAAACTTTCACGTTATTCCAATATTCCCTTTTATAATGATCACTTTATCATGTTTATGATGTATGTTGATGTCAACCGTTCCAATCCGTTAAACTTATGGCGTTTTCTTTTCTGGCAAAAATGTTACACGTTTTTCCCATTTCGCATCTTTTTTAATTTTTTGTGTTCTTTTCTGAAAAAATGTCAACACTGCTAAAGTGTAATGTGTTCTTTTCTATAAATGTCACACTATAAATTTAAAAAATGGTGCACCTTTTACACTCTGTATTTTTAGAGGGGGAGAATCGCACGATAAAACAACTGACCAGTGATGCCAACTTTTGAGACTCAAAACGCGTAAACATTTTTGAAAAAAGGGCTAAATGGAAAAAAATCCATATAAAACCACATCCAATTTTCTTTTTTTTCGCGTTTTGAGTGACTAAAATCCGGCTAAATCTAGCCCGAAAAGGGCTAAGTTGGCATTGCTGCAGCTGACATTTGTTTTGTTTATGAATGTGTATTTGTGTTAAGAAACAAAAAAAAAAATATACAAAATGGAAAATATTTTTTATGTGCTGAAAAAATTTTGGATGACTTGTTGGATTCATCTTCATCATCAGATGATGATAAAATATTTTATATGATTATGGAAAGAAATCCACAACCGTGAGTGAAAGGCTTGGTAAAGAACGTAATTAATGAATACTCTGATGTTGATGTATGTCAAATTTCATAGGACAATATCTCCTACTTCTTATATATGTAATGTATGTTTATATACATATATAATTTTTATATTTGAGAAGAATTTTCGTATTAGTCGGGAAATTGCCATAGGTAATTTTGATAAATATTCATTGTGTTATTTCAAGCGATCTTACCAGGGAGCTATCTGCTTCTTCTTTTTTAGCAAAAAAACAAAAACAGCTGTACATGAAAAAAATGTTACACTGATGTACTTTTATGTTCTATTCTGACCATGAAAAATGCGACATCTTTAAAATGTGGGGTAAACATTATAAAAATGTACATAATAAAGGTGTAACATTTTATTTCAGAAAAGAAAACACCATTAAATTGATATATTTATGTTCGTAACAAATCAAAATTGAATGAAATTTACATGATATATTCAATTTCCTTCTAATTGAACTATCAACAATTTATCTAGCTCATAGGACTAGTTAATTTTTAAACAAATGAATAGAAATATAAACAATTTGTTTACTTGTTTTTCTTTAAATCAACATGTTTTTGTTTTGCAGATACATATATATATTTGCTATTTAAAAATAATACTTAATTAATGCATATATGTATATGTTCATAAATATATTTTTAAAAATAAAACATTTCAAATTCTTTTACGTCTAATTACGACAATTGTCAAAATTTGTAACAATCGAAAGAGCACAGCATAATTATAAAATGTTCTCACCTTAGCAAATTTATTATTTACCTAGCTAGCCACTTTGTTAACGTTTGGCACACACTCAAAAAAAAAAAAAGAAAAGAAATTTAAACAAAAGATTCGTTTTTACTTCAAAAAACATTTCTATTAGAGAGAATGATTATTTCTACCAAAGTATAATTAGTCTGACTCTTTGGCAAAAGTATCTTTAAATATAAACATACATGTGTTAGTAAAAAACAGTGTTCCCAGTTAGTGGGTAATTTTCCTGTGGATTTAGGATACATTTTGAGTGGGGTTGGATTTAATATATAAAAAATTCTAAATTATGAATAATTTACTTTTTGTAGTTGAGTGTATTGTTAAAAACAAAAGTTAAAATGTAATAAATTACCAACTTTTCTAGCATCATACATTTTTGTGTTGTTTATAAATAATACAATAATCCACCAAATTAAAAATCAATAATAAAAGTTAAAAAAATATATTATTTTCTTGATTTAAATAAATAAATTGCTTTAAACTTGCTTGTAGACTACGTCACAGCTTTCAATTTTTGAGAATTTTGACAAGCAGTCTGTGTAAAAAATTTGAAAGCAACATTTGAAGTGTAACTGTAGCGTAATTTAAGTCAGAAAGAAACTAAAGGTACTGTCACATTTGGCAGATATTTGCCGAAAGGACGTAACCAATAAATACCATATATTTGAACTAGTTTATTTATTTAAAAAACTTTTTTTATTTAGGCCATTTATTTAGTTTTAATTTATTTGATGCTTTTGATCTTGCAAAACTCTTGTGAAAGTAAACGCTGATTTGAGTATCTAAATATTTGCCAAATGTGACCGTACCTTAACATTATCATTAAAAGAGCATTAACGAAATAAGCCAAAATACCGTTAGCGTTACCGATACATTTTATCCGGTTTTGAAACGGTATCAAATTTGTTTTTTTTTCTAAAACGGGCAACTGTGAAAATTAATGAAATATTTAGAGTGAAAATAATATATGAATCGGCAACACTGGTAAAAAATATAAATAAAGTGTCGTTACCTAAAAAGAAAACTGATCTATACAACGTATCAAGGGGTTTATTTCGTAATTTATGATTCGAAAATAAAAATGTTTTTATTTGTATATTATGTGGGGAAAGTCTCGACTACAATGAAACCGTTCTCGGGACAATTGAATCTTTGCTCCTGAAGGAACCGCATTTTAAACGGGGAAATTTTTTTCCAAAAGGAATAAATTTCGATGACATACATATAACTAAAACAATTAATTTCATTATTTAATCAAATTGATTGAATGTATTAAATAAAAACAATTTTTTGAATGCTTGTTAGTTAGGGCCGTTTCCAGTTTAGGTAGCGATATATGTATGTTGGTGCGTAATTAATTTTCACCCGACACACAGAGTCTATAAAAATAATTTGAATTCAAATTTATTTAAATTTTATTTGATTTGAAAAAAAATAAGAATCTTGTGTTATAAAAAAATAATTATTTTATTTAAACAAAAATGGACGTGTTTTGAAAATGAAAGTGTGCTAAAAGTGTTCCAAAAAATTATAAAATAATATGCAGTAACGACTTTATTTAAACGAAAAATCTAAAGTTAAATTACGGTTCTTACATTTCGAGTGCATTGAAGGTGTTGAATTCAAACGTCACCTGTATAGGTGAGAGAGAGAGAGAGAGAGAGAGTTACTCTATAAAAGAAAGTCGTATGGAACATTTATTGTACTTTGAGTTACAAATGAATTTTCCTATGTGTCATGCGTTATTGTTTATATCATGGTTTTTATGCCTCATTTTGAAAATACTCAAAACTTTTTTGCACTTTAATTCGCATTTATTTTTTATAAAAACAAATAAAAGCAGCAAAATGTCAAATATTTCAAATTTGTTTTTTAAAAAAATATTACTTTATATATACACATTTTAATACCTAATTCTAAGGGCACTGCTACACGTTTAATAAATATCGTGATGTTTGGATCGAGATCCATTTAAAGTATTGATGGATTACGAGCTACATGTTCAATATTTATCGCGTCAGTGTTTATGTTATTTTTGTGCTGGGCGGGTCGTTTATCAATATCGCGAGAAAACCAAAAGAAAGCTTGTTTAGCTATTTTGCTTGCTTTTTCATTGAAGAAAAAAGTGAAAAGAAAAATTTGGAGCAAAAAGTGGTTGCAGGATCGGAAAAATATACCCACTTAAGTTTAATGGACACAATTATTATTATTTGTCACTTTTTACTGACTGAAAATGCTACACGTTCAATATTTATCACGAGATTCACGATCCACGATCTGGATTTCATATTTTAGGCCATTCTGTGATATGGAACGCGATCCATCAATATTGCATAAATATCACGATATTTATTGAACGTGTAGCAGTGCCCTAAGTATAATAATGTAAACATTATAAAACTGTTGTGTAATATTATTGTTTTAAAAGTAATATTGTGAATATATTAAATTAATTTAATATTTTATATTTATGAGCATGTTTCGGACACATTTTATCCCCTTGCCGACCTATTTATCGTTGAGCGATTGAGTAAAATATTTTAAAATAGCCTACCATTAAATTTTTAGAAATTACGTTTTCAAATCTAGTAAATGAAATGTCTATGAAATAAACTTCTACTATATTCAAATATTTTGTTTTTTAAAACTCAAACAAATAGTTGAATGGAAACAGTTAAAAAAAAAAGTTTTCTGTTTATATTCATTTTAAAAACGAGATCAAAATAAAATAGTGAAAAAGATTAAATCAATAGCTTGACACTGGGGTAAATAACGACAACACTCTTTAATAAATTTACTTAAATATTATTGCAATATTCATGATTTTAATGGTATATTAAAAATAAACTTCAGTGACATTTATAGACACGTGATTTAAATAAAACAGTGCCACATATTACACAATCGTCGAAACAATGAATTTATAACCAAATTTCTCACAATTTCAAGAAATTCAGCTCTGATCAGATTAAAATGTGATTTATAATTGCCAATCCTCACTCCTTCCAATTAAATTAAAATATAAATTCAAATAATTTGCTGATTACTTCTGAATGCAAAATTTCAAACATACAAGAAGAAATTATTACATCTAAGTTGGAATTCAGGTCTGGGTGAAGAAAAGATTTCGCCCGTCAAATTGACCTCTTAAGACACCAGTAGCATGCCAACTAGTCAGGCTCGGCGTAGCCACCTATTTAGCCTGGATTACAGTCGCAATCGACACATCACATGCCGTTTAACATCGCTATGGGAATAGGGTCCATGATGATTATAAAGCGCCGAAACGTCTACGTGGGGTATGTCTTCTTGCTTCATTCCATGTTGCATTCAAGGGCTGATCGGATTTAACCCATACTCAATCCATATCTTATGATTAAGTTATATGTCGTTCGTAATTTTAATATCTTTAATTTGATGTATTGTAAGTTATCGGCACTTGGTAGTTTTCGGGATATAGACCCAAATATTTAAAATTTTTAAAGATTTGGAGTGGCTAACCATTTAAGAGCTTACTTGTATATACTATTCATACTAAGATCATTAGTAGTTTAACACATAGTTTGTTTTTAAGTTTTTCTTAAGTCTTCTTCGCATTATTGAAAATGAAGAAGCCAAAGGCGATTGTAATTTGTTAGCGCAATTTTTTTTCAATTGTATGTAATGTTTATATTTTGTATTGTATACAAAGTTGCACCATCTTTAGTGTCAAAAAATCTCAGAATTATATATTTTTTTGTTTTGAGCTACCAATTACAAAAAAAAACTCTTTTTTTACGAAATGTTACAATATTTTTTAATTAATAAAATACGTTATTTTTACGCAGCTAAAATTTGTCAATGACATTTTAATTGCTTTTACATATTTATAAATAATGTTTGGAAAATAAGTTGTAATTTGTTTGTAAAGGCTTCTGCAGTATTATTATTATTGCATTATTATAATTTCAATGAAAACCTAAAACGACCCTTACACTATTTGTGGTGTTGTTTGTATGTAAGTGGGGGTTGATTTCGAATATGTTGGTGTGGGTGTTAAATATAAATCTTTGCCTACTCTTCATTATACATATGTAAAATTGTCAAAATGTATGTATGTTAGTATGTGTTTATTCACATAACAGTTGCTAAGTTAGTGGAGAAACTGAAAAAGAAAACAACAAAACAAAAACAAAAATTAAGTAATCATCAGACATAAACAAAAAACACATGTTTTCGAAAATCTGACTACTTCCGTTAAAGCTTTAACGTTGTTCTTTATATTGACAACTGACAATGCAGGAAAAAGCTTTCTCAGAATTACGAAAACGACGAAATATGTAAATGTCCTGTATAACAAAACAGGCCTTAGACAAATGAAATCAGTACGGTTTTAGCAAAGCTACCAGCTGGTCGGAAATTAATATTAAACAACAAATTAAATGTTTAGTGAACAAGAGTGGAAAAATATAAAATAAAATAATTGGAGAGACATAATTAAATTGAAATTAATTATGTATATTAAACAAAATTCTTTCTTAAAGAAAAGAGTATTTAAAAAAAATATTAAACAACTAAATTAAGGTTAAAAGAAACCCTAAAGAAAATGAAACTTTTTTTGAATTCTCATAAGCAAAAAGATATATTTTGTTTTGGAAAAATCAATAAAATGTTTAAATAAAACATTAAATTCTATAAAATTCTTCAATACATTATTATTATAATCAATTAAATTACAAAAAAAAAAACACTGCAAATTTAATGAAGAAACTTAATGAAAATTTATCGTGAAATAATTTTCTAAAATTAAATGAAATAAAAAAAAGTTTTCCTAAAAACAAGAAAAAATCTGTATCCTTTGTAGCCTGTTTTTTACCAGCAGTTGTGTTATATCCTGGTGTCAATGCGCTGTGTGTTTTCTAATACTTATTACATACAACAAATACATACATATACATATGTACATACACGTACATCGCACACAAGTATTTTACAATTATACACCCGTTGCACAGTGGAAGAAAAAAAAAAAGATTTCCTCTGTAAAAAAACATTTTATGATGTAAAAACAGTCTACTAAATAAAGTTATCGAAGCTATATTGCCGTGTACATGAGCAGAATTTATTTCATGAATACTTCCGGACATCAATGCTGATTATTTGTGGTGAATGTATGGTTTCGACTGCTTGTTAATTTGTGGGTTTAACAAGGTATTTATGTTCGGAACAAGGTTTGCTTAACGTTACTCTTCACTCTTCGATTGTGTTTAAATAATTCTAAACTCTTTCATTTGAGTTGTATGCTTTCGTAACTCATCTGCATAAGTCGCCTGGTTTATGTTATCATGACCTATTCGCATTGTTTAACAATATTTACTGCAGCTTTTTTTTTGTATTCCACGATTGTGTTCATTTAAATTCGTGCATGATATTTATGTTCTTTTGATATATATACTATCATCATTCATTTCTCATAGATCGACGTCTTCCGGCTCGTGTTTCGATCAAACCTTTATCATACTACCAAATTATAAATTGACCATTTCCTGGTTAATTTTTTTTAAACAAACACAAACTGCGAAGCTTTTGGCTTGTTTGCTGAAAACACACAGAGTCTTTGGCGGGAATCGAACCTGCAACCCTCTGACTGATAGTCCGGCACACTATCGTATAGTCTATCGCCAAGTATCTACATCTAAATGATTTTCCATTCGGATTTTAATATTTCTTCCAAATACTTCAGAAACACGGGCTATTCGGCTTGAGGTCATCTTCTCGAAGTTGGAGTAGCATAAGCTCCAGGAGCATTAACTACAGTATTTAACTATATTCATTTGATTCATTTATTTTTATTATAGAACCAGTTCCATCACGGAAAAATGTAACAGAAAATCTTATTAGACAAAGTTTAAACATTATATTCTTATTCAACACTATTATTGATACAAGTTAAACTGTTAACATTTTTAAATGATTTTAATTTTTAATTTTAACTGATTTAAAATTAAAATTTAAAGCAATTTAAAAGATTTGGAGACGTCGGTGCCGAATTGAAATTAAATTTGCTTTCTTCATGTCATAATACCTGAGAAAATTCATTTGACCAATAGAGTTTACAAGTTTTAAGTTTAGTTATTAATGGTTTCCTAATCAATTGGTTTAATATGCATATAACAGTGTGAACACTAATTGGAATTCCAATTTTCTCATTAGCATCTGCTGTCATTTATGGGAGATCGCCTGCTGGTTTTCGATGTACATAGAAAGTTATGTTAAATCCAGCAGTAATTATTTAATTAATTATCAGTAACTATGCCAAATATAATCTTTCCCGTGCGCGTATTAAAAAGGGTTTTAGCGGATCTTAGCATAAATAAGTCTCCTGGGCCGAATGGAATACCACCATTGGTTTTGAAGAAGTGTTATTCGACGCATTTGCGTCCATTAGCACCTTATACCGTATCCGTGAATTTTCTATGAGTTGGAAGATAAAGTAACGCCGATTCCTAAAAAGGTAGAGGCTACCAACCCTGATAACTATCGCTAATAGCAATTCGCTCTGCACTTTCTAAAGTTATGGAAAGTATGGTAAATTATCATCTTGTGGAATATATGGAACGATCTACAGGAGACTTACTTCCTATCGGAAAAATGATTTCGTTCAATACATCGTTTTAGCTCTACTCTGATGACTCTAATTACTTCCAAGGCGTTCGACAGAGTCTAGCATGGTGATCTTTTATCGAAACTTATTTCTTTTGGTGTCGGTGATAACTTCTCTCGATTTATATCGAGTTTCCTCAGAAATCGCACTATACGAATTGTTATAGATGGCATCTCAAGATTGAATCATTAATTAACCCAATATCTTCTGACAATCTCTGAATAGAGTCGCTTTTAAAAATGTGTTTAGTGCAGCGGATTTCACACTGAATTCTCATGCCTAGAACATCAACAGCGTTTGATTCCTTAATATTTACACCGTCCATAAAAACAGATGAAACAACATGATCTGTTGTGCGTTCGTGTGTTAAATATACAACTCTTATATATGGGCCGGTGCTTTGAAGTCTATTTTGGAGTTACTCGACCGCATACAGAAGAGGTCGAAGGTGCTTATCGATGATAGAAGCGTATCCATCGCAAAGTGGGTTGTGTTTCACTATTCTATCGATAATATAAAGAAATGTGCTCTGTTGGAATTATGGAACTTGTACCCGAGACCCGTAATTTTTGTTCTTCAGTCAGGGCTCATCCATTCAGGATCGACTGGATAGTGGATCGCTCGACACATTACAGGGAAAATTCATTCTTTAGCCGTACGGTCGTATGTATGACTTTCAATATAGCAAAATTCAAATCAAATGTTCACAAATACTACACCGTCTCTCCTCCCCCCAAAACCTATTTTCCTAGTTGCAACAAAATGCATTGCATGAGAAGGGGTCATCCCCTGAGTGCTGGTCATAAAAACCCAAGCTAATTATGCCGCAACATCGGGCTTGACTATTTGCATGCTACTGGTATTAGAAAGAGTAAGGTTTGGCAATTATAAATGAAAAATGATATCGGACAGATGTCCGCAACAACCATGTACATATCGAGCCATAACCGCCGAAAAAATGTATCCCACAAACTCAAAATTTTACAGGGGAAGGTTTTTTTTAAATAAAATCAGTTTGAATAAAGCCATTATTTTTGTAAATATTGTTTTGTGTAATACATTTAATTTTAATAATTTTAAATGATGTTGAACTATCGATTTCGATAAAAAAAACAACAATCGATTATGGTGTGGGATACATTATTTTGGCGGTAATGGCTCGATATATGTCGATTCTTTTATCAAAAATTTCAATAAATGGCAGGTCTCTTTCGTTAATCACTCCACGGATCTTAAGTTTTAAGGCTGTAATAAATTCGCTTGGCTCTGAAGCCTTTGTAATCATTGATTAAATTATATTCACCTGTTTCATATTTTCAAATTGGATTGCCGATTTATCTTTATAAATCTTTTAGATTTGGAAAACACTATTCAAATTATCCCTGTAGGCAGTGGTGATATTCGAAACAATTAACAACCGGTTCGCTTAAAAAAATTATATTTTTGCCAAATTTTGATAAAAATAGCGATAATTTTAAAGTCGCATCCCAGTAACAGACCACAAGCCTCTTGAAGGAAATGATATAAACTTTCGTTTAATAAAAAAAATAGTTTTGATTTTGCAAAATAAAAGTCAAAAAAAATTGCGCTATTTTTTTCTCAAAAGATTGAAGAAAACGCTATCGAAAACATCATCATCCAAGAATCCAATGTATGACCAAAATAAAATCATTTGTTTGTACGTGTGGACAATGGACAACTGAACAATATTGTGTTTGTTGCCGAGACTAATCACCTTGATAGATACACATTATATAAAACCGTTAAAACAAAAAACATAATCACCCCAACAAATTTCATATGGAATTTTTATTCACGAGAAGGGTGATATGCAACAACCGGTTCGCAAAATTTTTAAAATTTTAACAACCGGTTCGAGTGAACCGGTCCGAACCGGCTGAATATCAGCACTGCCTGTAGGTATAATGTAAAAACCTAATTTGTCATTAGTAGATGTGAAATTAATAAGAATATAACACATAAAACACTCAAATTTTGTTTAGCAGAAGTCCTTAAAATAACCTTCAACTTTAAATGTTATACCTATGATTGCTTGCAAATTAATAGAAAAAGATTTATTTCAACAAAAATAAACAAATCAGAATGAAAATTTTTGAGCCAGAATATAATGTTGTTTATTTCTATTTTTAGAACATTTTTTATACTAACAAAACACACCTCCCATACCACTGTACATATGTACCTATATGCGGGTACATACATTACATTAGCAAAGCTTTTCGTTGTATCCTTTTTGATAACTTCGAAAAAATATTGCCATTTTTTTTTGCTCTGCTGCCAGTTTTTGTTGTTCTTGTGTTCCTATAAAAGCGTATTACTTTTATTCCTGTTTTTTGTTATTCTTCTAATATTTCTCTCGTTGTTGTAAGTACGAGTATGTATGTATGTATGTTTGAGTGTGTAGTTGTTTTTGTGCAGCATACACCACAATTTCATAAGAGTTGTTTTGAAAATACCGTTAGATGTTGCTCTACTGTTTTTGCCTCCATCATCGCCATCATCTTTGTCGTAATTATTTTCAACACACAATAATACATACGAATATTTTGTTGTTGTTATTTTTAGGTCAACATTGCACAAAAATAAAAAATAAAAGGAAATTTGAAAAGAAAACAAATAATACAAAAATACAAAATAAAGCAAGAATAAGGGAAAATCAATTTTTTCTCTGCAACCATTTTAAATCAACTTAGTCTACTCATACATACATAAGTGTGTTCTCCCAATTGTTTATGTGCGTGTGTATGAATTACGGTAAAAATAAACCCAAAACAAAAAGAAAACTTTTTTACAATTCTATGTAAAAAATGCTTTAAAATTAATCATAAAGAAACAAGTAAAAAACAACAAAAAAATATATTTGCAAAATAAATCCCACTCATCTAAAAATAAATACAAGTAAACTTTATTAAACCAATATGGCCACATCATCCTCTTCAACATCTTCATCAAGTCGTTTGGGTAGTGCTTCTCCTTCAACTTCGGTTATATGTCAAGAAGTATTTGATGATTCTTGTCAACCCTCTGAAGATGGTAAGTTTTCACACTCTTATTATTCTAGCTACAGTTATATGAAATTATTAATCTACATATATTTTTGAAAAGAATTTATGAAATGGTTTTATATTTTTTAAAAGAAAATTGTAGCAGTTATTTAAAAAAAATTTTGAACAATTACTCAGACATTTTATTAAATGTTTGAACAAATGTAATTCTTAAGATATTAAGTATTTTATTAAGTTTCTTATTTTGACATTAACACGGTCCATACAGCAGTAATGGTGATAAAATAATCTAAAACTGATGACAGTAATTTTTGAAATTGTCCTGTTCATCAGGATTATTGTAAATTTAATTGCCCATTGGTATTGAATCTAGAACATTATTTCATTGAAAATATAATTATAAAAATACTTATTAAAAAAAATTAAACTATAGGGTGATTCATTCAGTTTTTTTTAATCTACATATATACATATGTATGTATATATGTATATAAAAGAGCAACGTGAATGCCTGACTGATTGATTTATTTATCATCGCACAGCCCAAATCGCTAAAGATAGAAACTTGAAATTCGGGCATTGGATTCCTTTTATATCATTTATGTAGATCCACCAAGAAGGGATTTTTGGGAATTCAGACGTTAAGGGGCATAAAACTTGTTACACTTATTTATCTGTAAGTACACCGAAACATGTTTTATACTTAAAGTACTTTTTAATTGTATTACTTTTAAATCGAAAAACAAGAAAATTTGAATTAAAATTGTGTTGGTTTTTTGTTTTAGCTCTTTTTATACCCTCTAGGATTTTGTGCTGACCTCAAAGTATACCAATCGACTCAGAATCATTTTCTGATTCTGTTAGTATCCAAAGAAAATGGAACACAAATAAGTTTCATATGTACTCGTACAGAATTCATGACAACTAATTTTATAAGGCATAATTTATATATACATATATAATGATATAATTTAACACCACAAATGTTCACAGAAGCCATAAGACGTAACCACTAAATAACATATATTTGAACTCGTTTATTTATTTAAAAATACTTTTCTTATTTAGGCCAAAGCACAACAAATATTTAGTTTTAATTTATTTGATGCTGTTTGATCTTGCAAAGCTCTTGTAAGAGTAAACGACGTCAAACAAATTTGTGCTAAAACAAGTGGTTACGCTTTTTTGAGTAAATATTTGCCAAATGTGACCGTACCTTAAGCATATGAGTTCTTTTAAGAGTTCAATTGCCTCATCCTCTACAACGGAAATTGGTATATGTATAATAAAAATTTACTTAAGTAAAATATCCTTATTAAGGTTTTACGTTTCTCAAAGTCATTATCATTTATTTAGTTGTGGTGGTCGGTCTTATTTATGCGTTTCATTCTGGCAAAAGCTAAATGTTTTTCAGGCATGCAAAGTTTTTTTGAAGAAACTATTTTTTAAACTATTGTACATGATGAAAAATTTATAATTTATGGATTTATTCATACAAGTATAAAAATACTAAAGACATGTAGGTATTTTAAAGATAAACTAAAAGTTGTTTTGTACACGTGGATAGTAACAATGTTGTAGAATAAGGCTACAAATTGTTAAGTTTATGATAAAATGAGAAATTTGTGGTTTATTTTGTAAAAAGATGTGGGGAACAAGTTGATGTTGAAAACATGGTTCTTAATATATCGGCAGTTCAATTTCAAACCACGTTTTTGAATTTAGATTTTTTCAACTTAAATTCTGTCAAATTTTGGTTGTGATTGGCTAGTCCAATCAATAGTTATAAAGAACAAAGTTCTACCTCATATGGTTTTTTAGATATCGCCTGTAAACTTGAGGAGCTTCTCCTGCAAAACTCACTTTTTCGACTTGGCATGTTTTGGAATTGAACTGTCGATATTAACTTTGTAACATCATTTGACAAACTGCCTTTCCTTTGCAGTTGTTTTTAATTGTGGTTATTTTATAACAAATTTTAATTAAAACTAATTAACTAAAAAAAAATATCATGAAATTCTCTTAATATTCATTTTAACTTTATTTCAAAACTATTGATCTACATTTTTGTTTAGTGCCATCATATAATTACATACAGACATATTACAAACCAACAGAAACAAAACTTGAAAACTGTCGGTTGCAATTTGCTTTGGTTTTTTTTCGTTTAAGTTTGCAGCACTCATTTACATACTTTTGTAAATGAATACAAAACAAAAAAACATAAAAATAAGAATTATATAAAAGTACTTGTAAGTGGATAGCACTATTCAGATATATGTATATGTAAGTACATTACATAGTATACATACACAGATATACATACATACATACTTACGGTATAAACTTATACATTTTATGGATAGTTTGCTGATGTAACTTAGCGAAGAACAAAAGAAAAACTCTTAGAAACTATTTACAATAGGGACAAAAAGAAATATAAATATATTTTCTATAATATAACAAAAACTAAATAAAATATTGTATATTTTAAGAGCCTTTTTATTTTAACCCTAATGAGAATATTTGCTATGTAATTTAGTTTGCGAACGGTATATCAAAAGAATTTTGAAAATATTGATTTTTATATTAAGAATTTTAATTAAAAACTAATTATTTTTATACCCACCACCAGCACCAAAAGTGGTGAATGATGGTATATATACAGTGTATCGCAAAACTATTTTGCTTACTCATTTTTAGGAGAACATTGTTTTTCATTCAAAAAAAATCAAGTAAAAATCAAGTAGGAATATAGAATTTTATTTTGCAATTGATAGTAAATAGATGTTATGTAGAGTTATGGAAGTCCTAAAAAAAACTTGAAAATAAATTAAATTTTTATTTAGTTATTGTTGCATTATAATAATTTGCTTTTTATACCCACCACCAAAAAGATGTGGGGTATATTACGTTTATCATTACGATTGTAACACATCGAAATTATGGTCGTAGAGCTAAAAAGTCTAAACATTATGGGTCCTTATAAGATTCTAAGGCGATCTAGCCATGTCGCACAGTGCTTTAGAAAGAAATTTTTTATGACCCATTTTAAAGGGAATATTAAATTATTTGCATTTTGATCACAAATGTATGTAGCTAAAATTTAGTTTTTGAGAAAAAGGATATATGGGAGATGGTCATGTCCTTGTATCGACTGAAGCGAAATTTCTCAGAGAGCTCAAAAATATAGTTTTATAAGTTGTTATAAGTTTGTAGTGCATTCTGATCACTGATGTAGTTACAATTTAGTTTTTGAGAAAAATTAAATATGGGAGGTAGTCATGTTCTTGCACTGAATGAAACAAAAGTAACCACTAAGCTAAAAGACATATTTTAACAGGCAGTTACCAATTTTCGCTTTATTCTATTTACAATTATAGCTAAAATTAAAGTTTTAAATTTAAGGATGTATGGGAGGTAGTCATGTCCTTGCACCGATTTTTGTGAAACTTCGAATTTTTCTTAATTGACATATTTTGAACCAGCACACCAAATTTCATTCTTCTATCATAACTGCTCTAATTTTGCCGATTGACTATATGGGGACAAAGCACTGTGTGTCAGTCCGTCTGTCCGTCTGTTGAAATCAAGATAGAGCTTCGAAAAATAGACATAGAACAATAAAATTCTTACCAAACATTCTTTGATCTACCGAAATGTTTGGAATTGCAAATGGGCGAAATCGGTTCAGTAGAATCCAAGTTATAGATCAAAGTTTCAGACTACTTCGATATTTTCAGATATTTTTTTGCTATTTTCTTCAAATATAATGCAGATACCCAGCACACCATTCTAGGAGCGCTCCGAAAAAGGAGTCAGAAAAGAATCCAACAAAAGAGTATTTTCGGAGCGAAAGAAAAATTTGCTTGTTACTGTCCTGAGTCGGCACACAGTATGACTCAGAAATTCCACTTAATTATGTGTGTAGCAAAGCGTTGTTATCCTGTTATTTGTGCTTTGAACAAAAAAAAAAAAAAAAAAAAAAAAATGATAAAAACAAGATTACTGAGAGCCCAAAAAATCCTCATAAAAGACTCTTTTTTTACATGATGTAAGTGCTCTTTCTGATCCCAAAAAACCCTCATAAAAGACTCTTTTCTGACATTATCTAAGAGCTCTTTCTGACAGACCATGTTCGAATGTAATGACCTTTTCTGAAGGTTTTCGTAGCAATTATGATTGTTTTTTTGGGCTCCGAAAAAGGTGTCAGAAAAGACTCTTTTCGGACTCATATGGCTTGCTGGGTACCGGTCACTGATCTAGATTTTTTAGAACTTTACTAGGTAGGTAGGTAAGAAGGTGTGCTGGTGTGAGTCATCCTCACACCCTTACCCAGAGACCAATATGGTCCATTGTGATGCCTTAGATAGGAAAAGAAGTAAAAAAGAAGGTGAAATAGAAGCGAAAGTGAAACACAAGAAAGGAATAGTAGAGTGCAAAGAGATAAAAGAGAAGAGAGAAAAAGAAAACCTGACAAAATCCTACTCAGACGTATGTCCTCCACTTGTGCGACCAGCACCCAGTCTACTGCCGCGTATCCAGGCCATTCCCATTACGAATCTCATTAGACTCTTCAGCCCACAGTTCGAGACATTCCCTAATTCGCCCAAGAATCTATTACCCAGCCACCTCAGCCTACTGCCCTGCAACCTGGGACAGAGTCACAGAATGTGCTCAACCGTCTCCAGCTCTTTACTTTACTAACTAAGCCTAAAATAGCTGCCATAATAAATTGTTAAAGTCAGCTCTCTAGAACTAAAGGGTGATTTTTTTTTAGCAACTTTCTTTTTGGCAAAACCGTTTTTGGCAGCTCAGATGTTTTTGGAACGTGCTATGATTTAATTTTTTTTTGCCCAAAAAAGAGCTGGGGCCAAATTACCACATTCGTGATCGAATGAGCTATCGTATCGAAAAATGATTTCGATAGCTAAATTATGATAAAATTTACTAAATTTCTTGCTCGATATCAAATGCCATAATCTCAATTAAGAAAATTACGATAAATTTTACTCGATATCGAATGCGGTAATTTGGCCCCTGGATTTGTCTGGCATGTGGTTTAAACAAAATGGTGCCACATATTGAAAAATAAAAAAAAGAAAACGTTCATTACAATGGTGTTGACTTCATTTTGACGTTCACAGTATATATGTACATGTGTAGTTATTTATACGAGTGTAATATGTAGTGTAATAGAAAACAAATTTAAGTACATATTTATTTTGTGTTAGATAGGAACGGGGCCGTGGATACACAGACATACAATTTATATTTTTCTATAACTTTAGAAAAACGTACATTTCTTTTTGTTCTTAAAACTAAAAAACTTTTATAAAAAGCATCATGTTGTGTGTTGTTGGTTTATGTATGAAGACTGTTGTTGAGGTAGTCGTTTTACAATTTGTAGAACTTGCTATGTGATATTTCAAAATAAAGGGTGGCAGTTACAATTTTTTTTTTTTTTTTTTGAAATAACACACAATTCAAAATACATAACTACTACTAAATAGAGCAATGCTACTTAATTTCTCATTACTGTTGTCTATCATTGTTCCTTTACTTTTTTTAAATAGAATATTACATTCTATCTGACATGATGGCAATTTAATAATTCTTTTTTAGTTGTCAAGTTAATATTAATCCCAGTAACACGTTAGCTGCTGTTACTTTCATCTCATATTGTTTGTATTTTATGGAAAATAATTAAAAAATACAAGAAAAGTATCGGAAAAACCAAACAAACATACATATAAATGTATTTAATCCTGTAAACTCAGCATATAGACGTGTATATAACCATATCGGCAAAAAGTCACATTGGCAGCTTGGGAAATACAATAATAAACGGAAAAATATATTTTTAAATTGTCTGTATGTCTGTCTCAACCAGTAAACTCATATGTAATGTACTCGTACATACATAGAAGTATTTTATTTATGTCGATAGAAAGAAAATATAAAAATGACACACTGCGAGTATTTTAATATGGAATTGTTATTGACTATTTTTATTATTATAGTGTCAGGTTACAAATTGCTATGGTGTCCAAGTGGATATAATGAATGATAAGGATATGTATTGTGAAGCATATAATTTTATATATTTATAATAAAATTGTGTAAAAGGAGGAATTTATTAAATGTCTGTATACTTTATTTTTTGCTTAACAAGGTTAATTACATATGTTACATATTACATATTTCGTTTATTCGTTTATTTCATAATTCGAAGGAATATTGCTGACCTAACCAATAAATTTCGGGGGTGATAACATTTAAATTTATAAAATTTAATGAAATAATGTTTTGTTTAAATTGCGAGAAGAGTTTAAGTTACTTTAAGAAAGTAATATTAGTTGAAAACAAGTGAGAAAGTATTGTCGAACAAGCTCGACTATATAATACACTACACCCAGTACACAGCTGTGACCTATTATGGACCAATCATCCATAAATGTAGTGAGATGACTGCTGTGCACATAAATATTCTTTGTGTTAAATTTTATCTCTATATAATTAAACACGTACGAGTATAAAAGATTTGTAGAAGTTCGAATAGGATTTCATACGGAAGCTATGACTTATTATGGACCAAACGTTATAAAATTAATTCTCATGATTTCTGTACAATATGAAACTTATTTGTGTTAAATTTTATTTGGATACTAACATTATTAAGACATTTATGGTTGTTAAAGCCATTTTGTGAATTGGGCCTTATATAAAATCTGTGACTAATTATGGACCGATCATTACAAAATTAGGCCAAATGATTTTTGTATATATGAAATAGGAACAGAAACTCTTTAAAATGATTTTCGGCAGTGGGCCAATTATAAAACGATCTGTACAAAATTTGTTGATGAGATCAGGGGCCAAATTACCGCATTCGTGATCGAATGAGCTATCGTATCGAAAAATGCTTTCGATATCGAAATTATGATAAAATGTACTAAATTTCTTGCTCGATATCAAATGCCATAATCTCAAATAAGAAAATTACGATAAATTTTACTCGATATCGAATGCGGTAATTTGGCCCCAGGCTTTATACAACTTATTAATGGAGATATTTGTTGAGATACGTGCATAAATCAAACATTTATAACTGAGAAACCTCTATTTCGGGAGGACATTTGTATGGGGTATAGGTGAAATAATGGACCGATTTCAACCAGTTTCAATCCTAAGCGTCCTTGGGCCAAATAAATATCATGTACCAAATTTCTGTACTCTGCGCACAAGGTTTATAGGTATACTTTAAGGAATCCAAGAATTATGGAAAGTTTAAGGTCTTAAGAAAATATTACTGAAACAGTTCCGGTATGCGTCGACCATTGCATGAATATTAGTATTTCAGTATTGTTGGACCCAGTAATAAACTCTTCATTAATACGAATTGGTCTTACTACAAGTTTTTTCCTTCAAATCCAATTTCTTAGTTGAAGTTGAGAGCTCTCCATCATACAATTTAACCATGTAAAGGATGATTTTTTAGCAACTATCTTTGTGGCAAGACAAGGATTTAAGTGTTTTTCTATTATATATGAAAATGATACATGTGCCAAATATTGAAAAATCCTATTCTTGAGTTAAAAATATTTTTTTTTAATAGATATCCCACTCGCATCCCATTAATCGATAATAAAGGCATTAAAGTAAATTGTATAAGCTTTCTTTTGAGAAAAAAAGGCCCAAATTTAAAAAAAATTAAAAAAAAAATTTTTAAAAATTAAAAACAAATATTTTTGAAATGATTGAAGAAATAGCTATCTAAAGTCCTTTGGATAATTTTTGCTAAGACCAATAGGTGAAAAGTTACACTCATTTTAAAAAAACCCTGTATGACCAAAATTGACCAAAAAGTCCAACTTTGAACCCCTCTAACTCCGGCACTTCTAGACTGATAGAGCTGAGAATTTGTGTCTGGCCTACTATCAAATAGCACTAACCTTGCTGCAAAATTTCATCCAAATCGGAAGACATCGATTTTTAAAATTGGGTCACTTGACGTGAAATTCACCATATTAAAATATAATAACAGTAGATATGTTTAAAAAACAAATTAACGAAAATGTTCTTGAAAACTTGAATAATATATTTATTTAGTCTACAATATCTAATCATAAACTTATTATAACATTCTAATTAGAAGATTTTTCCTACTCATATTTTGATTTATATAAATACAAATTTTTTTCTAAAAAAAAATTACAGTCAATTAGTTGACATATAACGCTTTAAAACGTCAAAAGTAGTACCAACTGTCATAATTATACTACAAGCCCATTTTACCTTAATATGTCTGACTTTAGACAGCCAAATAGTTAGCAAAATGTTTAATTGGTAACATTTTTGTTTGCTTGCTTTGTCCTTTATTTCTGCTAAGGACTTTATTTGACAAACCTTAAAAAATTAAAAGCATTATATGTGAATTCAACCCCCCATTTTCCAGATGTTGCGTGGGAAATAATTGTTATGGCAACTATTTAAAACACGTACTCGTACATACAGTCATAGCCAGTCAGAAATGAGTCAGTTTTTTTTTTTTTTTTAGTACAGGGATCTTATTAAAATATGTATTTTAGTACTTGGTATAAAATAACATTAGAACAAGGACTGTTAAAACTAATATTTAAATTATACGAGTAGTAAAGTAAAGTTTTTTTTTTATTAAAGCCACTACAAAGATTTCACTGTAAAATAGTGAAAAATAAAATAGAAAATATGTATGTATGTATGTACAGTGGGAAGCAAAACGAATGTTTTGCTTTAAGGAAGTAAGGCAATGAAAATAATAAAAATATAGGTAAATATCATGTATATGTTTTTTTTTAATTTAATTTAACCTTATTTTAAATTATAAAGCACAAAAACTTACATAAATTACTTTAAAAAAAAAAAAAATTAAAAAAAAAATTACTGCTCACGCAATAATTACCCCTATCGTGAATAAAAATTCCACATGAAATTTGTTCCCTTTTATTTTTTTTAACATTGAATTTTAATAGGAAAAATGTGAAAAGGGAACAAATTTCATGTGGAATTTTTATTCATGCCGTAAAATTGCTGAAAAATTAAATTTAAGTAAATCCACGGTAAATGATGTAAAAAAATGGCGTAATGTAGCTTGCAACAATACCTAAGGGGGTCGACCAAGACTGCTTTCTGATGGTGATGCCCGGCAGATTGAACTTTTGCTACAGAATAAGGACATCAAGACCCGAAAAATGCTGCGAGAAGTATTGTTAAAGATGCCAGTTCCTGGACGGTTAGATGCGCATTAAAAATAGATTTGGTTTAGTAGCCAGTTTGAAAAAGAAAAAGCCAGAACTTTCCGATAGAAATGTGAAAAAACGCCTTCATTTCTGTAAAACGCACAAAAATTGGACAGTAGATGACTGAAAACGAGTTATGTGGAGAGACGAAACAAAAGTCAACCGATAACAGTCTGATGGAAAACAATACTATTGGCATAGGCCTATTGACCGCATTCAAAAGCACCATCCTTAATGCAAAACATCCGGACAATTTTGCTTCCCACTGTATGTTTGGAAAACTTTTGTTGTAGATGGCATGTTAAAGTTTCATTAGAAGTGGTGGTTAGTTACACGAAACTAAACAATAAACTAATGAACATGCCCTGCAGTTCATGGCATTTGGTATTGCTAGTTACTTAATAAACTACTTTCTGGGGTTTAGTGGTGGCAAATCATTGACCGCCTTTGACTAGACAGATTCTAAAGATAGCTTTAAAAGATTTCCATTTTTTTTTTTAAATTAAGTAGATTTTGAAAACTGAAATTACCACTACATAATATTTTAATTTGTATATTTTTCTAATTGACATTGGTAGCTCAACATTTCAAGTTCAAAATCTCCTGGAAACAGATTTCCCTTTACACATCTCACAAATTAGCTTTCTTTTTCCAATCACTTTATGTTGATATCAAACTAACAAACTTTCGGTAGTGAAAGGTAATGTAGCAAAGTTCAATTGATATCCGCTGCAAAACTTTGCATTAAAAAAGTAACTTGAAATATTGCCAGTGCAATGCTACTAATTACCACCTGTAAAACTGCAGGGTAGTTATATACATATATTCCAGCCCCCAACATCAAACCCTCACATATACATATTTACTTTATACTTGCGGACATTGCGTTTTTTTTTTTTTTTTTTTTTTTTTTTTTTTTTTTTGTTGTAAATGCAATTTGAATAACAAGTGTCTACTAAACAAAAAAATTGGGAACCATCAGTGTGGCCAGATGTGGCCGGAAAGGAATTTTAAATTTGTGGGGAGTTCACACGCTGCGACTTTTACTTGCAACTTTTCTCCTGCAAGTCGAAATATGTTTTTTGAAACGAAGCAAAAATGGTGAAATAAATGTTTCAACATGTAAACAGGCAGCTATGGTTGCAAGGCTCATTGATAAGTTTATTAATTTTTCTTTGAACTTTCTTTGGCGTTCTCACAATGCAAATTTTATTGTTAATTTCAGATTTACGAATAAAAACGCTAAAAGAACTTTACGAGTCTAATTTACACAAAGCAATTTTTTAAGCTAAGCTGATTACCTTTTTAGACATCGTATTGAGGGGGAAGAGAAGACGAGTACACACTTGATTGTATTAGCAATTCGTGTTACTCTCTTATTCGTATTACATATTTGTATACAAATGTGTGTATATTCTCAAATAAAAATACGAGCGATTTAAGAAATCAGAATTATGCTGTGTGAACACCGAAGAAATTTCAAGGAAAAAATTGTATCAATATTTTTAATAAAAATTGTTTTGTGTAAATTGGGAATTTTCCCTGTCACTCTTGCCCAGGAAGCAAGACTCGATCCATAAATTGTGCAAAGTGTGAACACACACTAATGGCTAATCTTCAACTTTCGTGCTCTTTACCATCAAGTTTCTACTTTTTCATGCAAATCAATATGCAAACAACTTCGCGTAGAATAAGACGTAGCAAATAAAAGAAAAAACAAATGGAAATAAGAAAATTGATTAGTACCAAAAATATATCTGGCCACTCTTAACTGTCTGTGTTTTAATTTTAAAAATTTCATTAATTCATGTCCAGTTATTGTTGAGAATTTGCGGCAATAAGTTGAAAAGAACTTTTTAATAACACTGTTTAAATATATTTAACAAAATAGTCAGTTAATTGTTTTATTATGAAGCAAGGAAAATATGTAAAAATTTTAGTTTATGGTTTGAATTTGTAAAATCTAAAACAAAAAAATTTAAATCTAGGTTACTTTGGATAATTAAAATTGACATATGCTTACATACATATGTATGTATGATGTATGTATGTATATGTAGGTACATAAATTGCGTGTCCATTAATATTTAAGCAGGAAAAGTGACAAAGTTGAGAATGAAAAGAAATAAGAAAAACAAAACTCGGTCAATTCTAGTTACATAGTTTTATATTAGATGAAAATGTTTTGGAGTAGTGTGAATATTTACACAAGTGTAAAAATGATGTGAAAATGTAGTTTTCTTTTAAAGTGTTTACCCAACCTGTTGAAAAGAAGAAAAGTGTCAATTAAACATTTGGGTTATTTTATGATTTTCTTTATTACGATATCCGGCTATTACTAGCTAGTAATCTTTCTATGAAAAATAACCATTATAAATATAATTTTGAAGAATAAGGGTACAGTCAGACTTGACTAACATTTCATTTACTTGTAGTTATCTAAGCACAAATAAAATTTAGAAAAAACTAGCAAACAAATATTTTCGTCAAACAAAATTATTTGCCTACACACATAATACTTTCCTAATGTGATCAGAGTGTGATCCTTATAGCTATATAAATACCTAAAAATTTTAATTTGATCTTGATATATGCCAAATTAAAAACATATTAGGTTTACTAGAGTTTTATTGAATTTTGTTAATATATAGTGAATTTTATTTTGTGGTTTTTATTTAATGAACCAAATATAAAAAATAAACATCAAATATATTTGCCCTATGGCCACATTATAACAAACAGTTTCTTAAAATAAGTGTTTGATCAAATAGTTGCGAGCCAACTGCAACTTCAAGATAACTATATCTCTCACAATTTTTTTTTAAATTTATCTTTAACCAATTGTATTTCCAAATCTCTATTGATTTTTATGTACCATGGTGTTCCCGTCGTGGTCCTAAGAATTTCGATCAATACTGGTATTACTTGCAGTTCCCCATAATTGAATTTCATATTTCCAAAATTGTTTTAAAACAGTATGACCTTACAATCAAGGCTTAATTTATATTGGTCGTTAATTAGCCAGTGCAGATTGCAACTTCTTGGCTTCTATCTGGCGACGCCAGGTAAGGCATCTATCCATATGTCTACCTAGGCATGCTACATGATCACACTGAACAAAATTTCTTCTTGTGACGTCACAAGTCAAAAATATTTTTATGTTTGCTTAACTGCGTTTATAAATATTAATGCAAATAAAAGTTTAAAATGAAGTTTGCCGTTATTATAAAAATAACATAAATTTTAATTTGTTTCGATTTTCAAAAGACAATAAATTGAAACTGGTAGAAATCGGTCCATTATTTCACGTTGCCCCCATTAAATGTGCTCCCGAAATTGGGGTTTAACGATCATAAATGTTTGAATGAATGCAAGTATCCAAACATATATCATCACAAATGAGTGGTAAATAAAGCCAAATAAGCTGAAAGTACTGTTTATGTCTCAAGAGTAAATGGAATAAATTTGTATGGAAGTTTAAATTTAAAACTGTTGGTTTTTTATATAAATTTCATCATCAATAAAACTGTACTGACTGCCTTGTTGACCCATATATAAATTTATAACTATTAAAAACATTATTTTGTTTTACAATATGTTTCTCTCACGCACAGCCGACAAAACGTCATAAATAGGTTACTTTTTTGAATGAAAATGCTGTGCTAGTTTTCTAAATTTACATACATATAATTATTCTTATTTTGTATATTAACACATACATATACTATAATTGTATAGGAGTATGTGTATAAAAAAAGTACTTCCTGATTAACCTAAATCATTTAGAAGTTATGTTATATAGTTTGTTTAAAAGCTAAAACTAAAAAAATAATTTATAAAATGGCTTCTACGAAGAATAATAAAGCAAATTTTAATTTAATTTTACTTAATACACCAAACACGCCAGCTTTCTTAAACTAAACATTTAATTAATCTGTCATTTAATTTAATTATATTTATATGTTCAATTATGTTTATATATTCAACTATATTTTTTTATATGACTAAAAAATAGTTTTTTTCAAAGACAAAATAGGAAATACTAATATAAATCAAGGTTGGCTGCCGATTCGAAAGGGTTAAACGTTAAAACTTTTTTTGATTCGTGAGTGAATATTTATCCGTAGCGGATGTAAACCAGGACATATGTTGTGTCATACTAAACGCTTATTATAGACCTATCACAATATATGTATGTATGTATGTATATGGGATTGTAATAATATTTATTAATTTCAAGAAATATCAAACTCTTTGCGCGAAATTATCGTATATGCCAATTTTTTTGAAATTGAGTTTTTTATGCAATCAAACATTCAAACAACATTCAAAGAGACGTCAACTGACAAAATATTGTAGGCGAATTCCACTTCGTTGCTACAAAAATTTTCTTGTGAGCGATTTTTATCGTATCTGCAATTAAGAATTTTTGCATATTGTAGTTGTTACAATATTTACTACATATGTATTCCTTTTTAAAGGTCCAACTATAATATGCATAAGCAAGCTTAAGCAAATTGCAAAAGTTAACGAAAATGCAATTCAAAGCTAACTTTCAGGTGGCTATAATCTACTTACGTGACTTTGAAATTTTTTGTTCACAGTTGCACATTTATGTTTAAATAAATGTTTTTATTTTAACAAAAAGCTATAAATATTATGGTAAAATATACGACACTATTTATTACATGTATTTTATAATTAAAAGAAAACTTCGAACCCGAAACGGCATACTTTTCCTTCTTTTTCAATTTATGGACAAAAGTACTAAAATGTACAACTGTGGCAGTACTAAAATGTAAATAATAATAAACAATTTACATATCGATGGTCTCATGTAGAAAGGCCCTAACTCGCATATTTGAAGCTTTACAGGAGAAGGTAAAAACATAATAGAAACTGTAATATTCAACATGTAACTTTTTTTGTACAACTGCTTATTTTTTACACTATTGCAATAAATTTTTGTGAGGAGGTGTATTTGCGTTAAATGCATTGGAATCGCAAAAAAACAAATTTCGAAAAAATAGCGAGTTAGGGCCTTTCTACATGAGACCAACGATATGCACCCCTATCGTTGATAAAAATTCCACATGAAATTTGTTCCCTTTTATTTTTTTAACATTGAATTTTAATAGGAAAAATGTGAAAAGTGAACAAATTTCACGTGGAATTTTTATTCACGTAGGGGTGATGTTTTGTTAATTTTCGTATTGTGGAAAAAGTTCAACACAAATTAGAAAACTCTTACATATGTATGTATGTAGTTTGCCTTTTGCAAGATGAGCCAGTTTTCCTGTTTGAGCTAGTGTTCTGACATTCCAAAATTGTTAGATTTTTTGAGTTAACGTTATTTCTTACGTTTTTACGTTATTTCTCTTAATGTGCTCAATGAGATTTGGAAAAGTTTGACCTTTATAAGGCGACCTTATGAAATATACATTTTAACTTGTATATCCATTTATTCAGCTACATACAAACACTTTGTGGAGATGTAATTTTATATTTACCTTTCTTTTAATGAAAATGGAAAATAGATGTTTAGTTAACACAAATTTGATTCTTGTTTCTGCTTTCACAAACCAATGAATGGTTAAAATTTTTAGTTTGAGCAAGGGAAAAGTTAACATAGGGTCGAAAAATTGATGACGATTTCCAAACTTAAAAATTTGTAAACTTTTTACTCTACTGAAGTTAAAAACAAAAACACAATTTAAATAATAATTTCTGTGACCTTTACCAACATAAATAAACTGTATGACAAAAAATAGGTCCAATACAATTTAAGGCAATTATCATAATGTTGAAACAAAATTTAATAATAAAAATATTTACTAAAAACCATAAAGTCGTCAGACCATTCACTTACTCGTATTTTCTCTCACATGTAACTATCATATACCCTTATATATATTTATCTATGTATTATTCAGTGATAGACAATCTTTTAACATTTAAATGTTTGTATGTCTCATTTTAGAAATCAACGATTATGCTTTATTGGTTGGCATTGATCCAGTTAAGGAAACACATTTGCTGTATTTGGCCAAAGAAGGTTTGATGCAGGCACTGCCTGATGATTGGAAAATATGGTGAGTTTTATGCAAGGACATACATTTGATATAGAAATAATAAAAGTAAAACTAAACTATATATATGTACATGTATATCTATTATATTTTTGTAGTTATTCAGAGGAAAAAGCTGGTCATTATTATTATAATCTTAAAACAAAAACCTCACAATGGGAACATCCACTCGACGATATTTATCGTAATTTAGTAGAACAAGCAAGACAAAAGCATCATCACAATGCTTTACAAACACATAATACAAACGCCACAAATGCCATCATCAGCGCCATCACAAATACCACTAATTGTGCCATAACCTCAATAGCTCATACTACGAATTTGGTGGATAATTCGGATGATGCCTCACAATTAGATTCCGGTATACGGAGTTTACAGGGCACCGATGAATGTGATAATACAACCAATACTTTGGAAATGTCTTCACCCAGCACAACCCAAATGAGCCAGGGTGCCATTCCCAAACAGAGTAACAGTGTGGGTGGTGGCGGTAGTTTAACTACGAACAATTCCACATCGTCCTCTACCACACCCAGTGGCTTTAGTGGTGGCGTTAATCGTTTCTTAGAATCGAGAACGAAAAACTTTGGTTCCTCATTTATGCCAGTGAAAAACACGCGCTTTGAAGTGGCCAAAACTAATCCGCAATTAGGTTTCAATATGCGTTTGGCCAATGATAATCTCCTGCAGAAGTTTCCGCTGGCCAATAGACCAGAAACCGATGTTCAAAACCACTTGGAAAAGAAAGGTTTTACGCTGTCGGGTACGGGAGCCATGTTTTTAAAGTCACGCCGGCAACTGGAAGTTGGCTTAAACCAGGCCTCTGCCATCATTACCAATCCTCACAATATTATATGCAACAGTTCCAGTGTTATAGTGGAGGGCATAGCTGGTACTCCTCCGGGGGTTAAAGGTATTTTACGTGATTCTAGTTTGACTGACATGCGTAGACGGCTGGATAAAGAGAATCATGATGATACGGGCGAGGATAAAAAGCGGGTGCATTTTAATTTAGAAGATTGTTCAAAGTTGCGTAATTCACCCGAGGAGGATCCCAGCAGTTCGAGAAAACTGACTCAAAGTCCTGAAGTATCAGCCAATTCCGATGATGACGCCGAAGACGATGATCCCTGGGATGACGACGAAGAAGATGGTGAGGAGTTGAATGATTGTGTGGGAATTGGTAGTCTACCTCTAGATGGCACAGCCTATCAACGTAGTCTAAATCCTTTCCTTATCAACGATGAAAAACACTTGAAAGATGTTAAGATCATACCAGTATCCAAGACCCAAACCATACAAATGCTTAAAGCTCAAAGTTTTTCCATGGATTTGCCCGATCGGGAGAAAGCTAAGATGACTGATTTGAGTAGGTCTCAAAGTGTTGAACATACACAAACCTCCAATGCAACGGCCGTTCAATACTTGGACAAACTGAAAGAAACTGGCACGGTTAAGCCTCTCTATGAAGACACTGATTCTGATTCTAAAGGCAGTTCAGTGAGAAGTTTTATAATCAACAAATCAGAACAAGACTCTTTACATTCTGCGGGACCATCCAACAATCCTTTCGATCTAGATGAACTGGGACGTAAACACAGTCGTGAAGTTGAACAGTTAGAAATGAAATTGCAATCAGTAAATAGTGAAAAATCATGTGTCAGATCCCTAAAAGTGGCTTCCAAATTAGTGAGTTTCCTCAAGAAAGACAATGATAAGATTTCGGACAAACCTAAAGATGAGCCAGCAGAAAAAACAGCAGACATCATACAGGAAAAGATGGAGAATGAAAAACAATTATGGTTAAAAGAAGAACGTGAGCGTTTAGAGGAGCAATTGCAAAAAGAAATTGATTTGATTAAGAAGGAACATGAGCAGAAACTGAAAAATATACGCCATGAATATGATTTGCGTTTGACCTCACATCGACATCAAATCGAGGAGGCCTTAGAGTTGCAGTTTGAAGAAATTCGCCATAAATTAGAGGAAGAACTCGATACTAAGCGCAAAGTAGTAGTAGATGAACACAAAGCTCAAATGTGTACTTTGCAAAAGAATCATGCCGAGATTTTAGAGGATCTTGAGAGAGACTTAAAGAGCGAAGAAGAGATATTGAAAAAGGAACATGCTTTGAAACTAAACGAAATGAAAGATAAACTCAATGACGAACTGGAGTTGGAGAGACAACGTATGCGGGACAACGGAGAGGATAGACTCTATGAAAAAGTGCGCTGTGAAAAACGTCTGTTAGAAGATAAATATAGATGCCTCAAGGAGAAGTACATTAGACTTAAGACCGATGTTAAACTATCACTAGAAAGACGAAATCGTCGTCGTGAAGCCCAAGCCTTACAGCAACAAAGTTTACACACTTGTACCACGGGATCAGAAACAGAACGATCCATATCAAATAAGCCTTCTATAGGCAACAGTGACAATCGTTCTTTATCTTATTCGACTTCCTGTCAAAATAGTGTTGGTGTTTCTACCAAAACTGCCGGCAAGAATATCAAACCTCCTTTGCCACCTAAGACACACTTGCATCCTCCCAACAAAGATCAGCTACATCAGCAGCAGCATCATAGTGATCGTAGCACTGAAAAAGGCCCTGCTCCTGTAACACGTAAACCTGGCATAGCCTCAAAATACATTAAACACCTGCAAGCTCAAGACGATACTACTTCAATGAGTCAATCGGATACCACTATTTCCAATAACTATTCCAAAGGTCGTTACTTACCAGCCCCGCAGCCCATACTAAGTGATAATGGTAATTCCGATTCCGAAGCGTTTCAAAGTAACCAAGAGAACAATAATAATTCTCGTGGAGGCGGTGTGCAACGTAAGAAACAGTTTTCGCGCCTTAAATCGGCCTCCACTTCTCGTTTAAACAATTCCGAAAACTTTAAAACAGAACGTCCTTGCACGCCTGTCGAGAATCTACGCCATCAATTGCAAAAACTAGAGGATCTAGAAGATCAATTCCCCGAAAATACTCTGGATGCTACCTATCATTTACGCTATCCTTTCTCGGACATTTCCAATGCTGATTATGCAGCTGCCGGTGCGGCCAGCTCTGAGTTGGAATTTTTCAAGCACCGCATACATCTCGAACGTGATTCCGTAAGGCGAGCCAAAGAGTCTTTGCGCACCCAGCGTACCAATTTCCGTGCTAGACAACGAGAGATCAAACAAAGACACAAGGCTATGGTCAGTCGTCATAGTTTGGATCAATTGATACAGGAGGAAAAAGAGCTAACTGAAATGGAGGTGAACTTGCATCGTACAAGAGCTTTACTGGGCGAAAAGGTCATACGTTTGCGCCACTTGGAGCAGAGTTTATTGCGAATTTACGAAAAAGAAAAGCCCAGTATGGATCTTTTGGGTGTGGAACCGAAAGAGGATGCTACATTAAGCGATTTATCTTCGCACTCGAGCTCAGGTTTTAGCAGCACCGATTTTGCCAGTGGCGATACACAGAATTTAAATAAACGCAAAGATATTTATCAATTGGAATCAAATGATTGCATTAAGAATTTGGAAATTTTGAATGCGGAAATACGAGAGATTTTAGATTTGTTGGGAAAAACTGGACAGCATGGTGGTAAGTGTAGATAAAATGTAAGGAAGGGAAACTAAAATGCAAGTGAATAGTAAATGCAGAGATATCTATACTGCTAATAACTCCAATTGAATTGTGCCCTTGGCATGTTAGCAAGATGATCTTTCACCATTTTGTCGAATTGTTGAAGGTTTAAAAAAATGGTGAAACCAATGCCATGAGCTGCACGAAGCTTGAAACTGGAAAAAGTTTGATTGTTTTACCTCATTTCATGTCATGCCCTCACTTATAATACAATTCAAAAACTTTAATTAGCAACATGATGAAATGAATTTCTTATATGTAATTCTATTATGGAGATGATTTAGGTAGGCTTCTAATTTTACACAAACGCTTGCATTACTGTTTCCTACCATCTTCTGATAGAATTGTTAGAATGAAACTAAAATTGTAATATGTTTTTTTTTCGTACAGCATTAACCGCTCCCTTGATTTCTCCATCCGAATTGAATTGGTCACATATGTTAAGTTCTGGACCGGTAGCTGCTAACAATGCCCCATCAGGTAACGCCCATATTAATCTACAACAACAATTTAATGCGGCTAGCAATATACCTTCCACACTACATACAGCTCATTCTATTCCAACTTTAGCAGATCGTTTGGAAACCTATCGACAATTGGCTTCGGGACGCATGCAAAACTCCATTATAGCAGCCAACACTATTGTCTCGCAAAATCCACGAGCTGTTAGCTACACCACCAGTCTGGTGGAACGTACCAGAGACTTGCGCAACTGGCTAAGGCAAGCCAAAAACGAACACGAACTGTTAAACAGCATGACACTAGGCTTGACCGGTGTACATCCCAGCGCCCAACTGACAGCCAATGCTGCCATGGGTGCTAGTGGCAGCGGTGCCGGCGGTGGGGGAGGTCCGCAAACGAATCTATAATTAGAATCAGATCAGGACGCTAGAAAAACGGCCGGTATGGTATTCTGTTGTTGGCGTAAACAGGCCACACTGGCCTAAAATTATACTCGTTTTCCACAGTAATGGTTAATGGTTGTTTATTCAAATATTTTATAGCAAATGAAGAGAAGGATGTGTTAATGGTGCCAAAGTTAAGAGAGAGAAAATTAATAAGAGTTGTTGGTAAAGTTTTAAAGAAAATGTTTTTAAATAAATCTATTAAAGTAATTAATTAAATAAATGTTAAACTGCAAGCGTAAGTAACTAAAATTAAATCAAATTTAAGGTTAAAACAAAATAAACACAAAACAAACCTTTATATATATTAAATATAATTATAGTAGATTTATAATAGGAACTATTATTAAAAAAAATACTAAAAAGAAAAAAGCAAAAATCTTATTAACTACTAACAACATACAACAATTTAAAAGAATTGCTCTCTAACTGAATCTTTCAGTCTCTCTCTCACTCTCTGTAAACCTGCTCTCTTATTTTTTTTTTTGTTATTTAATTATTAATTAAATTAAAAAGCAAACAGTATTTTCTTTAAATTTTATTAAAGAAATTTTAACTGTTTGAACTCTAATGGAAAGACTTTGAAACCCCTCCCTTTTTTTTTGGAAGAAGCAATATTTTATACCTACATATACATATTTAACTAATGGTAATAATAGTTATAGAGTCAGAGTCAAAATTTAGTGCACAGCGAACAATAATTTCTGTGAAGAATAATATCTTTAAAAGAAGTCTATATTTTTAAAATGTATTTATTGAATGAGAATTATTCCTCTTGCGAGTATTTATTAAATTTTATTTTGAAGTGAACTTCGATTAAAAAATTTTTATAAAAAATTTATTTATATAAAAATGTTTCGAATAGTCTAACTTTTATTAAACAGTTATATTTTTCTCTTACTAAAAGATGTGTTATAAGTTTTATCTAACAAAAGAGCAAATGCTCTTAAAAATGCAGTCAATATTTAGTATACAGAACGTTAAAATAGAATAAGAACCGTTATGAGTCGTACACTAAGCACTTTTTTTAATGTAATTATAAATAAAATTAGTAATAATTTTTGGGAAATTATTTAAGGAACCGAATGACACATGGCAAAACTTTACCAGTGGAGGTTAAAGATTTATTAGTGTTGCAACGAAGCAATGGAAAATCTCTCGTAAAAATGGCTTAAATTGTGAACAAAAGCCAAAAAGTTATTAAAAGGAGTAAAGCTCGAGGAAACACTAAGACTGCAAAACATACCGGTCGACCACGTTCTGTAATTAATAAAGTGTCTCCGAAGTCTAGCGCAGTCGCAATAACAGAAGACATTTTAAGAAGACGGCTGAATAACCATGAAGTTCAGGAAAGAGTGACTGGAGAAAAAACGTATATTTCTGCAGTAAATCGTACTAAAGACTTTGTCAACGATTACTTAACCTCTCCGCAATCTTTATGAAATAATGTAATATTTAGCGATGAGAGTAAACTTAAGATTTTTGGTTCAAAATCAAAGTGAAAAGTGTGCTGCTTCCTTAGAACCTTAGTGCTAAAGCAAAACACGACGGTGGGTCTTTACTGGTTTAGGGTTGTAAGTCAACTACAGGACCAGGTAATCTTGCATTCATTGAATGACAGGCTATGTAAGTGCTGAAAATTTAGGTCCTTAAACGCAAGCAAGACAACAAGAATTGTCAAGGAGTGGCTATTTAACAACGTGCCTAAGCAATTAAATTCAACTCCGCTAACTCCAGACCTTAACCCCATAGAGAACTTGTGGGAAATTTTTAACAGAAACATCAGAAAAGGCAGCAATTCACAAGATTACTAGAGATGTAACTGAACCTCTTGTAAATTCCACTAGAGGCTACAATTAAGTTGAATGGGGGATCAACAAAATATTAACTTTTAATTTTTAATATTTTGATAATATGTATTAAATAGGTTGTTATCTGTCAACTGTATACTAATTTTTGATTGTTTCACTCAGGTATTTATTGCTTTTTATTACAAAATTTCCATGAATTCAAATTTTAATTTAAAAAAAATTTAAAAAAATAAAACTTAAATTAAATTTCAAGTTGATTCAAACTTATATATTTCTTATTATAATAAAAATAATTTGCTTTATAGATGAAATAGCATGCTGTATACTTAATTTTGACTCTGACTGTAAATGAATTTACAAATCATTTTAATGGCTTATTACTAATGTTTTAAATGTCTAGCATACTTTTGGGAGTTTGCTCGTAAACTTATAAATGTATAGTTTTAGGTTTAAGAGTTTAAAATGATTTGTAAATTTCTTGATAGTTTTCGTATAAATGTTTTGTGGTTTCTAATCAAATGGAAAAAATTACTGGTACACGTTAGACTGATTGCACTTTTTTTATAAGTAATTAAATTGTGTGTTTTTTTTTTTTGTTTTTTGTTTTTGTATAAACCCCTTATTAATTTTAATTATTTAAGAATTCAAGTTAAATAATTGCTAAAAATTAAATACATAGTGAAAAGAAAAAAAGTATAAAGAAATAAAACAATATGGCCATTTTTTATATAAATATTTTATACCATGATATAATGATCTAAAATTGGCTTAAACTTTAAAAGTAATATAAAAAAAATTTTTTCTTTCTCCTTATTAATTTCAAATTCTAATTAATTAATTTTCAATAAGTTTGTAGTTGTAATTATTTGGCCATAGATGGGTTTTATTAAATTTATTATGGCGTAAGGTATTTAACAAATATTTCTATAAAAGATACAAATACAAATTAATTATACTCTGTTAAAAACAAAATAAATAATTAAATGTGGGGCCTAGAAGATAATGCTTTCACTAAATATCTAATTAAGAATATAGTACTTATGTATGTATTTATATCATAAACAAAGTCATAAATCAGGACTCTAGTGTCTAGACGTACCAAACACAAAACTCAGTAAATATTTTAGCAATATATAATTTTTTTAAGTTATAAAATTATTAAATTTTATTTTAGTTATAATATAAACCAGTCTATGATTAATTTGTCAAATAACACAGTCTTTTTATATCTAATACATATAAGTAGACTGATTAACTTCCGTATAATTCAATTCGTTATTTTTCAATTTTTAATTAAAAAACTTAAACTTTGTTCGCACAACGGAAATAACAGACAGAAATTCGGATTTTCAATATGTTTCTAAAATTTACTTTAGGTTATTGACAAATGCTTATTTAAACTATGTATTAACGATCCTATTTAAAAAATAGACCTTTACAAAAATGTACAATTTAAACTTTAACCTTTGTTTAGCCAAAATTAAGTGTGGAATTAACTTTTAATAGAAAAAGTAAAATGAAAAATTTTTTCGGAATGAAACCACTTTTAATTTGCAATATGGAATTGTAATTTTAAGCATTTCTAGGTATCATTCCGAAAAAATTGTTCGTTGTACTTTTTCTATAGAATATCGTGTATAAAAATTCCACGTGAAATTTGTTCACTTTCACATTTTTCTATTTAAATTCAATGTTAAAAAAAATAAAAGTGAGCAAATTTCACGTGGAATTTTTATTCACGATAGGTGGTATCGTCAAGTTGCTACCCCTTTTATTCCCTTTTCCCTTCTCAACCAAAAATACTTGCCTTGAAGAGTCAGAATTAAAGAGTGTGAATTTAAAAAGTTAAAATTTATGTATTTTGATATGTAGTGTACAAGAGACTATATAAACTTGAATTTTTATGTTGTCGTGGTGACTTTTTATTTTACCGATTTTTTTGACGATTTTTAAAATTCGAAATAACGATTTTTTTATTTTTTTATTGGGATTTTGACGATTTTTTCCGAAATTCATCTGGCAGCCCTGGTGACCATAGCTTAAGAGTTGTTTAGTTTGAAGCAATTCACTTAGCAAAGGAAAAAGTAGTTTAGACATATTATTATATATCAAAGTAAAGCAAAATCTCTCAATTTTACAAATAGGGAGACAATATAAGCTTTATATTATCCATTTAGCAAACATTATAAAAATTCACATAGACTGGTAAATTATAATTTCGTTACACTTACCAAAGAAAACCTTATCAGCTTAATACTAGTAATAAAGTCTGTAAATTTAAAAAACTAAATAACATACAGAACATCAAATACAAATCTATAATTTGTTAAAATTTGTTTGTGTTTAAAAAAACAAATAAATAGCAATGAAAGGATATTAGTATTACTAAAATACGAGTACATATGTATATACTTAAACATACGAGTATGTATGCATGTACATATGAATGTAAATACAAAACACAATTCAATTTATCACAAAATAAATAGCCTACTTTATGGGTTAGGCAGAAAAGATTAATTGTTAAACAGACATACTTTTGGTATAAATTGCAATGTGTTTTGTTTAATTACATATTATTTATTTATTTATTTATTATTAAATTAAAATATTTTAAAAGTTAAATTTATGTTGTATGTATTGTGATAAATTAATTTTAAATATATTTATATTTGTAGTTAGTTATTATAATAGATTGTTGTTTTAACAAACATTTTAAATACAACTAAATTCTTACTTACAATCTAACATTTCACCGTCCTCGCTGGATATAATTCTATTATAATTTGAAGCTTTATTTATAATTAAATTTAAATTTACTTAAGTTATTGAGAAACAAACATGAAAATCGTATTACAAAAAATTTATTTAGATTAAGATCAAGAAAATTGCAATGAATGTAATAATAAATGAAATTAAAACTAAAACTAAATATGCTTTACACATGTTTGAAACTGTGAATTTGTTTTAACAAAAACTTTAGCTAAAGAAAACTTTTTATTTATTTAATTTAAGAAACAAAAATTAAAAGTTTAAAAAAATTTAACTTTAACAAAATTATACATACACTTAAAGAAAAAAAAACATGAATATATATTAGAGATCTAATAGTTAAACCAGGTTTAAATGTACTAAATGTACTAAAACGAAACAGCAAGAAATTAGGATAGTGATTTTAGCAATTAAAATTAAAAATGAAAACTAAATTTTGGTTAAAACTAGAGAAGTAAAATTATAAAACTTTAACAAGTTATATGAATAACTAAAGTTTAAAATGTTAAGGTTCTAAAGTTTTAGCTGCTTAATTTTAAATAGTAAAAAGGCCTTGGCTTTTGCTGTACTCTATTTAAGTTGGATTAAACCAAGACTTATCTAGTGTAACATTAAAATGAAAGATACATTATTTCTTAGCGAGTTTTGCTTTTGTTATACTTGAATTAATCTGGTTAAAAACAAGACTTATCTATTTCAACCTTAAAATTAAAGAGAAATTATTTGTAAAAATGTATTGCTTATTTTTTAAAATACTTCATATAATTAAGTTTAAACCAAAGTTAAATAATGTTTATTTCATTTATTAAAATCTGAAGCTACAAAATAACTTTTACTTCCATTTTCACCAAAAATTTTAATCGAAATTTTTTACTGCCAGTATAAAACTTTTCAACAGACAGTGTGAAAAACAGATGACAGATAAAATTTTGAAAATATTTTAATTGTTAGTATAACTTTCGGTTTAAAAATAACTAGACTTGGTAAAAATAGGGTAAGTGTTATTATTAACCGAAAGTTATACTAACAGTTAAAAATATTTTAACAGTAATTAGTATTAGTATTATTTTTTTAACTATAGGCTGTGCCGGTATCACCAAATCACCTATTATAGATTTATGTGCATTTAAGTGATTTCCGGAAGTGGACTTTATATGGGGACATACGGTCAAATATGGACCGATCATCATGAAATTTGGTAACACGATTTAAATGTATATTTTGATTATGCTTGTTGAATTGCAACTGGATAGTCATTTTTACAAAAAATATATGTATGTTCATTTAAGTGATTTTCGGAAGTGGTATATGGTGAAAATTATGGACTGATGCAAACGAAATATTGTTTTGAAATATCACTTTGCATAAAATTCATTATTGCAGAATTTTGTTTAGATACGGCTTTTCTATAGACATTTATGTACCATAAAGCCATATTCCGGAAAGGTATGGTATGGGGTCTATGAGAAATCGTGGACCGATTCCTACCATTTTCAACAGGAATTGTTCTTCTATAACAAAATTAAAGTGTGCAAAATTTCATGCTATCTATTATCTGCATTATATTTGAAGAAAACAGCAAAAAATATCTGAAAAATATCGAGGTAGACTGAAACTTTAACTTTCGGTGGATCAAAGAATATTTGTGAAAATTTCATTGCTCCATGTCTTTTTTCGAAGCTCTATCGTGATTTCAACAGACGGACCGACATGGCTAGATCATCTTAGAATCTCATAAGGACCCAGACTATATAGACATTTGGTTCTACGACCATTATTTCGATGTGTTACAAACGGTGAATATAATAACTGAACTTGATGAAAATTGGTGTCAAAATGAAAGTTTTTTTTTTAGAAAATAGGGAAATTTTTAAATCACAACAGTAAGCGTCACTTTGGTTTATTTGTTTTGATAATTTCTGTAATTAAGTTTAAAACAAAGTGAAATAATATTTCTTTCCTGTGTTTTCAACACAGAAACCCCAAAAAAACTAATAATCATTTAAGGTTTCTATAGAAAAAAGTGAAATTCGCTACATAAATTGGTTGAGAGAGTATTAAAAAATAATTATTTGAATAAACTTTTAGATTTTGATTTTTTATATCGGTTCATGAATGGTAAAGAAGAACAGGTTTTACAAAAAATTTTGCTTGCAAGGTTTCAAGATGGTTTAATTCAGCGATGAACTTACATTGATAGATTAGTATTTAAACTTAAGCTTGCCTTAAACTACTCTTTGTTTTTTCCCCGTGCTGTCCTTTCAAATTTGAGCTTATTTACAAACAATTTTATTAAATTAAATTTTTAACAAAAAATCCAACTTAAGTTTAATTAACTAACTGTCACTTAAGCTATTAAAACTTTAGAATGCCAACATTTGCAACAAATTAAAAAACAAACAAATTGCAAACATATTAATAAAACTAAAGAATAAATAACGAAATTATTGAAAGTAGGCAGCAAAACCAAAAGATAAACCTAAAATTTATATGAAATTCAAAAACCAACCAAATCAACAAAAGACCTAAACATATTTATACCTACATATATATGTAAATGTATTTACTATTCACCTTAATTAAAAATTAAAGCGATTACAAAACAAACAAGTTTAAAACAATACAAAGCAAACTCATTGTGTCTCTAGTCTAGTATCAAATACACAAAATTAAAATGAAATTCATTAAGAAACAAACGATTTAAAAAGAATAAATTAAAAAAAAAAAACTATATTAAATTATGAATGAATGTTAATGTTAATAACAATAATTAAATATTGATATCAATTTAACAACAACAACACTTTAAATACAGAACAAACATACATACATACATACAAATAAACATTAGACATTTACTCTCACAACACAAAATCCAACAGACACACACCCATACACATGAAACGAATGGAAAATTTTAAATTAATCATAAATAAACTTTACTTAGAAATTTAATCATGAATTTCAAATGATAATTTATTGAAAACCTAAAAGGGAAAAACCAAAATGGAAATAAATTAAATTCAAAAAGTAAAGATCTTTGTAGTTTTTTTAAAAATTCTCAAATAATGAGAGCGTAAGTATATAAATATATTTTAGTGAGCCTTTGAAAACCCATAAGCGGAGTCCTGTTATGATATTTAATGCTATAAATAGCTGATACTTCTGTCACTCCTTCACAACCACAGAGTATACAGAGGTGACAAAGAGCTACAATCAGCTGATAAGGCAGTTCTCTTAAACAGAGAAAGAACATATTTTGTCGTAGGACAAAGCAAAACAAACAATTTGAGTTAGAATATTTTAATTGAAATATTAAACTTTAAATCTTCCGTTTCTTAACAACACTGTACACTCTTTGTTTACAACTTCTTCTGCAATGCACAGTCATTTTCCCACTTCTAGACAGCGCACAGTCCTATAAAAAAATAGATATCGTAATGAAATTTCACTTGATGACAAACCGGTCAAAAATTCTGACCGATATTTTACAAAAATCGGACTTGGATTGGCCGAAATTTTTAGGTTTCAATTTAAAAATGCTTATAACTCGAAAAGTATAAATGATAAATATTATTTTTAAAGACCTTCCCAAAAGTTTGAGAAAATATTAAAATCTTAGGAATTGTCTGAAAACCAAAAGAATTGCTTACATTTTAACAATCATAACTCTTTAAAAAATGTTGGTATCCAAATAATATTTAACACAAATATGTTTCATATATACACAAATCCCTTAGTCTCATTTTATAATGACCGGTCCATAATTAGTCATAGGTCTCATATAATGCTCACTAGAGTAGTTCGAAAAAAAGTTGTGTCAGTCACCCCCTAAGATTAAAGATAATTTTAAAGCCCTTTTAGTATTTTGTTCACTGTGCAATATGGAATTGTAATTTTAAGCATTTCTAGGTATCATTCCGAAAAAATTGTTCGTTGTACTTTTTCTATAGAATATCGTGTATAAAAATTCCACGTGAAATTTGTTCACTTTCACATTTTTCTATTTAAATTCAATGTTAAAAAAAATAAAAGTGAGCAAATTTCACGTGGAATTTTTATTCACGATAGGTGGTATCGTCAAGTTGCTACCCCTTTTATTCCCTTTTCCCTTCTCAACCAAAAATACTTGCCTTGAAGAGTCAGAATTAAAGAGTGTGAATTTAAAAAGTTAAAATTTATGTATTTTGATATGTAGTGTACAAGAGACTATATAAACTTGAATTTTTATGTTGTCGTGGTGACTTTTTATTTTACCGATTTTTTTGACGATTTTTAAAATTCGAAATAACGATTTTTTTATTTTTTTATTGGGATTTTGACGATTTTTTCCGAAATTCATCTGGCAGCCCTGGTGACCATAGCTTAAGAGTTGTTTAGTTTGAAGCAATTCACTTAGCAAAGGAAAAAGTAGTTTAGACATATTATTATATATCAAAGTAAAGCAAAATCTCTCAATTTTACAAATAGGGAGACAATATAAGCTTTATATTATCCATTTAGCAAACATTATAAAAATTCACATAGACTGGTAAATTATAATTTCGTTACACTTACCAAAGAAAACCTTATCAGCTTAATACTAGTAATAAAGTCTGTAAATTTAAAAAACTAAATAACATACAGAACATCAAATACAAATCTATAATTTGTTAAAATTTGTTTGTGTTTAAAAAAACAAATAAATAGCAATGAAAGGATATTAGTATTACTAAAATACGAGTACATATGTATATACTTAAACATACGAGTATGTATGCATGTACATATGAATGTAAATACAAAACACAATTCAATTTATCACAAAATAAATAGCCTACTTTATGGGTTAGGCAGAAAAGATTAATTGTTAAACAGACATACTTTTGGTATAAATTGCAATGTGTTTTGTTTAATTACATATTATTTATTTATTTATTTATTATTAAATTAAAATATTTTAAAAGTTAAATTTATGTTGTATGTATTGTGATAAATTAATTTTAAATATATTTATATTTGTAGTTAGTTATTATAATAGATTGTTGTTTTAACAAACATTTTAAATACAACTAAATTCTTACTTACAATCTAACATTTCACCGTCCTCGCTGGATATAATTCTATTATAATTTGAAGCTTTATTTATAATTAAATTTAAATTTACTTAAGTTATTGAGAAACAAACATGAAAATCGTATTACAAAAAATTTATTTAGATTAAGATCAAGAAAATTGCAATGAATGTAATAATAAATGAAATTAAAACTAAAACTAAATATGCTTTACACATGTTTGAAACTGTGAATTTGTTTTAACAAAAACTTTAGCTAAAGAAAACTTTTTATTTATTTAATTTAAGAAACAAAAATTAAAAGTTTAAAAAAATTTAACTTTAACAAAATTATACATACACTTAAAGAAAAAAAAACATGAATATATATTAGAGATCTAATAGTTAAACCAGGTTTAAATGTACTAAATGTACTAAAACGAAACAGCAAGAAATTAGGATAGTGATTTTAGCAATTAAAATTAAAAATGAAAACTAAATTTTGGTTAAAACTAGAGAAGTAAAATTATAAAACTTTAACAAGTTATATGAATAACTAAAGTTTAAAATGTTAAGGTTCTAAAGTTTTAGCTGCTTAATTTTAAATAGTAAAAAGGCCTTGGCTTTTGCTGTACTCTATTTAAGTTGGATTAAACCAAGACTTATCTAGTGTAACATTAAAATGAAAGATACATTATTTCTTAGCGAGTTTTGCTTTTGTTATACTTGAATTAATCTGGTTAAAAACAAGACTTATCTATTTCAACCTTAAAATTAAAGAGAAATTATTTGTAAAAATGTATTGCTTATTTTTTAAAATACTTCATATAATTAAGTTTAAACCAAAGTTAAATAATGTTTATTTCATTTATTAAAATCTGAAGCTACAAAATAACTTTTACTTCCATTTTCACCAAAAATTTTAATCGAAATTTTTTACTGCCAGTATAAAACTTTTCAACAGACAGTGTGAAAAACAGATGACAGATAAAATTTTGAAAATATTTTAATTGTTAGTATAACTTTCGGTTTAAAAATAACTAGACTTGGTAAAAATAGGGTAAGTGTTATTATTAACCGAAAGTTATACTAACAGTTAAAAATATTTTAACAGTAATTAGTATTAGTATTATTTTTTTAACTATAGGCTGTGCCGGTATCACCAAATCACCTATTATAGATTTATGTGCATTTAAGTGATTTCCGGAAGTGGACTTTATATGGGGACATACGGTCAAATATGGACCGATCATCATGAAATTTGGTAACACGATTTAAATGTATATTTTGATTATGCTTGTTGAATTGCAACTGGATAGTCATTTTTACAAAAAATATATGTATGTTCATTTAAGTGATTTTCGGAAGTGGTATATGGTGAAAATTATGGACTGATGCAAACGAAATATTGTTTTGAAATATCACTTTGCATAAAATTCATTATTGCAGAATTTTGTTTAGATACGGCTTTTCTATAGACATTTATGTACCATAAAGCCATATTCCGGAAAGGTATGGTATGGGGTCTATGAGAAATCGTGGACCGATTCCTACCATTTTCAACAGGAATTGTTCTTCTATAACAAAATTAAAGTGTGCAAAATTTCATGCTATCTATTATCTGCATTATATTTGAAGAAAACAGCAAAAAATATCTGAAAAATATCGAGGTAGACTGAAACTTTAACTTTCGGTGGATCAAAGAATATTTGTGAAAATTTCATTGCTCCATGTCTTTTTTCGAAGCTCTATCGTGATTTCAACAGACGGACCGA
The DNA here is from genome assembly GCA_916048285.2 of Bellardia pandia. Taxonomy (NCBI): domain Eukaryota; kingdom Metazoa; phylum Arthropoda; class Insecta; order Diptera; family Calliphoridae; genus Bellardia; species Bellardia pandia. The sequence continues at coordinate 109,043,071 of OU696532.1, forward strand.
CATGGCTAGATCATCTTAGAATCTCATAAGGACCCAGACTATATAGACATTTGGTTCTACGACCATTATTTCGATGTGTTACAAACGGTGAATATAATAACTGAACTTGATGAAAATTGGTGTCAAAATGAAAGTTTTTTTTTTAGAAAATAGGGAAATTTTTAAATCACAACAGTAAGCGTCACTTTGGTTTATTTGTTTTGATAATTTCTGTAATTAAGTTTAAAACAAAGTGAAATAATATTTCTTTCCTGTGTTTTCAACACAGAAACCCCAAAAAAACTAATAATCATTTAAGGTTTCTATAGAAAAAAGTGAAATTCGCTACATAAATTGGTTGAGAGAGTATTAAAAAATAATTATTTGAATAAACTTTTAGATTTTGATTTTTTATATCGGTTCATGAATGGTAAAGAAGAACAGGTTTTACAAAAAATTTTGCTTGCAAGGTTTCAAGATGGTTTAATTCAGCGATGAACTTACATTGATAGATTAGTATTTAAACTTAAGCTTGCCTTAAACTACTCTTTGTTTTTTCCCCGTGCTGTCCTTTCAAATTTGAGCTTATTTACAAACAATTTTATTAAATTAAATTTTTAACAAAAAATCCAACTTAAGTTTAATTAACTAACTGTCACTTAAGCTATTAAAACTTTAGAATGCCAACATTTGCAACAAATTAAAAAACAAACAAATTGCAAACATATTAATAAAACTAAAGAATAAATAACGAAATTATTGAAAGTAGGCAGCAAAACCAAAAGATAAACCTAAAATTTATATGAAATTCAAAAACCAACCAAATCAACAAAAGACCTAAACATATTTATACCTACATATATATGTAAATGTATTTACTATTCACCTTAATTAAAAATTAAAGCGATTACAAAACAAACAAGTTTAAAACAATACAAAGCAAACTCATTGTGTCTCTAGTCTAGTATCAAATACACAAAATTAAAATGAAATTCATTAAGAAACAAACGATTTAAAAAGAATAAATTAAAAAAAAAAAACTATATTAAATTATGAATGAATGTTAATGTTAATAACAATAATTAAATATTGATATCAATTTAACAACAACAACACTTTAAATACAGAACAAACATACATACATACATACAAATAAACATTAGACATTTACTCTCACAACACAAAATCCAACAGACACACACCCATACACATGAAACGAATGGAAAATTTTAAATTAATCATAAATAAACTTTACTTAGAAATTTAATCATGAATTTCAAATGATAATTTATTGAAAACCTAAAAGGGAAAAACCAAAATGGAAATAAATTAAATTCAAAAAGTAAAGATCTTTGTAGTTTTTTTAAAAATTCTCAAATAATGAGAGCGTAAGTATATAAATATATTTTAGTGAGCCTTTGAAAACCCATAAGCGGAGTCCTGTTATGATATTTAATGCTATAAATAGCTGATACTTCTGTCACTCCTTCACAACCACAGAGTATACAGAGGTGACAAAGAGCTACAATCAGCTGATAAGGCAGTTCTCTTAAACAGAGAAAGAACATATTTTGTCGTAGGACAAAGCAAAACAAACAATTTGAGTTAGAATATTTTAATTGAAATATTAAACTTTAAATCTTCCGTTTCTTAACAACACTGTACACTCTTTGTTTACAACTTCTTCTGCAATGCACAGTCATTTTCCCACTTCTAGACAGCGCACAGTCCTATAAAAAAATAGATATCGTAATGAAATTTCACTTGATGACAAACCGGTCAAAAATTCTGACCGATATTTTACAAAAATCGGACTTGGATTGGCCGAAATTTTTAGGTTTCAATTTAAAAATGCTTATAACTCGAAAAGTATAAATGATAAATATTATTTTTAAAGACCTTCCCAAAAGTTTGAGAAAATATTAAAATCTTAGGAATTGTCTGAAAACCAAAAGAATTGCTTACATTTTAACAATCATAACTCTTTAAAAAATGTTGGTATCCAAATAATATTTAACACAAATATGTTTCATATATACACAAATCCCTTAGTCTCATTTTATAATGACCGGTCCATAATTAGTCATAGGTCTCATATAATGCTCACTAGAGTAGTTCGAAAAAAAGTTGTGTCAGTCACCCCCTAAGATTAAAGATAATTTTAAAGCCCTTTTAGTATTTTGTTCACTGTGCTGCTATTTTTAGTCCGATCATAACATTTTGCATACCGGTGTTCATGGCTCTGTAAGGGCTACATTTCTGTACTTAATCATTTTTTACTACCAAAAAGTTTCGCCAAATACTGGTAACGCGGCCTTTTTTGTACAAAAATATTTAGCAATACTGTGGTTACCAACCGAGTTTTTAAAATTTAACACACAAAATATTTATATAGGTATACACGGAAGTCATGCCACTAAATAATAGGTCAGAACTCCCATATAGCGCCCATTTCTGAAAAATTGCACATATACTGGGTGTAGGGTATTATATGGCCGAGCTTGACCGACTTTACTTTCTTACTTGTGTTTGAATGAGACACAGAGTTTTTGGAAAACATAAAGTATTGTAGACATAAACCATTAGAGCTTTTTTATCTTTGATACAAACCTAAAACAAAATGCGAAAAACTTCAATAACAAGAAAGGAAATTGAAACGATGTAATAACAATAATATTATAAATTAAAAGGGGAATATACTTTTAATTTTAAACCTAAAAAAATAAATATTTTAATAATTAACTAGTAGCCGTTTTAAGGAACTAACTGACCCCAATTTGCACCAAGTCTAGTTATTATTATTTAACTGAAGGTACGGTCACACTTGGCAAATATTTGCCGTAAAATACGTAACTACTAAATAACATATATTTGAACTCGTTTATTTATTTAAAAATACTTTTCTTATTTAAGCCAAAGCACAACAAAAATTTTTCAGAAATGACCGATCATCCAAAAATTTAGTGTCTGTGAATATAAATACATATTCCCCCTGGCCCACGATGTCGAACGATAACGTTCGCTTAGATAAGACTTAAGACACAAACTTTTTATCGTATCTATTTTTTTACTCCATCAAGTTTGTTTATTCCTCAATCAGGTTTGTGTCTTAAGTCTTATCTAAGCGAACGTTATCGTTCGACATCGTGGGCCAGGGGGATTATGTATGTTAAACTTTATCTCGATATAAATGGTTTTAAACGATTTATGGAGCTTAAAGTGAATTACGGAGAGGGTTTATATGGGAGTTTCGACTAATTATGTACCGATCATAATAAAATTGTACCGTATTATTTTTAGACATATGAAATATATTTTCGTTAAATATTATTTGGATAGCAACATTTTTGAGAGAGTTATTCTTTTAAAAGTGATTTTCAGAAGTGGGCCTTATATGGGAGCTACGAGTAATTATGGACCGATCTGCACAAAATTCGTAGATGTGATTTGGCTTTATTTACCACTCATTTGTTTGGATACTTGCATAATTCAAACATTTATGATCAGTAAACCCCAATTTCGGGAGAACATTTGTATGGGGGTCAGAAGAAATAATAGACCGATTTCCACCAGTTTCAATCCCATCTATCCTTGGGCCGAAAAAATATCATGTGCCAAATTTTATCGAACGGACGGACATCGTTAAATCGACTCAGAAAGTGATTCTGAGTCGATCGGTATACTTTTAGGTGAGTGTTGGACCAATATTTTTGGGCGTTACAAACATCAGCACACTGTGGTGGTGTAGTTTACAATAACTAGACTTGGTCAAAATGAGGGTAAACTTTTAGATCTCTAAATCGTCAAAATTCTTTTTTTTTTTAATATCAAAACGAAAAGACAGAATTATATGTGTATGTATTATTAGAATAATGTTATGACTTACATATTATAAATCATATGTGATTTTTTATTGCCACAGACGAATAAGATATACCTCTGCATTATACATTTATATTATGAGAATATGTAAAACATAAAGAAGCATTCATAATTTATTCATAACATTTATCACTTTTTGTCACAACAGCAAAAAAAAATAAAAGAACTGGAAAATTCCCAAAACAAGGGGACACGAAAACCAAAAAATAAACAATTCAAATGCATTCAAAATTGGTTATTGAAATATTATTCAGCTTTGCAACAATAAAAACTGAACAATAAATTTTAAACCACAGCTCATGCATACACAACACATTTTCTCTTGACTTGTAAATACAGAGATAAATATGAATATGATTAAAATTACAGAGGGCAGAAAAATGGTTACCATCAAAATCTAAACAATGTAAATTTTATTTGAATTAAGAAATGAGCTTGTAAAATTTATAAGTGCAATATTGTATGAATATATTTTAGTTTTAAAACATGATACTGGTGATATACATACATACATATTGTACATATACAGTGGTCGACATGTGGTTAGCGTAAATGAAGAAGCACACTTCGGGTCTTGCGAAAAAATAGTTTTTGGATAATAATGTAAACGTTATAGCTTGGATCTTGCAATCGCCGGACATTAATCCGATAGAAAATTTTTGGAAAATATTAAAATAAAAGATTGGGCCAATAAAATCCAAAAATAAGGAAGAATTGTGGAATAATATTCAGCAGGCGTGGTATAGAATTTCCACCAAAACTTGTCAGTATCTGGTGGATTCAATGCCAAAAAGATGCATGGCTGTAATCAAGAACAACGAATACTGCACCAAATATTAATAATTTTAATTCTTTCTTTTTGTAGTTTTTTAATATATTTTGTAATGGAAACTATTTTTATGTCCGCCCTAAACCATAAGTGAAACTAGTTAGTCCGCTTGCACACGTTTCCATTCAGACTCTTCGAGGCAAGTATTTTTGGATGAGAAGGGAAAAGATACGGTGCTATTCAACACGTAGTTGTTTGCATGTTCATTTCCATGATGGTAAAGAGCACGAAAATTTAAGATACGCGTGTGAAGGAAATGATAGGTTCAAAAGAGAATTAAGTAAAAACTGTTCAACTAAAACTGAAACGTGTGAAACAGCACTTTCTTAAATTATTATACTAAATATTTTAAGGTTTGACATATTATAGTTAAATAAATGAAATAAACAAAAAAAAATTCTTTTAAAAAATTTAAACAAAAAGTATATTTTTTTTCATCGTATGCAAAAATATTTCTACTGATCCTATTTTTTTGTCCGTAACTGTACATATATCAGTTGGTTAACTTGACAATAATAATAATAAATTTAAATTATGTATTTATGTATTTGTTAAACAAAAAATCCTATTAATTTTGATTATGAATATTGTCGGCTTTTAAAACAGTATATCAAGATTATTATAAAAATTTTGCTCATGTCAACAAAATAATTTCAAATTGCCGCAATCTAGACTATTATTTTTTAACAGCCAGCAGCAGCATGTGAATAAAAATAAATAAATACCTACTTATAATTTGTTTATGGTATTTTGGTTAATGGTTTTCATTTCCGAGAAACGAGTGATTTTGTACACGTGTTTGTTGAATTAAGGACAACTATGCAGCGGGAGAGTGCGTTGGATTTTGTAAAACAAAAATTTAGCACAATCACACGCACAAAAACATAAGTATGTACATACCTATACATACGAGTACATACATATGTATGTATGTATTTATTTAGAACTCAAATTAAGACGAAAACTCAATTTATAAAGCAGAAACATAAGGCTGAATTTAAAACACGTGGACTTGATAAATAAACAAATTTACAAAAGCAAAATAAACTGTTTTTCAGAGAGCCAAAAAAAATGAGAGTTTATAGAAGAGAAAATCAATGATGCTAGATTTTAAAGAGCTTGTTTTGTAACTGACTCTTAATGTTTGTTTTTGTGTTTGCTGGTAAATAAAAATTACTCATACGCCTGCGTTGAATTGCGTTGATTTTAAAGTCAGCATAAAGTTTTTACACGAATTTTTAGTTTATATTTAAAACTCGCTCAGTTAATAACTAAACGGACTAACGGCATTAAAAAATTATTAATAAAATCTCTAAGACTTTTATTTTTTAAACTAAATAAACTGCCATCTTTGTTAATTTATTTAAAACTCAAACACAAAACAGTGTCTATAATTTATTAAAAGCTTCTATGTTTACTAAAACTAGTAAAAACATATAACTCGGATAATAAAATGTGAAATCCATCAAATATAAAAATAAAAGTAGGTTTTTCATCATTTTGTTGTAATAAAATGAATTTAATATTTTTAAGTTTTTTTTTTTTTTTGTTTTTGTTCTCCCATAAAATATAAAATATTGACCTAAATATTTATATATACTTTATCAGCCACAACAAAGACAACAAAACGCAAACTAGTGCAGACATATTTTAACTACAAAACACACAAAAACACAACATCGAATGTTGTTGAATAAAAAGTAAAAGTGATTTTGTAAAATTTATTCTAACATTTGTAGTATGTTGAAGAATTTTCCTTTAATCCTAGCAAAAAGAGCGAGAGTGAAGGAATAGAAAAATAACAAACAACAGCAACAACAACTTAAAAATATACACATTTCTTGCAAGTGTTGTCAAATCTTCAGCTAACAATCAGCTAAACTAAATTAACAAGCTAAAACTAACAATAAGAAATATACCGTCGGAAAATATTATGCTTAGGTTTGATTGAGTAGAAGGCCAGTTTTATGGCGAACATGTTCTTGCTCGATTTTTTACAAGCCTACAAAACCTGTGGCTCGTTTCTGTATTTTTCGCATTGTAAAATTTTTCGCATGGAATTAGTGAATTGCAACAAAAACAGTGCAAAATGAAACAAAAAATAATTTTTCTCACACAAGTGTTTCTATAACTTTATTTTGCGAGAAATATCTGTCATTTAAATATTTCTGTAACAATATTTTGCGAAAAGATTCTCACAAGAATTGTCAAAAAAATTCAGATTTCAAATTGGTGCAAGAAACAACAATTCCAAATATATATATAAGTTGATATTTTTAAATATGTAACATATTGGCAAACGCTTAAAAAGAAAGAGTTTTTGCCATATATAAACACCTAAAGAAAAAACATCAGGGACCGTAAATATCAATATTAAAAAATAATTTTAGAACAGTTATTTTGAAAAACAAAAATAAGTCCATTTAAGCAGTTTTGAATTGAATCGCGTGTGTTTGCTATGCTTCGTCCAACAAGAAGCAACAACAATGCTTAATAAATTTCTGAAAAAAATGACAATAACCATCCGCATGTGTTCTCATCGCTTGTTCAATGACGACTGAACGAAATTTTTCTTCTTTGATGACGTTTGGCTTGCACTTTACACTTACTTACTGGAAATATTCCAATAAAAACAGAATCAGCATTGTCTGTTTTTGCATTCAAGTACAGAAACACTTTTTTCTCACAAATCGAGAAACGATGAAATTTTTTGTTTCACACTTCATGTGAGAAATTTTTCGATGCGAGAAATACCGAAACGACCTACTATTCTGTAAATTTCCTTAATGTAATTTCTTAGTGATTTTTAATCAGAATTCCAGGTTTGGTTATAATTAAACTAAATGCAGAATACTGTATTTTTCCTTAATCTCGGATAGACCGTTACGAGCCAGGCACATTAACTAGTTTTCTAAGTGCTGGCCTATTTAGGTTCATAATCGCCACCTCCTACCTCATCAAATACAGTGTCAGTAGCTTTTGGTGTATATACAGTGACTCTTATCCTATTTCAACCAGCTTCTGTTAATCATATAAAGTGCGTATAAATTCGAAATAAAGATATACATTAACAAAATGTACATAAAGGTTAATAGCATATCTTCTGAAATCAAAAATAGAATTTTTATTCAGTCTCCAAGTTACATTTATAAGAAATTACAAGCTAAAAACTAAAAACATAGGCACAAAAGTAGTCACTAGCTTATTTTAACCAAATAATTAATTGGGAAAAATAATTTTTCATCTCTAACACTTTGACCTCTTTGGCCTCCTTTTTGATCAATTACAGCTTTTAGTCTGTTTTGCAAAGATTCGAGTAACTTTCGTGTAGTTTGAGAAATTATTTTTGCCCATTCCTCCTTTAGCAAAGTTCTAAGAATATTCTTGTGTTGATCTAAAATTGCCCAGAAGTTCTTAATAACATTCAAATCAGGTGACTGTGCCGGCCATCACTGCACAATACCTGATTTATGTTTCGGATCGTTGTCTTGATAGCACCGGAATTGCTTCCTAATACCCAGTTTTCCAGCACTGTACAGTAAATTGAACTTTAAAATGAAAAGGTATATATTTGTGTCCATCGTATTTACAATAAACTGCAAGTTTCCTACACCATACGATGACATATGAATACAGACCATGACACTGCCACCGGCATGCTTTAAATTTTTGTTTTGGAACTCTGTATTAGACTTGCGCCAAACTTAAGTTTGAGCATCCGAGCCAAATATATTAAACTTAAGGTACTGATATGTAAGATTTCCAGGATCTCCACTGTACTGGATGATATGGCAGGAAAATTGGCAATAGATGTAGGTCTTTGTGTTATTTCAACGAATAGTTTTGCTTCGAGTTACGAGACAGATCTAAAAGTCTTGATAGTGTCAACACTTTGCATTGCGGTTATAATCTTGGCATAATGGTAAATGCCCCCTCCCCTCACCACCCATCGTTCGAGTTCGCACAAGCTGATAGCAGTATTTTCAAGTCCTTTGACCTTTGATCATCCAAGACCTTCATTTTAACTCCCTCTTAAATACAGGATATATCACAATAACTAAAATCTAACTATACCTTAATTAACTAAAATGCAAAACACCAAATATTGTTTGCAAACGAGCAAATTTTGATTAGAAAAATTCATAAAATATGTTCATATGTACATAGTTGACCTATATCTTCATATAGGAAGCAGAAACACTTAAAACTTATATTATTATATGATATAAAACCAAAACGACGGCTATTTTTCTTAATTCTTTTTTCTATTTGTTGTTAACTACAATTAATAGGCAATTAGATAATAGCGCAATTCACAATCTTGTGCATAAGGTATTGCATTTGCAAAAAGGTTTAGCATATTTTTGCTCTTGCTGTGTATTTTGTTAGTGTAGAGTAAAAATATGCTAAACCTTTTTGCAAATGCAATGCCAAAAACTTCATTATTTAAGTCGCGTAATTGTCAACACTGATTTATTTTCATCGTTTATAGGCGTATAAAAGATTGATGCTTTGAGTCAAAACAACAAAAAAAAAAAAATAATAATAACTAAATATATTTTGTTGTTACTGCTGCTTTTGTTAGTATACACTTTTTTCATTTATACTTTTGACACTTAAGTATATACATACATATGTACATATTTATATACATATGTGTTTATGTGCTTTAAATTAGGATTTTCGTTACTGTTGTTGTTGTTTATTTAATTCTATATTTGTATATTTTGTTTTGCCTGTAAACAGTTGTTGGTTACATCTGGGTTATTTGTTCTTTTCACACTCCTGCCTTTATATTTAAAAGGGCATCAAACTGTGTAGCTATGCCGCTGTTTTTTTATACCCTTCATCTTCATGAGAAGGTTATATGTATATAAGTTTGTCACTCCGTTTGTAATTTCCACAATATAATTTTCCGACCCTATAAAGTGTATATATTCTGGATCCTTATAGATAGCGGAGTCTATTTAGCCATGTCCGTCTGTCTGTCTGTCTGTCTGAAGTCCCCAGATATCTTCGGGATCCAAATCTTCTATAATTCCGTCAGACATGCTTTCGAGAGGTTTGCTATTTAAAATCAGCATAATCCGTCCATAAATAACGGAGATATTTATGAGCAAAAATCCGAGACAACCTCTGAAAATTTCATCCTAAAAACTTAGATGGCATTGATCAAACAAAGTGTTCGAAAACTTTAAGTGTGTTCTTAAACCGTAATATAAGTGTGTAAAAAGACAACGTCTTTTCATTTTTAATTGTATTTGTGTACATTTAAATAAATAAAGACTCGTTATATTGTCTTCAAACTACTTTACGCTTTTATTTTGAAATTAAAAAGAATCCGGTTTATTTAAAGAAAATAAACCACCGTTTTTAAAAGGTAAAAACGTAACAATATAATATATATATGTATGTATGTATGTGTATAATATAATTATGCATCCACAACAAAGGTTTATATACCCTTCAAGGTTTATATAGCCGAATATATCAACTCTTACTTGTTTTTTTACAAAAAAAAAAAAAAAAAATTATATGCTGTGTTGTTTTTCGCAGACACAAGGTATGGCAAAAATCATTGCTGTCTAACACTAACAATATCAAGGAAATAACAACAAAAACAAATAGCAAAAATAACAGTCATAATAATAAAAAAAAAAATAGCAACAAAAATAAAATAATTAATGCTTGTTTAGTTGGTAGCACACCTCTCCTCTGTCTCTCTCTTTCTACCTTGCTTTGGCTATTTGTGTATGTTTAGGTTTCGGTTTCTATTACGCTCACTTTTAATTTATGCTCTTATTTTGTGGAAAAACGGAAAAAATAATTTAATAACATCCTGGTATGTGCGTGTGGGAGTGTGTTAATATGTTTTAATAACAACAACTAACTACTCTCATCTACGTTGTTACAGTGCGTTTAAATAAGTTATCCTGTGTGTATTTTTGTTTTTGGTTGTGTTGTTTTCTTGCCTTTTGGCCATAAATGGCAAAAATTTATTTACTTTTTATGTGATTTCAACGGTAATGATTGGTAATTATTTGCTGAATTTATTAGCTGATTTACGTTTGGTAAGTGTTTATTAAATTAAATTTTTAGATTTCATACTCGTGCTTGTATGTTATGTATGGCATTTATGGTTTTGATTTTTATAGACAGTTTTTTTTTCGGTTATTTTTGTTATTATTATTATTAGCTGAGTTTTATTAATTGAATTTAAATGAAATAAAGAGGAAATATTTAATTAAAAAAATCTTAGTATAATTCTTATTACGTTTAATTTATTTTAATTGAAAAAAATAAATAAGTAGCAAAAGAAACTGGTTCCTTAAAATCCTATAGAGTTGCTTTAGCTGTTTCACAATACTGGTTTCAGAAGTAAGTACAACACTAGTTCCAATAATGTTAAAAAATAATCTCAAGTTTTCTGAATTCCTTTTAGTTTAGTTTCCTTTTAGAACTAGTTATTTTAAAACAAATTCTGAAATTTTTGCTGGCATCATTAATCACTGAATTATTTGCTCTCAGTTAAGAGACTTACATTAGTCTCTGAAGCGTATGAATATTTACATTCTTCCATCAGGGTCCTAAGAATTTTGTAGGAACATATTGTATCTGGCATTACTAAACGTTTTCCAAATAATCCAATGGTGTCAAATTCATTGTAGATGTGTCTAGGCTTCAGTCGGTTTCAATGCATGCATCTTCTTTAAAACTGAATCCATAAGCAAAATTAGCCAAGTAGTCCTTGCGGATAGCTCTAACTCTGAGGCTCACGGCGGCGACTTGAATCAATAATAAAAAGTAAAATCTAAAAGTTTTCAATTTGATTCAGTTAGACAAACAAGATGCTGTTAATGTCTTCAGCATCTGAAATAGTTCACAAATTTTGTAGGAACTAGGTGTGCCTTTGCCTGGGAACTAAAGCTGGATTCACCCATTTGTTCCGAACAAAATATAAAGATTCACGCCTATCCTTTTAAGAGAGAAAAAATATTCATATGAAAAAAATTTTTCTCCGAACAAATATTTTGTTCAGAACAAATGCGTACGTAAATCCTTCTTAAGAATTGTCATATCATTAGAAGTATATGTAGATCAAATAAAGTATTGTTTCGAAAACACCAGCTTTTCTTGCATAGTTTTCGATTACTGAGATTCTCACAAGATCTTGGTTAAAGTGTATCATTCATGTTTTGCCTCATTTCTCCAATCTCCAAAGGGCTTTTGTCTATGGTTGAATGAATATGAATGACAAATGTTGCTATCAACTGCAAAAGAATAGATAGGCTTGAAGAAAGTTAAGAAATAAAGTAGGAGAAAGGTTTTTTACAAAAGGTTTATTTTTCATTTCCTTGGATAACGCCTGCTTTGTAGAAGTTGATATTTGGTTAGCAACCCATTTTCATAAGAAGAGACATATCATACTTTTTTTAATAATTCAAACGATTTTATGTTGATGGCCCTATTAATGGCATAAATCCCTAAAGAATTTCACTAAACTGAGGGACAAGAAATTTGAAAATCCGACATGTGAACATGAGCTTTCTTGCATGGGCTTATCGCTGATACAAACAGGGATTGATTTGAATCAACCAAGTCTATGCTTAATTGAAGCCTGACATAGTTGTGGAATGTATGTTGTTTGTATTTAGTATTTTTAGAAATAAGTTTTTCACCATTCTTATACTTTATTTTAATAGTTTTTGGTTTAAACACTTTAACATTATAAATATGTATCTGGTGAAACTCCTAAAAGCTTTTTGTGCTAAATAGTTTGACAATCTACCAATTTTAACATCATATTATTTGGTTTCCGTTCCAGTATCGCTTTAATTATTGTTATTAAACTTCTAACTCTTGGTTTTATCTTCTATTGTACATTGCTTTAATTTTAAAAAAATCACCTTTCGAACCTATAAAGTCATGCACACATACGTTTTTATTTTTATTAGGATTGATTTTTGCACTCTTTATTTGCAGTGTTTTATGGCCTTTAATAAAATAAAGGTGTTTGATTGCTTTTTGTTTTATGTCTAATACAGTCGTGAATATCGTACAAACAGTGGCAAGAAAAAGGTCATACAAAATTTTATTAAAGCTGCTTGACTGCTGAAATATTGTACACAGAGATAAAAAATTTTAGTATAGAAAAAATTTGGCATCATACAAAAAGAACATAGTTGACATAGGCTGGATTTCTAAACATATGTACATATTGATATCTGCTTCTCTTCACAAGTCTCCGCTGGTCGTGTTTCAAGGCTGTGACGATTCAAGTGTGACGATTAACTGAAACTGGAACGGAACTGTTTAAATAAACTTCATTCCTAAGATTTTTACAGTAAACAAGACTTTTTAACCACATTTTAACTAATTATTTCCTTTGAAAGCACTACACCATTTCCAATTATATTTTAGAAATTTCCAAATGAATTTTAGAATTTTTTAATTATATTTCAGAAATTTCTAATTAAGTTAGAAAAATTTCAAATAATATATTTTAGAAATTTTCAATTAAAATTCAGAAATTTCCATTTATAATTTAGAAATTTCTATTAATCTGCATTTCTATAAAAATCTTAAATATAAATGGAAATTTCCGAAATATAATTAAAAAGTTCTGAAATATAAATGGAAATTTTTGACATATAATTAGAAACTTCTGAAATACAATTGGAAATGGTGTAGATTTCCAGGATATCACTTGTCAGTTATAGTGATTATATCAACAATAATCTAGAAGCTTTATCTTCTATTATTATGTTTAAAACAATATTATTTCGGCAGTATTGGATACATGGTTTTCGTTTAAGCGCTTCATATATTTTGGGAAGCAATAAATACCCAGGATAAGATTTTTTCTACTTCAGATAGATCCGTCTATTAACAACTCCTTTAAAACTGTTGAAACTGTTATTGAGTTCTGAGCTACAAATAGGTCACAACTAATCACTTAGTTGATTCATTAACGATCCCATTGTGATACTCGAAAATTGGATCAGAATAAAGAAAAAACTATATCAGCATTTATGAATATTTACTCTCTTGAGGTCCAACTCCTCCAATAGGATCTTCATCACTCTGAGTTACGCAGAAGATAAATAATTTTATTCTATTTTCTTCGACCTTTTTGTATGATTTCTTATTAAATAAAATAACTCCTGAAGAAGATATCCAAAGGAAATCGAAATATATATAAAAAACAAAAAGTGACCTCAAGCTTAAAAATTATTTAATAAAAAAAGCAAAGATAAATAAGCAATCATCTGAACTGAGATTTACATTTGGCTCGTACTTCGTCAGCCTCTTTGCGAAACCCAAAAAATGGTTTAGAAGAAATGACTGTATCAGCATACATAAAGGAATTTACACTATTAATGTTTATGTTGAATATATTTATTATAAACACTTCTTAAACAACCTGTTTTATACATATACTGGGTATAGGGCTTGACCGACTATACTTTCTTACTTGTTGTATGTAAGATTTAAAATCAAAGCGTATATTCCCAAACAGCAAGAAGCAGGATATCCGAAGCTAATTTGGTGAACTTGAATTCTTAGGGCAGTGTTTCTGAACCTTTTGGTTTCTGTTTAGTTTATTTTAGTTTAGTTTATCACCAGCTCAGCTAGTTATTCCTCTGCTAATATAAGAGTATTCTCTTCATGCTCTATGAGTAACTTGGCCGATTTTTCGTATTAATGTACAGTATATTTTTTGATGCCCATATAAATGGCACAGCATGCCTGGTGTTTTTCACGAAACTAAAGGAGTTGAGCTTTGGAAACCCAACATCTTTTTGTTGTTGTTAATGACATGGACTTTGCAGGAGTTTTACCAGTTTATCACTGACATAGACAAGGTCAGAATTCAAGTGCTGGGTTAGAATTAGAGAATACCAGTCTGCTGAGATTTTTGTAGAATCATCAAAATCTATAACCAATAAAGGGATTCAAGTTTAGAAGAACTCCGGCTACGGATATATTTTTTAAGTTGTGACAAGATTTAAGAAATGTCGTCTGCCGAGATCAAATAGACCACCATTACTCTTAGTGTAATAGTATGGACTGCACTTTATAGCTACTGTCAGGTTTTAGGCACTGACCCCCTCCCCGGGGTCAACAGACCACAAATCCATCAATATGGGAAACTTTAATGTCAATTCCAATTGTAAACATTTTGACAAAAATGCCTGGTATATATAATAATTCATATTTTTGAATGGCAGCGATCTCCTCTGACAATATGGCCTGCATTGTTGCTTACTCTTAAGCAACCTGATTAATATTTTTTAATTAATTGTGTTTTTTTTCATAATCGCATATTAAAATAAAAACAAAGCAAGAAACTGCGATATTCAGCCCAATTTTAGAGTGGAGAAACAAGCTGAAGATTATATGTACAACTACAGTGAATATTTACTCATATATTCGAAGGTTCTTTAATAGTCATACTATAAAATGAAGAGCCTTAACATCAAAAACATCAGACTACTGACGGGCAGCGGCTTACAAGTTTTAGAGACGAAGAACTAGTTAGAATTTATTCCACCAGATTATTAATTTATAGTTAATAATTACTTAGATACAGACAAGGCTACTCAGTCTTTAGAATGAAAACATACCAACATTAATGAGGTTTCTGGGCTGAAAGCTAATTTCTAAAAGAATGAATTGACAGAAAGTATTTGAACAAGCTCTATGATATTCAATGTGGAGCTTCTAAAAACTTTGTCGATCAGTTTAAATGATGTGATATCAAAAGTGTGAAAGTTAACCACAAGGATAGCTCAAGGGCTATAATTTGATTTTAATACTTTTTATAAACAAAAATTTAAGAAACACTTAATTTGCCACTGGCTGTATGCCGTCAAATACAATACTTCCTGTTACAAAGTGATAAATTTCCAATAAAAATCAATAAATATAAAAAAGACGTTGTTTTGTTTGATACATTTAATTGGTAACAAAAACCAAAAAAAAAAAATGGAAAATAAGAATCACATAAAGAAGTGAAAGAACTTGGAAGGAAAGGCAAAACGAATGAAACAATTTAATAAATAATTCTGTGCAGACACAATTTATGGTGAGCAAGACAGAATCTTAAACAAAAAGAAAATCTTGGGGCTCGTACTACAACTTGCCAACACAGAAATAAAAATCTCTTGAAAATCAAACAATAAAAAACAATAATCCGCTTTGTATTGGGTCAGCAAAAACACAATAAAAATAACTAAATAAATAGTGTCCGTACAAGAACATTTATTATGTTTTCATTTTAAATATCACATAAAAAGTTGTAATTTAAAAGACATGCCAGCATCTACATTCATACATAATTTTGGTTTTATTAAGAATCTAAAACGCAAGAAATTTACAACAAATAATTAAGTATTTATGCAATTGGTCAATAGTTTTGGGACAATGAACACTGTGGTAACATGCAAAATCTAAATGGTCACATTCTTTCTGATCGTTTAATGAGCTTTTCAATAAAATGAATAGGTTACTGTAATTTTTCATTTATATATTTCAACACATTTTTTATTTAATTCTTAAGTGAACTAACCACGATTTATAAATTTTGTCCAGTTAGATTTACGCTCTACCACACTGTGCAATGGAATTAAATTGTCTAAATTGTTCTTAAATGTTTTTTTGATTTAAAACTTTTTAAAAATTTTTCTAATAACAATTCATGTGAGTAAACATCTATTTTGTCATCAGTTTGTTTAGCTAACAAATTGTTATCTATCTAGTTTCCTTAAGCATTTCACAAATACAAATGTTTTTCATTCAATAATTTTACAATATTGCTTAAAATAAAATAAGAAATAAATTTATATTACATACAGTGGCTCACAGCTTAGTTAATGAAGTCTATTTTTTGTTTGCAAAACTGCATAAAAAGAAAACTAAAAGGGACTTGAAACAGAAATTGGTATCATTGAAAAACCAAAATATTGTTACGAAATTGTATTTGAATTTAAATATAACGGCCGGTTTATCAACATTGTTGATAACATCCTGTTATAAACAGTAAGCTGCGAGCCACTGTATACATATGAATTCTAGTGAAAATGAAAAGAAATGTTGTTTATTTTCTGCTGATATCGTATGATGATAAACATCAGTTGGATTTTACAAAGCATGAAATTGAATAAATTTTATTACAAGCAAAACGTATAGCATGTGTATGAGAGTTATACTTGAAATTTAATCATTTATACGCTGTAAGAGTTTAAAATTATTGAGCAGTTTTATCTAGGAGCTTTAAGTTTTATAATTTTATTGAACTTGCGAACAATAAAGAAATTATCAATTGTTTTTAAGCTATTGGAAAGGAGGTGGAGTATTCTTAACACTTGGGTTCTTCATTGTCGGTCTCTTTGCGATACCTTAAATTTTGACTTAATATTGTATGTTAACATATAAAAGCATGTTAGATCATGTTATTTCATCTGTATTTATATAAAATCAACAAATATGGAATATAACGCGAAATGTATTTTGAAGTTTCTCAATTGCATTCAGGAGAGTCGATATTGTTTAACAGTGACAGTAGGTTATTCAAGTTTTTTAGAATCTATTGATATTTATTGATCCTCGTAATGTTTTTTTACTATTCTATCGTTACTACAATGTAATGTGTTCGAATGTCCGCTGGAATTATGAAAACTCGTAGTTTTTAACGCACCCAAACATATTGAATCTTCGATACGATAGGATTTGACATTTGTAGACCTGTATTAACTACTCCTGTCCTACTTTTTCTCAGTCTGCCAATTTCTTTAGATGTAATTGTATGTGAGATTTAATATGCTACAAAATTCTACATGATGGTGCAACAGAAACTGCCCGAGCTACTGTATACCAATTTAGTCTTTCTAATAATGACACTGGACATTGCTCTAGCAGAACCCTTCTTAAATAACTGACTTTAGCTTATTGCAATATTCATTTGCATTTTTTTGCCAAAGCTCGCCAAAAGAGTGTCTTGAGGCACTCATTAACCTTTTCCTACCTACCTAGTAAAACATACATAAATTGTACTAACTTGGGAAACGTTTTTTTTTTAATTAAGATGTCTAAATTTATTTTAAAAAATTTATGTAAAAACTGTTTGGTCTTTATTTAAGAAACTATGATATTTTTACCAAATTAAATGCTTAATGCTTTTTCTATCATGAGCAGTTTTGCAACATTAATTCCTCCTTTCAAATATTGAAATATGACAGGCTTTAATTATAATAAATTATATTTGAATACCTAACATCAATGAATACACGCAAAAATATATAAAAGTATTCGTTTATAGTCATTTTCTAGTAAACCAGCTAAAATTGCATGACAACTTATTATTTTTGTTCGTACTTGAACAAATAATGGGAGTTAAATGTAAAATAAAATAAACGAAGCAATTTACAAAATTATTGGTTGGCTTGATGCTTACATATGCTCGTATGTACATATTCTTTTCTCTCAAGTTTAGCAGAGACAGACATTTGAAATGACTTATTCATTATGCTACATACTCGTATGTGTAATAAAACAAATTCTAAATCTAAAAAAATATGTCAGTTCATACGTATGTATGTATGTGTTTTAAAATGTTTAACATTATACAATTTCCAATTAGCTTTTCTATAAAATTGTATAATAAAGTTATAGAAATGTTAACATTCTTTGAAATGTCAGCAGGCGTAACACATGATTGGTATTTCCCTGCCACATGAGTGGCTTCGTTGTCATTTACATATTAACTGACTGCTATTTTAGTTTAAAATTAATGCCAACCAACAGCAAATAAAGTAAAGTGTCTTTATAAATAAAATAAATACAAAATGCAGAGAAACATGTTAGTTTATTTTATTCTTTTTTTTAACAATATGTATAACAAAAACATACATATCAGCATTAAAACATCAGTCAACATTAATATCAATGTAAATTTCAATTTCAATTTCTTTGATATACACTTTATCAAATATTTGTGTGATTACTTAGGCAAATAAAATTTTATATACATATGTACCGTGAGCGTCAATATAAAGTAAACAATGTTTTTGTTTTTTATTTTTATTTCAAACACAGTCGTTTTTAATATTTTTCGTACATTTGTGCTTTTTCTTATATTGTTACTACAGCCTTGATAATGATATCCGAAGGATATCGAAATATTGGAAGAAATAATTTAGTAAATAATATATACATTTTTTACAAATAATTGGCCTCGATGCTCGAAAAAACTTTTTATTTTATCAAAAAAAAAAAAGGTCGAAGAAATCAAAAATTTAATTCAAGTAAAAAATGTTTTATTACATTGTTATTGTTTGTATTTTCGTAACAGCTGGTATCAACATACATTATGATTATTAACATTTGCATTAGTGAAAACTACGAAACACTGTTGATAACACGCTGTTATTAA
This sequence comes from Bellardia pandia, assembly GCA_916048285.2. Taxonomy (NCBI): domain Eukaryota; kingdom Metazoa; phylum Arthropoda; class Insecta; order Diptera; family Calliphoridae; genus Bellardia; species Bellardia pandia. The sequence goes on from OU696532.1 coordinate 109,062,195, forward strand.
CATAGTTGTATAGTATGGCAAGATTAAGTTTTAATGACTTTAGTTTAACATTGTAGAAATGGACTTGCTCTAGAGACCGCCGGAAATTACTAGAATATGGCGATAGTGTATAAATAAAACAAATCGGGCCACTCAAAAGTTTTCGTTAATTGTGTGTCATCGTTGAGTAAACATTTAATCGTAATTTAAGTGAGCATGCAAGTAAATTGAAAAGTGTATTAAAAGACAGAGAGATTATTAAAATTATTTTAAACATTTCAATAAATAAAGACTTTTTAGTAGTCTTTAACACAGCTGACAATTTTGTTCTATTTTTGTGCAGATATTCCCATAGGTGCTCAAGCGGATTGAGGTCTGAGGACTGTTGAGGATGATCTAAATATTTTGGGCAAACACTGATTTACAATTCTTTGGCAATTTTAGAATTATGCTTAGGATCATTGTCCTGTCCTGCGCTATAGGTCTAATTTCTCTACACTAGGGGCTTTGTTTTTTTTTCATGCCGAAACAATATTTCTTTTCCATTGTACAGTGGTATAGCAACGTTTTATTTTGAAAATAATTCGTTATATCGAAAGCCCCTTCCTTAACCTTCAACTATTGAGGTAAAATATTTAGGCATAGTCATTGTGGTGGTGGTAAATTTTAACTTTTTAAGTTTTAAAATTTTCTTTCATTATTTCTTTTCCATGGAAAGAAAATACATTTCTAAATTAATAAAGAAGGGTGAAATTTACCACCACCTCAGTAGCAAAAGGTTAAAGTTCGTCACCTCAGGTCTTATATTTTTTTTTAAAAATCGCCAAAAATCCATTTCTGATTCGAAATGGATTTTCGACATTTGAAAGGTAAATTGTCCTTAAAAAGAGCTACAAAAAATTCGCATGTACTTGCGTAAACTTGACTAAATTAAATTTTGCTTGATCTTTTTTGGTTGTTTTTTTCTAATACTAGCTGAACCCGGTGTGCTTCGGCCGTTAATAAGCATTGTAAAAAATAATTTTTTAATATAATATTGTTTATATTAATATACTTAAGCTTTTCTTTTAATAATATGTGGTGTTAACTTTATTTTGACGCTCACTGTTTTTTTTTTTTTAGAAACTGCATGCGTAACAAATATGGAATGAAAAAAAAAACTGTTAAAAGCTTATACATACATATGTACATATATATTTAAAACCAATATTTGTTGATTATAAAACTGAAAATATGTAAATTCCCTAAACATTTGAGAGCCCTTTTTTGGGTCTACCGCTTCCATTAGCAAAGCTTGAAATGCTTTTATTGATTTTTATTAAATTAAGTTTAAAGTTCAACGTTGCATACATAATTTTTCAAAGAATTTTCTTAACATTAACTTATAATTTCAAAGACTATTTCTAGTCTATAGTTATAGTTATGGTTTATTATTATTCTTATAGGTTAATTATAGGTTAAGGTTTAATTCCCTGCCTTAGATTCTAAAAAATGCTTCATTAGTTCCGACTAAAAAAAAATTGTACAGATTTCGCTTCATTGAAATTTTTCTTTAATTCCAAAATTCATTTTATTTTGAGCTTCATTGAAAGTTTTCTGAATACATACATATGTACATATTATTTTATAATTTTAAGTAGAAATATTTACATAGAAATGAATAAATCGAATCGTGTGAAATAATGAGCATGTTTTTTAAAAGAACATTTAACGAACCACTCATAATTTCTTAAAAATATCTTCTGGCAGCCCGCCCTGCCTCAAATAAGATTTTTTTTTTTTGCATAAGGCTGTTTTGCTGAATTGATAAAGAATATTTTCTTACTAAAATTATTGTAGACTTAAAATGATTTTGCAGTGTGTCTGCTAAATAAGGCCTTTAAAAAGGCCTCCTTACAGCATTATTTTCCCACTGGGAATTAAATCATGCTTTGTTTGATCTTGGATTGTATATTTCTTGGTATTACACATGGAATGCCAAACTTATAATTTGTATAATGTGGTGGTGAAGAGAAAGGATAGTAAAAAAACAATTGGATATTTCCACAAAACTCCCCAAAGGTTTTGCAAAGTTAAAGTTTGCATATTTTTAAATCATTTTGTTTCCTTATGAACGAAAATACATACTCAAGTTTTGGCTCCCAATTTTTTTTACTTTTGTTTTTTTTTTTGATTGTTTTGTCTTAAAAAGGGATAACAAATTATTAATTATTAAAATGAATAAATATTTTAAGACACACTTAAATTTAAAATTAAAAATTGTAATAAAGATTATTTGTAAGATTTTGAATAATCTGCATTAAAACATGGTGTGTTAATAAAAAATATGAAATAATATTTAAAATTAGGTGCTGCGTAAATATGCTTTGATAGTTTCTTAACTAAATTGATTCGAGAGTGTAGGAAGAAACTATAAGTTTCTGCACTATATTTATTAACAAGCAATTTACAATTTGCCTAACGTTGTGAAATTTGCTTTAGGTTTTCAAATGTCAGCTGTTCCGTGTGCTTCCGTGTGACCACTTTAGCGCTTAAAAACACTTAAATCTATTGTTACTGCATTTAACTCAACTAGTTGAAAACACTTTAAAAAACCTTGTTGCCATTTAAAGTGTTTTGCAGATTATTATCAATAAATTATTTATATTGTACTACATCACAAATAGCTTGATAGGGTCAAATTTTATAAACTCTTAGACATGAGGTTTCAATTTTTAAATAAAGGTTTTTCTTTGAAAAGGGTTGCTGGCTTCTCAAATCTAGCATTAAAACCTCACAAAAAATTATGTAAAAAAACTGAAAATTTATAATTTTAAATAGTGTTCTCTTAATAAGAATCCATTTATAAAATAACTAAATAAAATAATACAATGTGCTTTTCCTAATACTCCTACTACTTTGTAAAACTCTTGAAAATGTGGAAGAATAAAAACACAAAGCTGCTGACTACTAAAAATTAGCGAAATTAACTTGCCAGACATACATACATACCACATACGAGTACATGCCATATTCCTTCCATCTGCCAAATAGGCCAGCATGTAGGTATGTATTTTATTACTTGTTAATTGTTATTAATATTCGAAATTCCACAACAAAGTTAACATTAACAACCGCACTGCGGTTTAATTTGAATTTCATTGCGTTCATTCTCATTGTCTGGCTTTAACAGCCTTCACTGATAACATGGCTTTCATTATGCGAACATATGTTGTATGTATGTACGTTACCATACCTCAACCATGAAACCCAACTTAGCTTACTTTATTATTGCGTTTTTTAAGAATTGACACAATGTGTTATGATTTTGAAATTCAATTAAGTTGTGTAAAACTTTTCCCTCCCTCCTTTCATTTTATACTGCTGCTCCTTGTTAGAAATTAATGTGTGTTATAAGAAAAACATACGACTACATAACAATAACGTTTGATTTTCTATAAGAGCATGTGAATGAAATAGACAAAGGTGAAGGAATTCGTAAAAATTCTTTAGAATTTTACAATAAAACAGCATTATTCCCTAGTACTATGTAGCTAATTGAAAAACGAAATAAATACAGTGTAACGCAAAACCTTTTTGCCTATTAATATTTAGGAGAAATTTTTTTTTTATTCAGACCTAAAATTGTAAACATCATTTTTTTTTGCCATATATAACAAACTAGCTAAACCCGGTGTGCTTCGCTACCCCCTCGCAAAACGCGCAAAGATATACACATTAAATTTCTTATGTGCACCCTCCACACAGACCCCAATCACCCCTGAAAATTTCATTGAAATCGGGCAAACCGTCTAGGAGGAGTATGCGAACAGGAAGTTTTGCCACTTAATTTTATATATATAGATACTAGCATTTAATATGTTTAAATACGAGTCTAACCACACCACACATATTTGACTACCTTAATCCTCTTTTCCTAGAAGTTTCAAAAATACAATATTTTCTTAATTTATCAAAGGATGTTCACCACTATAACCACTTTTCACATAAGAAATATAATGTTTCTAAATTAATAAATATGGAATATATGTATGTATAAAATTCATGCTTTACGAGTAATAATCAATCTGAGACATCAGATTTAAAATAAAAGCGTACCAATGCCTTCATTAAGAACAGTAATTGGCTACCGCGACTTGGCACTCAAATCCTTTCCTTTGTGGTGCAGCTATTTGGTCGTTGAGCGACACGGGGTGTTTAATCCATCTTTTCTCTCTACAAAGCTTCTGGACCCTACACTTTTTCCCTTCTTCCTTGTCTATATTTACTTACTATCTGTCTCTATCAACATCCTTCTCCTCTCTTCTATCTTATATCTTTTTAGGCAACACAAAAGGACCAATGAATGGACCTAAGTGAGCTGTACAATTATGGCTGCCTGCTGACCTAACCTAACCATGGCACGCCATGTAAAATTTAAAAAATTTTGCAATTCTAGCCAGTCCTTGTGACAGCAAAATAGGGCCTTCTAGAAGGCCTTTTTACAGCATCTTTTTCCCGCTGGCATGTCTTGCTTAAAGCCTTAAATCTAGAAATATTTTCACAATTCTTAAGTTAAGTTGACAAAGATTTATTGATAATGCTGCAAAGCGTATTAAATGTTCATTAAAATACATAGTTACATATCGTACACACATTCTTGTTAGAGTACAGGTATAAATTATGGCCTAAATATGGCTGAAATATTGCTGTCGTTTCTTTCAGGCTATTTTTTTGTCCCTTTTATTTTATTTTGTTTTTCTTCATACCACTTTGCTATTGTTGCATAATTTTATTATAATGTCATGCTCAGTAAATTCTATTATATATACGAGTATGTATTGTGAATGCTTCATATGATTAGATTACTACACACAGAGAAAAATATAGTTGTGCATGTTTATTACAACAATTTCAATATTTTCAAACATTTATTCTGAAATATTATGGTAACTTTAAATATTTATATGGTTTCTGCCATCATAATATGGTTAAGTTAACATTCTCATGATTATAGCAATCATATATATGATTATAGCAATTATGTAATGTTTATGGTGATCAGTTTTATGCTGAAAGATTATAACATATTATGTTGTTCTTTATCATAATCAAAGAACAACAAAATATGATAAATGCCTTCATCATAAACATGATTGCAACAAATATATACATAGCTACTACAATCATATATATGATATAGGATTGCAGTAATCATCTGAATCGTAACTTAAGCATATTATGGTTAGCTCAATCATATAAATAATTACAGTGACCATAACAATGTTGAAAAACTTGTAAAAATGTTGACATTGTTGTGGTTAACATTTACAACTATATTTTTACTTTGTGTGTAGATACATGTATACAAAGCAGCTACCTATTATGTACTTTTATACCCAGCAGTTTTACAAATACACAAAGTATCCCTTTTAGACTTGTCTAATTACTTGGCTGACTTCAATTTATCTATATAAATAATTTCTCTCTTTTATGCTTATTTTTTAATGCAACATTTAGTCATTTGGTTACATTTTACACCAAATGAAGTCAATTGTCAGTTAAATGTCTTGAATTTGTAAGTAGTAGCAATCGTTATTGCAGCCATATAGCTTGTCACAATATTTAACTACAAAAAAGATGAAAAATCCAGTATAGCGAAGGAATCGCCAAAAACACCATGTAAATCAGAATTTCAGTTTCTTTCTTTATATTTTCCTTTAGTATTAATAAATAAGTAACAATTTAAGGTTCGAATTTAATTTTGACACACATAGCTAATAATGTACCAAGTGGCTGTAAATGATATGTAAAATTACTAAATGGAGCCAGTAAGTCAAAACTGCTGGTCATTTACGTTACCTTATATTTAATGTTATTACCTTATACATAATGACCAACATTTGTTAAAAAATAAAGAAAGTATAGATGGTACAATATACTGAAAATGTGCCGAAATAAATTACAGCACTTCACAACATTCCCAGGATAGCTCTACTGTCTTGATATGAAAGAAACATTTAAAATTTAGGTACCCCTGGTGTAAATTCTGTGTTTGTTAAAAGTACTTTTTCGCAACCGTTACTATTTCTCCCCCTATTTATTGAGAAACAGTTATCATTATGAACAGAAGTAGTATGGAACTGGGGAGGCAAACTGCCTCCCCAGTTGTTTTCGTGCCATGAAGATGAAAAAATTTTTTGGTGCAATGAAGATGAAAAATTTTTTGTTTTGTAGACAAGAAGAATTTTTCGTTGCTTTGTTTTGTTAAATTGGTTTCGTTTTTTTTTTTTTTTTTTTATTTGCTTTAGTTGCAGTTTTGTGTTTTTTCGTTGTTTTGTTTGTTGAATTAATTTGATTTTTTATTGCTTTAGTTGCATTTTTTTTTTTTTGTGTAGTAATTTGTAATGCAGTTATAATAGGGAGGTTAATATTATTTCATTTAGTCTGCATTAGGAGGACTAAAATTTTGTAAACTTTGAGTATTAGTAGAGAAAATTAAATTTTTCCGAAAATATTTGAGTAAAACTCAAGGAGGCAAACTGCCTCCACAGTTCTTTTCGTGGCATGAAGATGAAAAAAAAAAAATTTTGGTACAATGAAGATCAAAATTTTTTTTGGTGATTTAGTCTGCATTAGGAGCAATAACATTTTGTAAACTTTGAGTGTTAGTAGAGAAAATTAATTTTTTTCTGAAAATATTTGAGTAAAACTCAAAATTAAAAATTTTTCTTATTCAAAAATTGATATAAAAAGTCATTCTGTAGATTGTTTTTTGTCATTAATCGTATTATTATATTCGAGAATACTTAAAATAATGGTAAGTATGTTCTGACTCAGAATATTTTCATTGTACTAAATTAACAACAAATTTTCAGATGTTCGAACAAATTATTAACATAGCATTGGGTATTAAGCCAGAGTACACAAGAATCGATGACATCCCTTTAAACCAGCCCTACAAAATCTTAAGTTTTGAATGGAAAGAATCACAATATGGATCAAAAACCGTTGCATATTTGGAAAACAATAAATGGTTTTATCTTCCACAAAGAATTACCAAATATTTAAATAAAGAGGATCCATATTTAACTAAAATGAATGATGTAAAGTGGACAATTATTTATAAAGGTCGTCAATCATTAAATGGTCCTGCAATATTTGAATTAAATTTTACAAAAAACTAAATAAATAAAACACATTTTTTTAATTGTTATAAATTTGTATAATTTTTTTATTTTTGTTAAACAAATATATTTATAGTTATTAATTACAACTTAATATTTAATAAAAACTCATCGTCCTCTAAATAAAACACATTTTTTTAATTGTTATAAATTTGTATAATTTTTTTATTTTTGTTAAACAAATATATTTATAGTTATTAATTACAACTTAATATTTAATAAAAACTCATCGTCCTCTTCCATAAACTTTTTGTAGATGTCATCATCTTCTTTAGTTGATGTTTCGGCTGTTGTTCTCTCCGCTGGTATTTCCAGCCCTCCATCTGGTATGTATGATTTTGCTTTGTAAAAAGCAAAATTATGTTTGGCTAGGAAATGTCGCCTTTTGTTAGCTTTGTTGGAAAAGGTAACGTAGGCGCAGAACTCGCACTTTAGGGAATTCATGTTTAAATAAAATTTGTCTTAACAAATATTTATTACAACACCTTAAACTTTTAAAATTCTTTGAAAAGCGCAATGTTAACTTACTTTGCATTTAACCTTGATAATATGCAATTTCATAAAGATATTTTGCTTAATCAATTAAATTAATTTCATAATTTTTTACATACATAGACAAAAAATGTTTCGCATGCCGAAATTATTATGAAACTTAAAACACCAAAATACAAAAAAAAAAATCTTAACAAATATTTATTACAACACCTTAAACTTTTAAAATTCTTTGAAAAGCGCAATGTTAACTTACTTTGCATTTAACCTTGATAATATGCAATTTCATAAAGATATTTTGCTTAATCAATTAAATTAATTTCATAATTTTTTACATACATAGACAAAAAATGTTTCGCATGCCGAAATTATTATGAAACTTAAAACACCAAAATACAAAAAAAAAAAAATCTTAACAAATATTTATTACAACACCTTAAACTTTTAAAATTCTTTGAAAAGCGCAATGTTAACTTACTTTGCATTTAACCTTGATAATATGCAATTTCATAAAGATATTTTGCTTAATCAATTAAATTAATTTCATAATTTTTTACATACATAGACAAAAAATGTTTCGCATGCCGAAATTATTATGAAACTTAAAACACCAAAATACAAAAAAAAAAAAAAAATATATATAGTTAGCAATTTGTTTATGTTTGAATAGCACATTGTATCAAAATAAATTAATGAACCTGAGAATATTGTCAAGTATGCACATTTTATTTTTTTAACAAAAGTTCCTTAACCCCAAAGAAAAAAATATTTTATTTAATTTTGTTGTCGATGGTCATGGGCAATATCAGAAAACAGTTGAAAACTATATTAATAAAAACATAAATGTAAAGTAAAATCATATATTTTTAAATCAACTGTTAAACAAATTAAACAAAATGGATTTGAACAGAAAAAAGGAAACAGAACCCAAAAAGGAATTATTGGAAATAAAGGAGGTACTCATCCTACCACCCCTCGATATGTCACTTTTTCTATCATTATATGATGGCAAGGATCAATTACTTTTGGATGTTTTACTTCAAGTTGAAAAGGAAATCGGGAAAAAATAAAACACCATAATTTATTAATTTAATTAATATTATTGTTTATTTTTGTAACTATTAAAATAGTCTTAAAATAAAATATAATGAATATATCCTAATTTATTTGTTTTATTTATTTATTTAAAATTACTGGAAAATATTCTTAAATAAATTTACAACTAATATATCATTTTGATACAAATTAAAATAATTGAATAAGGTTAAAATTTGTTTGAAACTTATTTTTTTGCATCTTAAATAAATAAAAATACAGCAATAGACTCCACATAAATTGAAGATTCGCTTTGGATACGTATTTTATTACATATGAAAGTTTTGGAATTTCTACTTAAAAACGAAATGAAAGGTTTAATTGGCGGTTGACCAGCAGAGCAAAAGAATTCAGCTGGTTTATTTTCAGGGAAGTAAAAAGCAACCCAGTGCTGTCCAGGTTTATAAGAAGGATCAGTATTAGCAATATAAAATGATGGCTTGATAACTGCTTTTGTTGGTAATTTATTACATGGAAAAACACCTTTAAATTTATTTTGTGTTGTAGAATTTGAATTTAAAGTGTGTATAATTCTTGTTGAATTCATAGCGTTTGAATAATATTCCGAGATTTATCTATTTCTATTATACTATCAAATTCGCAATATACTAAACAGGTAATTGCTTCAGAAATTGGTTTTCCAAAACGTCCTTCAATGCGAATTGTTCCTTGGTTAATTAAATTGCCACAATTTGAATTGTTATTATGATCTGGCGTTAAATCAAAAGATAACAAAAAATATCCACTATCAAATAATTCTTTTGTTATTTGATGACCTTTATCAAAATGATGAATTCCAGTTCCTTTAAATAGTGTTTGATAACCACGAGTGCTTATTATTCCACCATTATTATAGTTAAATTCAATGGGCTGTGCGGGAAATTGTACACCATTAACAACCAAGTTAAATCTTTGTAAGTTAAAATGTTGAAAGTTAAATGGATTTTCTTTTTTATCACCAGTATATGCTTTGTTAGAAACCATACCAAAAATTAAAAAATTTGGTAATTGCCCAAGTATAACATTATCCAGAGATAATGAATGATTTCCAGGATGTATAGTGAATGTTTTCATTTCAATTCTTTTATATGGATAAATAGCATTTTTTGATTGTAATACATTATGATGAGCCATTAATATATTATTATTAATAGCAAGGTGATTAATGTATAAATTAGCTTCGTGTATTTTTATTTGAGATTCATTTTTATCTCCTTCTAAAATATAGAAGTCTGCCTTCTCTAAATTTAATGTCACTTTAAGATCTACATTATTAAGTAAATATTTTTGTTGATTAAATACATCTACATGTAGTTTTCCAAAAAGCTCTACTTTTTTTCCATCTTTGAATATTTTTTTTCTTTTGTCTAATCCGGGGTTATCTTTTTCAATTAATGAATTGATTTTATTCGTATCAGTAGCCCAACCACATGATTCGAGATGTGTAGATCTAGCATCATTTCCATAATTTAACAATGTTTCCATATATGCTCTATAATGATAGTTATTGTCTGGTTGACATACATTTTTATTGTTAAGATGGACTGTACAATTTCTAAATAAGGAATGCAGTAGGTTATTAACAACACCTCCATTTCCTTTAAATTCAACCACTAGTCTTAGGTAAATACTATTGAGATCTCTATATGTTTCGCTATTTCCCAATGAAACAAATTCAATAGTACTAGAGTTATCCAATGATGCTATTGGATTGTAACATATTTCTTCTGTTTTAATGATACTCGTTTGAATTGGGGGAGACTCAAATAAATCTAATTCACTTTTCATACATTCTATAAATCCAGACATTTTAAATTTCCAAAAATATCTTTAAAGTTCTTTCTTCTACAACGTTTTGATTTAATCTGATGTCTTTGCTTTAAACGTTTAAGTTTTATACGTTTGCCTTTGCCCTTTTGTAATGTTTTTATTTTATCAATAGTAGCTTCTTTAATATTGTTTATGACTTTTCGTCCTTGATTTAATAAAATTTCTTTTACAGGTTTTGTCCCAATTTCCTCTAACATTTCCTTTCCAATATCTAATGATTTATTTTTTAAAATATTCAACCCTGTTTTCAATAAAGGTTTTAGATGTGAGAATAATGACGAAAAAAGTGATCCAATACCACGTCCATGTTGTACAAATCTTGGTGTATGATATATTTCACCAATGTTTTGTACATTACTTCCAGACTGATTATTGTAGTAATTTGTATACAACACATCCATGGTTATATAAAATATGAGTTATCTTTTTAATGTATCATCCTTTTATATATATTTTTGAAGTGTAAAGTACAATAAACGGGAATATATTCCTCTAAATCAATATTTTTTCCTTCGTCATTTCGAATCATTATAGAAATATCATTGATATTAAAAGTTTCAATAGGAAAATAATCAATTCTATTAAAATGTATATAGTTTTTTAATGATGATATAGAAAATATTTTTAAACATTTTGTTTTTTTACTACCCACATGTCGAGGTTTAATTATATCTGTGTAAATAAATATATTTTCGTTTACATCTGGTGATTCACCTTTATTAAAATAATGAGAAACATTATTTGGGAATTTATTTAAAGATCTTTCCAAATTATAATTTGTTGACGATAAAATAGAATCTTCTCTATCATTTTCTAATTCTTGAATTAACTTGGAATCCTTTTTATTATTCTCCGTTTCCTTGGTACTAATTTCAGCGGTTACTCTATTTATATTTCTGTTGTCTTTTTCTTTAAACGATATATTTTCTGGAGTAATGTTATTTAAGTTAGTTAAATGTTTCGAAGTTATATTATTAATATTTGAATTTATTTCTTCATGCTCATTTGATATATCCATAAGTTCCTTAAATTTTAATTTGATATTGTCGTGCTCTGTATTGGTATTAGGTGTTGATGTTTTAGTTATTTGATGATTTAAAGATTTTTTTTTTAAATTTGAAATATGCTCCTTAAATTTTAATTTCATATTATCATGTTCTGTATTGGTATTCAGCTCTGATATTTTAGTTATTTGATAATTTGAAGATTTATTGTCCAAATTTGAAATATTACGTCTTTTACGATTTATAGTATTTTTATTAATTATGTTCTGTTTATTCATCAATGAAAATGAAATATCTGATAATCCAACCATCCATTCATTATTTAAGTTCATTGATTGTTTTAACAAGTTTGTAAATGTACTCGGAGAGTTCTTATAAATATCCGATGAATCATTACTTAATAAAGTAACATAAATATCATTTTCTTCTATACTTGAAGACATCTTTAGAGGAAATGATGAAATAATTTGTGGACTACAATCATATATGTTTAAGTTATGAAGTAATGTCATTTTGATTAATCCACGAATTGTACTCCTTCCCGAAACCTAACCATTTTACAAATAGTTTTTCCCCACGGCGCTTTAAGACCTTTTCAACCAAAAAAATGTTAGGAACTTTAGTTTTTAATAATTCTTCGTCATAAAATCCTCCTTTTATTATATTTCCATTTAGATCAACAAGCTGATATGTTATAGGATTTGTAACATAAATTTTATTTATTTTAAAAACTTCTGCAGACCAATTTGGTGTATAACCTTTCTCGAAAACATTTTTATATTTGCTTATTCGTACAAAATCATTTAAATTATATTTTCCTTTTTTGAAAATTTTTAAGTTGTTGTACACACTATTTAGAAGCTTTTTCTCATTTTTTTGGTTAACAGATTTAGGAGCCATTTTTATAGTATGATGATAAGATGAATTATATTCTAGTAATATTTTATCTAATATATTTATCCATTTATAATTTCCTTGCATACTAAATTTTTTCCACATTTTATTTTTTAGTGTTCTATTAAATCGTTCAACTATTGAAGCCTTCATATTTGAAAAAGTATGATAATGATTAATGTTAAGTTCTTTCATAAGAGTTTTGAAATTTGTATTATAAAATTCTTTTCCTTGATCAGAATGGATATTTTTTGGGGACTTGTTATTGTTTAATTTTACAATGTTTTTAAATGCTTTTGAAATCTCTGCACCGGTTTTGGTTTTTACTGGTAATGCATATGCATACTTTGAGAAAACATCTATAACAGTTAGCATATATTTAAAACCTTTATTAAACTTTGCATATGGTATCATCTCCACTAAGTCTATTTGCCATGTATCTAAAATACCCCTTTGAATAACTCGACGTCGTTTAAAGTTTTTTCTTGCTTGATGATGAAGTTCGTTAACAAGAACTTGTTTACTCATATTTATAATAAGAAAGTGCAGCTTTGATTTATTTAAATGTTGTTTATGAAAGTGTAAACATGTTTCAACAGTTTATATATCCATTCACAATGATGGTTTGCGGTCCCTCAGGATGTGGAAAATCTACATTTATTTTAAATTTGTTAAAAAATCAACACTTAATATCCGAAGATATAGATCGAATTATATGGTGTTTTGCTGAAAAAAATTCACTTCCAAAAATTAAAAATATAGAGTTTATTGAAGGAATTCCGGAGAATTTTAATACTAATGAGAAAGAGTCAACTTTGATAATATTAGATGATTTAATGCTTGAAACATCTAGTAAACAAATTTGTGAACTCTTTACTAAGGGATCCCATCATCGAAACTTAGCTGTAATCTTAGTAACACAAAACATTTTTCATAAAGGCGCTTATTCAAGAGATATTTCCTTAAATTCAAAATATGTAGTAATGTTTAAAAATCCTAGAGACAAATTACAATTTCAACATTTAGCTCGTCAAGTATATCCTGAAAATTCGAAAGCTTTGGTTGATGTATATAATAAATGTACACAACATGCTCATGGTTATTTATTAATAGACCTTACTCAACAAATACACAACGCCTTAAGATTTAGAACTGATATTTTTAATAATAGTCATTACTCAATATTTGCAAATATAAATAATGAGCTCCAATCTAAAATTATTAAAGGAGAACAAGCATATTCTTTACGTCCTTAAAAAAGCAGAGCCTAAACTACGAAATGCAATACTAAAACATGTAGATGATGTGGTTATTAAAACTATATATGAAATTCTTTTTAACGTTATTAACAAAAACCATAAAATCAATAGAACAGTTCTTGATAAAATAAAACCATATAAGAATACGATTAGAAAAGTTTGTTCCTCACAAACTTCTTTGAAACAAAAGAGGAAACATCTTATTCAAAAGGGTGGATTTTTACCAGTCATAATTTCTTCAGTATTAAGTGGAATCATTGGGAAAATTTTAGAAAATGTCAAATAATTTATCAAAACTTATCGTTCTTAATCCATCAACTTATGATAAATTTCAAACAAAATATTCTGATTCTGATTTTTTACATCGAAAACTTTTACCAATTTACGCATCGCATACACTTAAAGATATTAACAAATGGTATTATATTAAACAAGAGCTTTCCAAATTTTTAATTGGAAAGCAAAAAACATTATTTCAGAATACAAGTAATGCAAAGAATAATTTACGCGATAATGAAACCCAAACAAGAAAAATATATAAAAAACATACTGAAACTCAAACAATGAATCCAGAGTCAACTAGTATTGGAATACAATCGAATATAAATTTACCTGAGGATGTTTATGCTACTGATGATATTGATGATCAAGTTGATATGGATACAACAATACAAAAATTCAATCCTACTTCAGCATCTTCAGTAGCTAAACGACTTAAAAATTTTTCAAATAAGGGATCACCAAAAATAAGAATATTATTAAAAGATGAAAATCATAAAAATTTGAAGCAATCAACTTTACCATATCAATATTCTCCACGAATGACTAGAAATCGAAAAAAATTAGATTATGAAACTGAAAATGTACCATGGCAAAATATTTAAAATAAAACACATTTAATAATTAAAATATATGTATAAAATTGTTTTATTATTTACATATGTTGAAATATATTTAAGTATATTCATGTATATTATTCATTTAACATAAATATTAATAAATAAATAAATAAATAACTATATATAAATATGTACAGCACTTTTATTAAATATATGAATTAAACATCTATGTTCATTAAATATTCATCATCAGATGAATGTTTTAAAAAATTTGTATAATCATCATCAATATCTAAAAATATATCATCGTCTTCATCCATAAAAAAGTTTTCATAGTCAGATTTCAGTTTGTAATGTCCACGAGCATATGTATTTACTTGATCGGATGCAATAATTCTTTTATCATCCGCATAACTCAAGACAACTTTATACAACTTCTGTGTATACAACTGATGAAACTTTGATCTAAATGTATTCATTGAATCAGAAATAATTTTTCTTTCAAACAATGATTTTTTATAATCTATAAGAGAAAAATTTTTTATACAAGATTTTTTTACACCTTTTGATTTTTTTACTTCATTCATATCAACTGTTTTATATGAATACATTTTTGATCGAAGTCCCACAAACTCCTTCATTATTTTTCCATGATTCTCATCCTTCATCATACCAAGAACTTTTTTGTTTAATATTGGGAGATTAAACTTGTTATTATGCTGATACTCAGATGTATCAAATCTTAATGCAATATCTTCACGAATATCACTATAAAAATCTTCCGTTTTTATGGTATATATAAATGAGTCAGTGTCCATATAATTAAGTGCTAAATTAGATTGAAATTTTGGTTTCATGTATTGATAATGGAAATCATACATTTTCCATTTAGATAGTTCTAGAACAGCAAAACCTAAATAAATGGGTTTATTGCAAGTTATTTGCACAACTTTTAGCTGAACTGCAAACATATTTTCAGAAAATTGAATGATACTTGAGAAATTTGGTTTAGATATTAGTGCTCTAGCTCCTAAATGATTGCATCTTGTTGTTTCCCAATTTGTAACAATTTTTACATCTTTGCGTTTATGCACATTTTCCATGGTTTTTCCATAAACGGAATTATTGAGCAGTTTAAAAAAGTCTTTTTCGAAGGAATTTTTTGCTTGTGTTCTATGGAAAGTGTTTAGGTCTATGTACTCTTTTAACCATGGTGATTGTTTAAATTTTAATGCCCTATGGATTTTTTTTAATAATAAACCATTCTTCAAACATTGTTTAAGAACTCTGTAATGGATTTGATATTTTAATTTACATGTCAAGTCTGCAATAAGCTTCCTACATTTGGAATCACCAACAATTTTGTTTTCTGGACAAAACGGAAGATCGTTGTGTGATTCATGTAAGTGTTGAGGATAGTCTAAATCTACCTCCAAAAAATAACCAATAGATGATGTATCTGATATATTAGTTACATCTAGATAATTTAATGATTCCTCATCATAAATCCATTCAAATTCTCCATATGGGAGATATTCAGACATTGCCCAACCGTATAAGTTATTGGCATCTAGGTACATTAAATATTCCGATGGTTTACTATTATCAAAATCTTCCAAATATTTATTATTTGCTTTCGAATATCTTTTAGAGCATTGCACCAAACCACCCCTGATGCCATTTTGTATAAAATTATACATATTTATATCAGTAAGTAGTTCTAACTCGATTTTTGTCGTTTTTAGCATAGCATCCCATGATAATCCTGGTACAGTATAATACTGACATGGATCGAGTTTATAAATATTTTTGCAAATTTTTCTAAAATTTTGAAAAATGTCAGTTAAAAGCAGAACATCTGTTTTTAAATATAATTTTGTGTAATCCAACATGTTATTGCATTTAAACGTTTTCCAAACAGTTTGGGCATGCTCATAGTCTTCAATTGTGCATTCAGAGTTATTCAATATATTATAAAATTTATCTCTCGTGGGAAGACTTTGTTCATTAAAACGCTCCATTGAATCAATGTAAGAATATGGAAACACTCCTTTTCTTCTAATCAGATTAAAATCTTGCTTTTGTATGAAAACTTTTTTGAGAATATGGTAATCATCATCATTTAAATTATTCGCAAGTGATTCTAAACTAGAAGCCATAAATCTACAAGAATCTAAAAAGCGAATTTCAAAACACTTCTTTTCATTGATTGGTATATACTTTGATAAAGATATATATAATTCTTTGTTAAGGGGAATTACTTTTATATCACCTTCAAAGTTTGAGAGTTCTTTCATGAATAGGTGACAGTCATAAGAAGAAAAGTTATGAAAGAATACTGGTATAAAATTAGCTGTTCTATAAAGAAGATTGCAAGAGTTATGGGCTGCACCTCTATATTTACCAGTCAAGTGACAGTGGTCGCGTACTTTGTCATCTCCTAAGCTTTTCTCACATATATGACATATTGTTGAGAGATCATGTAGAATTTGTTCGTCATTTGTAAGTCCGGTCATAGATATATTTTTAGCTAAATAATTTTCATAAATTTCTTTTGTATCTCTTATTAAATTATCTATAAATTTAGTAGGTGCATCATTACCAAAATAAATATTAAACCTATCCAAATTATCATCATAACTACACTTTATATAATAACTAAAGGCACATGCTATATGTTTTTGTATATTACCAGATATGTCGCAGTTAACTAATTTTTCCAAATATGCCTCAAAATCCGCATACACAACGAATGGTACGTCTAGCTGCTTTTGGTAATTTTTAAAGTGTAGTATGCATTCATCTTCCTTTGGCATCTTCGACACTACTTTTCTGCAGCTATCTTCATGATCCCGAATTAACTTTTCATTTTGAGAGTACTGAAGACAGGCATTACATAGGTATACTCTTGCTTTATGAGAAGTTAAACTATTCCTTAATAGCCTAAAAATAATTTTTAGAAAATTAAAGTAAAAATTAATATATTTAACAAAAATTGTAAAGGTTATGTTTAAATTACCTTGAAATGTCTGTAATTAAGACATAGTGGAACCATTCCTCATCCGTTAATAAAAGAAGATTTATATGCCGCTCTTTTACCTTGCTGGTGAGGTAGTATGGACCAACAATATTATTGTTCTCACAACCAAAAACGTTTATACTAATATTGTGGTTATTTTCTTCAAAAATTCTTATATCTTTTAATTTTAACGGAAATTCCAAATTCTTAAAATTTATTTCCTCTTCTTCTATAATTATTGTAGCGTCATTTATATTAATTTCAGTCAATTTGGATTTATTATTTACGAATGCGGCTATTACACTCCACTTGAAACAATAATTGTCTTCATTATTCACATTAAAGCATGCTTGCTTTTTCTTCACCCACATCGGCAATGGGATGAACTTCGATCCACGTGTAAATGAAGCCATATTAATATTAATTTCAAGCTGCTTCATCCAAATTAGTGACCATCCACTATCCCTTTCCTGAAATTCACTCATTTTGTTGCTTATATGATCATAATGCAACTTTAGGGATTCTTCAATATTGTCGCTCAATGTGATCAAAGACATTTTTGAGCGATGAGTGATGGAACACAGTTCTAGGTTGTCTTCTTTAATTTTAACATATTGACATTCAAGTTCCATATTAAACTTGAATGTTATATATGTCTTTAATGAACTTATTATTATAATTTTTAGCTCCTCATTTATGACATCGAAAAATTCTTTGGGATGAAGTATATCCTCTTGTTTATTCTGATATACGTATCCTTGTATTCTTCCTTTAAATGCCGATTTGAAGCATTTAAATTGCTTCAAACCTGAAGGATCATTAATTAACCTTCCAATTTTATTGTTGGTGGATACAGAAGCATGAGATCTCTCATGCTCCTGCAAATGACTTCGGTTAGAAAACCATTTTCCACATTCCGAGCAGTGAAGGAATTCGTGTTCATTTAACATTTCCTTTTCAGCAAAAAGCGATTTACAAAATTTGCACTCAAACATCATTTTTTTAAATTTTCCTTTTCAACGGTTTTGTCACTTGCAAATATGTCAATAGACTAATGAAAACAATAAAATAATGCTTTACCTAAAATTGCTTATTCAACATTTTTTTTTGAAAATGTTATATATACATATTAATTAAATTTTACAAAGAAAAGTCAGCAAAGTTTTTTCTATAAAGTCAATAAACTCTAAAAAAGTGCTAACTTATTAATGCTTTAAAAATATTCGTAGTTGAATTTATATATATAGTTTTAGTTTTAAAACAAAATAAAACTATAAGGAAAATAAAACAAAGTTTAACAGTTTTATATACAACATTTATTTTCAAAACATTTAGTTTTTCAATATTACCATAAATTTATAAACTATTTAATAATTTTTCTTAAAGTATTATAGACGTTTTGACAATAAATAATATTTGTTTATTATATCATCTATATTGCATTTTAGTTTATCATATATCATACAACTGCAGTTATCTGGACCCTCAGTGGCATCATTCCTCGACCATGGACAACTTGTATAATGTACACCATGAATAGAATTAGTTATCTCATCGTGATTTGATCTTTTATCCATTTTTAAAAAACATTCTATCAATTGTTTATGTTCAGGAAAAATATAGTCATCAAAATCATTTAAAAAAATAAACAATTTTTGAAACATTTTTTGCAGTAGACACAATTAATTACTAATAATAATTTTTAGATTGAATGAATATATTTTTTAAAATTTTAACATTTATATACAATTTTTATTTAAACTTATATACATATACATTTATAGTTATACACATTAATTAATTCTAGATACTTTTGGTGTTTCCCAACTAAAAAAAGGTTGTGAATTAGGGATGAAAAAGCTATCATCAACATCGTTGTCAGTCTCAACGATCGGGATTGACTCTTCCAATTCTAGGACATAATTTTTATTTTCCAACTTCTTCGTTAGTATAAATTTTTCATTAGCAATTCCTTCAATCACATTATCATTCAAATTGTTGTATTGTTTTGGGAGGTATAGCAAAGCGTCTTCTAGTTCTGCAATTACAACGTTTCCATATTTGGTCTTTTGACGAAACATGCATAAAACTTTATGTGGCTTTGATGATTGTAAATCTTTAGTAGATAGATAAGGTTTTGTCTTCAATTTATTAAAAGCTGCAACAATTTCAGCACTAGTAACTTTTGCGGAACTCATTTTTTATGCACTTTATAAAAACGAATATCTAATTGAATTCTTATTTTTGTACTTGGTATTTATATCTTTACAGATTAATGACAAAAAACAATCTACAGAATGACTTTTTATATCAATTTTTGAATAAGAAAAATTTTTAATTTTGAGTTTTACTCAAATATTTTCAGAAAAAAATTAATTTTCTCTACTAACACTCAAAGTTTACAAAATGTTATTGCTCCTAATGCAGACTAAATCACCAAAAAAAATTTTGATCTTCATTGTACCAAAATTTTTTTTTTTCATCTTCATGCCACGAAAAGAACTGTGGAGGCAGTTTGCCTCCTTGAGTTTTACTCAAATATTTTCGGAAAAATTTAATTTTCTCTACTAATACTCAAAGTTTACAAAATTTTAGTCCTCCTAATGCAGACTAAATGAAATAATATTAACCTCCCTATTATAACTGCATTACAAATTACTACACAAAAAAAAAATGCAACTAAAGCAATAAAAAATCAAATTAATTCAACAAACAAAACAACGAAAAAACACAAAACTGCAACTAAAGCAAATAAAAAAAAAAAAAAAAAACGAAACCAATTTAACAAAACAAAGCAACGAAAAATTCTTCTTGTCTACAAAACAAAAAATTTTTCATCTTCATTGCACCAAAAAATTTTTTCATCTTCATGGCACGAAAACAACTGGGGAGGCAGTTTGCCTCCCCAGTTCCATACTACTAACAGAATTTAATTCTGTTCGGAAGTGGAATTAATTCCATATTTTGCTTTTATAGAAAAAGTAAAACCAAAATTTTTTTCGGAACGAAAACACTTTTAATTTACTATGTGGAATTGTAATTTTAAGAATTTTTAGGTTTCATTCCGAAAAAAAATTTTCGTTTTACGTTTTCTATAGAAGCAAAATACGGAATTAATTCCACTACCGAACGGAATCAAATTCTGTGGCTTGGCTGAATATAATATATGTATATATGCATGTATGTATTTATGTATATACATTATATACTTATGCATCCACAACAAAGGTGAAGGGTATATAAGATTCGGCATAGCCGAATATAGCACTCTTATATATTTTTCTCTTAAATTCAGATTATTAATGAAAATCGTTGGTTATTTGGCAATTTTGACTTATAGTTTTTTAAGTATAATAAACGGTTTATAACAGTTTTTTATTAATAGAAATTCATATAAACGGCAAATAAAATATTTAAAAACACTCACCTTTATTTAGTTGTTAGTTGTAAAAATATGCTGCATATTCTCCTTTACACACAGAATTTCTTCTAAAAACACTGCTTTTTCCATAGATTTTATTATTTTATATACACATTCATAAATAAAATACATTTACATATGTATGTTTGTATATAATTATGTATGTATTTCTACTTTATATCATGATTACTCTTGTTTATATTTGATTGCCTTTTATTTAGTTATTCCTCAGTGTTGCCAGAAAATTAAGTTTAAAATATGCTAAAACTTGAAAAACTAGCTAAAATGTTCTACAGAAAAATAAATAAGTGCTAAATTTTTTTAATGTAACAATACAATTTTTATTTCAAATGTTACAAATATAAATTATATTTTTTTCTAATTTTGTTCATAACAATTGTTGACTTGTTTTAATAGATTACATTTCATATATTAATTCAAAAATTTCCGTGTTCATTTACTTACAACACCGAAAGAAATTTGGTTGAAATATTAATAGAAGTTATTTTTTATTTCTCCAAAAGTATTTTTTGGAGTAAAAAAGTAAAAATCTGTTTGTGAAAAAAATCGTTTTTTATCAAGCAAATTATGCTAAAAAGCATTTAGCATAATTTTTAAAAATTTCAATGCATTTTTGAGAAACAAAATGCCAAACCTAGCACTGAAAGTGCTAAAATGGCAACACTGTTATTCCTAAAAACTTTACTTTTTTAATACCCACAACAACAACAACATGCTATTGAACAATTTATGGTATTCTCATATTTGGAGTACTCTCACTTTCACTCTCACATACTCCTTACTTTGTTTGAGAGACAAACACTCAACCGAACACTAAAAAAACACCAACCACCCAACAAATAATTGCAATAAATATTTGAGCAACTTCTAACACTTTTTTAATTTATTTATTTAACACTTTTCACAAATATTTTTATATAAAACTATTAAGCAACATTTTATTTATAAATTAATGCAAAAATATTTTATTAAACGCGTTTAATAAAAGGGCTACGTTAATTTTAATACGACAATTAATCACTAAACAACCGGTCAGTTTAGAAATTTCTGGAAAACTAAAGAAGAATTGTCAGTATTTTGTTGTTGTTGTTGTTGTTATTTTTGCTGTTACTAGTAGGAGAGTAGGAGTTTAGCATGTTGTTGTTATTATGTAAAGCGTTATTTTTGTGATAAAAAAAAGTGTAAGTGTTTAAAGTTTAAAGAGTTAGCCGCTAGTAAATGTAAAGAAAACCATCAGAGATGGGCTCATTAGTAAAGTGTACTTAAATATACTAGGCTTGCATATAAAAAGGGGCAGTGATACATTAAGGACTTACTGCAAACATTAAAGAATTTGTAATTATATTCTTCTATTTTGAATGTTACATGCAGATATTAAAATGGAAATAATTTATAAAATATTATTTTATACAATAGTTCCATATTATATATTGTACATGTATTTTAAATGAGATTTACAATTTACAATATGCTAAAAATATAAAAAATGTAGTTTAAAAAATAAAGTATAAATCGAGTGCATATTTATATCTGTGGCCCTTATATTTGACATTTTCAATGCTTTTAAGGTACAGTGGCGGTCACAAGGTTAACACACTTGCTATATGTTGCCAACTAAAGCAAATATTTTCTCTTGTTCGTTATTTGTTAAACCTTTTATATTTCAAATATGTTACATGGCACTCCAATATCACGGCACTACACTTTTTGTTTCATTTATTTCTTGGACTTTTCCAGTCTCCAGCAATTTACCACTAAATAAAAATGTCATTCTCATAAGATAAACAAAACAAAAAATTTCATCTAATTTTTTTCGAGAGCCACAAAAATGTATGTACATTAATAAATATATTGAATTATTATTATTTGTATTAAGATGATTTGTATTATCATATATATTAATATTACGAAATAAATACTCGTAAGAGCCAAACATCACTCTTTTGGAATTGCTTTCCATTTGTGGATTTCATTCCACAAATCGGTAAAATTCTGCATGTTTGGAGGATGCTATTCGTATATTTTTGCATCAGATCCAAACCCACAAAATTTGGATTCATCGCGCCAGAGGATATTTTTCCAGAATATTATTGGTTTTTCTAGATGGTTATGGGCTAAAGAAATCCGGGACTGTAAGAACTTTTTTGAAATTTCTGGCTTATGCTAAACAATGTATTTGAATTGTAATTGAGCTTTAAATGGGACCCGCTACTGAGGTTTTATAAATTAAAGAATCCTTTTTAATGGTTATCTTTCTACGTCTTGGAGTCTGTGTAACATTTGTATGTCCCATAGGCTACAATATAATCTTTTGCTTTATAGACCATCTTTCTTAAGTAAATTAAAAAGTGGCATTCTAGCAATGCTGCTCACTCTAGAGTTCAACGGGTGAATAACCTTAGGCTGTTTCTCTGTGCTCCACTTTGTTTTAGCTAAGTCTAAATAATGTTTTTGACTTTAAACCTTTTGTTTCATAAAATATTTTTAGAACTTATTAACTCCTAAAAACATACCATGAAAAACTAGCAATAGGTATACAGGTATAAATTTTCTTTAACGTTCTAAATTATTAACCACAAAGAGAGTATAGTTTACACCAATACACAACAATTGCAGTCAATAATTATAATCAGAGAATTTTTTTTGTAATGACTTTTCAAATGTTCTAACCTCATGTCCACCACTTTATGTTCTTCGTAAATTTTTTTCTCGACTTTAAGAAATACTAAAGGATGAATAAAATGCAAATTTTAAAGCTTAAAAACCGTTTGCTTTTGAAATAATAATTTTGAAAATTGCTTTAAAAGCTATAGGCATAATATAATTGTATTGTATCACATTTTGTACATATTCTTTATTTAATAATATCATGTATTATATTAAATACAACATTCCATTGCATATTCTTTAATTATTGCATTTGGTCCTTAATATTGCACTTCGCCCTTTAATATTTTATTAAGGTACCTTAATGTATGTATAAGCTCATCTCTGATTTAAAGCAATGTTTTTGTTGTATTTACATTTAATAGTGGGTAATCAGCCTCTTTAAACTACTCAATTATTTATTATAACAAAAATAACACATTACTTTTTCCTATAACAACACATACATACACAGATAGCTTCACACTAGTAACAGCAACAGCTACAACAACTACAATTATTGTCGATTCCTTTAATTATTTGCATTCTTCTTTAGTTTTCTAGAAATTTGTAAAGTGGTCTGTTGTTTAGTGATTAATTGTCGTATTAAAATTAACAAAGCGCCTTAACTAAACGTGTTTAATAAAATATTTCTGCATTAATTTTTAAACAAAATGTTGCTTAATAGTTTTATATAAAAATATTTGTGAAAAACATTAAATAATTAAAAGAAAAAAGTGTTAGAAGTTGGTCAAAAAAAAAATGCAATTTTTTGTCAGGCGTTTGGTGTTTTTTTAGTGTTCGGTTGAGTGTTTGTCTCACAAAATAATGTAAGGAGTACGAAAGAAAAAGAGTATGTACTCTAAATGTGAGAATATAAATGAGTTGTGAGCAAGCTGTTGTTGTTATTGTTATTAGTAAAGTGTTTAGGTTAAATGCTAATAAAAAGAAATCAAATATGTATAATGAAATGAAGTAGAGATCCATACATACATATGTAAATGTATTGTATTTATGCATGTGTAAATATGTATATAAAATAATGAAATCTATTGAAAAAGTAGTGATTTTAGAAAAAATTATATGTGTGAAGGAGAATATTCAGCATCTTTTTACAACTTTTAAAAACTGATTATAGGTGAGTGTTTTTAAATATTTTATTTGCCTTTTATGTGAATTTTTCTTAATAAGAAGCTTTTATAAACCATTTATTATATGTACTTTTAAAAACTATAATGGCGTTTTCTTTTTCGCACCTTTTTTAATTTTTTTCTGTGTTTTTTCTGAAAAAATGTGTTTACTGCTAAAGTGTTGTGTGTTATTTTCTATAAATGTCACCCTATAAATTTAAAAAAATGTTGCACCTTTCACACTCTGTATTTTAGAGGGGGAGAATCACACGATAAAACAGCTGACATTTGTTTTGTTTATCGATGTGTATTTGTGTTAAGAAACAAAAAAATATACAAAATAAAAAATATTAATAATAAATAAAATTAAAATTAATAAATAAAATTAATTTGAATAAATTATTATGTATGTATGTATGTATGTATTTCTACTTTTGAGCTATCTGCTTCTTCTTTTTTAACAAATAAAAAAACAAAAACAGCTGTACATGAAAAAAAGTGTTACACTGTGGTGATTTTATGCTCTATTCTGACCATGTGACATCTTTAAAATGTACATATACATATAATTTATGTATCAATTTACTGCCTAATAATCATATTAAATATAGATTCGTGTTTGCTGCTCAGAGTTTTATAACATCAAATTCTTAATTTTTTATATTTATTAAGGTCATATAAATTTACCGTTTTACCCCGAAATTACACATGCTAGTACTCGCATGCGAGTACTGTGTACGTATTATATACGAAAACTTATTCGAAAAACTCGAATCATTTGCAATTAGCATTACTGTTTGTTTCGAAAGCCTTGCTTTTCAAATCGATCCTCTTATATGCTTCATCACTCATATCCCACAGAAGAGGATGGGAACGATATAAATTAATTAATTTTATTATATTTTTTAAATTTAATTTTACTTTCATTTTTGTTTTGATTTAAAAATAGAGTTGCCGAGTGGATCACATGAAAATTTTTCATGAGGGAAAATTTTCATTAACAATAATTATTATGATTTTAATGATATTTATTCTCCAAAATTAAAACATTTTGTTTATCAATATTTTTTGAAAGAAATTTGTTTACAAGCACTCATAAAACAAACTAAAATTTCAATTATAAATATATGTACATGCCAACATTATTTTTTTATTTGACTTTTACTGGCATGAAATGAAAATAATGACTTGCTAAATTTTTTTTATTTGAGTTGTGGATGAAGTGATAGATGGATTAATATTGTAGCAAAATAAATGAATTAGATTGGGTTTGTATTTTAAATTTGCCAAGAATACAATTACGGTGTACTAATGTATTAATACAGGGTCGGGATATGGCTTAGGGCTATTAACATCTAGCTCAACTAAATATTCAATTCGAAATTGTATATCACTGATTAGAACCCAATGCGACAAAAATAAAATGTGTATTTAGTGGATCAGTGACGTTACACCATAGACAATATAAAACAGTGCCACAAAATTAATACAGTGAAAGGATATTAACAAACAAGCAGTCTGTAAAATAGTTAATATAGTTGTAAATATTCAAGAAATAGTTGTAAATATTTACAACAACTAGTTGAAAATTTTTAACATTTGTTTTTTATATATTATGGACACTGTAATTATATATATGATTTCTTCAACCATAATTTGTTTAAATTTATCATTCACATGATTATGGCAAACATTATAGTAATTATTACCTTAACAGTTTTATGATAAATTCGAATACTCGTTAAATTCGATACTTCTAACGGATTTTTTGATATTGTAACGCATAGTTTTTATCTGCAAATTGAAGTAGTTTCTTCAAAAAATAAAAATAGATCTTCAACTATTATTGGTTTTGTATGTCTTTTATTATTAAATCAAAAATAAATGTAAAGCTAATTTTTAATTCAACGTTAACAACAACTTAAGAAATAATAAGCAGCTTTACTTCGGCGGCTGGTTTAATTTTGTAGCTTACATATTGTTGTGATGTATTTGTATGAACTATTTTACCCACTCAACTTGATTAAAAATACAACTCAGAAAGTATCGAGTAACTACTTTTGAGTATTGAGTATCCAAAAAAGGGCAAATACTCGATACTCGATACCCATTACTCAATACTTTGCCAGCACTAAATCTTGTTCCCTTCAATGTAATCCCCCTCAGATATAATACCACTTATGCCAGCGTTTTTTCAAAATCTTCGAAATACTTCTGAAACGCACTTTTTGGTATCGCCAACAGCTCCTGTTTCGATTTTTCTTTTATCTCCTTAATTGTAGCAAAACGCTTTCCTTTCATCGGTGTCTTCAGTTTTGGGAAGAGGAAAAAGTCAGCGGTGGCCAAGTTCGGTGAATACGGTGGTTGAAGCATGATAACGGTTTTGCCTGACACATAAGCCTCGAATATTAAAAAATCGAAGAGTACACTAAAACACGACTAACCTTTTTATCTGTCAAAAACAAACTGACATTTCATGTTACCAACATATGTATATAACAGACATGTGTACCAACATAACAGAAAAAAAATGCGAAAATCAAACAGACGTAACTCACGAAATTTGAAAATAACGGTTATTTTCTACTCAGACCTTGTATTTATGCTTTCATATAACATTGCAATCCTTACATTAGTCAACTATTTCTATGTAATGCTTACGGTGTATAGCAGTCAATATACGAGTATAACAGGTTAATCAGTAAAAATCATGTCATTGCCAAGTTTTTTCTATTTATAAAAGGTATATTTACTTACTTTAACATTTCTTTACTTTTCATTTAATTTGTGTTGTAATTTATATTTTAACCTAGTTTCTATTTCATTTCACCACAACTTCAGCCTTCAATTAGAGTCCATTTAGCACACATCTTTGGGCACATCCTTTTAAATCTATAATTTCTATAAAATGTTCTATACTTTCGTTTTGCTTCAGTTTGTTCTACTTGGAC
The DNA here is from genome assembly GCA_916048285.2 of Bellardia pandia. Classification (NCBI taxonomy): domain Eukaryota; kingdom Metazoa; phylum Arthropoda; class Insecta; order Diptera; family Calliphoridae; genus Bellardia; species Bellardia pandia. The sequence continues at coordinate 109,089,941 of OU696532.1, forward strand.
ATTGAATTAGAACAATAACATTTCAAAAAATAATTTAAATAAGAACAACAATCATGTTGTTGATATTATTGTTGCTGTTGTTTAATATTTTCTCTTTTATCTAATGGTAATTGTTAAATATCAACCAACAGTTAGTAACAATGCAAAAAATTCTTATTTAAACTAACTATTTGCAAATGTGTATGCATACAAACTTTTATGTAAATATGTACAAGTTTGTATCTGCGTATGTTTGTAGCGATAGGATAGTAGACTGCTACTAAAACGTTTATGTTTATTACGTTTATGCATATTACAACAATTGGATTCGTTTGCTGTCAAATCACCTACTGCAAGATATTTCTAAGGCCGCGTTTTCACTATGTCATTTTTGGCGTAACCACTCGTTTAATTTTTAAAAAGAAAAAAAAACTTTTCTTATTTAGGCCAAAGTACAACAAATATTTAGTTTTAATTTATTTGATGCTGTTTGATCTTACAAAACTTTTGTAAGAGTAAACAACGTCAAACAAATTTGTGCTAAAGTAAATGGTTATGTTTTTTTTATTTCGCTTACACATTTCGATCCTGGGGCCAAATTACCGCATTCGTGATCGAATGAGCTATCGTATCGAAAAATGATTTCGTTATCGAAATTATGTACTAAATTTCTTGCTCGATATCGAATGCCATAATCTCAAATAAGAAAATTATGATCAATTTTACACGATATCGAATGCGATAATTTGGCCCCTGAAGTTGGGAAATACGATTACCGACGTTTTCTATACTTTTTTTTAACTTAAGTTGTGTGTTTCCTCTTCCAAGATTAGCAGTTCCTCAATTTATTCTTAATAGGCATATCCTACCGCATTTCCTTTTGGGTTTATTTGCTTTTTATTGGCCTCCAATGGTGTCAAAGCGTCTTCTCCTGCTGCTCTGGCTTCAGCTGATTTAAGTCGTTTATATCTTGTTAAAGATGTAATACAGTATAGATATATAGATATTTACAGGACTTCTTGTAGTTTTTTCTACACAGTAATTTGAAGCAGTCTACTGTTATCTATGTACATACATACATACTAAATTACATATTTACCTTATTTGTATCTTAATATGTATTTGTGTATATTGTTGTTAAAATAAATTTCACCCAGAAAAATGTTGGAAAACATTAAAGTATATGGTTCTTAGTTTAACCATTTAGAAAATAAAGTTCAATTTAAAAGCAAGTAACTGGTTTATTTCACAATTAAGTAAACTATTATAGAAACTACAATTTTGACGGCAAACTACAAAGAGTAAAAAGTTTCAATAGATAAATAAGTTAAAAAAAATACTTTCATATATAAAATTTGTGGATAATTTAAATGGAACGTAACTGATACATATTACTTCCCCAGCTTGAGGATATCTTCTAGTCCTAACACTTTCCACGGAAGTGAACTGTGACTTTAATGCTAGAAACACAACTGGAACAAACGACAAATATTTATTTTTAAAAATACAACACATTTGTGTATATGAAAGTCTCAATTTACACGAAGCAATGCTTTAAGCTTTTAGACATCGGGCTGAGCAGAAAATGAGATGAGTACACACTTGATTGTACTTGCAATTCGTTTTACTCTCTTATTCGTTACATACGTGTATACAAATGTGTGTATACTCTCAAATAAAAATACGAGCGTTTTAAGCAATAAAAATTAAAAATAAAACTTTGCAAATTACACTTACCAGTTTCAACTTATCAGTTGACAAATTGTATAGTTCTGAGGAACATAAAGTTTTGCAAATTGACAAAAAATTACATAAGTGCAAAGTGAAAAGTTGATAAGACTGGTCTAAGTGTATTGGATTTGTATTATCTGCTTAACATATGTATGATTTCCGACAGTATTATCTATAGTTCGTAGGTTGTAACTCCGTTAATTTGAGTTCTTTAAGGCAAGTCGTCAGTAATTTTAAAGTTGCTATAATTTAATCTGTTGTTCTACTTTTTTCCACTTTCATACCAACTTAAACAATAATATATTGTATATATCATTAAATTTATATTAAAAATTCTAAAACTTTTCAATTATTTATTTTACACTACAAAAAAAGTTTAGTAATGACAGCAAGCAACAAACTTAATGTTTTACTTTCTAGGGTCTCTTTTCACAAATAAAATGTTTGTACTGGGGGAGTAGTGGAGTATATTTTATACTTTTGTTGCTTAGAGCAGCAGTAGTTTTACAACTGTTGCTTTGCTGTCAAACAAATGGAATATTATTCTAAATACTTAATTTTGTATTTACCGAATTAAGTAAATATGTATAAAACGAGCAGTATTTGCACGTATGTACATACATTACAGGCAAGGATAATGGAGAATTTTGTTACAATTTTAAGGAATAATAAGGGCATTTCTAGTAACAAATTTAATACTACTAACTTTGCCAGCCCTGTTGACACATTACACAAATATTCATACCTATGTGATGGAAAATGACCTTTTGGATTTTGTACCACTTATATAAATAAAAAGTACTTTTTAGACTTCCACGGTACCATTTTTAGTATTTGATAAATAATAATAAAACTTAACTAGAAACTTACTTTAACAAAATAAATCGATATAGTCACTTATGGAAACAATTTTAACATTATATTATATAACGAATTTTTAAACAATTTTTTACTCGAACGACCAAATTTTTAACATTGACATTTTTGCATAACAAGAATGTCTCAAAAAATTGTCGAAATGAAATGGAAATAAAGCTTAGGTATTGATTTGATGATAAAATAGGAATACGGTGTAAGACTTCTGCAAAAAATCACAATCTAACTCTAGTAACAATCTACAACTAGTATTCCAGGAAGAAAGTTATCAAAGGATAGAGTAACAATTTAATATTAATGCATTTGAAACAAAGATAAATTAGAGGCAAAGAAATAGAGCTCGTTTCGTAATAAAATGTTTCCTGTAAATTATCTTTACTCGAGATTTGCCTGTATTTGTTTAAATGTATAGTTAGGCTACTTCTGAATCACCAAGAAGATTATTTTCGTTTATTATCATGATTACCTATAACAGTCTTATTTATGAAATATCGAGATATTTATTCTTCGATTATAATTTCGATTATAATTTCAAAATTACTAAATTTTTCTATTTCAAGAATATATTAAAAAAATTAACTTATTTAACTTCTAACGTTATTAAAATTCTGATTAACTAAACATTAAGCTTTAGTTGATGAATTCAGCTTCAAAATCATTTAATGTGTATTAATATTTCAGAGGTTCCCATTTTTCGATAATTCTACCAGCAATTTATTGTCATGATAACCATCTTATAGAAGATGCATTTTTAAAGATCATAAGGATACCAGTTCCAAAGTGTTCATGTAATTGAATAAAATCATCTCTTCTACTTGCACTATGATACAAATGTGCAAAAAACCTTAAATCATATATTTATCTGTATATTTCTATTTGAAATTGTACCAAATGACTCGTGGTAGTACCACGAATCAAAAAAAAAATTACAATTGCACCATGTTTGCCAACACTGGCCTATATATATCAGTATAAGTGCTCTCTCTATTCTCTCTGTGTGTTGCTATATTTTTTTACTTAACTTGTACACTAGAGCCCCGACTACCGTCGTTAGTGGGGACTGGAGAAACGCGCCGCAAATCGAAGCACCGTTTTCTATATAAATGCACCGAAATTTAATTTATTGGGGAAAATGTGCCAAATATTGAAAAATCCTATTCTTGAGTTAAAAAATAATTTTTTTGATAGATATCCCACTCGCATCCCATTAAGCGATTATAAAGGCCTTAAAGTAAATTGTATAAGCTTTCTTTTGAGAGAAAAAAAGGCCCAAATTGAAATAAAATTAAAAAAAAAAAAAATTAAAAAAAAATAATTTTTAAAAAAAATTAAAAATTTTTTTTTTAAAAATTAAAAAAAAAATATTTTTGGAATGATTGAAGAAATATCTATCTAAAGTCCTTTGAACAATTTTTGCTATGCCCAATAGGTAAAAATTACACTCATTTAAAAAAAAAACCCTGTATGACCAAAATGTCCAACTTTGACCCCCTCTAACTCCGGTACTTCTGGACTGCTAGAGCTGAAAATTTGGGTCTGGCCTACTATCCAATAGTACTAACCTTGCTGCAAAATTTCATCCAAATCGGAAGACATCGATTTTTAAAATTGGGTCACTTGACGTGAAATTAACCATATATGTATATACCTTTCTCATGAAATAACAAAACAATAAATTAGAAAACAACAATAAAAATTAAATTCATTTACATACAAATCGCACCCTAAATACAAAAGGGTCACAACTAAAAATTTTCCAAAACTTACTTTTCTTCATAAATTAAGGCAGAGTACACATCTCTAACAACTGCAAAATTTTCTTTCACATCACTATCTTCTTTAACTGGAAAAATACAGTTATGTCTATTTTTATGTTAAGTATGTTGCTTGTACGTATTTGTATATGGGCATTTCCAGCAAAAGGTCAACCGAGACGAAAAAATTAAAAGTTATTGATAACAATGTTTGATGTCATATTCATATAGGGAAACAATCAAATTTAAGTTATTTAAATACATTTTACATTTATTCATATCTCATTGCGAAATATTCGGATGCAAAGAGCGCAAATGTGAAATATTGCTTATTTTGATATTTCTTTGGTATGTCTTGTCTTTATAACAGTTATTAAACACATACATAATGCATCGACTTTTGCTTGTTCAAATCTTTCTGGGAGTATAAAGAACGTAAAAACAAAATCATAAGTAACCACGCAATAAAAGATAATGGTAAATTTTTGATTTGCTTTTTCGTTTAGTTCGTTGTCACGTTCAACATGCAAAAAAAAACATTTTTACTCAGTGCGTCGGAAGAACATGCAGTAAGCTAACAAAACAATTATTACACTGCTATACAAAAAAAATAAAAAAATCTGCGGCAGGGATTTAGTTAATGGTTTTTGTTAATACTCATATTAGACCTTCACGCTGCATGCTTATTTATTTTTGATTCACTCTGTTTATTGAGATAAACGGAACTAAGAAATAATATAAAATTTCAAACTACCCGGTATGAACCGGTACAAAAAACGTACTTGGGTTTACCCGAGTGTGAAATCGGTTACAACTCCAGTATCGCACAGTGATGATTTGCCTATTCCAGTGTTTTCAAGACCATCTACATCAAATGGTGATGATTTTGAAATGTTAGAAGGATCAGTTTGCGTGGACTTGAAAATGGTAAATTTTTTACTAGGCCAGCAAGGAGGGTATACTAAGTACCCTTGTTTCATATGTTTATGGGATAGCCGTGCAAGAAACCAACACTGGATTACAAAGATCTGGCCTTTGAGAGAAAATATGGAGGTTGGAAAAGCAAATGTGATAAATGAACCGTTGATAAGCCGAGATAACATCCTTCTTCCACCCCTTCACATTAAGCTTGGGCTAATGAAGCAGTTTATTAAAGCCCTTGATAAAAATGGTGTCTGTTTCAAATATGTGTGCTAAAAATTTCCAGCCCTTAGCATGGAAAAATTAAAAGCAGGCATCTTTGATGGACCGCAAATACGTACACTGATAAAAGACACTGAGTTTGTAGCCCATATGACACAGATTGAATCTGAAGCATGGTTAAGCTTTGTGTTGGTAGTAAAAAACTTTTTGGGGAATCACAAAGCGCCGGAATATCAAGAACTAGTTGCAAAAATGCTACAAAATTTTAACAGAGTAGGAGTCAACATGAGCATACAATTGCATTTCTTACACAGCCATTTGGACCGATTCCCGCAGAACCTGAATGATTACAGTGAGGAACAAGGAGAAAGGTTCCATCAGGATATCAGGATAATGGAAGAAAGATATCAAGGTCGATGAGACAGCCATATGATGGCTGACTATTGCTGGACCTTGAAAAGAGATTGTCCTGACAAAGTAAATAAGAGAAAATCCCAAAGAAAAAGTTTTTTATGATCTTCATTTACTTATTCTAGTTAAAGGTACCCCAAACTATTATTTTTGTGTATTTTTGTAAAAATAAACAATAAAAATAAATTTTAAATACATCTTTTGCCCCATTTATTGAAGCATTTTATGGAAAATGTTAGAAGCGTTTATCTCAAAAACTGGAATCAAATTGACAATTCTGGTATTTTTCCCGTTATCAGCACACTCGTCTTAGACCAAATCGACTTCAAGTATGCCTGCCGCAAAATGACTGTATAGCAGTGTTATAAATTGAGTTTATTCATGCGAATTAAAAAAAAAAAAAAACCGGGAAAAAAATTAAAAATTTGTGTTGTTTTAACTTGTATAAAGTTGGTCACGAGCGACATGGTAAGTGAGAAATTCAAAATTAAATTAAATAGATTTTATTATTAATTATTAATGTAAATACGCACTTTACAAATTTGTAATTGTAGATGAGCACAAACAACGATGAAAAATTATAGGCTAACACATCAAAATGAGATCCAAAGTGCTCACTTTAGCTATCGCCAAGCATCAATTTTTACTTGTGTAGCTTGGATGCCAGGAGTAACAAATTCGTTTTCTGTCATCAGTGACAACCTAACACACAACAAACACGATTCCTTTATTTTTTTGATAAATCTTTTAATTGAAATGCAGAAATCTTATGGTAGTCTCTCAAAAATATTTATTTTCTCTGATGGGAGCCGCTCTCAGTTTAAAAACAAATTTATATTATCAAGCCTACATGATTTTATACTACAATTAGGATGTTCCTCAGTAGAATGGAATTTCTTTGCAAGCTCACATGGAAAGGGAGCCGTCGATGGAGTCGGAGCAATTATTAAAAGGAAAGTGTGGCAGATAACGAAATCAAAAAATGTTGTCATACCTGACGCACTTTCATTTTATCAGTGTGCACAAAATAACATAAATGGAATCAAAATCTATTTTATGCCATCTGATGAGATTGAAAAACATGCTTTGTTTTATAATTTAGACGAAAAATGGAAAGCAGTTAAAAAAATACAAAGCATTTCTCATTTGCACTTTTTTTCTTGCGATGGTCAAGCAATAAAAGCAGCTAAAACTGCCTATTCTGAAAAAAAAAACAGTGCTTGATATTCATAATCAAATTCATTAATGTTTGTTATACTTTCACAAAACCAAAGGTTAACAATACCAATAATTAACGGCCTAATTGAGAGCTATAAGATACGCCTATTTTATAAAAGAATAATATATTATTTTGTCATATTTTTCACTTGAAATGTGTACAACAGTCACGTTCGACACCATGGAAATGCCCATATATAAATGAACTTTTTTGTAACAAATTTCAAAAATATTTGTAACAATTTTTACAAACTTGTTTTTTTTTAGTCACTAAACAAACCTATTGTTTTTAGCAATTTTTATATTTTTCTTTTTTATTAAAACATAAATTTGTTACAAATAAATAAATAAAAAAAATTTGGTTAATTTTTCTCCAATTTGGTTATTTTTTATTTCAGTGTTGGTTACAAATTTTTTTGGTTGTGGCAACGCTGGTTGTGACCCTTTTGTATTTAGGGTGCGATATGTAATATGTAGTATATTCATAAAAGGTAGATGCATTAAAAATTTTTAATTTAGATGATAAAACCAAATCAGCAACACTTGTGCATACATATATGTAACCCGGCCTATGAAAAGGTGGCTTATGACTACAGTGCTGCAGTAAAAATCTAACCGTTTTTAACGACGAACGAATCGAACCGACGCAAGTTGAAATTGCAACGATGCAAATCGGATTTTTCCAGTTTTTAAAAAGCAAAGTCGGGACGACGCAAGTCGGGGCTCTAGTGTATTTTAAATTACTTGCTTTTGACCCCTTTTAATTTTTTGTTTTTCAGTTGACTAAAACATTTGTAATTGAGTTTAGCACAAATTAAAAAAACCGCTGCTCATTTATTAATACTCCTGGGTAATATTTCTTTATCTTAACATTTTGTTTTTGTACAATACTTTCAACATTCTGTTATCCGTCCCGCTTTGCATTATATGATACATACATATATTTTGTGTTTGTAGATGTTGTATTTGTGGTAATACAACACCTCATTTTCTTAAATAATGCTAATGTTTGCTTAATTATTTATATAATCTTAAATATTACTCTTTACTAGAGAAGATTGTTGATATATAAAAGCAAAATTATGTTTAACATGGAAATTGCTAGATATAATTAAAATAATTTTGAAAAGTATTAATTTAACAAAAAACATAATAGAGAAAAAATAGAGGTACTGTCGCTTAATTGGTTAGCACATTTGATCATTAAGCAGGAGTTGGTATTTGTAACCCGGGTTCGATTTCCAGCCGCTGCCACTTAAACAACATCAGTTTCTGATAATTATTAGCTTTCTTTCTATCCTATCATAACTAAAATTTATCACAGCGTCCTCCTTCGGTGATATAGCATTCAAACGCCACCGAAGTAAGATAATTAAATAAAGGTTATAAAATCAAGATTTAACATTAATGCGCCTACTCACCACCAGAGGCGCTGCAATTCTGAACTAACACAAACAGAATGCTTAATTGCTGAGTTGTGATATAAAAAGTTTTCTTCTTTCACCACCTTTACTTCTTCAACTATCCCTGAGTGTTACTTCTCTTTAAAAAAAGATTATATAAATGAATGCAACAGCACAATAGTCAATTGAAAAAAAACGCTGAACGCATCAACTACGCTTTTGCGAACGCATCACCGGAAATATGAAATTTTGTAAATCACTGCGTCATTGCGTTTAGCGAACGCACACCAAAACACAACTAACCTTTGTATCTGTCAAAAACAAACAATTTAAAATGACTGATATTACCAACATATATATGTATAAAAGACATGTGTACCAACATAACAGAAAAAAATGCGAAAATCGAACATACGTAATTCACGAAACTTGAAGATAACGATTATTTTTTGATCAGACCTCGTATGTAAGTAAATTATTTAAGTTGAACATAAAATAATATAATCCAACATTATTTTTAAAAATTTTAGAGTTTTAATGGGTCTTTAAGTCACATTTATAAAACATGTAGACATGTGTGCTCGCCACTGTTTGTATATAAACATATGACTAAATAACTTGTTAATTTTCATTATTACGAGTTAAGAAACCACATGATGTTGAAGTTTTCCTACAAAATGTTTTTTTTTTTTTTTTTTTGAAAAACATCTACTACAACAAAAACTTATTCCTGCAACAGATTGTGTGCAACTTTCACATGTTTACGAAACCTAAAAATAGGCAACAAAAACTTTTTCCTTTAGATTCTTGAAAAGTATGCTATAGTATATAGTATACACACACACACACTTACATAAATAACTACGTGTTAATATTGTGGAAAAAATATTTGTATTATTTACCTTTTATCTCATAATAGAAGTTTAAAAAAAAGAGCAATGAAATGGAAATTTAAAGAAACACAACAAAATTGATTTTTATTTATTTGATTTATTTTTAAATATTTACCAACAGCTTTAAAGTTCTTTATAAGCAAATATAATTAAAAACCATTTCTATATGATTAAAACTGCCAACTTAATTTTTACACATAATAAATACCGCTCAACTTGGCAAATATACTGTAATTGCAATGAATTTTACCATGAAATTATTTATAATTAGTTTTAAATAAACTTCTCTCACATACGAGTACGTACCAATGACCAACCATCATTTGGGAAAACATTGTAAATTTATTTGTCTGTGTATTTACCAAACTGTGCCACTTTTTTTATATCCTTTTTCGTGCTCAAGGACACTTTACTAATTAAATAAATTGGTATGACTGTGTATTATATGTCCTTAGTTTTGTACAATTCTCTAAAGTTGCAAATACTAAAAAAAAATTAATATAAAAAGAAACGTAATAAATAATGACATAAATTGAGTTGCTCATGTCGCCCGATTGGTCACTTTGAAATTCTTTGAATTGATTTTTATAACAAGAAGACTTGTAATAATAGTAATAAATAATTAACTGGGCGCTATTCCACAAAACAACTTTGCAACTTTTCACTTTGCACTTATGCAATTTTTCCTCAATTTGCAAAATTTTATGTTTCTCAGCACTGTACAAGTTGATAACTGTTAAGTTGAAATTGATAAATGTGATTTGCAAAGACTTTGCAAGTAATTATGCTTTTTCTTTTCACAAAAACTCTAAATTCTATTTTTTTTTTTTTTTGATAAATTTATCATAAACTTGCAAGGTAAGCGATCGAAAATTTAAACCATTGCCTTTAAGAGCTTTGTGGTCACATATGGTAAAATTCAAAAACTTTGTTTTTTTGAGTTAAAATATTTTTTTTATAGATATGCCTCTTGCTACTAAGTGACCACAAAGCTCTTAAAGGAAATGGTCTAAAGTTTCTTTTGAGGAAAAAAAAAAAAAACTCCATGATACATGTACCAAATATTGAAAAATCCTATTCTTGAGTTAAAAAATAATTTTTTAGATAGATATCCCATTAAAGAAAATTGTATAAGCTTTCTTTTGAGGAAAAAAGGGCCCAAATTGAAAAAAAAATTAAAAAAAAAAATTATGTTATAAAAAAATTAACAAAAAACTTTTAAAATTAAAAAAAAAAATATTTTTTGAATCATTAGTGAAATAGCTATCTAAAGTCCTTGGGACAATTTTTTCTAGGGCCAATAGGTGAAAAGTTACACTCATTTAAAAAAAACCAAAATATCCAACTTTGACCCCCTCTAACTCCGGCAGTTCTTGAATGATTGAGCGTACTATCCAATAGTTCTAGCCTTGGTGCAAATTTCATCCAAATCGGAAGACATCGATTTTAAAAATTGGGTCACTTGACGTGAAATTGCCCATATATGAAACTTATTTGTGTTGAATTTTATTTGGATACCAACATTTTTAAGAGATTTTCGAGGTAGAAAAATCCTGAGTGTTTTGTTTACCTCTTGTAAAGGTTTTTTGAAGAAAAAAAAAATCGCTCAGTATGGAGTTTGTTAACGGCGTTTTTAACAGTATTAAATGCAAATCTGTTCCATTTGCTTTGCATTATTATTCATTAGGTATTTCCAAGAAAAGTAAGTAATTTTGGTTAATAAAAAAACAGAATTAAATGCCACCAGTTGCAATGCACTTTATTAATATTTATGATGTTATTCGAAGAAAAGTAGAATAAAAAATTTACATTACCAAGAAAGGCGTTTGCATGAATAATAAATATATGTACAATGTATAAATAGACACACAGTGGCTCAAAGCTTATAATATGCAGTGCATTTGTTTTGAAAGCTTCATTAAAAGAAAACTAACACGAACTTAAAAAAGAAATTGGTTTCATTTAAAAGGAAAAATACAGTCGAACTTTTATAATTTGAACTTCTATTACTTGAATTTTCTATAAGTTGAAGAAAATCTCGTGGCAACAGCATTTTGGAGATAAACTCTATCAGGTTTTGCTTCCTTAACTGAAGTTCCATAACATTAATTACTCCATAAATTGAAGAAAAACAATAGTACAACGTATATGTAATTTGAATTTATTCGAAAAACATTTTTTTTATACATATTATATTAATATTAAAAAAAAATTTAATAAATGATTTTTCTTTGTTTTCCAATTTCTACTTTTAAACTTCAGTTAGTTTTCTTTTTATGAAACTTTGAAAACAAAAAAAATTCACTGTATAAAATAAGCTGTAAGCCACTGTTCCTGAAATCATTCATATTTCATTAAGTTTTTGTTTTTTCCAAAGTATAGATTTCATAACAAAAATTTCATAACACGCTGTTTTAACAATTTTTCCACAAATACCTATTTTTCCATTGTATTTTTTCTCAAACATTTCACACAAATTTATTTAATATGCCGGTCCTGAAAATATGCTACAAAAATTCTACAATTGTTATAGCAACTGTTTGAACTCTGTTAATTATAATTTTCTTCCTTATTATGTGCAATAATAAAAAACAGAACAGAACAGAAAACTTTCATAAATTTTTCTCATGCAACGTACATATAAGTTTAATTATTCAACTGTAACAACAAATAAATAAAATAGTTGCTCGTACTATTAACAACATATGCTGTTGCTGTTGTTCATTTCACAGAACAAGATGAAAAAGAATAAAAAAAACTACAACAACATATAAAATAATATTGCTTTTGCTTAAGAGTTGGTACATATGTATATACACATATAGTAACTATGCTCACACAACATATTATGAACGAGTAAATGGCAAAAGTTTTTATTTATTTATTTATTAATTCTCAACTAAAAGTGATGACTTTATTTTTCCAACAAACAATAATAATAATAATAAACTTCTATAAATATAATCAAGTTATGAACAGGGCTACATAAAGGATAAAAAGCATTATTTTGTACTCTTTTAGAAATACATACATAGAGTATAATAAAGTTTATTTGCTGTGAAATACAGTGCAATGCAATAAATTTAATAAAAAACGAAGTATAAAGTTAGGCGCGCTTAAAGGAAAGGACATTAAATAACTGGTTGTTATGGTTGATTTTCTTTTCTTTTTTGCTTCAGAATATACTCATAGTCATACAATTTTTCAAATCCTATTAAGCAATATTAAATGTACAAACAGAATCGATTTTGACATGACATTTTCAACAGTTTGTTACTTTAGATAAATAATACATACATACATACATACATACGTGTTACGTTTTAATTACAAGCTAGATAATCATTTCTTCTTCAAAACATTTTTTATTCAGACATTTCAGACATGATCGGTAAAAGTAATTATGAAGAAAAAAACATGTTAATTTATGCAGACAAGCTTTTTTTGTTATTGATAAAAAAAAAGAAAATCTTTGTAATTGTGCTTTTAAAATTTTATAAAATTTCGCATTAAATTAATTCCAAACAAACTAACAGCATAACTTTCTTCAAAGAATTTTTAAGGGCAAAACGAAAAATAGAATTATAAAAATGTGTTTCTTGTTTTTGATTTCATCACATGCTTCATAAAATCTAATTTAATTTCTTTACCTCAGGCTAAATCATCAGTCTATTTAAATATATTAATAAACACGCAAATATTAAACGAAATATTTACACGTAAATAGAACATTAAGCAAAAGATATAAACAAAAGATAACTTATAGTTAAGCAGAAGATAATAACTTTTTCACAAAACACTTACTGCATAAACGCCAGGAAGTTTAGTTATTTTGGGGAGGAAGGACATTAATAAAAGATTAAATATTTGATGGATGGAAAAAGAGAACATACAGGTATTAAAACAAAGCTTTTTATGATTGTTAAGAAATTCGTTTATAAATGTAGTAAATAGTGTTTATTTTAATGGCGTTTTTTAGTATCATTTAATTATGGAGAAGTTGGTTACACTCAACGTTTAAATTTAAAGGAATATAAACAAAAATTTCTAAAAAACCATGGTCACAATTTAACTGTGTTAAACATATGCTTTCAATTTCTTACGTTTTAAAATGCTTTACCTGAATTTAAACATACATAAGTCTTCAATGGATCTTCAAATTTGTCATGAGCTTAAATATTATTAAAGAAAAATCAATATGTTAAAGGCGCCTTACTTTTAGAACCCTTAGCTCCGCCTTTGGAGGGTTTGTGGTGTCCATCACCAAACTTTAAACTCGAATACACCTAATTTTGTTTTTACACGGTAATTAGTTCCAGAAAAATCCGTGTAAAAAAAGACATTGATCGCATGATTCCTTATCTCTGAAACCTATTGAAATTAGTGAAAAAAGGGATCTTTTAAGAACAACTATTCAGATTTATAATATTAAATCACAAACATATGTATGTATGTGTACTAGGTTTTTATTAAAGAAAAAGTAAAAAATATATGCTCTCGAAGTTTAATAAGAATGTAACAAGTTAGAGTGCAATTGTGGTGAATCTTAAATACTATCCACCTAAACATAATAAGAAATACAGAAACTACACTGGTTATAGGACTAGCATATCCTTATTCTGTGTTTTCTATTCAGTCTTAGTCCAAAATAAGCATTTAATATAATGTTTGAAAGACAATTTTACGATCAATATAATTTTTTTAAATGTTTTGAAATTTTATTTAATTTTGACTTTTTATAATTGATGTAACTACCGATTCTTACTGTAATTTACACAGTTTATCTGATATTCCTAATAATCTTGAGTGTAATTTAACAATTTATAAAATTCAAGAACATTTTTCCATATTCACAAAAAGTTAAGAAACATAATAAAAAAGGGTAAGATATAAGGTGAGGCTGCTTTTGTTTGAATTTGATCTCAAGAGATTTATGGGTGGCATAGTAGAATTGGATCAATATTTGTTCGGACAAAGTTTTTTTCGTATGAATATTTTCTCTCTCTCATATGAAAAAAACTTTGTCGGAGCAAATATTTTGTTCGGAACGAATGGGTGAATTCACCTTAAATCAAGGGAAGCTATTCGAGCAGGCAAATTGGATAACATATGAATTAAAGCCGAGAGACCTTAAAAGACGATTTTTCGTGTCTGAAATGCTGCCTAAACGAAATAGTTTTTCCAACGAATTATTTCTTGTGATAAAAATGAGTTCATTAGGATAACTGGAAGCGTAAGTTATGTGTAGCCTGGTCAACCAGTCGACAACAAAGTCAAATATCTATGGCGCTAAGGCAATGGTCTGTATTTGGTAGGCTGAAATCGGGCGTGAATTGGCCGAAAACGCCCAGAATAAGCGGCCAGTCAAGAAAACGTAATATTCTATCATGACAATGATCGACCTCAAATTACAATACCTGTTAAAAACTATTTAGAAAAAAATGGTTGGGAAGTTTTTCCTCACCCACCTCATAGTCCACAGACCTTGACTGGTCCAACTACAAATTGTTTCCATCGATGCACAATCTGGCATAAACAACACTTTAGAACAGGGTTTCCAAAATTGGCTTGATTCATTCTTGGTCTCAAATAATTAGCAGTTCCCATATGTTGCCAGAAAGATGACAAAAGGTCTTAGCTTACAATGGTCAATACTTTGAATATATTGAGCAAATATTTTAAAACAAAAGCTAAACATTTATCCAACTAATATTAAACACAAATATGTTTTCTATATACATATTCAAATAATATGGTGCAATTTTATGAAGATCGGTCCATAATTAGGTGTAGCTCCCATATAAGGCCCAATTCCGAAAATCTTTTAAAAATAATGGTAGCTAATTAATATTCAACACAAATATGTTTTGTATATATTCAAATAATATAATACAATTTTATGATGATCGGTCCATAATTATTTAAATCATCCATATAAAACCTTCTCCGTAATTTCTTCATAAATTTGTTAAACGTATTTATATCGTTTAACATACATAATATTTATAGCGCCCATTTCTGAACAACTGTTTTATACATATACTGTGTGTAGGGTTTTATATAGTCGGGCTTGTTCGACTGGAATTTCTTACTTGTTTAAGTTATAAAATATAGAAAATTTTAAAACTAATATGGCAAATGCCAGCAAACTTACATTGAAATTCAAAGGCCATAATTTGCAGCAATTAATTCTGTGTTAAAAGTCGTATATCGTAAAAAGTGTGATAGATTATTTAATTGAATTAACCTTTATATATTCTTGCTTTCTATTTGATATGAGTAAATATAATAACTAATTTGTTATTGTTTTTCCAATATTATGACGCAAGACATCAGTGATTTATTGCATTGAAAATAATACAAAAATTGTGTCAAAAGCACTAGAGTTTTTAAGCTCTAAGGATTTGCATAATAATTAATATATAAATTAGTATTAGGAATTTGTAATTAAAACCAGATCGGGGTGCCCCCATAAACTAGGCAATAGTGGGCCGGATTATCAGTCAGAGGGTTGCAGATTCGATTCCCGCCAAAGACACTGGGTGTTTTCTGCAGATAAGCCAAAAAGCTTGGCAGTTTGTGTTTGTTAATTATAAACAAAAAAAAAACATTGCAGCAATATTGTTTGTCAAGGCTTTTCTTTATATACTGTTGCAATATTATTTATTATTTGCTGGAACGTGTGTTGATTTTAATATAAACCTTAAATACTCAAAGTGTGTGTTTCAGTATGTGGTAAAGCAATAGCTAAAGAAAATTACCATCTTGGCTAATGAGTTTTGGTGTCTAGTTTTCTAATACCGGGTGCTGTGTATTAAATTTTCTATACAAAGTTGACATTTTGGCCATTAATTAACTAAAAGCTTAACTGCTACTCTATTATTATGCTAAGAAGTCTAAAGTTTATGTGTCAACCAGATGTTTGTTAAATTCATATTAACTCTTGTTGTATTCAAATATTTTAACATTTAAATAAAGTAACACAACTTTAAAAGTTTGTATTTGTGGAAATATTTCTAGTAGCTGTGTACAAAATGATTAATGAATATTCATTCGTTTTCTTTTTATGCTAAATCTAAACCTTTGGAGTTAAAAATTAAAATAATTTATCAACACTTGGAATAAATTTGTTTGTACAACCCCAGTACACTTAAATAGTAGACACTTAAAAACATATTTTTACATTAATTCGCAACTAGAGATATACATACTCGTACACTCAGATTAATAACAACTACAAGAAACCTGTTTTTGTTTTTTTTTTTTGCATTAAAATGATTACGTGCTTTGTATTTGTAATAAATCTTGTTAACAAAATTATGTGTAGGTGTGTGTATACGTTTAGTAAACACTGTATACAGTGGCAGGTCTTGTTTGAATGTTAGCCTGCGTAGATAGATGTGTGAGTAGTCATTGTTTAGAAATACCCAGGGAAATTTAATTAAGGTTATAATAATTATTATGTAGCATACTTTTAGAATCCGTGAGAACTGAATTTTAAAACAGACAGTGTGACAATTTTAGCATTTTTGCGGCTAAATTTAGTTTATTTTTTTTTGATTTAGCTGCAAAATTTTACATTTAGCATTTGGCATTTTATTTAACATTTTAAAATTTCAGAAAATTAATTTCGTATAAGTGGGAAATTCAAAATTCAACCGTAGAATTTTGGAAGCAAGTTTGTGAATACCAGAATAGGTTTTATGAAAACTCCCTTTCATCTTTTGTTATGAAGATTTTAGTATTGCCATTTAGTAATTCAAAAGTTAAACGTATATATATTGAAATGAATTCTATGAAACCGATAATATTGGCTTCTATGACACCAAAATAATTTTTTGTCGATTTCAGTTCAGATTCTGCTTTGTATTCCAAGAGCACTGCTACACGTTCAATAAATATCGTGATATTTCTAATGACAAAAGCCAGCAAAATAGCTAAACTGGCTTTCTTTTGGTTTTCTCACGACATTGTTAAACGACCCGCACAGCACAAAAATAACATAAACACTGAAGCGATAAATATTGAACATGTAGCATACGCTCGTGATCCATCAATACTTTAAAATGGATCGCGATCCAAGTATCACGATATTTATTGAACGTGTAGCAGTGCCCTAAAACATATCAAATTAAAATGTAAAAAAAACCAAACCTGCGCTTGATTATTTTAATTACTAGAAAATAATATTAATTATACGCCCTGCTCATATTATTTGTAAAACAACTCCGAACTACCGAAAGTATGCAATGCTATTTGTAGCGTATGATTATTGTTTATTGCATAAATATCAATTATACGACACATATACCATTCCATGCTATCAATAGTTCTAATCTGAAGATGAGATTAAAGCTATGTATAGACCAGAGGTAACCAAAACTCTCAATAAATGAAATAGCGTCCGTATTGGATAAAAGAATATTGCCCAGCAAACACAAAACTAAGAATTGCAAATGTAATGAATTTTACTTTTAAAAGCAAAATGAAAAAGATGTTTAAAAAAGTTTTAGGCATAAAAAAAAATTAAATAAAAAAAATATGCCTCAGTTTTTACAGAATTAGGCAATTTTTTCACACATATTTGATTGGTCGAGTTTAATTTACAATTAAAACTTAAAAAATTAAGTGTATTTAGGCATTATAAATTATGTTTTCCAAATTTAAGATTTTGTAAAAATTTCTTATTAACAAAATATGTTTGTAATTTGAAGAACTTAATTTATTTCCATTATACTATTTTGTTTGCTGGTTTATTTTGAAATTAAATCAAAGCTGAAAAAACAATAAAGCTGAAAAAAACAATAAGCATCCGGCCATGTGCACTCGTTAACACTCAATTAACGACTTAAATCAAACTGAAATAGAGGAGAACCAGCGTCGGTGTGAGTTTTGTTTATTGTTTTTGTAGTACAATTGTGCACTGAAAATTATGATTTGGTTAGCTATGGATTAAAGCTATGTATGTATAGACAGACGGTTGTCAGATTATACAATGTCGTCAAAATTAAAATATATTTTATTTAGTGGTTACGTCTTTTTCGGCAAATATTATATATAGGCATATTAATTGCCTGAGTGTTACTTCTCTTTTTTATAAAAAAAAAACTCCTGAATGCAATTGGCCCACAAATGCGAAGTTTCATTCAAAAATATTGTAAATCTCCACAGTGTTATTCTACTTACTCATTATTCGTTAAATTCGTGATGTAGATAGTAGAGCACAATTGTGTTTTTTTAATAGATATCTTGAATAATCTTCATCATGCGCAGAAGTGCAAACATTTTTTTAAACCCCTTAATATCTTTGTATTTAGAGTTATTTGCTTTAAAAGCTTTTTTCTTTACAATTTAAAAATTTTCTTGATAAATAACCCAACAAAATTATTGAACAGCTGATAGGTTTGTAGCATTGCCAATGCAAAATAAGTGTAGCTTGATGTAAATTTTTATTTTAAATTTCAGTATCAACAATTACAATGGCAACATTAACCACGCAATGATTTGACAGTATTATAACAACACGTAATATTTCTGCGTTCGCTAAACGCAATGACGCAGTGATTTACAAAATTGCATATTTTTGGTGATGCATTCGCAAAAGCGTAGGTGATGCATTGAACGCAAGTGATTTACAAAATAAGCGCCTAAGACAATTGAGGTTATAATGACCACAAATACTTTTGGAATTTCCATTTCATTCCGTCTTCTGCAGTAATACTTTACAACAAGTCAGGTTATTATTGCTTTTTTGATAAAAGGATATACATAATGCCTTTTAACAAATTGTACTAAGTGTATGGATAATTTGTATACGAGTATATAACCAGCAGTAGTAGCCATCTAACAAAGAAACAATCAGTGAAACAACCTTCCAACCGGCCCACATACATTTACATAATTATAATAATTTTTTGTTTTTCGTTGTCTTTTTTTGTTTTGTGTTCTGTGATACACGTAGGATGTTTCTTTTGAGTTGGCAGGTAGCAACACTGGTGGTCTTTGCTTTGTTTTTCTTTTCTTTTTTGAATAGATACTACCTATAGGAGAGATTGTAGGAGATTGTTTTCTGTTTAGAATTGTAACGGTCGTTGGCTGGTTGTAAATGGTTGTGTAAGGGTGTGTAAATTTGTTAAAGGAATCAAGACAAAAAAAAAACATATTTACATATGCATGAGTTTATGTTTGAAATAATTTTAAAGGATTTCTGGAACAAACCAAAAAAAAAATAAAAAAAATTGTTAAAAAAAAACCTACATTAACAGATTTTTCATTTTCCTCCAGTGACAATTCACAATGACGAAGATTAAGTAAAAGTAAAAAAAATCATGAACAATGACTATATGCAAAAATAATTTGTTTAAAAAAAATGAGAGAAAAGAAAATGTTGAAAAAATCCTATCAAAAATGTAACGTTAACAAATTTGAAACATGTAAATATGCATGAATACATTAAAGTATTTTGTATTAAGTAAAAAATGTCACAAGCAGATAATGACAGTTTTGTAACATATTAATATTAAGAAAGCAAAAAAAGTACTTTAAAAAAAATTGCTTTTCAATTTGTCTAACATTTTAACTGAGAACAAAACTTTAACTGATTTACATCTAAAACTTAAATCTTAAAACTTTAAAACCTTTTCCATTTGACCTCATATTTCTGAAACAGAATCTCAATGTATTTGTTTAGTAAATAAACATGTGAATGTAAAAATGTTTAGATATCAAACTCTATGTACAACAAGTAGCATGATGTCTGTACATACCCCCAGTAGTTTATACTTTATACTCGCATTGTGTATCAGCCACTCACTGACTTGTTGAGAGATCATCATGTCAGTTGTCTTGATAACATATTACACGCAATTTGATATAGTAAATAAATGTATTTTCATTTTTTATATATATATATATATATATATAATACAATATTTCACATTATTAAAGACAAAGTTTACACTAAGGCCACAACGCTACAAAAAAACCAGCAAACTAAAAGTCATTATAACAAAAAAGGATATTAAAAAAGCATGAGAAAAGAAACAAAACTTTTATATATAATTATATACACCTACGAGTATATACAGTTGATTCAGAAAGTGAGTGCTCACTTATAAATTATATCAAAAAGTACATTTTTTACAATAACTTTCTTGTACACAAAAGAAGTTGACATCACTACTATAGGACCTGGCTGGGCCCTGATGTTACAGATAAAAAAATTTTAGTTTTATTTTAAATGTTTTTGTACAAAACAGATTTATTGAGGAATTCATAAAAATCTAAGGGGCTCCGCCTAAGATATCTTAATAAAAAACTAAAAAAAATGTTCAAAACTGCCTGGCTAGGCCCTGGTGTTCGCTTAAGGGTTAATAATTTATTCTCAGCTGTAGTAGCATTGCTACTAATAATAATCACCTCCGGATTGGGTGCTACATCTCTTACTATTCGGCGTAAAAGATTCTTCTGCAAAATGACCTCCATTTGCGGCAACCACGTTTCAAAATTATTTCCCTTCAGCAACGGTATTCTTTCTGATACTATTGCCATCTTTAATGTTTACTATTCTAGATTATTCTCTTCAAGGTTTGGGTTCTGGGCCAAAACCTATTGTAATCCAATGAACTACTAGTTCTATATAACAAATAATTTAACAAAGTACAAAAAGATAAAGTTTATTTTCAATAGTTTTCTGTTTCTGGGAGGGGGTAGTTTGTGTTAAATTTAAATGCTAAACAAATTTTAATTTAGTGGTTTTAATAAAGCATTCAGAATATACATATGTATTTTGAATTAAAATCAGAGCACTAAATTTCTGCAGCAACTGTATGTATTTATAAGCATAGTTCAATTATTTGACAGTTTCTTTACATTTCTAACTAAAGCAAACTTTTATTTAGGTATTTTTCATCAAATTTAAGATAAATCTTTATCAATTGAGGCTGAAATCATCTTAAGTTTACAACAAAAATTGCTTCTAACAAATTGTATATATATACTAGTATACATATGAAACTATTTTTCTAACCTTTACATTGCTTTTTATCTGATGCAAAATTTAAAAAAAAAACTAAAGAAAACGCTTTAAGTTAAATGCTGAAAATTCTAAAATTACACCTTTGACATCATACCGACAAAAGTATAAACAATGTTGAACAAAAGGATTCGATTTAAAACCAACACTAACCTTGCATTGTGTTTACCATTCTTCAAACAACCGCCCCTAAAAGCATGCCATAGAAAAAGCAACAAATTTAACGGTTAATTGGCCACATTTCTCTTCAAGTGTAACTAAAACTAAGACAGTGTGTTTGTTTTGTAGTTGGATGAGAATTGCCAAACTGCACTTAACAAAAAAAAACTACAAAAAACACCACCTAATTACACCCTTTTGATTTTGTTTTGTACTTTAGATAATTAGTTGTCACGCCTACAACAAATGCTCATAAAAAACTTCTGTATACAAATATGCTCTTACCAATTCCTCGTCTACATTCACAAAATGTTCTGCTAAAAGTGATTAAACCATGAATATAAAATACACACAGCTTAATGTAAATACAATTTATAACTTATTCAACAATTGTATTTAGAACAATAGAAAAAACAAGAACATTACTTAAAAACACAACAACATATTTAGTTTCTTAGTTAAAGACTAATTTGGTAGGTGTTTTGTCCAAATTAATTATGCGAAATTAAACAGAATTTACAAATTACAACGGCCTACATAATCAAAAAATAAAATTGCCTTACAAGAACAAAAAACAATAAATGAAGATCAGATAAATTAAATACTCGTACAGTGATTAACTGAACTGTTTAAATTTCAAGCACATTTTTAATAAAATCACAAAGAAATTTGCAACCAAAAAAGTATAGGATATAAAAAAATATTTTAAAATTAATATTTTGTGGAAATTTATAACTTTATAGCTTTATAACTTTATAACTTTATAACTTTATAACTTTATAACTTTATAACTTTATAACTTTATAACTTTATAACTTTATAACTTTATAACTTTATAACTTTATAACTTTATAACTTTATAACTTTATAACTTTATAACTTTATAACTTTATAACTTTATAACTTTATAACTTTATAACTTTATAACTTTATAACTTTATAACTTTATAACTTTATAACTTTATAACTTTATAACTTTATAACTTTATAACTTTAAAACTTTATAACTTTATAACTTTATAACTTTATAACTTTATAACTTTATAACTTTATAACTTTATAACTTTATAACTTTATAACTTTATAACTTTATAACTTTATAACTTTATAACTTTATAACTTTATAACTTTATAACTTTATAACTTTATAACTTTATAACTTTATAACTTTATAACTTTATAACTTTATAACTTTATAACTTTATAACTTTATAACTTTATAACTCTGTCACTTCTCTAGACAAATAATTTATCTTATGTACCCTGGGGGTATTTTGTGATATCAATAGAAATTGTGTCAGATTTTAAATAAAAATAACTTTTTACTTTTATCTTCCGTTTTGCAATTTATTTATACATACTCTGTAGTATTTTGAAATCGTCAGGATATTTAAGCTCCAATTGTTTATTTAATTTTTTTCCAATTTAAGGATTATTGAAAAAAAACCTTACAAAAGTGTTTTGTGGAAATGACAGAAATGCCTTCTAGAGGAAAATTAATAACTTGTGACAGCAGCTAATGGATTTTAAAGGCATATGTCAAAATAGTAAATTAATGGTCATTTAAAATGACGATAATAATGTTCGTTCGATACTTTATTTAGTAATAGCACCAGAAACAATTTGAACGAACAAATAAAATCTACTATATGAAGAGAAATTTAATTTTTTTTCACATTTAAACGCAATTGTATGAAATGACAGCTTAATGTAGCAAACAACAATAAGAAACAGAAACCACAGGAATTAAAATATACAGGATAAAAAAACGAAAACAACTTAAAAAAATCTCTGGTTACAAAGCCATAAATAACAATAACAACAAAAGTCATAGTCATAGTAGATAAAAAATAGTGAAATTTATTATTTTTCACATACCCACGCTCACGTGCTTTTAAGTACAAAGAACCAGGGCAAAATAAACAAGTTTTCTTCCACTATATGCATATGAGCGTTTGTTTGGATAAGCATAAGTAAAATGTCCAGGTTTATTAAAGACGTCATACAAAGGGATTTGGCAGATGTTAATAAATACACAAAAATAAAGAGTTTAGAAAGCACAAATACCTATAAAATTCTCGTTTTCAGCTTTAATTTGAACCACATTTTGCTTAAGTTCGGCTATAAGATCTAATAATATTCTCCGACGGATTTTAGGTAAAAGTTCATTCTTTTCAAACTAATAAACTACAAAGACTTTAAAGTGTATTATAGCAGCACATTGGACAGAATCAAAATATTTTGGAGATAAGTCTGCAATTTACAATTAGCTGCAAGGATTGACATGATATTTCAGATTCAAGGACGATTCAAGTTTTAGTGTTGACGACTTAACATAGCAAACCTATCTCAGACCGAATTTTAATTCCCAGTTTATTTTTTTCCGTTTGCATAAATTACAGATCTTTTGTTATTCATTATCGCTGCACTTTGGGAGAGTATCAAAATGGTAATTCGAAATAAATCTGCCATTTCTAACTGGTTCTTTCGATTTATATGAAATTTCCCAAGAACGTAGCAGTATTCGACTTTCGCTTTTGACTATAGAATCCACAAAACTTTCTAGATCGGCGTTGTCTTGACTCAAATTAAAGCATCCCAGATACATAGAATATTTAAACGCCTGACAATTTTCAGTTTATTTAATTCTTAACCATAATTGCCATCCAACTCAAGATATTTTCGAGTCTGATTTGAATGATCTCCGTAAAAAATCAACCTCATAAACGAGTGCCCAAACGGCCCAAAATGTGAAATTATGTTCTCATTAAAGTATTCTCTCAATAAATCCATTGATTGATGCGATGTGTGGGAAGTGGCGCCGTCTTCTTACGTTTAGTTGTGTTTGACGAAGTATAGATCTATGAAATGAAATAAAGCAAACACGTTTTTTTTTAAATCGCCATGAAATTTACCTTATTCTAAAGATAATATGACATATGACTGGCTCATATGTAGTCTAATCTGGAGGTTCAATTTTCCAACATTTATGGCTGTATAACGGAAATAACGCGGCGAATGTTGTCTTCCAACTGGCGTTTCGGGCTTATCGGTGTAGACTAGCAACTTTACATATCCCCACAGAAAATAGTTAAGCAGAGTTATATCGCACGATCTTAGAGGCCAATTCACGAGTCCGAAACGTGAAACTATGCGATTACCAAACGTTTCCTTACATAAATCAATTGCGGCACGAGCTGTTGAAACCACAACTACAGCACAGCATTATTGTTCAATTGATGAAGGATAAAGTCAGTAATCATGACTCTATAGCACTCACTTTGACTGCACCGTTTTGCCCAGCATTGGATTTAAAAAAGTACGGACCAATTATTCCATCAGCCTATAAAGCGCACCAAACAGACAGATTTTCTGGATGTAATGGTGTCTCAACATACACTTGAGGATTATTATCACTCCAAATACGGCAGTTTTGTTAATTGACTTATACATTCAAAGAAAAGTGAGCTTCATCGCTAAACTAAATTCGCTAATTCGCAATCTTGTTTTGGGCCCATTTACCGAATTTGCCCAATTTAAAAACGTTGTTCAGGCATCAGTCTACTCATGTTGAAATGCAAAAACATAAATCCCTTTAGGTAAAAAATCATCAAAAATATGATAAAATCGTCATTCTGGCAACGCTGTACAAATACTCGCCAAAAAAAGTTACAGACATAGTTTTGCTAAAAAAAACAGCTGTTTGTTTCAATTTATGGCATTCCTGTTTTTTTCCTCACATTTTATTCGAAAAATTTCTCGACGCGGAAGTTACAGAACATGGGCACAGCACAAGCATTTTTAAAAAACATCTTGTAATGAATTAAACTTTATTTTTACTTGGAAACTTACACAACTTCTTTCGGGGACCACCCTAATGTATGTATATAAGTATTTCTGGTTTTTAATTAAAGGAAATATTAACACTCTATAGGTGAAACATTAAACCAGAAACATTAAAACCACAAAAAACAGGAAAGTAAGAGAATTTAAAATAAACGTATGAATGTCATGGTTTTCCAAAATAAAGTACATGCACTGATGTACCAACCTACGAGTATGATTAATAAATATAAGGAAAATCATAAATAAATGAAGAAAACTTTTTTATTTATAAGAAAGTTTTTTTTTAACAACAACACAAAAACAACTAAACAATATGTTTTGTTTATGAAAATTAAAAAAACAGAAAACTTTTCAGAATTGCTTCAACCCCTTTCTTGACATTTAAAGAACTTTAAACTTTTATTAACAACTGCTTGTCATACTCATTATAATTCTATTATACAATAAACTTGTTAAGTAACTCTCCCTTCAACAACAGAAGAGACTTTTACATTTTATTTATGTTTGTTTTCAAGTTTTGTTTTTATTCCCTTTAATTAATACTGGTTTTTTATTCCATAATAAGACAAAAAACAAAAAACAAAAAACAAAAAAAAAAAACAAAAAACCACATCATCATAATGGTCAAGTGTCAAAAACAATAAGAATAACAGTGCTTAACAATTACTTCTACTTCTCTTCACCCGGGTAAGAGTACGAGTGTGTATGTATGTATGTAAATACGTTTACGTGTATATGGTGTTGTTTTAAATGTATACAAACAAGTATTTCTGTTGTATTTTTGTGACCATCCGTCCCCAATGTGGCTTTACAAAATTCTTCTTTAAAGTTCAAACAAAAACTAGAAACTTTAAAGACTAAACGATTTTGGAACACTAATAAATAACAAGTTGTCCTACAAACAAAGCAAATACAGAGTAAAATTGTAACAAAAATAGTTACAAAAAAAAAAACAACAACAAAACTATCACAACATTCTAACATCATGGGCAGTTTACCAAATCTACATGAACTCGAGCAGATAGAGCGCAAACGTGAAAAACGCCGAGAGCGTGAAATGCGTGAACAATTGGCAAGAGAGGCGAGTCGTGAGAGAGAACGTTTGAATCTGAGAAAGGTAAGTTAAAAAAAAAACGAGCAACATTTTTTATTTACATTTTTGTTATTTATTTGTGAAGATTTGTGTGTTTACTTTCATTTTTCTAGGAAAGGGTGTAAATATGTATGTAAACTTTACATTGTAAAGGGACGGTAGTGTAACAGCCATACCTAAATACATACGGAAAGTCAAAATTTCTCATGCTCATACATTTTGTATGGAGCATAACGAAACAACGCGGCGGCAACGCTTTGCTAATGAAAAATCCGATTTTGACAAGACGTTTCACAGTGAAGTTAGTTGCAAAAAAAAAACAAAACAAAAACAAAAGAGAAATAAAACAACAATGTCCAGCTGTTACAATAAACAGGGTCGTTTTATTTATTTGTTTGATAACGCTGTTTTTATCGTTTTGACATAACGTTGACGCTTTTGTTTAGGGATGGGGTATCAGCGCTAATGCCCAGCGTAAAAATACGTTCCGCTTTCCGTCGGTATTTAGGTATGGCTGTAAAAGTAAAAGCTGAAACTAATGAGAATAATTCAGACATTCCAAACACATAAAAATTTTACATTTAATTTAACAAAATTGGTGATTTTTTGATCTGAAGTCTATGTAATTTATATTCCTTGTAAACATATAGTTTTTGCATAAATAAGTTTCGATTTACAAAGTTTCTTAGATGTAATTTTGAAATTTGTTTTGAATAAAACAAAGATGATTTCTTTTAAATTGACATGAAATTTACTTTAAAATCGCATGATTTTGGAGGTCAATTCACGGATCCGAAACGTGAAACTATACGTTTTCCAAACGTTTTCTTTAATAAATCAATTATGACACGAACTGTGTGGTATGTTGCACCGTTTTGTTGAAACCACAACTCCTGACCATCATGATTCATGTTCAATTGAAGAATAAAAGAAGTGAGTAATAACAGCCCTATATTGACCACTAAAGGTTACGGACAAATTATTCCATCAGCCCATAAAGCACACTAAACAGTAAGTTTTTCTGGATATAACAGAGTCTCAACATACACTTGAGAATAATTATCACTCCAAATATGTCAGTTTTATTTATCGACGTATCCATTCAACCCAAAGTGAGCAACATCGCTTAACAAAATTCGCTTATGAAAATCGGTATCAACGCAATCTTGTTTTGCGCCCATTCACTGAATTTACGCCTTCCTAGATGATCGTGTAGCTTCAATTCTTGCAATCAAGATCTCTCCTTCCATAAAGCGTATGGACACATATCCAAATTCCTGTGCACGATGGCGGTTAGACTGATTCGGGTCTTCAGGTTGCCAACTTAAAGTTTTATAATTCTTAAAAAACACCTTTTAGTTACGATATATCTGGATCATAGTTTTGTTAGTATTGACCAGTGTCCTTCTTTAAGAATCTTCAACTTATTGCCAAGTTTTTGTTTGCCAGACTCTTTTGGTTCCTTCAGTTTTTGTATTGAAATTTTCATAGCGATGGATCAGTATCAAAGTTTTTTGAGGAGTGACCTAAGTTTTTTAGTTAAATCTTTAATTTAATTAATTAAAAAAAATGTAAAATTAATTCCATAAACATTTCAAACAAAAAAGAAATTCTAAACTTGGTGCGTTTTTTTATGGCGAGCTTTTTCCCCCATTTTGGTGCGTTTTGAAATTTCAAAGTTGACGACGCTGTTTAATAATATGTGGTGATGACTTAATTCGTTTCAGTAATATTTTGGCAAAATTTCGGTTTCAGAAGAATACATAATTATGTTAACCACCAATATCACGCATTTTACGAAATGTAGCTTTTTTAGATCCCCCATTTTTATAAAGATTTTTTTAACTAATTTGAATACAAAATAAAAAAGATTTGGTGATCATGTTATTTTAAGATATGAATTTGATTTGGTTTAAAATTATACAATGTAATTCAAATAGATTTACATGTTTGAACAAATCTAAAACAAAGGATTGATGTCATGTTTAGCATAACAAATATTTAAGCTTTATTATTTTATCAAACAACCCTCGTATTTGTCATTAATTCCTATTTAATAAAATTTCATATAAAAATCAAATCAAAAATCATGCACTCTCCATCGTTTCTCCATCAATCTCTTAGAAACACAGAAACTCTCTTAAATTGCGTTGTTTTGTTTATTGTCTGTCTTTTCTCAGCACTCAAACTACAATCCTTATTTAATGGCTGGCTTGGGCATGGGTGGTATTGCACCACACAGTACAACAGCAACTAGTGGTGGTGTTGCCCAAACAAGTGCTTTACCAATTGGTGGGGCTGCCCTATTAAACTATGGTGCTGGAGTGGCTACGACAGTGGGTGCAGTTACTTTAAGGCATCATGGACATCAACATCCCCATCATTATCGTCATTCATTAACAACTCGACATCGTGTACTGCGTAGTCGAAGTTCGGGTGCAACTCACAACATATGGGACGAACAAGCCTTAGAGGTGAGTACGAACGAATGTTGAGAGGGCGGGTGTTGGTGTTTGTTGTAGAGATTATTTGTTTACAACCAAAGCAAAAGTATGTGTGCAATTTTTATGAATGAAAATAACTTTAACTTAAAATGTGTAGGTGAAAACAAAAACAAAGTGCTCAAAATTATGGCAGCAGTACATACTACACTACTCAGTTTAAGTAGATTCTAAAAGTACACAGGTAAATATGTATTTAAATGCTGCTGGAGAGGATTATATTGAATCAATTAAACATGAACAGAAACTTTTCTATGTAAGCGCGGGTAGGTATTGTAATGATTGAATTTTGTTTTCAGAAATGTTCAATTGTACCAACTGCAAGGATAAATTTGTTTATGGAATATTTTGAGGAAAATTGTTTACCTGTAAATGTTTACTAATTGTATAATAAAGGCGTTTGTTGGGAAAGGGATTCTTTTGAATTTGTTAAAAGTGTTGAGGTTCTTAAAAGAATCCTTAATGATTTCAAATTATTGTAATACGTAAATGTTTTTTATCTTTCCAGCAGTTGCCAGCCTATTCGCCCATATCGACTAGATCACATCGTATCAATCCAGTATCATCATATCATGTACAAGCTGCCTTGGCCGTTTCACGCCGCAGAGAATCAATTAATAGCTCTATAGGAGCTACATCCATAAGACGTTTAATAACATTGAACAATCGTAATTGTCGCCATAAAATACCAGCCCATATTAGACAGAAAGTTGGTAAATCATTTACTTTTCTGGCGGTGGCACATGGTCTCAAGTGTGCTGCCTTAGTGCCCGTATTTGGTTTGCAAGGTTCCAATTCGGTGTGGCATCATAGAGAACAATGGCTGAAAGTGGGCCCTAACATTGGTTCACTACTACTCAGTGTTGGCCTGCTCATATCGGCGGGCATGTGCCTGGTTACACCAAAACTTATACATAAATTTGGCTATTCCCTGCTGATGGGCGCCAACGATGTGGCTGTGTGTTTATTTTTATTGTGTCACTTATATCCCTCAATTTATACGCTGCTGCCTGCCTACATACTGTTTGGTTTGACGCATAGTCCCTCGTTTATTAGTAAAATAGCCGTGGTGGTTCACTATGGCAGCAAGCTGAGCTGTTCTCAGCATGAGTGTACACTGCTGTCGTCACATGCCTTGGATTCCTGGGAGGAACATAAACTATTTTGCAATCGCGATCAAAAGGTGAGACGTTTGGCCAGATGGTTTCATGCTTCCAAAGACTTTGGCATTATAGTGGGAGCTATACTAGCTTCTTTTATATTGTCCTGCACTTCAAATGACTGGAATTGTCCAACGTCAAATGGGAAATTCCCTGCTCTTACAACAACTAGTACCAGCTCCACCACCACCACCACCACTGAGTCCACTACAGCTGTACTTTTGCAAACCAATAATTCTAGTTTACCAATTTCGGCTGCTTTTCAATCCTATATACCCAGCACTCCTTACGTTTGGAATCACATGTCAGGCTTTAAAAGTGAATTCTACAATTTAGATGAACATGGCAATCGTATTTGTGGTGCTGATATGTGTCCTCTGTGGCAGAATGATCCACAGGCCGAGGGTTATGCCAGCAATGAAACCATATATTCTCCTTTTATAAATGAGAAACTCCGAGAAGGCAGTTTTACTTTGATTATTGTGTATTTGGTGTTTACCGCGCTGGCTCTGATTTTCTCCATATTAGTGGGTAAAATTCAGGCCACTTTTCGCCATGAACGTATTAAGGGCATTACAGATACTCTGCTGTTTGCTGGTCCCTTGGCTTATTTTATTGGCACGGAGCAGGCCTATATTTTAAGTGATTTTTTAAGGGTGAGTTGCAAAGATTACAATTTGTTTAATATTTCATAATTGTATGTTTGTTTTTTATTTGCAGGCTTTTGTTTCCTGCTCTTTGGGTATTAGCATGTTACCAGGAGCTATTGTGGGTATGGGAATAATGCAACTGATTGTGTCCGGTACTTTAAGTATGCTTCTTAGACATACGAAACGTATTGTGGTAATATGTAAGTATGGTTCAAATTTTAAGATTCTAATTTGAGTTAATTAATATTTCCTAAATATTTTGTGTGAATTTTAATATAATAGATTGAATCTTTTGGAGCAGGCATGACTCGAAGTACTGATATCGATACAATTTGAAAACAAAGGCGAGGTCAAAAGTCTAACATCTAACAAGATGAAATTTTTAAATCAAGCAAGAATCGAAAACCGATCTTGTTATAATTTGCAAACAAAATGCAATCAGCCAAGGCCAAATTTTTTGTTCTCTGTAAAATCTTTATTTAACAATGTGTTTTTGGATCAAGGAAAAATCGAATAACCGATAATTTCCAAACAAATTGCAATCAGTCAAGGCCTAAAGTTTTTTCTTAGTAAGACCGTAACTTATCAAGATTGTAACCGTAGTCTTGTAAGTTATTAATTTTAGCTCACATATTGGCTAGTACAGCGCACTTAGTACAGCGCACTTAGCTCCATTCGGTGGTCCTTTTGTGTTAGGTTAGGTTAGGTCAGCAACCTAAAAGTCACATATTGGCTAAATGAGTAAGAAACTGCCTCATCCTCTTTCTCATTGGGACGTCTTCTGCACTATTAGTTGAGCTGTATAGCCAGAATACATTCATGTGATACAGTGTCCGGTAATAGTAACGGAAGCTGTTAGCAATGGTAAAGCAGAAAGTCATGTCTGAAATAGCCCAAATCTAAGCGCTGAACAAGTCTCATCACGATAAGCAGTACAAATGGTTAGATCATTTAAAGAGCTGCAACTTAAGTTCAGGAGTTGGTTAGTTGTGATCCACAGTTTGGTCTCTCGCAAATCCGATTAAATTTGCCAATACCACTATATCGGATCCTGGATACGTTCGAACTATTCGACCAGGTTACAAACTCTTATTCGAATTATTCATTATATTCGAACACAGAGAAAGTCGAATAATTGGGATATCCTAACAACTGTCAATTGCCTCACCTTTTGACAGTATAAATTTCATTTTAAAACCCCTACAATAGTAAGATAGACTGAAAGAAGAGTCGTCAGTATGCACCCTCATGAAATGTATCGGGACGATGTATAGCCTCTTGGAGTACGCAGAGTTTCAATATTTCATACAATATGATATTGTATTCAAATATTAATACCATCACGAGTTTTGCAACTCAACCAACATGAAAGTAAAGATAATACTCTTTCTTTTAGCAGGATTCGCTAGTTATGAAAAACTAAAAAAGTAGGCTAGACTCATTAGTCTGCAGCGAGATACTGATCTTAAAATAGCGATCCTCATTTTTCTGAAAGCCTGAAAGTATAATATCATCCAGATGCGATGAACGCAGCTGATACACATGACACCAATATCAATTGCGGTTGCCACTGTCAATAGATACTGCAATCGAGATCGAAATGAAATCTAAATTCTGTCATATTTGACAAACAACTAGAATATGTTCTTGTATTTAAAAATCCTCAATCTCATTTACATACATATTTATTTCTCTTCCCTTGCAGTGGCCGGTTTCTTCTTTCATTCCTGCCTGCTGCTGGCTCTCTCCACCTGGAAGCCCTCCAGCGATGACAGTGCACTTTTTTATGTCCTGGCCGCCTCATGGGGCGCCTGCAATGGCATGTGGGAAACTTTATTGCTGGCCTTGGTAACACTAAATCATGCAAATCATGTAGCAGAAGTAGCATCACCACTGCAATCGTTACGTTTCCTTGGCCTGGGCATAACATTTGCTGCTCACGGCTTTATGTGTGAATCACCGAAAATCATAATATTATTCATAATACTGGTGGTGAGTGTGTTGCCGTATGCAATGCTGGAAATACGTTTGGAATCGCAACGCAAAGCTCAGCTGAATAATTTATGACGCAATTTCTTCACATAGTCAAGAAGGCACAGTACTATGGCACGTACTCATACCATGTAAATACAGAAGAAGTTGTTAAGAAAGTGATTCATTGGTTTTTTGTTATGCTGAAGAATTATGGCAACTGTAGAGTGTACGTTTACATTTTAGTTAAATGTATGTATGTATTTAATTGTAGTTAGCAGTATTTGTTGATTTAAGAAATTATTAGTGTAAGAGCTTTTCGTTATTATTTTTAATAAAGTTTTTGATAAAAAAAACCAAGCTTTAAAGCTTAAGTAAAAGATAAAAAAGTAATAAAGTTTTAAAAAATAATGAAGATCATAAATAAAAAAATATTTGTACTTAAAAACTATATTAATTTAATATGAAATTTATTAAATATTTATATATATAAATAAGTAGACACTTACACAAATTATATATCTAAAAATAAAATTAAGCTGCTATTATTAATAACAAATTTAAACTGAAAAGTCCTTTTAAAAATATTAAAATTTTAATTTGATTAAATTAAATTTTTTCAAAGCTTTAATAAAAAAGCTTAAAACCATTACTCAAATCTTAAGAAGCTGTCATATCTTTTTATTTATTTAACTTAACAATATGCTACCTTTAAAGAGTTAAGTTACTGTTAAAATTCAAATATTTAAAAGTTTAATTCACAGTTGAGACGTAATTATCAAAAAGCCAAGTCTGTTTTTAAAGACCTAAATAGTGAGAATAGATTATCTTGTTTGTTTAGTATTGCAAGCTTTAATAAAACTAAGCTTAAAATCATACAAAATCATTGTTCAAATATTGGAAAGCATTTAAAGCTTTCTTTTCCTGATAAAAGCTTTAACAATATGTAAGAAACAAAGCAAAATTTACTATTATTCCAATATGTAAAAGACTAAATCACATTATTTTTGTGATGACACGTAATAGTCAAAAACCCAAGTCCATTAAAAAAACAAAATTGTGAGAACAGTCTTGTTTGTTTGCTATTGAAAGCTTTTTTTTTAAATTTCTTTAAAGCTTTAAATAAAAAAATCTAAATTTAGCCTTAATCGATATTGAAGAAACACTTAAAGCTTTCATTTTTTGATAAAAGCTTTAACAATATGATTCCTTTAAAGTTTAACGTACTGTTATTCAATTATGTGTAGAGAATAGATTGTCCTATTTATTTGGTATTGAAAGTTTTTTGTTAAATATCATCAAAGCTTAAATCCATAACTTTACTTAATTCAAATGTTGAGTAGCACTAAAAGCTTTAATAATATGCAAGCTTAAAAGCTTAACTTAATGTGATTAGTCTCAAAAATCGAAATGGTTCGGTAATTGCAACTCCCGTATGTGTAAATAAAACCTTTTTGAGCTTTTTTCTTTTGAATGTTTCTACTTTATGAAGTAATTACTGTAAACATTTCCTAAATTTTAAAAGGACATTTCAGTTTACTCTCGTTTTCTAAAAATAAATCTCCCTCAGTTAAACAAATAAACAATAATTACATGTTAAACTTTTTACATTAAGCTTACAAAGATTACATACATACTCGTATGTATGTATATACATTAGGAGCTTAATATAGATTTACAAAAGAATACGAAACACAATGTAATGAAATATAGAGAAAAATTATATAAAACCTAATGCAAAAGTTCTGTTTTTAAGATTTGCATGTCTTAAATGTAAAATAAAAAGCTACAAGAATATTGTTTAAGAAAAAAAAACACATACACACACACAAATTATATCAGTATTAAAAACAAATGTTAACATCTTCGAAAAAGAAATAAGAAAGAAAAATATTTAAATATGTATGTATGTATGAAACTAATGTCAAAGTTATTAGATTATAAGTTTTAGATTATACGTTTTCTTATAAGTTTATTTGCAGTAATAAGAAAGAAACTGTTCAAACAGTATTAAAATGATTTTGGCCAATATGTAGAGGAAAAACTGATGCTTTAAATACCAGCAAAATTTAGGTACTTATTGTCCAATGCCTCTTTTCATTCAACAATTTACCGCCCAAATTCATTAATTATATTTTATAAGTGCCAAAAGAAAACTTTGATCTTTTCCAAAAAAAAAAAAAAAAAAAAAAACTGATGGATTTCAACTGCTTAATTAAGAGTGTATAAATATTTCAACTTACACATATCGGTTTTTTTGAATTACAATTAATTTTTTACACATTTTTTTACAGTATACACACTTAAACAATTTAATGTATTTAAATATTTACATAAATCTAATATAATTTTTTTTCCACAATATGTAGTTGTAATGTGTATAAGAGGGATGTTAAAAAAAAATTGTTAAAAAAAAAAAAAATTTTAAAAAAAGTAACAAAGTATAGTCGGTCAAGCCCGCCATATAATACCCTACACTTAGTACTTGTATAAAACAGTTTTTCAGAAATGAGCCCTATATGGGAGATATTATCTATTATGGACCGATCATCCAAAAATTTAGTGCCATGACTTCCGTGAATATAAATAATTTATCTCGATATATATAAATACTTTTATATATTTGGACAGCAACATTTTTAATTTTTAAATCATACTTCCATACAAAATTTGCTTTATAAACCTCTTCTAAACCTGTTGTAAGTTTTATGAATAAGGGCATTAAACTATTACGCTCGTGCAAGCTCATGGCAACTGCTGTGCCATATCTAGCCCTGCTTGATGTGGGAAATCACCTTGCCAACATGCCAAGGGCAAAAGATTCAGAACCAATCGGATCCAGGACAATGTGATTTTAGATGAACTCGAGGGATCTACAAAGGAATTAGATGGTATAAAACCGCCGATCTGTCATTTTTCTAGAGAAACAGCCAAAACGAATTATGAAATCGTTGGTTATTAACTTTTACCAAATGTCCATCAATGACCAGAATCCACAGTAGATTACACCAGCTTGTGAACATTCCTTGATAGTCCATATAGTCATCGATGAACCACTTAAGTCTAACTATAGCTATGGCATCCACCACATACCCTCAAAGAGATCTCACCAATTATCAGTTAGGGGATCTGCTACCTAGTGGCAAGATTAGGGAACAAGTCCCTGGAATTTTTTTTTTAGATAGAAACTATAGTCAGCTTCAAGTTTCATTGGGTAAACAATGAGACTCTATCCAGTTTGAAGCTCGTACAAGCACATAACATATCTAGCTTAGTCGTCACACATGACCTTTTCCACCTTTGAAATATAATGGAGAATTTCAAATGTATTCACTTGAGCAGTTACTTCCCCGCATATTTGTCTACTGATCCTGATCGAGACAGAGAAGCTTTTAACGTTGAAATTTCAGTCCAATAACAGCTGCATAAAGAACCTTTAAATTTGCTAACAATCCCTTTTATACTTTTATACATACTAGTAAGTATAAGTTATCATATTAGTCTTTATATACTTACATATCGATGGTCTCATGTAGAAAGGCCCTAATTCGGATATTTGAAACTTTACAGGAGAAGGTAAAAACATAATAGAAACTGTAATATTCAACATGTAACTTTTTTTGTAGAACTGTTTATAAAAGCGTTATTTTTTACACTATTGCAATGAATTTTTGTGAGGAGGTGTATTTGCGTTAAATGCATTGGAATCGCAAAAAAAAACGAAAAAATAGCGAGTTAGGGCCTTTCTACATGAGACCAACGATATAAGCTTGTAAGAATTACAAACAAATTATTGTAAATAAAATTTTAATTTAAATGAGAATTATTCCTCTTGCGAGTATTAATCAACAAATTTCAAAAAAAAAAAAAAAAAATTTTAATCGAAGTTGCCTTCAAGTTAAATATACAATTTATTTGAAAATAAATTGTTACACTACATTTATTTTTGAATATTTCTGTTATATGTTTAACATAGCCTTCCGTTGGAAAGCATAAATGTAAAATCATACAAAAATATTCAAAGACACTAGCAAAATGTAATGCATTTTCTGGTCTGCTAAAGCCGTCATCAGCATTCTTTGTGTCATAGTGTTTCATTTTCAAACTTTGTATATTTAACCTTTTTTTTTTTTTTTTTTTTTTTTTTTTTTTTTTTTTTTTTTTTTTTTCTGAAATTTGTTGATTAATACTCGCAAGAGGAATAATTCTCATTTAAGTTATAATAAAAAAAGGTTAAATATACAAAGTTTGAAAATGAAACACTATGACACAAAGAATGCTGATGACGGCTTTAGCAGGCCAGAAAATGCATTACATTTTGCTAGTGTCTTTGAATATTTTTGTATGATTTTACATTTATGCTTTCCAACGGAAGGCTATGTTAAACATATAACAGAAATATTCAAAAATAAATGTAGTGTAACAATTTATTTTCAAATAAATTGTATATTTAACTTGAAGGCAACTTCGATTAAAATTTTTTTTTGAAATTTGTTGATTAATACTCGCAAGAGGAATAATTCTCATTTAAGTTATAATAAAAAAAGGTTAAATATACAAAGTTTGAAAATGAAACACTATGACACAAAGAATGCTGATGACGGCTTTAGCAGGCCAGAAAATGCATTACATTTTGCTAGTGTCTTTGAATATTTTTGTATGATTTTACATTTATGCTTTCCAACGGAAGGCTATGTTAAACATATAACAGAAATATTCAAAAATAAATGTAGTGTAACAATTTATTTTCAAATAAATTGTATATTTAACTTGAAGATAAAATTTTAATTTAAAAACAATTTATATACCTATACTTACATAAATATATACAGTCTGAGTCAAAATTTAGCATACAGCACGAAGCAAAATATGTTTATTATAATAAGAATTATGTATGTAAGTTCGAATCAACTTAAAATTTAATTTAAGGTTTAAACTTTATTTTAAAAAAAATAATTTCATGGGAATTTTGTGAAAACAAAAAATAAATACCTGAGAAAAACAATCAAAAAAATAGTATACCAGTAAAGTTGCAAAATAACATCCTATTTTAACTACATATACAATGTATATTACCAAAATCCAAAAACTAAAAGTTAATATTTTGATTTTTAATTTTCGATGCGCTTACTGGGTCACCGCATGTCTTAAAAATATCTTTAGCTATTTTAACTGACCTAGACTTTGTAGTTTTCTTGACCTCTCTGACTATTTTCTGCACCTATTTATCAGTTAGAGACGTGCACGACCGGTATGTTTTGCAGTTTTTGGTGTTGCCTCAAGCTTTACTTCTTTCAATAACTTTTTGAACAGTTTACCGGCTTTTTTCACAATTTTAGCAATATCTGCCAGAGATTTTCCATTGCTTTGATGCAACATTATTAAATATCTAACCTCAACTGGTAAATCTTTGCAAAGTGGCATTCTGGCTTAAATAATTTCCTAACTCTGTATTTACAAAATTATTTGGTAATTTTAATTATAATTGCATTAAAAAAAGAACTTAATGTACGATCTACTTATAACGGTTCTTATTTCATTCTATTTAATGTTAAGAACACAACTGGGACGAACGACGAATTTTTGGTCGCCAATATTCTTCGCCAAAAATAAAACGCATTTGTTTCTATGAAAATACACACAATAATGGTATCGACTGAATTCATCATACGCGGCGAACTCTAAAATATATTTATTTTTATTAGTCTCAATTCATACGAAGTAATTTTTATTGAAAAGATTGATACAATTTTTTCCTTGAAATTTCTTCGGTGTTCACATAGCACAATTCTTATTGCTTAAAGCATTAAACACATTCATGTTGTCCAGGCTGATTTTTTCGTCGCTGTCAAATTATACTAATTTCACTAACTATCAGCTGTTATACGAAAAAAAACATTATTTTTTCGTTATTGTGCTTTATACGACGAATTTACACAGCGAATTGTCACTGACTAATTCAACGTGTTGGGCGATATTCGATTTTCGTTCAAGTTGTGTTCCTAGCAATATCTTTCGGTAAAAGCAAAAGATAACTGTTTAATAAAAGTTAGTGTATCCGAAACATTTGTATATAAATAAATTTTCAAAATATAGACTTAGTTTACAGAAATTATTGTTCGCTGTATTTTAAATTCTAACACTGACTGTATATAATTAAATACTTACAACAATAATGATTACACGATCATTAATAACATGTTAGTTAACATTTTGAATCAATACTATTGTCAATAATATTTTTAGGAGAAATAATATGAAATAAAAGAAATAAAATAAAATTTTAAATTAAGTATAATCCAATCAAAACTCATTACAAAAAACACCAACATTATTAAACCATGTTTAAATGTTTATATCAATGTTGGCCCATTTTGATCAATAAAATACATATAAAATTAAATTGTATTATAATTGTTTTATGTATTTAAATACAAAAAACA
This sequence comes from Bellardia pandia, assembly GCA_916048285.2. Classification (NCBI taxonomy): domain Eukaryota; kingdom Metazoa; phylum Arthropoda; class Insecta; order Diptera; family Calliphoridae; genus Bellardia; species Bellardia pandia. The sequence continues at coordinate 109,129,206 of OU696532.1, forward strand.
AAACTTGAACATATAAAATTATTTATTATATTTATATTTATAATAATTATAAATTTGATAAATGTTATTATTATTAAATAAAACAAAACTGAATTATATAGTACTTAAGTATTACAAATAAATAAAAGAACAAATTTAAAGAAAGTAAAAGAAATCTTAATAAAGTAATTGTTGTTAGAAACAGATTAGAATATAAAAAAATTGATTTATTATATTTATTATAAATATTTTTTTTTTATAAAGTATGTATAGAAAAATATACATCATTTTCTGAATTTTTATTTCTTTGATTTCTTGCTTATTTTCAAACTTCAACGCTTGCAAATTGCACACAATGATTAACAAAACTTTATATTTTAATTATTTACTATTAGATATTTTTAATTAACACTTTATAATATTTTTAATAACCCCCTGGCCCACGATGTCGAACGATAACGATCGCTTAGGCAAGACTTAAGACACAAACTTTTTATCGTATCTATTTTTTACTCAATCAAGTTTGTTTATTCCACAATCAAGTTTGTGTCTTAAGTCTTATCTAAGCGAACGTTATCGTTCGACATCGTGGGCCAGGGGGTAAATATTCTAAAACTTCACTGGCAAAACACTTGTAGACGGAACGGTTTAATAAAGCGAACTAAATAAGAAAAGGAATAGGAGGAAGGGAGTTTAGAAATATAAAATCTTTAAACTGAACGATACGTTAAGTGGAAGCGATGGAAATACTAAATGATGTAATGAAGATCTGGTATCTTCTGTGGATCAGTAGGCCAGTAAGTAGGTTTTCCGCTCGAAATCACATTCAATCCCATTTTAGAAATTGTATTAAATAAAACACGACCTTTTGGACTAATCAGTCTTGATCCCAAGAATGTGTGCTTAGCGTTATAGTCGTCGGCTGCCAGAAAACAGGGGCCTAGTGATTTAAAAAAAATTGTTATATTGACTTTCTGTTATTTGAAATCTAGGGGGTGAATATATAGATGAAGTCACTATATTTCGATACAGATCGTTGTGGCTTTAAGATAATCTTCACAAAGATTAATGAGTTTTTATTAAAATTTTCCACATGCTCTGCCTCTGGGGTCCTTAGTATAATACATGATATAACCATTTATGTGAAATAAACTTCTAGATATCAAATGTGTTTCCGAAATCAGCATCACATCGATTTGGTGATTTTTTAGGAAATATTCAAGCTCGTTTATGTTGGCGAATGACGTTTGCGTTCCAGAAACATATTTTCAAACAGTTCATGGCCTATTAGTACAGCTTGCATGGATTGCATTTTGAGCATTTCCTGCATCATGTTACTCATAGAATTCGTAATTATTAACCGATTGAATAAGGGTTTCCACTGTAGCCTCTAGCCGGTTTTGTTTAATAAAAAAATAATGCAAAAAAAATATTTTTGAAACAAATAATTTTTAATAAATAAAATTCATTTTCAAAAAAAAATTAGAAATTTGCATGCCAACATTTTACATTAACACAACCCACTGTGTCTAATAAAATATTTGTTGATCGTCATCGAAACAATAATTTCGTTTAACAGAAAAATGCATTTAGTCGTTTACAAAACGTTGAGTGTACAAGTGTAGTTTATTACTATATTAAATTATTTTTTATTCTAAGTAGCTTTTATCAAACTAAATTTACACAAAAAAATATATATGTACATACATACTCGTACATACATATATAAATAAGCATTTGTTCAAATTAGTCAATATGACAAGTGAAATAACGATATTGCAAGAAAAACTGAACCATTTGAAGCAATGGTTTAAAGAAAATCCAAAATTACCCACTGAAATTAGTAAGTAAATTATAGATCATCTATAATATCGAATATATAATAAAAGATCATTTATTATTTATTTAACTTAATTGGGTAAAGTTTGTAATCAAATATTTTATATACTATTAAGTTATCATTTGTTATTATTTGCATTTGTGGTAGACTTTGCCAAAGGTCAGTTTAGAAATTTACAATAATCTTCTTATCCAAACGTTATACTCAAAGTGTATTTGTTCTCCATATACTAACTGAAACGTAATAAGTTTTATTTGTTTTTGTTCTATTAAAATAAAAAATAATAATGGAATTTTAAACATTGTTTGTGTATTTCTAATCAGATGTTTAAGTTCGTTTGTACTTAATATTTACTAATAGTAAATGTGCATACGAGGTGTGCATTTCCAGATAAATGGTTGTTAGTTGTTATTATTAGAATTTAAATATATTATAAAACAAACAGCAATCTATATACAATATACGAGTATATGAATGTGTAACGTGACTGACTGTTTGATTCGTCAATAACAAGTACAAACCGTTAAAATTAGAATTTTGAAATTCGAAAGAAACCGAAAATAGTTATAAACCTGGTAAACTTTCACCGAAAACACAGAGACTGGCACATTTTTTAAATTTAGTACAGAATTCTTATAAAGGGTGATTTTTAGCAACTTTCTTTTTGGAAAGACTGTCTCAGCTGCTTTTGTGTAACATATTACTGTTAAACATGTTCAGTTTGGTCTATAATTTATCAATGAAACGACTTACTAAAGTTGCGGTCACACTTGGCAAATATTTTTCGAAAAAGACGTAACCACTAAATAACATATATTTGAACATTGGACCGTAATTTTTCAAAGACAACAAAGACAGGAGTTTTTGTTTTGCCCAAATTGAAGAGCAGGCCTTTGGTTTCAACAAGGCGGTGTACAGCACGCGAAACAATGACCCAATTCTGAGAGAGTTTGGTAAACAGTTTATTTGTTTATATCTATTGGGATAAGCCCGCAATGGTTGACACACTGGAAGCTAATATTGAAGAATTTATTCGTGAGATATCGGCCGATATGCTGGAGAGAGTATGCCAAAATTGGACCCAGCGTATGAACCATTTACGATGTAGCCCCGCTCAACATTTACATAAAATCATCTTTAAACATTCAATTATATAGTTCGTTCATAGACTCATAAAATTTAGAGAAATGTATGAAATTTTTATATACATACATACATATGTTTCTTTTAATCAAATTCGAAAGCTCTTAAAAAATCATTTTTATAAGTTTGGTTGTGGTATATAAATTTGCAGTTATAATAATATATGTCTTAGACAAAAGGGACATTTTTTATCTCGGCTTTTTTAACAAAATATATTAAAAGTATAATTGAAAACTTCTTTATTCAAGAAATCAGAAAACAGAATATTTAGTACTTTTTCTTTTTGATTATATACATACATATGTACATGCATACATACGAGTACATATGTTGTTTCTTTTTTAATAAATTGTCGTATCATTAAAAAAAGTTAGCACATAGACCCAATTTTACTGTTGATTAGAAACAAGGAAAGTTTTGGTGCTACACCTAATTCTGTTTTTACGCAATAGATATGTTCCTCGATAAATCTCGTAAAAAAAGCTAGAGTATCTATATTAAATGGGGGAATTGGTTTCACGTATGACAAGAAGAATAACACTATGTTTTCACTATGTCATTTTTGTTGTCAAATTGTCCAAATTGTTGGCAAAGGCATTACTCGATGAAGATTGTTGTCAAACTCAGCAAGAGCTTGTAAATTGGATACTATATAAATTGAATGAAATAGCTTGAAAGGCGATTTCTGATGTCTGAAATGCTGCTAAAACACTATAAAAAGAAATAATTTTGGCACCGAATCGTAATTTAGGATGAAAAATGCATGCATTATCATATGCAAAGCCTGACCTGGCCAACCAGCCGAATCCACACAAAATCAAAATATGCACGGCGCGAAGGTAATGCTCTGCATTTAGTGGGATCAAAAGGGTCTTATCTATTATGAGCTGCTGAAATCTGGCCAGACGATCACAGGGAACCAGCACCAAATGCATCTAATACGTTTGAAATGAGCATTGGTCAAAAACGGCCAGACATGAAATAGTAATATTTCATCATGACAACGCTCGACCACATGTTGAAATACCTGTTAAAAACTATTTAAAAAGAAGCGGTTGCGAAGTTTTGCCATACCCGCCTAAAAATCTGGCCCTATGTCTCTCAGAACACTCTTTTTGGGATGCGCTTCACTTCAAAACAGGTTATCCGAAATTGACTTGATTCGTTCTTGGTCTTGTTATCAGAAAGATGAGAAAAATTCATAGCTAACAAATTTATATTGTACAAATGTTTTCAAATAAAAGCTATCTACTAGCTACTAAATTTCCTTCTACTTTATGAGTTAAAGTTACTTTCATTTTTTTTTAGATACAACTCTCTTGAGACGTTTCTTAAAGTGCATGAATGGAGATATAGAAGATACTAAACAACTGTTGGAGCTCAATTATCAATTAAGAAATAGAAGCGAACATCTGTTTATAAATCGAGATCCCAACGATGAACTGACCCAGAAATCATTCCAGACAGTGTAAGTATGAATGCAAGATCCTGAAGGAAATTTCATATTCCTGCTGACTTTTTCATTAAACAAAAAACTTGGCGACAAACCCCTAAATTCAAATATTAACGTCAACCGAAGAAAATATCGAAGCTTATTTTGTGCAGTATTTAAACATAAAGTTTCTTACTCTGTATTTCCACAGATATATCAGTAATTCTTAACAACAATCAGACCCATTTTCGTTTTTATACCCACCAGCATAAAGATGTGGAATATATTACGTTTGTCATTCCGTTTGTAACACATAGAAATAATGGTCGTAGAACCAAAAAATCGATGTATTCTGGGTTCTTATAACATTCTAAGACGACGGTCATTGCTAGGTCCATCCGTCTGTTGAAATCACGATAGAACTTCGAAAAAAATACATAGAACAATGAAATTTTTACCAAACATTTTTTGATCCACAATGTTTGGTATTGAAAATGGGCAAAACAGGTCCAGTAGGATCTGAGTTATAGATCAAAGTTTAGGGCTACCTCAATATTTTTTGCTATTTTCTTCAAATATAATGCAGATAAATATCATGAATTTGGCACACTTTATTTTTATTATAGAAAGACAAATCTTTTGAAAATGGCAGGAATCGGTTCACGTTTTCTTATAGCCCCCATACAAATGTCTTCCCGGAATATGGCTTTATGTTACATAAATGTCTGTAGAAAAGCCGTATCCATAAAAAATTCTGCAATAATAAGTTTCATGCAAATCTTAAAATAATATTTTGTTTGCATCAGTCCATAATTTTGACATAGCCCAATACAAAGACCACTTCCGAAAATCACAAGTTGAAATTCGACAAGCATAATCAAAATATACATTTAAATCTTCATACTAAATTTCATGATGATCGGTCCATATTTGGCCGTAGCCCCCATATAAAGTCCCCTTCCGGAAATCACTTAAATGCGCATAAATCCTTTATTAATTAATTACTTACTTCCGAAGATCATTTAAATGCGCATAATTTATAAAATCTCACTATCAAGTTGAAACTTAACAAAAAAATCCAAGCATACACGTACATCTAAATCGTCGTACCAAATTTAATAATAATCGGTCCATATTTAATCGTAGCTGAAATTTCGAAATCAAATTTAATACATAAATACTTTCACTAATTTTTACAGCGATATGGTACCACTACCAGGTGTAACGCCGGAAAATAATAAAATCTTATGTTTTCGTTTAATCGAAAAAGATGTCAAAGCGGTATGTATGTATGTACATCTTGAGTTTTTATAGCAAGTATTTATTAATATTCAAATATTTCTTGATTATATTTTCCAGCAAAACAGCATAGAGGAATGTAAGGCCTTCTTTTTAATTACTGATGTACGTTTTATATACTCCGATATGGAAGAAGATTTTACCAGTGACGCTGAAGTCGAGGATATGGAGTCTTTGGCAAGTGGAGAAATTCATATAGTTGATATAGGCAACTATAGTTTACGTCACATGGCTTCCATGTCACTGATGACAATGCGCACCTATATGAACTTCTTACAGCATGCTTATCCGGTGCGTTTGAAGGCCATGCACATTATAAATTGTCCCACATTTCTAAATCGTATGGTGGCCATTACGCGGCCATTTATACATGAAGATGTATTTAAAATGGTGGGTTTTAAGTTAGTTTAATATTGTATATTTAATTTATTAATGAAATATTTTATGTATTTACATATGTACAATGTAGATTAATTTTCATACTGATGGTATTGAGAGCCTTTATGAACACGTACCACGTGACATGTTGCCTTCTGAATACGGTGGCAAGGCTGAATCTTTAAGCGTTATCAAAACAAAATGGTGGAATTTATTGTCAAAAAGAAGGTAAATATTACATATCTACATGTATATCCCCCGATCTTGACAAGCCATCAATTTATTCATTCAGTCCCAATTTACACAAATCAATTATTTAAGCTAAGCTAAGTATCTTTTAGACAACGGGGTGAGGGGAAGTTAAGACGAGTCTTGATTGTAGTAGCAATTCGTTTTACGCTCTTATTCGTATTACATATGTGTATACAAATACTCCCAAATAAAAATATGAGCAGTTTAAGCAAAAGGAATTGTGCTGTGTGAACACCGAAAAAATTAAATTGTCAATAAAAATTGTCTTGTGTCTTGTGTGAACAACTCTTGTCGATGTTGTGTTCCTGATCGAACAACGTTGTGAGAACAACCTTTTACATAACCATGTCTGACATCAAATGTAATTTTCACACAAAATACTGCCATTTTAATACATTGCAAAGAAAACGTTTAAAGTTAGGATCGACACGTTTCCCCACACACAAAATCATGAACAAAATTATGTCCGTAATTCTGGATCGTTAAGACGTGGGATAAATAAGACTGAAATTTAATTGTTAATACCTAAATGTTTTTAATATATTTCAGAGATTATCTTATTGATCCTAATCATTGGGTTGTTGCTAAAAGTGAAACCAAAAGTGGTTGGTTATGGTGGTAAATTAAAACAAAATTATTAGTTTATAGCAATAAATATTTGTAACAGATTTGTGTTAAAAATTATTGTATAATATATATAAGAATTGTTCTTAATAAATAATGAAAATAAAATAAACTCGTACACTTGGATTTGTTCTTGTAACAATATGTTAGTGTATTTAAAATTTAAATAACACTTAATACCAAAATAAGTGTCTGAAATTGCCGAGTTTTTTTATGAAGTGATTTAATAAAAACTAATTGATATTGAACTGTTTAAAATTGATTAAAATAATATATAAAATAATAATAATGAAAATGTTTACGGTGTTTATAATAAAAGGTTTTGATAATAGATTTTTATACGACACTGATATAAAATAATAAAGATTAGTTTATTTAATAAATATTTTTTTTTAGGTTTACCAGATTTGGTTAATTTAATACTTTGATAGCTGCTACTTTAGCAACTTTATTTTTCGCAAAACTATTTTTGGCAGCTCAGCTATTTTCGTGTAACGCTTTTTAGATTATTGAATTTTATTATCAAAATTCATGCTCGATTAATTAGGATCCGCTGGCGAGCACTACCAATGATTTAAATTTTTTTCGCCCAAAATGGTAAGAGCTTGAATTTGCAGACATGTGGCTAAAACAAGACGGTGCCACACAGCACGCGAATATTTATTTATTTATTTATTTATTTATTTATTTATTAGTTTGTTGTTCTATACAAAAGACTTAGAAGTCTTATATTCCAGTACAGAACTGATTATTTTGTTAAACACATTATGAAAAATATTGCCTTATTTAACTGAATTTAATTTTCACAAAATAAATGAATGGCTAAATTAAGAGGCAAATTTTTTGTCAGGGGCCGGTCAATTGGCCGCCAAGATCGTGCTATTAACGCCTTTAGACTATTTTTGTGTTACTATGTTAAAGTTCATATCTTCCAATTAACGTCTGGAAGTGAGTAAGACGTAACGCCTTTGACGATGAAAGAAACTTCCAATTGCTGGCAGGGGTTACTTGCATGTGTAACCCCGGGTAAAAAAGAAATTAATTACATCTGGTACAAAAAACAAATTTGTTTAGTTTATTTTTTATTTTTGTTAAGTTTTTTATTTTTTATAAAAACACTGAATGTTGAAGACTGTTATTAATATTGTATTTTTTATGTGAAATTTTTAAATAAACTTTTATTAAATAAAAAAGAAAATCTAAGTTTGGTGCGATTTTTTTCAAATGGCGCGTTTTTTTCTCCATGTTGGTGCGTTTTGAAATTTCAAAGTTGACAACGCTGAGTAAATGTGTTGAAACAACGGACAAAAGACAATGTACAAAATTGCCAATGAAACACAACAAACAGTTGGAGAACAGAAATCAGTTGGTGTAGAACTCTACAACACAGTAGTGGCATTTTTTTTTTGTGTTGATTATAAGCATATAGACAAAACAATTAAAATATATATAAAAAAAACAAACAAGTGCTATTTGTTTTGTTTAAACAAATACCTATGTATCTCTCAACATTTTGCGGTATTGTTTAATAAAATATTTGGGAAAAAACCCACCTCGCACAAAAAATGGCCACCAATAACGATGAAGACTATGAGAAAACCATTGATAACTTGCAGACATGGTTTGAGGAAAATAAAAACTTACCCCAACAAATTGGTAAGCTAATGTGATAAAACCAATAACAAAAATCTAAAAAAGCATTTTGATTAAGTTTCGCTTTTGTGTTGTGTTGCATTTATTTAGTGTTTGGCAAAACCTGTTTGGTTGTGAACATAAATATAACGGTACAATTTCATTATATTAAGCGCCAAAACAAGTTTAGTATGATGCTAATTATAAGAGAAACAAATAAAAAAAAACAAGAAAGAAAAGTAATCGTTTTTAATCGATATTGCTGGAATTTTAACTATGTAGATATAACAAACAGCACGTGCAGTAGATACATACAATTAAGTTCAATTTGTAGTTCGTCATGTAATGGCATTTCATTGCAAATGTATGAACTCGTTACTAAGCTTTGTGAAATGTTTTATTTAAAATATATCGATGGTCTCATGTAGAAAGGCCCTAACTCGCATATTTGAAACTTTACAGGAGAAGGTAAAAACATAATAGAAATTGTAATATTCAACATGTAAATTTTTTTGTACAACTGCTTATAAAAGCGTTATTTTTTACACTATTGCAATAAATTTTTGTGAGGAGGTGTAGTTGCGTTAAATGTATTGGAATCGCAAAAAAAACAAATTTCGAAAAAATAGCGAGTTAGGGCCTTTCTACATGAGACCAGCGATATGCAGTTATTAATAAATTGGCCAAAATATACCTACATACATATATGCATATATGTACTGTATCTATGTATGTATGTATAATTTATGTAAACAATATTTCTATTGTATAACAGATTTTATTTTTTCTGAAATCGGTTTGTTTATCTTTAATTTTATGACTTGAAAAATTATGCATATTATAGAGCATTAATTAACATAATTAAAACATAAAATTAACATAATTTCAAAATTAAATACAGTATAGGTACCTATTCAGTGAGTGTAAAAATAAAGTCAACACCACTTATTTTTAAAAGAAAATCTTAATTATATTAATATAAATAATATTATATTAGAAAATTATACCTACCTACCTATTAAATTTTTATACCTACATATATGAATGTACATAGTTCATTAAGAAGAATTGCATTCACAAAAAATGAAACAAAAGCGTATACAAATTTAATTAATTTATTGTTAAAATATACCAATTTCATCATCCTTAGTAGTGACAATACTTTTAATGTTTCTTTGTTTGAAAGTATAACGGTAAAGTGGCGTTGAAAATAATGGCTTAAATTTATGTTGGGTATAGACACCGATCGTTAATTTTTTTTTACCATTTATACGGCTTTGAAATCTTAGGCGGCAAATCATAATTATACAGCAAAGGTAAATCCCTGCGTGAAATAGGTAAAATCGTTGAAAGGCATCACAGTACAATAAAAAAAATTATAGACAATTAACATCAAACATGATACCATGGTGTAATTAAACAAGGTGAGTGCAAATTGGTAACAAATACAATGCAATACAGAAATAAATAGCATTTTGTATGCATAAAATTAGCTGTGAGTTTTTTCAAACTTCACATGCTGTTTCTTATCGATAACTTCTCTGATCTCTAATATATATTTTTCTCACCTCTAAAGCGTTCTTTCCAAAAATTCAAGTGGAATTACATTTGAAATCCAGTCACAATTTCCAGTGTTGAATTACAGTTAAAACACAGTTGAATTCAATAGCGAATCCAGTAAAATTAACCATTGAATTACAGTCGAACAAAACAGTATATTTACAGTGTAATTCCAGCCTTAAATAGCAGTGTGATTCCAGTTGAATTGAACCTGTTCTCTGAAAATTTAATTATAAAATCATCATAATCACCGCCGCCAATGATTTGCATCAACTCTGTGCCATTATTAACATATGCTTAAAACAAATTTGATGTTGTTTTCTAACAAACTTCAAGCAGACTGGAAAGAGGATGGATTTCAAATGTAATTCAAGCTTGGATTCACACTGGAATTCTAACATTGGAATTCACAAAAAATTTGTGCTTATTGGGAATATATAATAAATATTTACATATATGTAAATACATATAAACAATTTATCTGTTTATAAAAAACGCTATCTGAGCATTTCACACCATAAAAGTGCTAAAGATTAATGAAATAATTGCTTGCTTTTTAGTACAAAATTCATTTGTATATGTACACTTCCTCAAATGATTTGTTGTTTAGCATATACAAATTTTTTAAGTTTTATATTTTCATACATTTTCTATCGCTATTAATAATTATATTTTAATTGCATTTTGTTTGTACAATGAAACTTGTACTGAATAATTTATTGCAAATAGGAGCCTATTTTGTTACTATAGACATATGTAGGTACATATAAATGTTTACGCAATCGTTTATTAAGTACTATAAATTTAAATAATGGTTTGATTTATGCACAAACTTTGTAAATTTTCCTCTATAAATAATAACAATTAGAATTAATTTTAAAAATTTAGATACCTATGAAATATTTTTATAGATTACCATACAATAAAGATCTTATCAAACCTATTTTTATAATATAATCCTTAAATAAACCTTGGATATACACAGTGGTGATATTCGAAACAATTAACAACCGGTTCGCTTAAAAAAAATTATATTTTTGCCAAATTTTGATAAAAATAGCGAAAATTTTAAAGTCGCATCCCAGTAACAGACCACAAGCCTCTTGAAGGAAATGATATAAACTTTTGTTTAATAAAAAAATAGTTTTGATTTTGCAAAATAAAAGTCAAAAAAAATTGCTTGATTTTTTTCTCAAAAGATTGAAGAAAACGCTATCGAAAACATCATCATCCAAGAATCCAATTAATGACCAAAATAAAATCATTTGTTTGTACGTTTGGACAATGAACAACTGAACAATATTGTGTTTGTTGCCGAGACTAATCATCTTGATAAATACACATTATATAAAACCGTTAAAACAAAAAACATAATCACCCCAACAAATTTCATATGGAATTTTTATTCACGAGAAGGGTGAATATGCAACAACCGGTTCGCAAAATTTTTAAAATTTTAACAACCGGTTCGAGCGAACCGGTCCGAACCGGCTGAATATCAGCACTGGATATACATATATTGAATAATGATCCCCGTTTAATGGTTGATTTTCCATATTTCTCCAAAAGCTTATGACAATTCTAAGCAACTTATATTGGTTTTGGATCGATTTATAAGTCAAAGTTTTAAAAATTGTTACTACAAATTACATATTGCCATCTTAGGATATTGAAAGATTAAATTGAATACTTTCTCTTTTCAGATCGTCTCTTATTAGAACGTTTCTACTTGTGCATGTACAAAGATGTAGCAGAAACTAAAAAATTAATCGAAGTAAACTACTTAATAAGAAATAAAAGTCCACATATCTTTATCAATCGAGATCCCACAGACGAAGATAGTCAAAGAACTTTCGAATATGCGTAAGTACTGCCATTAAAAATAATTCACAATTATTAAAACGAATTTCTCTCAAAAACTATAGTGATATGGTGCCCCTACCAGGTCTAACACCGGAAAATTATCGCATAACATGTTTCAAACTATGTGATCCAGATCCTCGAAAAGTAAATATTTTTAAAAATAAATAAAAATACATATTAACTAACTAATTAATTTATGTTTGTTGAAACTAGATGCATCACACAGAAGACACCAAGGCCTTCATAATGATTACCGACTGTCGTTTTTCAATGCCAGATATCAGTGATGGTAACACTTCAATGCTTTCAGAGGGCGAAGTACAAATTTTCGATATGACTGGTTACAGTATGAAACATGCGACGCGTTTGTCAATAACAACATTGCGCACATATTTAAAATTTCTACAGCAGGCATTTCCAGTGCGTATTAAAGCCATGCATATGATCAATTGTCCCTCGTATTTGGATCGTTTGATTAGCGTGGTTAAGCCTTTTATTAACAAAGAAGTATTTAATATGGTGGTTTAAACATATTTGCAACTTATATTTTGCTATTTTTACATTTGAAATTGTGAATTTTTAGATGCATTTCCATACAGCGGGCATTGACTCACTTTATAACCACGTTCCTAAAGAACTATTGCCGGAGGAATACGGTGGCCAAGCGGGCAAATTGACAGATTTAAAAGACGAGTTTATGCAATTAATGGTTAAAAAAAGGTAAGTAACAAATGTTTAAAAATTAATGAAAAAACTTTTGAAAACTATATTTGAATTGAATTTAATATACATACTTTTATTAACTAGCATTTAAATTGTTTTCTTATAAACTCTCCTAATTAAGTTTTCACTTACATATGTTTAATTTCTTTTTAATTATAGAGATTATCTAATGGATCCAAATCATTGGAAAATTGACACGTCATAATTTTATAATGTTACTTAATTAATATTTGTATTACAAACAGTTACTAACTACATCATTGATATTTATTTATTGTGGTTTTTTTTTTATTGTACTTCCATTGTATTTTATTAATAAATGTTATTTCAGGGTTTTTTCCATTTAAGTTTATTTATAAATTTGTTAAATTTAAAAAAATCTTTAAATATACATATGTTAAAAAAATAATAAATATATAAAATTAATTGAATATTATTGAGTTAGAAAATTCTGTAGCAAACTTAAAAAATAATTTTTTTTCGCGGTAAATACAAGCAAAGATTTAGTTGGAATCATTTCATAATTTTTGTCATGTTTGCAAAAAATATTTTGAAAGCTCAACTGCCCTTCTATTAATATGCTAAGTCCTTAACGTTGTTAAAAATGTTGATCAGTTAATATGCCTCGTTGAAATAACACAAGTAGTGGTAAGTTATTTACCAAAACCGTCAAACATGCAACAAAAATCGCTAAATAAATTAGATTATAAATCGATGGTCTCATGTAGAAAGGCCCTAAGTCGCATATTTGAAACTTTACAGGAGAAGGCAAAAACATAATAGAAACTGTAATATTCAACATGTAAATTTTTTTGTACAACTGCTTATAAAAGCGTTATTTTTTACACTATTGCAATAAATTTTTGTGAGGAGGTGTATTTGTGATAAATGCATTGGAATCGCAAAAAAAACAAATTTCGAAAAAATAGCGAGTTAGGGCCTTTCTACATGAGACCAACGAAATATTATTTTTAAATCACTAAAAAAACTAACAGTTTTTTCCAAGCAGTGTTCTGTTCCAAGCTCAAATATAACAGAAAATCAGTTAGTCTTGTTTCACATTCTTCAGTTGTAGGCACAGACTGTGGTTGTAGGTGACCAATTTTCATTTATCTTGATTTATACAATTTTTAGTTTATTGTAACAAACTGCTATGCTAACACACTAACCCGATAAATTGATTAACAAAATCGCAAGAATTTACTGAAAAATCGCTAAAACATCATCACTGAATAACATAATCAAAACAAAACCACAAAATTTTTTTTGACATTTTTAATTTGACATTTTATTATTGGCAAAACGCTGCCACAGAGTATAAACGCTGCTGCAGCTCCCAATCCATAGAAAATTCTGTCCAGTGGTGCGGATTCCTAGGAATATATCTGCAAAATGGCCTCCGTAATGAACTCCTACAAGTTGGTACAAAAATTAAGTACCACCAATCCCGCTTTGTTGCGTCAAGCTGTCAGAAGCAGTAAGTATTTTATGTGTAGAGTAAATCTAATGAATTTACCAAGTTTACGTAACTGCAAGTATTAATGTTGTTGTTTTTCCTGTTCCACATTGATAGTGGCCGGCTGGAACAAGGATTACAAACCAGCCCCTTTGCCCAAAACCGAAGAAGAGCATTTAGCTGCTGCCAAAAAATACAATTTACTGCCCGAAGAATACAAACCCTATCCTGACAACGGGTTGGGCTTTGGTGATTATCCCAAATTGGAAGGTGGTTTAGGTGTTGAAGCTCGTGATCCTTTCTATCCATATGATTTTCCTGAATTGAAGCGTAATTTGCATGAAACTGTAAGTGTTTTTATTAATATTGAAAGAAATTTATAAACAACTGCCGCGGAAGACAAGAGTAGTTCTGGCACAACTGAGATCGTGGTGGAGCAATAGGCTTAACGCCTTTTGGTCCCGCATAGATCGTGCCATCCCTAACCTATGCCCTGCATGTGGCCAGGGTCCTCATGACACCAACCGCATCTTCAATTGCTTAACCTATCATACGTCACTTCGTTTAATGGATTTATGGACCAATCCAGTAGAAGTAGCCCAGTTTCTTGGTCTGAGCCTCTTTGTAGAACCCCCGGATTGAAACTTACTTAGTTTTAGCTGTTACAACAAGAACAACAACATAATATTGTCTGCCTAGTTCACTAAATGCGAACAAATCTTTCTTTCGCAAAACTAAATGTTAAACAAATTGTCAAAAATTTGTTTTTGTTTTAAATGTATGTTTTAAAACCAATTCTGACAATATTGGTTTCTAAGACACCCCTGATTGTCTGCCTATTTCACTAAATGCGAACAAATCTTTCTTTCGCACAAATACATTTACATTATTTATGGGGGAAGCTTACTCCTACACGTTTTTCTCTGGTTGTTTAAGCCAGTTTATTAGGAAACTTTTCATTAAACTTGAATAAGAAAGATAGTTATGGCTCTATTTTTTTTAGTTTGCATTGCATTTTTATAACCTTAAGTATTATTCAGTTTCTGATATTTTTTTTGTTTTACAAATCAAATCTACTAGTAAAACTTTTAATTCCCGGAATTCGTTTAATCTAAAATTTTTAATAAAATTTTTTTTTTTTTTTTTATTACTTTTAATTTAATTATTGGATCTTTCTTTACAAAAGAAATTTACAATAAGTATTAAAATCTTAAAATTAATTAATCATTTCTGGGTCTATTGCCATTGCAATAGAAACTCCATTTCTGGTTGCGGAAACTGTTCATCTATCTTGCAGTGCAGCGAGAGCCAATGTGTCTACCCTCTTTAGGCGAGTATGTCCATTATAATACAGTAGATCCTGTGCAACAGGATTTGGATGCGTTGCCAGTTTTCGTACATATTTGGAGCAGAAGGTTTTTATTTCGTCGCGAACAAATGCAATATTAAGGTCCTTATGAATATTCGCGTTACTAATATACCACGGGTCACCGGTAATTTGTCGCAATATTTTATTTTGTCGTCTTTGTAATTTCTCTATATTAGAAGCAGAAGCTGTTCCCCATAATTGGATACCATAGGTCCATATTGGCTTAATAATAGATTTATAGAGTAGAACTTTGCAGTTTAGATTTAGAGCAGAATGGGAACAAAGGAGCCATTGCAGCTATAGTGTTTTAATTTTGAGTTGCGTGGATTTGGAATCAATAAAAATAAGTTTATTTTTTCTTTTGGATTTATACCTATTAACAAATTCTTTATTTCCCTTTCAGTTACATGCCGATGCTGATTTGTACAGTGAAGATCGTTGGTCTCAACCTGCTCAGCCCCGTTATGCCAACAGCACCTACTGGTTAAGCTTTTTGGGCTGCATGGCCGGTTGTTTCGCTTTGTACTATTGGTTGGACAACTACAAAATGTATCGCCCCGTTGCCGTTAAACAGTATCCCGGTGATGGCCGTAAACATTATACATTTGAAACGAAGTAAAACGATATTTAAAGATGCTTCTGGTTTGAATACTAATAAAATTTATTATAATTTAAAAAAAAATGTATGATGGAATAAGTGCACAGAATTTTTAAAAATGGAATGTGTGTCTAAAAAAATATATACAACTATTGTGTAACATCTATATTAATATTAGTTTGTGTTTATTAAATGGAAAGTCGTTGGATTTTATAGTTTTGGATAAGAATAGTCGTTTAATATAATGGAGAGCGGTATAATTATATATTTGTCTAAAAACATGATCCCTAATACTAAAATCATGTAAAAATCATACACAACTTACCTAGGCCGAATTATATCAAACATTGTTCACATAAAATTCCTCTGAATAAATGCTTTATTATATATGTAAGAATCGCATACTTTTAAAACACTAATTGATACTTATGAAAAGATGGATCATATTAACTGTTGCACGATACTTTGATCCTCAAATATATTAAAAGCATAATTTGCTTGATAAAAAAACAATTTTTTTCTCAAACAAATTTTTACTTTTTTACTCCAAAAACTCCACAAACTTTTGGAGAAATAAAAAATAACTTTTATTAATATTTCATGAACACGGAAATATTTTAATTAATACATGAAATGTAATCTATTAAAACAAGTCAACAATTGTTATGAACAAAATTAGAATAAACTATAATTTATTATTGTAACATTTGAAATAAAAATTGCATTATTACATTTAAAAAATTTAGCACTTATATTTTCTTCTGTAGAACATTTTACCACCTAGTTTTTCAAGTTTTAGCATACATATTTTGAAATTCATTTTCTGGCAACACTGATCTATACATACACAGACACTCATTTATTTGCAATTAAATGAGAGTGATTTGTACAGCATACTTTACGCAGGTATATTATACAGAAATTACCTAAAACTCAAAATTTGTATGGGATTTCAGAAAAAATTTTGTCCTATCAAAATTCTGAGTCCATATTCGGATTCAGCGTGTGGGTTCACGGTAAATAGGTGTTTCCAGCCCAATCGGACGGCAAATTTAGGAGAAAAATGCAAAAAACATAAAATCTTGTATTAATAGAAAATTCATTTTAAACATCTACACATACATACACAGACTCTCATTTATTTGCAATTAAATGAGAGTGATTTGTACAGCATACTTTACGCAGGTATATTATACAGAAATTACCTAAAACTCAAAATTTGTATGGGATTTCGGAAAAAATTTTGTCCTATCAAAATTCTGAGTCCATATTCGGATTCAGCGTATGGGTTCACGGTAAATAGGTGTTTCCAGCCCAATCGGACGGCAAATTTAGGAGAAAAATGCAAAAAACGTAAAATCTTGTATTAATAGAAAATTCATTTTAAACATCTACACATACATACACAGACTCTCATTTATTTGTAATTAAATGAGAGTGATTTGTACAGCATACTTTACGCAGGTATATTATACAGAAATTACCTAAAACTCAAAATTTGTATGGGATTTCGGAAAAAATTTTGTCCTATCAAAATTCTGAGTCCATATTCGGATTCAGCGTGTGGGTTCACGGTAAATAGGTGTTTCCAGCCCAATCGGACGGCAAATTTAGGAGAAAAATGCAAAAAACATAAAATCTTGTATTAATAGAAAATTCATTTTAAACATCTACACATACATACACAGACCCTCATTTATTTGTAATTAAATGAGAGTGATTTGTACAGCATACTTTACGCAGGTATATTATACAGAAATTACCTAAAACTCAAAATTTGTATGGGATTTCGGAAAAAATTTTGTCCTATCAAAATTCTGAGTCCATATTCGGATTCAGCGTGTGGGTTCACGTGTGTTTCCAGCCCAATCGGACGGCAAATTTAGGAGAAAAATGCAAAAAACATAAAATCTTGTATTAATAGAAAATTCATTTTAAACATCTACACATCATACACAGACTCTCATTTATTTGTAATTAAATGAGAGTGATTTGTATAGCATACTTTACGCAGGTATATTATACAGAAATTACCTAAAACTCAAAATTTGTATGGGATTTCGGAAAAAATTTTGTCCTATCAAAATTCTGAGTCCATATTCGGATTCAGCGTGTGGGTTCACGGTGAATAGGTGTTTCCAGCCCAATCGGACGGCAAATTTAGGAGAAAAATGCAAAAAACATAAAATCTTGTATTAATAGAAAATTCATTTTAAACATCTATACCAGTGTTGACTTTTTGGCACTTTCAGTGCTAGATTTAGCATTTTGTTTCTCGAAAATGCATTGAAACTTTTAAAAATTATGCTAAATGCTTTTTAGCAAAATACTTTTGGAGAAATAAAAAATAATTTTTATTAATATTTCAACTAAATTTCTTTCGGTGTGGTATATAAATGAACACGGAAATATTTTAATTAATACATGAAATGTAATCTATTAAAACAAGTCAACAATTGTTATGAACAAAATTAGAATAAACTATAATTTATTATTGTAACATTTGAAATAAAAATTGTATTGTTACATTGAAAAAATTTAGCACTGATATTTTCTTCTGTAGAACATTTTAGCACTTAGTTTTTCAAGTTTTAGCATATTTTGAAATTCATTTTCTGGCAACACTGTTTGTACGTACCTTCGTATATTTTTCTCGAAGAACTTCCTGACATACCTCGGGGGAGACGCCAGCTGTATGATGTTAAAGCTTGAGTCATCCAAGCTCCGATGTCATCCCAGGATTAAATATTTCGTCAACATATTTATTCTAATATGCTTTTATTGTTGTTGTTAAAAACCCCGTTAAAACTTTAGATACCGTTACATACTATTGAAAGAATTTTGTTTGATATATTTTATAGGTATTTATTGATTTATTTTTTCGTTATTATTACTAAATTTAAATTTAATTTGTATTTTTTTTAGAATTGTTTTTTAAATATTCTCTTTCAATAGGTATAATTTATAATATTATTGTGTTAAACTAATACTAAATTCATATTTTAATATTCATTTATCGATATCATTTTTTCTTTTTGTTTATTTTAATAATTTTTGTTATACTCATTGGTATTTTTTCATTATTTTTGTAAGAATAAATTCTTAATAAAAAAATTGTTTTAAAAACATTTTATAGTATTAATGTTATTTTTTTTTTTACTGGAAATCAGAACTATTTATTACATACATATTTTGTATTTTTTTGCTTTTGAAATTCCCATTTATTTATTGTATAGTGGCAAAAATTGTTTTCATTCTTTAGTTTTTTTTCATATTTTTTGTTGTCTTTTTATTTGCTAAGTATAAAAAATAAAATTGTTTTTTATTTAAGTTTTTTGTTATGTTATTGTGATAAAAAATATTCGTTATTCGTGCTGTGTGTGTTTAAAATCGGCCATAATTTTATAAGTCAATTTGGAGGAGAAAACCCAAAAAAACTCGGCCTGTTGACATGAAACTATACTTACTTTAAGTGGTCATAACTCTCAGTTGGCTTAACGCATACCCATAATGTTGGTACTCATTAGAAGCGTAAGGAAGTCAGCTATCCGACAAATTTAGTTTCATTTGAGTATATTTTATAGTTTTATAATTATAAGCGAATTTATAAAAATTCACCCTTAAACATCCGCTTATCGTAGACGCTAAACAAAGTTTTCAGACTGAGAAGAAAGCTGAATTCGTGCGCTTTTCATGGATATCAATATCTTTAAAATCGGTTAAGCCGTTCAGAAGTTATAAGCGTTTAAACATTTTTAAAATGCAATTTCAACCTACTGCTCAATTCTGAGCTCCTGGTACCAAAAACTGTTTCGGTCATAAACTCGCCCTGTTTTTGAATTTATAAAAAAAGTTTACGCTTAAGCAATATACATACATACATATGTATGTATGTATTTAGTAAACAATAATAAATAAATAATATAAAATAAACAAGTAAGAAAGTATAGTCGGTCATGCCCGACCATATAATACCCTACACCCAGTATATAAATAAATAGTTTTTCAGAAATGGGCGCTATATGGGAGATATGATCTATTATTTACTGATCATCCAAAAATTTAGTGCCATGATGTCTGTGAACATAAATATTATGTATGTTATACTTTTTCTCGATATTAATACTTTTAAAAGATTTATGGAGGTTAAAGTGAATTATAGATAGTCTCATATGGAAGTTTCGACAAATTATAGACCGACCATCATAAAATTAGGTGTCATCATTTCTGTATATCGTTACCTTAATATAAGAAGGCCCCAACTCATCAAAAACACTTTTTACAGGAGAAGGAAAAAACTTAATAAGAGCTGAAATAATATAGCTACACAAACGTTGTCAAAAAACTTCTATATTTAAATTAAACGAGGAATTCAGATTAAAATACATATGTATATATTTGTAATTTTTATGGATGTTATATGAGTTAGGGTTTTTTGTATTCGTATTTTATGAAAGAAATAGTGAGATAGGGCTTTTTGAAAAGAATAATTTAACTCAAAATTGTATTTAAATTCATGGTTTTAAAACAAATTAAAAAAGGCAAAATACATTAAATTGTAAAAATTAGATAATTGTATTTAGATTTGATATGGTAAATTATCATAAAAGTAATGACAGTCGTTGGGCAGAAACTGCTTAAGATCTTGTAAGTGACCCCACTTCTTTTTCGATATTTCTATTCTTTTGGCGTAAAGTTGACCAGGTGTAATGGTTCTGGTAATGGACTTTTTCCTTTGCGGTAGAGGCTCATATTCGCCACTTATATCGGTTTTGTAATAAATATACCCCAAGTCATCGTATGTTAGGGCTCGGATCATGTTTACAGTATGGTCTCCAATGCTTCTTCCTGTAATGAATTTAAATATTAGCAACAATTCATATTTACCTTACCGAATTAACAAAGAACCATATTTACTTGGCCGAATGGACGGGTATTGTTTGGGAATACTTTCGAAGTCCAGGAAATCATCATAGTGCAGTTGGTGCACTTGTAAAGGGCTTGGAGATTTTCGAGCTTCTCTTATAATATCAACCAATTGAGATGGAAGGTATATTTGTATACAATGTAAAACAACAACAATTCTAGAAATGCAATGCCTACTTTGTACGTTTCTGCAGAAATGTATGAGTCAGTGTTTTTTTGTTTACGAAAAATTGTGTGTATGAGTTAGGGCTTTTTTTCTTCAGAAAAATTGTGTGTATGAGTTAGGGCTTTTTGTGTTCTGCTTATAACGTCTATATTTTTTATCTAATTTGCTTGAAATTTTAATAGAATGTGTATTAGCAACCATTCTACAAGAATCAATCAAAAAACGAATTTCCAAAAATAATGAGTTGGGGCCTTCTTATATTAAGGTAACGATATATGAAACTTATTTGTTTGAATTTTATTTTGATACCAAAATTTTAAGAGATTTATTCACTTTAAAGTGATTTTCGAAAGTGGGTCTTATATGGGAGCTACGACTACTTATAGACCGATCAACATACTTTTGCGATTAATATTATTTGGATGCCGACGTTTTTAAGAGAGTTAAGCTCTTTATAGTAATTTTCGGAAGTGGGCCTTATATGGCAGCTATGATAATTTATGGACCGATCTGCACAAAATTTGTTGATGTGATTTGGCTTCATTTACCAATAATTCAAACATTTATGATCTGCTGTCATTGAAACTTCTTCCCTGGTGAAAAAATAGTTGATTAAGCCGTATTTAGTAATGTGAGACTCGGCTTGTTTCGAAGCAAAGATCCAATTGTCGTGGGAATGTTGTGCTATATGCAAAGCTGTAGTTGAACTATGTTCCCTGAAGGTAAGTAGTTTGTGTGTGGCGATTGAAAACTCATTATAAAACTTTTGTAACAGGCAATCAATGGCAATTTAAACAGTATAGGAATAATTTGCGCAACCTTTCAAATATCTCAAATTATGAATTAGGGGGTCGAGTGTTTCTGTAAATGTAAATGAGATATTTTAGAGCTACACCACTGAGTTGCTTTTACATAAGAAATAAGTTCAAGAGATTTTTTACAAAGTTTAAAATTAAAGATACTGGAGTAAAGGAATAGTTTAGTTTTACAGATTACGGCTCTTTTTCACCACATTTGAATTGAGTAATGTCTGATACATTCACCCCTATCGTGAATAAATATTCCAAATGAAATTTGTTCACTTTTCACATTTTTCCTTTAAAATTCAATGTTAAAAAAAATAAAAGGGAACAAATTTCATGTGAAACCGAACCGAAACTAATATTCGGCCTAATCCGTTCAAATTAACAAAAATTTCATAAAATGTTTATATAATTTTAAGGTGCCCCAAAGTAATAACGCTAAATTTCGGGCTCCATAGATCTATTTTTTTTTTCATCTTAAACTGACAAATTTTTTGAAATAGCAGTTTTAAACGTATTCTTAATTATTTTCAATAAAATATAAATATTTTGTATTCTATTTAATATATTAAAAACTTGTATCACCTTAAAAATTCCATAATCTAGGTTTTTACTTTATAAAAGTTTCGGTTTCGGTATTCGCTTAAATTATGTTTGAATACCGAATATTAGTATTAGGCCAATTTTTGGCTTAATACGAAACCAAAACCCAATATTCGGTCGAACTCTAATTAATGGTAGTTAATAGTGCACCAAAGTCTTTTCGAAAAGTATTGTTAGAAAGAGCTTCTTGATTACATATTTGAAATTGTGATTAATTTAGCAATTTTTGTATTTGAAGTACATATTTGATTTTCAAAATTTATTGTCTATGCAGAGATTTAATTATATTAAAATTGTTGATCTCATATTAAACATGCCACGAAAGAAAATGTGCAGTTAAAGAGATACTGTAAATGTAAACGAAATGGAATATACAAGGGTTAATAAACAATACATTTGTTCTGTTTTCGTGTTTGTAAACAGCCACTGAGTACTTTGATTCAAAGAAATTTTAAATTGTATGTATTTAAAAAATAATAAAAACTTAAAATCCAATTAAATCTAAATTTTATTAATTAAAACAATAAATTAAAAATCATAATTTTTTTTATAAATTGCTTCAATTATATATATTTTGTTTTTTATTTAAAAAAAGCCTTAAAAATACAGTGTTTATTTTAAAACAAATTGTTTAAAAACTAATATGAAGAAAAACTATAATATATGCAAATAGGATGAGGGGTGTGTAGTGGGTTTTGGTTTTGCTAATATTAACAATTAAGAACAAATAAAAGAGTAATAAGAGCTTTGTAAGATTTAGTTTTCTTTAAATAAAATTAATATTATAAATACAAAAAAAACTAATAATAATAAAAATATTTATAGGCAATAAATGTTACAATGCATTAAGCTTTAACTTAACAAAAATAATGATTAATGTATTCCAAAAAGAAACAAAGCGAAAATATTTTTTTTTACAATTATTATTTCTATATAAATAGTTAAAATTGTTTGTTTGTTTGTTTAAATAATTCATTGTATGGTTAGATGCTTTAGGAGTTTGTTGTGTTTTAAATTTAAATTTTAACTTCATTAGGGTTTACGATGATCAAATGTTATTTGTATAAAATAATAACACTACTACTCAATAAAGTAACAAAAATTCGATCTCAATTTTAAGAACTTTGAAATATAAAATTTATTTAGAAATGTTGGCCAATTATTTGCAATTAATATAGAATTTTATATATAATATAGTATGTTGAAAAGTTGATTGTGAGATGTATGTTTCAAATATAAATATTCAAACATTCGGCCCAATCATGAATAAAAAATAATCCGCTGTAGGTTTTTTCCCTTTTTATTTTTTTGACATTGAATCTGAATACAAAAAATGGGAAAAGGTAAAAAACTTCCGCGGAATTTTTATTCATGATTGGGCTGACTATCGCATTTAATTACGGAGTAACCTACCTGGATATTCCGCAAAGCTCAAGTCAAAAACTTGCATTTTTATTTTAGGTTAAAAAATAACTAGTTATTGTCAAAAATCGGTGTTAATATTTCAACCAACATGTGGCAAAATTAGGAAACCAAACAAATTTATGAAAAATTAAACTGTTTGAAGTAAAATATATCACACCGGAAAGAAAACAATAATATTTGAAATTACAAAATTTAATAAACAAAATATCGAATAACATTTATATGTTCTAATTGATTCAATCAATTAAATTCGAAAATTTCATAGTTTTAAATTTTTAAATTGCAAAAAAAAACCACTCGAATAGTTTTGAATTAGATGTACAATTCATTTTAATTCCAATATTTTTATTTTTAAATTTAATTAAGGAATCATGCTGGAATTTGAAATTTTGGAATTTTACACAATAGGTTTTAAAATGTGTTTGAAATATTTATTATAATTAACACAGGTTTCTTGCAAATCAAATAAAGCAAGCAGCGTAAACAAAAGTTCGTTTATATTTGGACATTTTGTTATTTTCAAATTGAAATTTTAGGTAATTCCCAGTAGTACTTTAGATAACTTAGAATCCCTTACATATGATTCAATCTTTAAAACATGATAAAACTTGTTTAAAACTGGAAAATTGGGCTTTAGACCTGTTTCACACTCAGCAGTTCTGACTCGTCAAGTCAAGTATTTTTCAATCTTTTTCCTTCTCATTGAAAAATACTTAACTTGACAGTCAGAACTGATGAGTGTGAAACAGGACTTAGTTTATAAAACAGTAAGGTTAATTTAATTCATAATTTAAAGGGTTGTGGTTTCTGAAAAAGTTTAAAAGTCTAACCATTATTTTACAATCAGGAAAAGTTGGTTTTATTTATTAATTTAGGGCCCCGATTACCGTTCACAACACCAAGTATTTTAATGTTGTATGTTTAGTGTTGTGAACGATAATCGGGCTCTAGGATTATATGAATCTTAAAAAAAGTTTGAACAATTGGTATTTTCAAAGCAGAACAAACTGCATTCCAATTACAGTCGGTTGTTCGCACCGCAATAATCTGAGTTCTCTCGGCCAAGGTCTGTCAACACAGCAACTACTGCTGTTACATTAAAAACTACAGGGAGTTTTCACAATTTAGCAATTAAAAGAAGACTCATCAAGATAAGTCGTTTCCTGGACACTTTTAAAACAAAATTTTTTGAAAACCATTTACTTTTCTCGTTCTCTGTACTTTTAAAATATTAAAAAGAACTATAAAACAATCAATTACTTTTAGACAGTTTTGTTTAAATTTTTCAAAACACTGTTCAAACTGTTGTTGTTATAGTAGCTCTGCGTGCTGGTAACGAAAGTAATTCCCCGGGGAAATATACTTCCGGCTGATATAACTGTCAAGGCCGATTGAAACTCAAGTTATTACGTAGCGATTATCGAATTGTAGTGCGAGGAACAGGAATTTAGGAATACAAAATAAATTTTTAATAAATTAAATCTTCACACTTTTTGATGTAAAATATTAAGTAAGAAAAAAAAACATAATTGAGACAAGTTTATAACAATAACTATATAAAAAAAAGTTTTACAACTTTAATTTAAAGAATCTTGATCATAACTTGATAAAACTATTTCATTTTAAATGGTAGTAATGTTAAACAATATTTGGTAAATCATGTCTGTCATTTAATTGAGTAGTGTGTTTGTTTGTAATTTTGTTTTGTAAAGTTAAGCTTACTACAATTAGATAATAAATCTGTTTATTTATTACTATTTATTTATATTTATATGTATGTATTTTATTATTTTATATATATATAGTATTTATAAAGATTACTTACAATTATTAAGATGTTAAAAAAAGAACAATGGTTTTTATATAAAAAAAGGATGTTTTGTAATTTAATGATGCTAAAAACACATTCACAGTTTTGTTTATAATAAAAATTTAAAATCATACGCCTAATTTAACTATTAATAGAAAACAATTTTTTTTTCTTTTGGTAATATTACAAAAACGGTTTTAAAATTTAAATTCTTGTTGTTTTTAGTAGTACAAATACTTTAGTTTTGTTATATTATATTTTTTGATTTTAATTTTAAATTGTTGTTGATAATGCTAAAAAAAAAGTTACTTTTACAATTTACTTTAAAAATTTATTCGTAGTTGTAATTTTTCTTTAGAAAAAAATGTTAATTATTAATTAGTTAATGCGCATGTTTGTTTGTTTGTTTGTTTGTTGGGTTATTATGTGTATGTATTAAACTTTCGCTAATAAATGTTAAGGTACCATTGCTTAATTATAATAATATAAGTTGTTTTCTTTTTTGGGGTTTTTTGTTTAATATTGTTTCTATATTTAGTTTTTAATTATTTAATTATTATATTTTTTTTTTTGTTTCACAGTCTCCTCTGTTAGTTTTAATTTTAAAATGTATTTAAATTATTATTTATGCATATACATAGTTTACATTTATTGTTGTTTGTTTGGATTTGTTTTATATATATTTATATTCATAATTTATCAAGAGTTATTTTATTATTAATAATAATATTCACATTTATCACGTTTACTTTACATTATGTTTAAATATGATTTTCATTTTGTTAGATTTCATTTAAGTTTAAGTATATTTTATCTTATACGAAATTATTTTTGCTTTATTCTTTTCTTTTTGTTTTTCTTTTGTTTAATTTAGTTTGTTTTATTCTGTTTTTTTTTTCAGTTTTGTTTTAAGTAAAAAATAGTTATATTTAATTATTTATTTAATAACGAAAATATATCTATAAAAAAACAGACAGACTTTAAGCCCTTGGACTGTTTTTGTTTTTTAATTTTGTTATACTTATATATTTTTTTTAGAAAAAAAGCTGCTTCCTTATGTAACATTTTTGTATTTCTATTAAGTCTGACCTATTGTTTTTTTTAGTTGTATTTTTTACTTAATTTATGAGGTCAAAGGTGACATACCAATTTGACGGGGATCTGTGGGTGGCACAGCGACTAATTCTAGGTTTTTAATTAATAATTGTAACCAGTGTTTAGTTGATTTATCATCTTGTAAACATACTGAAAATGTAGCATCACGCAACTGATCCGGAAGACATTGCCTTAAAGCTTCTCGTGCTCTTTAATTTTAAAATAAACAAACATATTTTTAAGTTATTCAATAACAAAATAAGTTTAAACATGCAAATGCGAAACTTACCTGGGATTGTCTGATAATCTTAGATAGCAACGTACAACATGTTTCAGTAGACGTGCAGATGGCTCTTTAGCTAATTGTATCACCATTTTGCCCTAAAATAAATGAACAACAATAAATGATTACATATGTATTTATGTATATAAAAATGTTGTTTCTTTTAAACATGATTAATGGAAATGTTCCAATTTTTCACTGATATCGTTAATCAATTGTTTTCAAAATATAGAGAATATACGCGAAATGATAATTAATTGTATTTTTCTATTTAATAAAAATAAAGTTTATCGCACAGATGTATATTAACGTCTATGCGAATATAACTGCTCGAGTAAACGCTCCAAAAATTATTTAGAGAGTGGTACTATTTAAATTAGTAAAGATTTATGACGTTGTGATATTGTAACCGTCCGCTTTCACACACTTCAATTCACTAAAAAAGTACTATTATTTTATATTTTCTATATTAAACTAAATCCGCAAGCATTTTAAGGTCGTGTTCTAAAGAACACTCCTTTTGTCACCTCTTCATGTGACTCCGAATATTTTTAGAACGGAACGCCTGCAGAAACGTTTGATACATCTTATAAGACCAATGTTTATTATTGTCTTGGCCTGATTAAGCTTCCTGCCAATATTCAGAAGCTGATATATAAAACATGTGGACGAAATGGACTCTCAATAGGTATTTTAGAAGGCCTGTAAAGTGAAGCTCTAATAATTTACTCCCTAGTATGTTGAATGTAAGCAGCTTCATTTACATATTATTATCAATTAATATATAATTAATATAAAAAAAAAATTCAATTTTGTAAAGTATTCTTAATAAGAGTTTCAGGGGCCTGACGTTTTACAATGTTTTATTGGTTTTTTAAATGTTCTTTTTTTACGAATAACAATGTTTTCTTTTGATAACCCACTCATTTTTCATTAATGTAAACAATTTAATTTATTTGTATGATAAGAAAGTGTTTTCATCAATTAAGAAAATACCTTATTAATAAAATAATAATAAAAAACAAAAAGAAATCTCTACTCATTATAAAATTATATAAAAATTCAGCATTATCACTTGGTTTAAAAAAAATACCTATGAAACAACTAATGCTTGGTTTTCACTATGTCAGTTTTGTTGTCAAATTGTCTAAATTGTTATGAAATTACCAACAATTTGGACAATTTGACAACAAAACTGACATAGTGAAAACCAAGCATAAGGAATTTCTTAAATTTATGTACTGGTGTAAATATAGCGAAATTTCGCAAATTTATGTGCTAATTTTTTTCTATTTCTGGAACAATTACTGTTATAATATAAATTTTTCTTAATTTACTAGTATTGTTTTAAATAAATAACTTACCAAAATAATAGCAACGTGTGAAAATCGTTCATATGTCTGGCAAACATACGACAAACCACTTTCGTCCAGCAAAATTTTTTGTAAAATAAATGTGGCAACAGTTTTACTCAGTTCCGAGCCAAATTCCATAATGCGTAGGCATAAAGGAATGATTTCAGAAGTTAAAAGGAAAGTTATCACTTCTTGTTCATCAGTCTGTAAAACAAACAACAAACAAATAATTTAATAAATATGTGTATTAATTTAAGTTGTAAACAAAATTAAACTTACCTTAACGAGCGCACCAATCACACCCAAACTCGTTAATCTTAAATATTCGAATGGTCGCGTTTTTGAGGTGGTCTGCAAAAACGGATATAGGAACAGGGGAATTTGTGCTTGCAAAAATACCGTACGGGTATCGGGATGCGAAGCGACACATTGTAATAATGCTAAGGCATTACAAACGCGATTTGATTGATGAGCAGTTAATGTGGCAGGATTAATTGAAGGATATATATTTATGATTTCTTGTAGGAGGGCAGCTATTGTACCAAAACTGTGCCATAGCATTGGTGCTAAATCTGTAACGGTTTCCCGTTTTTTGCTCAACTCCAATAGAGCAGCTTCACGAGTTTCTGGATGTGCTAATTCATTTATCCACTGAAATACCTAAAAACAGTAAAGAAAA
The DNA here is from genome assembly GCA_916048285.2 of Bellardia pandia. Classification (NCBI taxonomy): domain Eukaryota; kingdom Metazoa; phylum Arthropoda; class Insecta; order Diptera; family Calliphoridae; genus Bellardia; species Bellardia pandia. The sequence goes on from OU696532.1 coordinate 109,158,499, forward strand.
GACAATTAATTTAGTTATTTAATAAATTGTGATAATTTTGTGTATTGTTTAGTACGAATTTCCTTAATTTTAATTAGGAATTGATAAATAATTCTAGACAGCAAAGTAAAAAAAAAAAATACCATACTAATTGCTAATAAACAACTCCTTCATATAGAAACAGGTGTTCAAAAAAGACGCATCCGCGATTTTTATACAATGGAAAAATTAGAAAATCGTTGTATCATTAAATATTTAGGATAGGAGGATAGGAAGGGAGACCCTGTGGTCCATTGTGATTCCCTTCAGTAGAAAAGAGAGTAGAAAGATAGATATAAGAAAGAACAACCAAAACCGCCTGATAAGGGGAGAAAGAAGGATTTGGAGTCGCCGTAGAATGTCCCTTAAATAGCCACCCTATTCCCCTAATGAAACCCAGAATGTTACTCGGTTTGCAGCCAGCATCATTACTGAGTTTGTCCAGGAATCTATTTCCTAGCCACTTAAGTCTACGACCCTGCAACCTAGGACAGTTGCACATGATGTGCTCTATTGTCTCTGGCTCCTCTTCATCCCCACACACTCTACAGAAGTCATGTGTGTTATTATCCCATTTGCCTCTGAAGGCCCCAATCGAACAATGCCCGGTTATCACTCCTACCAGAATCCTGAGACTATACCTGTCCAATTCCATCAGCGTTTCGGATTGGTCTGCGCAGTCACGGAAAGTAAAAGATTAGGTTGCTGAATTTAAACGTGGTCGCACAAGCATTGAGGATGAACCACGTAGTGGACGTCGAAGAACAGTAACAACAACAGAAATTATAGCCAAAGTGCATGATATGGTATTAAATGATTGACGAATCATAGTGCTTGAAATAAATAATATCATGGGCATCTCAAATGATCGACTCCATTTAATTTTGCATGAAGAACTATAGATGAAAAAGCTTTCTGCAAGATGGGTTAACAGTCGACCAAAAACGAATAAGAATGAAAATTTCTCAAGCTTGTTTGGATCGTTTTAAGAAAAATAAAATGTTGATGTTGATGAGACATGGATCCACTACTACTCCAGAGACAAAAGAACAATCCAAGCAATGGACTGAAGCTGGAGGAAGTGCCTCAAAGAAGGCAAAAACAATGCAATCGGCAACGGTTTTTTGTGACTTCAAAGGTATTTGATTGCTTGACTGTCTGAAAAGGGTAAAACAATAAATTCAGTGTACTATTGCATCAATTAAATGTAAAAATTCGACAAAAACGTCTTCGACTTACAACACAAAAAATAATTTTTCATCTTGAAAACACACCAGCGCACCAGAGTGTTTTAACAAGCCTAAAATCAAAGAATTAAAGTTCGAGTTGCTTGACCACCCACCTTATTCTTTTGATTTAGTTCCCAGTGACTTTTACTAATTCATAAATATAAAAAAATGCCTAGCTAGCAAGAGTTTTACCTCAAATGAAGATGCAATTAAAGTTGTAAACCACCTTGAGGAACACTATTTTAATCAAGTGATAGAATTGATATACATACATATGTATACGCATTGGACTAAGTGTATTGAAGTTTCAGGAGATTATATTGAAAAATAAAAATTTTTCTGTGCTAGGCTAAGAAGTTTCCCAACCGCCCTCGTAGCACTCTGACTTCTTTTGTTTTGTGTTTACATTTTTTGCGTATCACATTTTAACCAAGTATTATGTGGTGAATCACAAGTGATATTATTAGATGAGCATGATTTTATTTATATGTATATAGGTACATATGTATATGTACTCCATTTTATTTGTATTCTTAATTATTATTTTGATAACAAAACGAAAATAAGGCAAAACAACAACAAAACTGTAGACAAAATGTATGTACATACATACATATGTATATTTATATGTATGTATACGTGCGTTGAAACATACAATATAGTTTTTCGCAGATTTAGGAAAAGATAAACATTAATATGTACATATGTATTTTACTTATTACTTAAAATATTAATATGTATTTACTTATTTATTTTGCAGTTCTAACATTATAAAGTCATGTAGTTTTGCGTGTTATTTTGCATCTGTGCAAGGAAACTGTTGTCGTCATATTTTTATTTTCTTTGGAATAACCATGATTTAATGTAAATTTAAGCCAATTCATATGCGTAGTTAAAAACAAGTACATATTTACATTAAACTGCTAAGAGTGTGTGAAGTAAAGTTAAAGGCTGGTTCTACTATCTGTGTCGAAGATCAATATATCAGTGTAATATCTGTTCACAGCTAGAGGATAGAGCATGCTTTTCCTTCAGCTGCGACCAAATAAGAAAAAGATTTGCCACGACAAACAGAAGTTTGTAGTTAGAAGTTTTTTTAACAAACACAAACAGCAACTGCAAAATAAGCCTTTTGGCTTGTCTGGAGAAAACAGACGGGAATCGAGGGTTAGCGAGAATCGAACCCGCTACCCTCTGACAGATAATCCAGCACAATATCTCCTAGTCTATCGGGACACCCTATAGCTGGACAGCTGGACGAAGAAAGCTGATCTTTAGTTCGACTATGACAGTCTCTATGCACTATCCTCCATGAAGGTAGAGCGTATCTAGACCTTTATAAGGATAAGTAACTGGCTACTTCAACCAGTCATACGAATCTACAAACCGCTAATCAACTGACTAGGGCAAATCTTCTCCATCTTTTTCAATTCAATTCAATTCAATTCTTTATTTCAATACATAGAAAGCCTTGTGACCACATTTACTATACACAAAACTCTCACTTCCCTATCTATCTTTATTCTAGGATAGAGATCCTTTCATCTTCACCTCTATTTCCATTTTTCATCTTTTCTGGCAACTCAAAAGGGATAATTGATCAAATTAAACATTTGGTGGTACGTCCATGCATGCAATGTTTACGTACTGGATTTTCTGTTAGAAATCTTTTATACATTCTTGCTTTGATCTCAAAATTTTCCAAACTTCATTTCAATTATAAACGCGCGTGGTGACAAATATATTCGTATTAATTAAATTGAGTTCAATTGCAGACAGAGCAAAAAAATGTGTTAAGCGAAAAGTTTGGCAACTAGTAAACGCTCGAGATTTTCACAAATTAGCAAAAAAAAAAAAATGGCGTTTTCCTAATTTACGTTGGAAAAAATTATGTCAAAACTACATCTGACGAAATATCAAAACATGGATAAATGTAAAAAATATTCCAGCTCTTAAATCATATCATTATTTTTCGAGCTTTTCCAATGACAATACTATAAAAGTAGCTCGAAAAGTTGGGTCTATTAAGCATAAGATACAATGCTAAACAGTTAAATAAATAAATCTAGCTTAACTAATAAATTAATAATTACAAGATTAAAAAGATTTTTAAATACATGAATGTTTTTTATATACACAATTTGGTTTAATTTAAAAAGTGCAACATCCGTAACGTAACATCCGTAACGTAACGTCCGTAACAGACAAAAACTAAGATTTTTGTATAACGGGACTACTTAGCCTTCTTCTCTAAGCTGGATTGATATGGTCATATATTCCAATTAATTTTTTTGTATTTGGACTTTTTTTCTGTTTATTATGTAAACTTAGCTAAAAAATGTGCAAATGCACATAATCCTCAAATTCGACTTCCGTTTTTTGTAACGTCCGTAACGGAACTTTAAGATAGCATAATTTTTTTTCAAAAACAGTTAATCTTTAAGTTTAAAACAAGTTTTAAAGTACTCCCAAAGAACTGCATTTTGCAAAAAATTTCATGAAAATATTCCAATGCGAACGCCAGCTGTGTCAATTTTAACAAGCAAATTTGCGTGCCCATATATTAAATAAGTCTGCATTTAAATATTTTTTAAATATCTATAAATTTAAAAATAATCAAAATATGTATGTAGGGTGTACAAATGATTTTGTCCCTAACTGTATGTAATATTATCAATTATAATACATTCCTTATGCTTTAATTTTGATTTAATAAAAATATAAAGTATTGTGTACGTGATATTCAAAAATCTAAATAAAATACTTTGACAACCGCAAATAAACAACTTACACATGTTTATGTTAATTTAAAAAAAAAAACTCATACCGAGATAAAAAAAAAAATAAATAAATATAATTCAGAAAAACAAAAACACTTTTTTGCTGTTTTCAAACAGCACAATGAATAAACGCTATATATAAATATACATGCATATGTACATAAAAGAAATGCGCAATTTATTTATGTACATACAATGTTCCACACAATACAATTGATTATTTTGGGAAAGGAATTTCCAAAAAAAAAAAAAAATAATAATAAAATTATATAAAATGTCTAAAACAGGCTATTACATCCATACAATATTTCCACAATATTTCCCACCTTCTCATAGTGACCGGCCGACATATGTATGTATGTATTTACATAGTGCGAGTGAATATAAAGGTAGAATTAGCCGAACGTCCACGTCTCCCTACTGTAACGTACCGTACGTCAAACAAAAAAATAAAAACAAGTAAGAAAGTATAGTCGGTCATGCCCGACCAATAATATAACACCCTACACCTAGTATACATATGTATAAAACAATTTTCAAAAATGGGCGCTCTATGGGCGCTCTATGGGCGATATAACCTATTATGGAGCGATCACCCAAAAATTTAGTGACATGACTTCTGTGACTATAAATATTATGTATGTTATACTTTTTCTCGATATTAATACTTTTAAAAGATTTATGGAGGTTAAAGTGAATTATAGATAGTCTCATATGGAAGTTTCGACAAATTATAGACCGACCATCATAAAATTAGGTGTCATCATTTCTGTATATATGAAACTTATTTGTTTGAATTTTATTTTGATACCAAAATTTTAAGAGATTTATTCACTTTAAAGTGATTTTCGAAAGTGGGTCTTATATGGGAGCTACGACTACTTATAGACCGATCAACATACAATTGTACAGAATGATTTGTATATATATAAAACACATTTGCGATCAATATTATTTGGATGCCGACGTTTTTAGGAGAGTTAAGCTCTTTATAGTAATTTTCGGAAGTGGGCCTTATATGGGAGCTATGATAAATAATAGACCGATCTGCACAAAAGTTGTTGATGTGATTTGGCTTTATTTACCAATCATTTGTGGTGAAATTTGTTTGGATACTTGCATAATTCAAACATTTATGATCGTTAAACCCCTATTTCAGGAGGACATTTGTATGGGGACTAGATGAAATAATGGACCGATTGCCACCAGATTCAATCCTTGGGCCGAAAAATATCATGTAGCAAATTTTATCGAAATATGTATCTTCAAAATTGCGACCTGTACTCTGCGCACAAGCTGTACATGGACAGCCAGCCAGCCAGATTTGTTGAGACTCTTTTGAAATGTAATTTTGAAATTGTATGAAATGCCTTTTTTTATGAAACGCCTTCCAGAAAGCCTTCAGAGAGAAGGCATAGTGGAATGAGTATCGAATCTTTTAGAATGTGTAAACAGGTCTTCTATAAGGCCTACAAATGGAATCACGTTCCCGCTGTGTACATATAAACATATTCATATACATATGTAGATGTATATTATATTAAATCGTGTTGCTCAATTTCCACAAACATTATTATCAAATATAAAGTACCAAAAAATATGGCGAATTTACCCCAATACTATTTAACATGCAAACATGCCCATCACTGCTGTACAAATGTCGCGTAAGAACGTTAGGAAATTATATTTAATACAGGTTGAGACTTTCCGTCAACGTGATATTAATATTCCGTAAGATTTGCATTGATTTCAAATAACAAAACACTATCTATCAGCTGTTTCGTTACACTACAGTACGGGACGTGGACGTTCGACTAATTAAGCATTTGCATTGATTTCAAATAACAAGACGGGATCAGCTGTTTCGTTACAGTACTGTACGGGACGTGGTCGTTCGGCTAATTTTACCTTAAAGCATATATCGTACAAATATACTCTATGTTTACACATTTACTACACACTATACCCATACTTTACGTAAAATTTACGTCAAACAAACAAAACAACAAACAAATATTTACATACATACATATAAGATAATACATTTGACTTTTATTATACAAAATGTATACGTTAAGAAAATAAAATAAACTAAATAACATTATTTATACAGTGTGTATTGTTTACAACGAAAACTATTGCGTTTCGAGTAAATGATTAGAAATGCAATATCCAAAAATATTTACATATGTGTGTATGTTTATTTCTAAATATTGTAGAGATAAGTAGCAAGAAAAGGTGAAGGAGTGAAAATAGTGTGAGCAGAACTGACCGATGAATAATGTTTGCATTAGTATAACAAAAACAGAAGTGACAGCCGGCTGTAAATATAATTGAGATTACGTAATTTTTTTTTTTAATTACACTGATTAATAACCGCTTTTATTTTAAAATTGCATTTAGTCTCAATTGCATTGCACTAACCAGCTTTTGAGTATATACGACCGTTATATTTTGCTCTTCCATCTCCTTTTGCAGGAAGGTGTCATAGAATTTTCTTAGCAGTTTATATAAGTTAGTATATAAGTTTGCTACTTTCCAGAGCTTTCTTGGTATCCTCTGAACACGTAGACAAATGCAATTCTTAGATATACTTCTAAAAGTAACGGGGTAGGTTTTTCAATTTCAATCAGAAGTAGGAGATTCTACCTGGCACAAACTGCAGACCCAGAAAGTTGAAGTGCAGACAAATTATAATACTACTGGTATTAGATAGATAACACAACTAGAACACAGCAAAACCCATTTTAGCGGAATTAAAAAAAACACACTAATTCTAATTTTTCATACCGAGGGCTTCAGTACATATTCCATTAGATGCTAGATAGTGCCGTTGTTGTTGTAGATTTGGGTCGTTCCGTAGCTAAAATCCATTTGTAATGGAAACGATAGGTAGATAGTGCAAAGAATCGACTTGTATGAATAATGAAAGAAAAACAGAAACTGCCCGTTCATTTTGAAAGCTGTAATTCGATATATTAGGGTTAATAGAATCAATATGAACCTAACGGTAAATTTGTACAGGGTGGCCCAAAAAAGACTGAAGGATTAAAAATAGTTATATCTTTTTGTGTTTAATAGTTTTTTTTTGTCTTTTGCAGGTTATTTACTGGTTTTTGGAGATAAATCATGGCTACATATGATGTGCAGAAACGCGTCAATATCATTGAATTTTTTTATTCTTCTGGAAGGTCAATTATTACAACTCAACGAAATTATCGTCGTCATTTTAATGTCCGAACAGCACCCAGTAACAACATGATTAGGAACTTAGTCTCCCGTTTTGAGGAACATGGAAGAGTGTCAGATCTTCCAGGAAGAGGAAGAGGCCGATCTGTGCGCAATGAAGCAGTTGTGGAGGCTGTAAGGCAGAGTGTAAACGAAGATCCAACTGTCTCTACTCGTCGTCGTTCTGCTCAATTGGGAATGTCCAGAACATCCCTGCAAAGAATATTGAAGCGGGATCTTAAAATGTTTCCGTATAAAATTCAAATGGTACAGCAAGTGCTTCCCCAAGATCATCAGTCACGCCTGCAATATGCTATCCTTCAGTCTTTTTTGGGCCACCCTGTATATGAAACGGCCGTCTGAAAGCAACACAATTGACTTGTATACGATTTATTTCAACATCTAAAATAGTCCGAAGGCCAACATCATCACAACCTGACCCGACGGTTCGTTTTAGGGTAGAACCTTCGTTTCCTCATGTAGATGGTGTTCTGAGGTTCTTTGCATGCAGCCTGTGGTGGTGCGTAAGGCGGCATTTTGGCAGCGTGACTACACTGGGGCAGCGTAGTTTACCACTGACCGGCCAATCGTTTTATAGGTAGCCAACAAGGTTTCTTTATCCATACCCCAAGTACTCACAAAATTGGAATCGATAACAAATTTGAATTGCGCAAAATTTGTATTTTTGTTGACATCATTTAATAAACAGCTAACGCAAATTAGTAGATTAATTTTTAATTAAATAATTTATGAAATTATGGCAATGTTTTTTAATCAAAAAACAGGTTAGTAAAAACAATAAACATTATATTTAGCTCAGTTGTTTATAAATTAAAAGTGCAATATTTATAAAGAAATCTTGTTTACATTGCGTTTTTATATACATACATAGTATGTATAAAATATTAATTAAATGTAAACAAGTGTACATGCATAGATACAAAAATATGTATTAAAAATAAATGAGTTAAAGGTGCCAGCCAGCAAGTAAGTATTCATTCTACTTCTAATATATTCGCCACATTTGACTTTTTATTTACAAATAAAATTATAACCAGCATACAGCACAGCACGTACAGTTATGAATGAAATCTGTGTCAGTCATAAGAGACTTTTATGACATTCTACTTGCATTTATGGCAGAGTAATTAAGATGAGCCTTATTTGTGTGGTGGTATGTTATATTTTACTTTCTAATTAATACCTACAGCATATAAATAAGGCAGGCAAATTAGTTAAAAAAAACAAAACTTAAAAGCAACAATTTACCAAAAAAAAATGTTTTGTTAAACTAGAAAACAATAAATTTATGTACAAATATTTAGGAGCAACTAATTTAAACTTTTGCAGAAAAATTTGCAAATAGAGGCAATCATAATTAATATAAAAAAAATTTTAAATTCTTAGTTTTTAATCCTTTCTAATACAAAAAAGAAACAAAATATTTTAAAATTGTAAAACTAGCTAGAAAATTAATAGTCTGATTATTTAATTTAAATTTATTAAACCTTTGTTAACTTTAACAAATCATCTATTACTAAAGCCAATAAAAATTCTTTATTAACGAATATTTTGAATATTACATTTGTAACACATAAAATCTAATATAAACCTACTCGTACAAAAACAAACAGCCCGGAAGTAGTCGGTCTACAAATACGAAATTGTAATATATAAATTTAAACGCAAAACCGGTAGCAGACAATTAACAAATACATTGCGGAAACAATAAGTTCTAAAACAAAAAGGGAAAACATTAAAAAAATAGTTATAAAAAGCTCAGAGACCTGCGTCTAACAAATTTAGAAAACTGAAATTTTAAACAAAAAAATTTTAAACAAAAAAAAAAATAATTATTAGAAACGTATATCAAAAACGGCAGCTACTTTTAAGCCGTCCGAAGCAAAAAAAAAAAAAAAATTCGACGGCGTTGGCTCTTAAAATTTATCAGCGGTTTAGTGCTGGCAAAGTATTGAGTAATGGGTACCGAGTATCGAGTATTTGCCCTTTTTTTGGATACTCAATACTCAAAAGTAGTTACTCTATACTTTCTGAGTTGTATTTTTAATCAAGTTGAGTGGGTAAAATAGTGCATAAAAATATATCACTGTATAAAAAGACAACAATCTGTAAGCTACAAAATTAAACCAACCGCCGAAATAAAGCTGTCTATTATTTCTTAAGTTGTTATTAACGTTGAATTAAGAGTTAACTTTACATTTATTTTTGATTTAATAATAAAAGACAAACAAAACCAATAATACTTGAAGATCTATTTTTATTTTTTGAAGAAACTACTTCAATTTACAGATAAAAACTATGCGTTACAATTTCAAAAAATCCGTTAAAAGTATCGAGTAGTATTGAGTACCCAAATGAAAAGTATTGAATATTATTGAGTAATGGAAAGTAGTAGAATTTGCCAGCACTACAGCGGTTCGTATTAACCAGCGTATCGCCTCTTGATTTAACTTATCGCTTGATGTTGCTGAAAAGTTGAAATTTAAACTTTTTATTAATAATAAATACTTCAATAGCGGTACTTAGTCATAAAAAGCTTAAAGTATATTAATCTGAAACCGTTAAAACTGTTTCTAGCGCCACTTAAGACAAAAAACCGCTACGAATATAGAAAAGACATATAATCATATATCTTCATATGGTATTGTCCAAGTTTTACGTGATCGTTTTCCATAAAAACCTCTTGGATTGAAGATATTCTTCAAAAACTTCAACATGAAGAGGAGGGATATTGCGTATTTCGATGCGAAAACTAAATCGTATTATTTAAAACATTCGAAAGATGTACAGAGTTGTATTTACATTTTTACGGTTGAAACCAAATGGCGCCAAATCTAATCATGTTAAAAATTTGACAGCATTTTTAGAAATTGCTGCACTTTTTGGTAAATGTCAAAATTACTTTGAAAAATAATTACGCCAGAAACATTAAATAGAGCAATGACTTATTATCTATTAACTTATCAATGGACCGTGTTTTTCATAAATTCGAATTTTTATTAACTTGCAAGTATATTTTAATTTATTTATTTTACTTGTAATAAATATTCCTTATTAAATTTTTTTCTTTGTTACTACATTGAGGCATTTATTATTAGTCGGGGAGCTAATTTGTTGACATGCACATACATACATATGTATATGTAATAATTTTCCATTGCATTGTGATCCACTTGATTAGAAACTTCGGTAACAATTAAGGAAGCCGTGTTTGTGCTCGCTCCATATCCATTACTTTCACAGATGCGCTCAACACCCACACTAATTGCAAGCTAATCATTCTAATAGTGTTATGGAAAAGAAACTATTTGGACCTCCTTTGGTGACTGAAAGGTTATATTTATGGCGATCAGACTTCATGTTAATGTATTGTTAATAGTTTGTCATACCTAGTAACTCATATTATTAATTGAATAATTAAATACATTTGTAAACACAATTTTTCTAAATTTAATAAAAAATTTTTAAAATTTGTCTACTTGATAACGATTCCATACATCTACTTTTCTCATTTGTGTCGTTTTTTTGTGCTTTTGCCAAATGAATGCTGAACAATAAGGACCACCGGTATTTCATATTGTTTTGGCATATCAACTTTTTAATGAAAAATTTAAATTTTTTAACCTACATTGTAAAATTTTTCTTCGCTTTCGCATGCAAAATAGAAATCAAACGATTTACGCACATATGTATGTATGTAAGTAATGATTTTGACACTTGATTTCGTATTACATAATTGCATTATTTACGAAAGCAATTTTTTGTTTTTTCGTAAGGGAAATAAAAATCCCGCAAAATAAAGCATTCGTAAATAAATTCCAGAACATTCGTAAACATATTTACGAAAGTCGTACTACTCAATACAATTTTTACGTATTCGAAAATTTTCCGCTTGGAATCGAAATACACAATAAGCCCTGAGAATTTTAAAAATATATAAGACTAAGATTAGGACACGCTTATATTACACAGCAACATACATACATATATTTAACTTATCCAACATAATTTTAATCATAGATCACTTAATTCTCAATTGCAGCCTTGTAAAACAAGCAGAAATACAAATTTTCTGAACTATTGACAACCAGAGTATTAAAGCCGTTATCCTGCTACTGAAACACTGTAATTACCTATATAAGTATATTACAGTGTTTAAAAACAACATAATTTTAGGTTGTTGTTGTTGTTGTAACAGCAGTTATTGCTGGGTTGACAGCCCTTGGCCGAGTGATCTCGGGTCATTTCGATGCGTAGAAACGCCTGTCGTGGGAATAATTTTAGGTCAAAAACTTTAGTTTTTGGTACCTATACTTTTAATTGTATTCATAATTAACTATAACTATCAATTGTTAAAAAAAATTGCCATTTTCTTACTTAATCAATCATTGAAAGACAATAAAATTTTTCCTAAAAACTAATCATTTAATTAATCTGTAAAATTTTCTTAACAAAATTGACCGGATAGTTAAGTTTATATTGTATTGTTTGCGTTTTTCTTTTTTAAACTTCTCTGTTTAATCTCATCTGCTTTTAACTAATTTTTTAATACAGATTATAAAGTAAAACAAGCAAAAACATGTACAGTTTCTTCTGTTCATAATTAAATTAACTAACTATACTTTATCTGAACAAATTATTGTTAAGCTAAATTTAATGCATGCCAATAAGTAGATTAGTCTAATAGAAATTTAAACAAATTAATATTACCCACTCTTTCGTATAGTACATACAAACCGGTTAAATTATATGTTTAGCATGGAAGGTGTAAACAATTTTTTTTTTTTACTTCATTATGAAGTTTTCATGTTTACTAAAATCATTATTGAGAAAAAATAAAAAAAAACATTAAGTTTGTTATTTTTTAATGTGGTTATTAATATAGAAAAAAATATGGACTCTATTACATCATTTAAAGGAGATAAAATTAAACTAAATTTAATTGAAAAGAAAGATTAAGATTAGAAATGAATAGTTTGTTAAGGTAAAATACTATAATAATATAAAATGTAATTATATTATTTACCAAGTGATATTCGTCTTATTGCGTTTTAATATTTTATTAATTTCAGCATTATATTATTTTTAGAAATAAAATGTATCATACATAATAATATTAAACGCCTATTCTAGTCTAAATGTTTTATTTTTCGGGTATAAACTTTCGGTTGAAAATCTTTGGGCGATATAATACCCTACACACTGTATGTATATGTGTTTTTCAGAAATGGACGATATATGGAAGATATGACATATTATGGACCAATCATTCAAAAATTTTCTGGCATGACTTCTGTGCATATTCTGCCTTTAAAGAATTAAACAGTGTGATTGGTATGTGTTTATGTGATTTTCAGAAGTGGACGACTGTCCAACTAATTATGGACAGTAGTATTCAATAATTAAATCGTTATGTTAAAGGTGATATATTTATTTATTTATTTCGTATTATTAATATATATTAATATATTAATTAAATAAAACGCTAAAATTTTATACTTTTTTTAATTTTTTTATAAACTGTGAAATAAATTAATCGTGCTCTAGATTAATGATAAATTTATTAAAATTTTCAAATTCAGGTTATTTTGAAAAGTTATGAAAATTTCCTTATATGTACTTGCTTAACATGAGTAAAAGCAAATCCTGTCAGGTCAGTACTCGAAAGATTATTGTACAAAAGCATCGAGAAGTTGAAAATTTCACGAAAGAAGACGTAACCGAAAGAAGAGACTCGAATTCGTAAAGACGGACGGATGTAGCATTGAAAAAGAATATTATTTTCGGACGTATCAAATATTAAAAGGGCTTCTCCGGCCAAAGTTGAAAGAATTTTATCCAAACTGCACTTAACAAAAATTAATAGAGTCTCTCCAGATGGAAACAAATATTTTCCCCGACCAAAGTTGAAATAATTTGATCCGCGCCAGTTTGAAGCCAGGAAGAGGTTCTATAATGCTTTGGGGTGCTATAACGACATGTAGTGTTAGGCCGCTGTACAAAATGGAGGGAAATATGGATAAAATTCAGTATGAAAGAATTCTAAGCGATATAATGATGCTGTATGCTGATGGGAATATGTCAGTAACATAGATATTTCAACAAGATAATGATCTGAAGCATACAGCTCATCACATCAAGCAATGGTGTTTTTACAGTTCGGTTACTGTTCTTGGACCGATCATAATTAAATTGGCCCGAATAATTTTTGTTTATATGAAACTTAGTTGTGTTGAATATTATTTGGATGTCAAGATGTCAAGGCATAAAATTTTATAAGAACAAGAAAATACGATCTTTTATTTTCAAGCAGTTTTTAGGAAACAGAGAATTTCTTTTCTCAATTATTTTCTTCTCTCAATAATAAAAAACTTGCTTATCAACATTGCAACTAATTAAAATTTAAAAGAAATTTCTATAATTATTCAAGTAATGGACAAATGAATGACTAATAGCTAAATTATTTAGTTCTAAAACAAAAGAAATTCTGAATCATGGTTATGAAATGTCAATGCAAAAAAATGAAATCTAAAATGGCAAACATTTAATAAATTCATAAATATTAATAAAAAAAATCTTTGCTGAGGTCATAGTTGATAAAAAAATACATACATACATTTAAACTGCAAACAAATAAAAATTGATAATATGGTTTACTTAGCAATAACTTTTACCTAATAAAACCATATTACGAAATTCAATTCAAGACAATTCGTACGGTGGGTGTAGTTGAAATAGAAATCGCAAAGCAATGAATTTCACATTCATTTGAAATGGATGTTGATTTTAAAATGCATTTTTTAGTCACGTTGGTTTTAAACTATTTCAAAACATTTTCAAACATGTTATTAAACAATGTGATTTATGTATTTGTTAAAAAAGAAGTTTTCGGAAAAGGGTTTATTTCAAAAGTTAGAAATATGTAACAAAACTACATAATACATTACATAAAGTTTGAAAGTAAATAAATTGATAAAATTTTATATAAGAAGAAACCTTTTAAGAACAATTTCATGGATTATTTACTAAAGTTTGAAATTAAATAAAATTTAAACATAAGAATGATTTATTTAAAAAAGTTGTAAATTAATGAAAATGTAGGTAAGTCTAATTAATAAAATTTTATGTCACAGTCTATCAGTGTTGCCATTTTAGCACTTTCAGTGCTAGATTTATTTATTTATTTTATTTATTTTCTCCATTTATTTGTAATATTAAGCCTTCTCGGCCGAAATAAAAATATATTACATAGTAATAAAAACTACCTGAAATTTTAATTTAATTTAATAATAAAACAGTTAATAATAATTAATAATAAAAATAATATTAATAATAAGTAACTATAGGTTCCCCAACCATAAATATATATAGAAAAAAAAAATAACAAATATTTTTTAATTTTATAAGGTCCCATTCAGGTTTAGCATTTTGTTTCTCGAAAATGCATTGAAATTTTTAAAAATTATGCTAAATGCTTTTTAGCATAATTTGCTTGATAAAAAAATTTTTCTCGAAAAAAATTTTACTATTTTACTCCAAAAAATACTTTTGGAGAATAAAAAATAACTTTGATTAATATTTCAACTAAATTTATTTCGGTGTGGTAAGTAAATGAACACGGAAATATTTTAATTAATACATGAAATGTAATCTATTAAAACAAGTCAACAATTTTTATGAACAAAATTAGAAAAAACTATAATTTATATCTGTAACATTTGAAATAAAAATTGTATTGTTACATTTAAAAAATTTAGCACTTATTTTTTCTTCTGTAGAACATTTTAGCACTTAGTTTTTCAAGTTTTAGCATATTTTGAAATTCATTTTCTGGCAACACTGCAGTCTATATATGACGTGTTTAAAAAAAATTTTAGCAAAAAAAAAACAAATCTCTCAAACTATTTCCCACAACTTTTGTCATTAGCCCAATTAAGTCATTAGCAAATTTTCTTGTTAAAATAAATTCATGAATTTTTTTTTAACACAACAAAACATTCATTAAATTTAAGAACCCTACGACAACTAATTCCAAAAATCAGGAAAACAAGTTTAGTGTAGAGTAATATGTCTGTTTATACATTTAAAGTAACGGATGAATTATTTCCTATTTAATTTAGTTTAGTTCTCATTGTTTCTTAACAAATTTTCGTACCTATAAAATTCAACAATGATCATTTTTGCATTCAAAAACTAAAGAATTTTCACGCTTATGGTCTTTCACAACAAGAGTTTTATGTTTCAAAAGGATGGTTCTACATACAAAAGAGACCGCATCAAGTGTAACTAATCTTTGCCACTACCTACTTTACAAAACGTACAATAATCACAAAAAGAGATTATATTAGGTCTTTTATTTCAAATAAACATTTTACATTTTTTCCATTGAAAAAATAATGAGGTTATTTTGAACAATGTGAAATTATAACACACCAAAAATTTTAGAAGCAAAAGATGTTGTAAACTTCTAGTTTCATTTAAAAAAAAATCAAGTAAAAAATAAAAATTGTAATCTCTTTTAAAATTATCTACAATTATTTAGTTCGTTTATTTGACCTTTTTCAATTAATTAACTATTAATTATCTACAATATTATAAGAGAAAACAGGCGTTTGTGTGTTTAGAAAATATAAATATGTAAGTAACTTATTTAATATACGAGTATATAATACTGTATATATGTATATTAAAGAGTGATTTATTTAAGTTAAGTTTAGTTAAATTTATTTAAATGGCTTAATAATGCTGTCCAATAAAAATAAATTGTTTCTAATTGTACCTATTTAATTAGTTTTGTAAATGACAAATGTGTATGAATAACTAAGTGTGTATTATAATACAAAACAATTTTTAAGGTTATAGTTGGCCATTATTCGAACATTTCTAACTTTTTTCAGCAAAAATTACCGTGGAATGCCCCGAGTCTCTCACGTCGAAAGGTTATTACGCCAATGATCAGCTGCTATCCGGCAGTTTTTATTTCAAATAAGGACTTATTACAACAGTTAAAGCGCCACAACTTATTTTGCTATTCAAATTTCAAGAACCTAAGTCAATAGAGAAAAATGTGTAATAATAATGATATATAGAAAGATAAAAACAATGAAACCAATAACAGCACTCAAAAGTGTACTTTATGTCATAGTTTTTTTTTTTAATTGTTATCGTTAATAATACACACTTATTTTTGTAAATATGTATTTTAAAATACGTATTATTCATTTTTATTGAAAAAACTAACGAAACAGAAGAGATTTTTCGTTATAATAAAAATTTTAGTTAAATTTTTCTTAAACATTACCTTCTCTGCTTTCGAATAACCGAATCAAGCTAATTAAAACACTAATGGTAAGTCTTGTACATACTTATGGTTGTTTTGGTTGTTTTTCATTTAATTACAATTAAAAATAAAACAATTCTGGGTACCTATTAGTGCGAGAAGAACTACTACGGACGACAAGCGATATAACAAAAAAAAAATACCTTTAATAATAGTTATTAGTCATTTAAGTGGGGTAGGCAATGTTCGACCTTGTTTGGGTATTTGTTTGTCTAACATACATAAATACTATACTTACTCGGTCTATTCACAGACAACGGAGATGAAAACACCGGTACAAGTTCATTTTGTTGAAATGCTACAATTTTGTAGAACAAATTCTGTCCGAATGTTAAAAAACGGCCTATAACAATAGCTGTTTGCTTTATATTGATTTTAAAAGTATGTCAATAGATACATATACATAACAAACAAATATCTATTATATTACACTAAAATAGACAAAAATTATTTCTAATGCAGTAAACTTTTACATATAAAAACTACAAGCTCATAATAATTGAATTTGAAAGTATTTTAAAGTGGACCTAATGTGTTTTTCAAATATGTACCTATGTATGTACATAAATATTTTAGCTAATTGAGCTTCCTTTCAGCCGCTAGTTTTTCTGGATAAAAATAATTTTTCAGACGAAGCTAATTTTCATTTTCATAAAAATATATAGGGACAAATATGTATATAGCAATACATTTTTGTGAGGAGGTGTATTTGCGTTAAATGCATTGGAATCGCAAAAAAACAAATTTCGAAAAAATAGCGAGTTAGGGCCTTTCTACATGAGACCAACGATATGTATGTACATATGTATATTTTTCCTCCATTTTTACAAAATGTAATTGAACATTTTGATAAAAGAGTAGACATCTGTCAAATATCAATTTTCATGTACATACTTACTTCTATGTCTTTTGAAAAACATATTTACATATTTATTTAATACAATTTCTTTAAATCTTATAAACAAACACAACTAATTGGTCTAAATATCTATATACATATGTATGTATGTATATTCTATAAAAATTTAACAAAAATAACTGCATTAACATTAATTTTATTACCCACTGCCAGTATATAATTTCTCTCACCAAAAATAATCATTTTGAAAGCAAAAACAAAAGTACGAAATCAAATTTATCATCCCTGTTACACATTGTGTGGATAAGAATAACAACTACCCATATAAAAACAAAAACTAAATAATAACAAAAACAAAACAACAATTAAAACACAACAATATATGTATGCATGTACATACATAAACGAGACAAGACTACATACTAGATAAAAAAAAAACAATAACAAAACAAAACAAATATGTCAGATTCAATAAACAAACATGTTGTCAACTGTTTACAAATGCTTTATAATGCTAATTCTGGCAAATAGTAAACGAAAAAAACGCTTAAATGATAGTAAAGTATGTACCTATAGATGTGTATTTTTAAAACTTAATTTTACTAACAAAATATCACGATTTATATATATTGCAACAACTTTTTTGTTTGTAATTAAAATGTTTCATGCAAAGTTTTGGTTTTGAATCTTGGGTTAAAGTAATTGTTTTTAGAAAATGTTTGTATATTAATTATATTTTCTCACGATTAAGAAATATTTGAAGGTTTAAAAGTTTTCAATATTTTAGCAAGAAATATATGTACCTATACCATGGTAATAAATATACCATTGTTTATAAAAAATACATGGATAAGATGCAGTTAACAGTGTTTTCAGCGAGAAGATGGATAAGAAGCAGTTAACAGTTTTTCCAACGAGAACTTTATTTTCAAAAACATAACGAACATTTTTAATAACATTTTAGCTAAATGTTGGGTCTATTTCTCACAGGTTTTGAATTTAAGGATGTAGTCATCTCTATGGCTATGTATTAGATTATATACACGAGAACGATTATGTTGTCCGAATTTTAGGAAATGTAATAGAAATATATTTTAACGTTCACGCTATTTTGCCAAATATTTCTATACATTATGTAGCATAATAAATATTTAGCTCAAATATTTTGAGTTAATTATCTACACCAAGAATAGCAATCTACCATAAACTAGCACAATGCTATGCAAAAAAAAAAAACTATTCAAACAACCAATATGCATACATATGTATATCATTTAAACTAGTATTGTATTTCATAATTAGCAATTATATGAGATATACATATTAATAAAAGTTAATTAGTTACTCAAAAATTTTACATACAAAGTATTTAGTGTATAACAATGTTTGAAAATCTCTTAATTCATTTGAAATGTGATTTAGCAAATTTTCTTATTGAAATTGGCATTTGCTATCAGATTATAATAAATAAATGACGTCTCTAAATCTATTTGATAATAATTTTTGGAATAAAGACATTTTTTTTATCAGCATACAAATGCAAATATTTTTAAAGCTTTGTAGACTATTGCCACTAGGTGCAGTTTCTTTAAAACATTAAATAAGTATGTTAAAATGTGTTAGAAGTAATGGTACAATCAGTTGGAAACTTTTGGATAGTATTGAGTAAATTCTTTGATTTATTTTATTTTTAAAGACAGTTTTAACAAATGCCATAATGTTAAAAATAAAATTATTTAATTTTTTTATCAATAATTTAGTAATTGTTCAACTTAAGGTCTTTTTTTAAAAAAATTTTATTTTCAATATAAATATGTATGGATATGACGTCTCTAAGAAGTAGCTTCTTACACAAAGACGTAGCGAAATATTTAAAATAAAAATTTCTTAAAAAAAGACCTTAAGCTTGAACAATTACTAAAATATTGATAAATATAAAAAAGATCAAATAAACTATAATAAGGAATATTAATTTTTTATTATTATTTTTAAAGAAATTTTAAAATGTGTTCCATAAGCTAAGTTCATTATGAAATACATATATACCTAATAAGAAAAATAATATAGTATAAAAAAATTTTTAAAATGTGTCTGCCTATAAGAAAAACTGAATAATGTTTTAGATATTACAATCACCAAATAAATTAAAAACGTGGTTTTTTAGCTTTCAAGGTCATTAAAACAAAAATGTGTATTATTAAATCGCGTTATATCGAAACCTCGCAAATAAAGTACCGCGTAAATCGAGGTATACCTGTAGTTGCAATCGTGAGCAAATTACCCTTAAATGGTAAAATGTACTAAATTTCTTGCTCGATATCGTATGCCATAATTTCAAATAAGAAAATTACGATAAATTTTACACGATATCGAATGCGGTAATTTGGCCCCAGATTAATATGCAGATTTATGAAGTGCATTCATTTATTGTATCTTACTTTGTTAGATAAAACGCAAATTTAGCATCACCGTAACATACAGACTGTATTCCAAGCAGTTGTTGTTGTTTTGTGTGCATTATATTCAGTTAAGGTAGTAGTTGTAATTGTTTTGTATAGTTTTTATATTTTTTTACTGTTGTGCATAGCAAAATTATTGTTGTTTTTTTTTCTGAATGAAGGTTTGCACAATTTCAGGTCGTTGCTACTTGCAATATTGAAAATTCTATTTTTTCATATGATATAAATTTCTTTTTATTTATAGCAAATCAAAAGCAAATATATAACGAAATAGCTTAAAAGTAATGAAATAAAAGGGAAATGCAACCAAAAAAAGAAGTAAGCAACCATTTTAATTTTAACTCTCATACCACAACACCTGGCAACCATTATGAAAACAACAGTAAAATATTAAGCTACTACGAAAATAATAAGGGCAAAATAAATACAAAAGATAAACTTGAAAGAAAAAATATATGTATTAAAGCCCCAGAAAGTGGCAGCTGTATTGGCAGAGAAAAAATTATAGCACAATTTTCTTTTCATAGTTTTTATATTTTAAAAAATTTTAATTATTTTTTAAAACTTACCTTTTCCTGCTCATTTTGTGGAGTCATGCACGCGGGACTGGGCTGAGCACTCATTATAAATCACACCTTTTTTCTATTTTTGTGGAGAAACACAAAGAAATTAATTGCTTTATATTTTTGCTTTTTTCTTTTATTCTCTGACTGCTTAATTTTGCTGTGTTTTTTCACCTATTAAATTATAAATTTATTAAAATTATCACTTTTTTCTCAACAATAATTTATTTGATATGTATTTTTATATTACATATTTTTTCCGTCACCCTTGAAAAAAATTAAATTTATATATTTCTTTTTACTTTTTTTCTTTGTTCTTATGTGTATTTAATTTCATGCACGTAGTCTTTTATTTTTTCACGAAGACTATTCTGTACAGAAAAAATATGCCACTTTTCAATTGAATTTTTTGCTAATTATCAGTTTAAAACTTACTTTTATTTTTTTAATTTTATAAAATGTAATATTTTCTATTACTTTTATGACAATTTTAGACTGATTTCACCGTTTTATATATTTAAATCACAATTATATATTTTTTCTTCCTTTTTCAGAGTTTCACTTTTGCTCTAGAGATCTTTTTTCCGAATATTTTTCTTTTCGCTTTGCTGCTAAAATGCTTCTTCTTTTTTTCGTGCTATGCGCAAAAGTCATATGTTTTTATTGTGCTGAATAGTGCTGAATGTAAGCAGGGTTGTATTTGTTAATAAAACACAAATGTAAATTTTTTTAGTGTATAACGGAAGTTAATTTAATGTTGTAAAATACAGTACTTGTTTTATTATTAATTTTCAACACTTTTTCAAAATAAAAACAAATAATTGTTATGATGTTAAATAGCAAGATCGGCCTACCGAACTTCGTAAAAATTCCGTTGGTAATAAATTAAATGTTTATAGGTGGCTGATTGATATGTGTCACCCAAATTGAATCACTTACCTGAACATAAAGATAAAGTTGGAAATAAAGTTCTGTTATTTTGTAGAACAATTTCTTGTGCGTACATTAATTTGTCTTGTTTGGATCGAACAACTTTTTCAGAACAGTTTTTCACACAACTATAATATAATTTTCATACAAAAATAAAATTTAGAAAAATACAAAGAAGTTTATGAATTTAAACATAAACACGTTTTCTACACACACAAGAACATGAATAAATTTGAGTGTGTAACTTTTCCAACGTTTTATTTTTGTGCGCACAATATTATGACTTGTCAAGACATGGTGTAAGTAATAAAAATGGCACGTCTGGACGGGCTATAGCAAAAAATCGCTACAAAAATTAAATTCTCCGCAAACTAAAAATCGCTAATTTTGACAGGCAACTGGCTAAATTACCATCACTGCAAATAAATGCCACACGCAAAATAGAACAAACAAGAATTGGAAATAGAAGCAACACAATATTTAGAAAAGTTCAAAATTCATTGAAAAATTGGTTTATTGTAAAATTTAACAAAATATCTAAAGAAGACTAACAAGATAACAAAATTTTTGCTAGACAAAAGGTAATATAACATTTGCAACAATATGATCAATATAAAAACACGAAAATTAAGAGTAATAAAGAGCTAAAGACAAGAGAATATTATGAAAACAACAACAACAATGCATACAAAGCATTCGCTGGTGTAAGCAGAAAAAAGATAATGAAAAATATTCCAAAATATAAAAGGCAATATAGTATATAATTAATTTGTAAATTATTGTTCTTGTCTTTAACACGAACAATTTAATTTTCTTTCTTAAAAAAGAAATTCACATTTCGTGTAACACTTTCAGCCACTGCAGGTGTGAGCACTGTACGACAAAAGACATAAAAAGTAAGAATCATAACAAAAAAAAAAAAAATTTTTTTTACCTAAGCCAAAGACCGAAATTACTTCTTACAACTCTAAAGTCCATTAAGAAACTCTACAAGATGAAAATTACTGTAACAACCACAACGGATAAAATCTTTTTTCTTGATGTTTCGGAGGAATTAGAACTGGAAAATTTCAAAGCCTTTTGTGAGGTGGAATCTGGCATTACCGGCTCACAAATGGTTGTGGTCTTCAATGGCAAGCCGTTGACAGACAACCAGAAGCCTCTGAAACATTTTGGCATAAAAGATGGCGATTGTGTGATGTTACAAATACAACGTCCCCAACAAGCCGCAAGATCCAATATGTCAGCTGCCGGCCGTGGCACTCCAATGGATTTAGGTAAGTTTCACAATTTTTTTTAATTATGGATGAAGAAAATGTAATTGAATCTCGCAATGTAGGCGCAGTAATTCCAGATATGTGCACAAAAATTGTGACATTTACGCATACATAAATTACTATTTGTTGTTTTGTACTAATGTGGTGTGATTGGTGTTGTGTTTTTTCTACAAAAATTTTTTTATATTTGTCATCCATTTATTTATGACTTGTTTATAAGTCTGTCCGCCTGACCATTTTATACATACATATGTACATAGGATTCTTGTTTACGTGTTTGTGTAATTTTTTGTTTTGGACTTTCAGAACTGGGTCAATGAGCTTATATGTGCGTATACATTATTCTCTATGTAATTGTTTTATTTTTAAATTTTACTTTATTCCAAAGAAAAAAAATAATAACTGCAAGCTATTAAACTGTGGGTCTTTATCTATATAAAGATAAAAAACAAAGAATAAATCGATTAGAAAAATACAGAGATGATTCTAGCGACCAATATACATATTTGGGTTTAAGGTTATGCCATACGATCTGTTGTAATTGATTTAGAGTTGTAGAATGTACAGTGTCTTACATAATTTTGTAAATTTAAAATATTTTTGGATTAAAAAAAAATGTATAAGTTAAAAAAATTAGCCTGGATTTTTTTTCACATATCGTTTTTGTTTTTAGGTTTATATCCCGATATTTTCTTTTTTATGACCCAAAGGCGTTCAATAGGGTTTAAGTGCGGGGATTGTGATGGCTACTCTATAGCATGAACTTTGTTTTGTTTAAACCAAAACATAACTAGTTTAGATTTGTGCTTATGATGATTGTCCTGCATGAACTTCCATAGGAGCGGTATACACAAAATATTTTTAATATTCTGATTGCCCGTTGAGCTTTTAATTCAGCTTCCTGAAGCCTATTTTTAATTGCTAAGTAAAATAGTTAGTAGTTTTTAACTATTCACCCCTATCGTGAATAAAAATTGCAAATGAAATTTTTTCCCTTTTATTTTTTTAACATTGAATTTTAATAGGAAAAGTGTGAAAAGGGAACAAATTTCATGTGGAATTTTTATTCACGAGAGGGGTGATTGATTTTCTGTCAAAAGTATGAGTGTCCAAAGATTAAGCAGATTTTTGAGTTTTTACATGAAAAATCGAATTGCAAAAATTATACGAGTTTCTGTAGAAATCAAGTTACAAAATTCTTCACTTTAAATAAAAATAATCTAAAACAGTAAGTTAAAAAATTATTTTTAATAATATAAAATGAAGTTGGTAGATTAATAAAAAAAAAACCTCACAGCTCACATTTAAAAAATAAATTGAATCATTTATGGCGTTTAATGACATCATAAAAGTTAAGCTACAACTGTTAAAAGCGTCAACACTTAACATTCACATGCATTTAACTTAATATTGTTCACAGTTCAATGTTAAGGTCAAGGATGTTTAGTGAGAACGTAAACAGTTTCGATTTTTTTCATTTAGAAAAAAAAAATATTGTAGGTATAAACAACAAAAAGTTTTTCCATTTAGAAAAAAGAATATTGTAGGTATAAACAACAAAAAAATTTAATTTTTGGTATAATATTTGTTTACCATAAATCTCATAATTAAAAAAGAAAAACACAGCAGCAGACTTTTTTTATATAAAAAACTTTCCAAACATAAATACAATTTATTTTCAATTAAAACTTATAGATGAAGCCGCCATACGTGACTTGGATTTCAGCAATATTAACATACCCGGCACCAGCTCGAGCAGTAGTGCTGGTAATAGTGGCTACCGTTTAGGTGGTATGTCCTCTGGTGGCAATATTCTTGAATACAATGACTCGGATGAATTCAATGTCAATTATGATGATGATCCAGCAGCTGTTCGTAAAATGTTCCTCGATAATCCCGAATCATTAGCATTGTTGAAACAAAACAATCCCCGCTTGGCCGATGCTTTATTATCGGGTAATATGGACAGTTTCGAGAAGGTCTTGAAAGAACAAATTGATGCCCGGAAGGCACGTAATGCTCAGCGTTTACGCATGTTACATGCCGATCCATTTGATCCGGAAGCTCAGCGCATGATTGAGGAGGAAATTAAGCAAAAGAATATCCAAGAGAATATGGCAGCTGCCATAGAAATGCATCCCGAAGTGTTTGGCACCGTCACAATGCTGTAGGTTTTTCTTTTTAATTTACCTTAATTTTGTTATATCTACCAATTATGTTTTTTATTTATTTTATAGTTATATAAATTGTAAAGTGAATGGTGTTCCTGTTAAGGCTTTTGTGGATTCTGGTGCTCAAACTACCATTATGAGTTCAGCTTGTGCTCAACGTTGCAATGTTACACATTTAATTGATACCAAGTAATTTTCGTTTAGTTTGCAAATGATTTTATTTTGCAAAATATTTAATTTAATTTATTTTCTTTTATTTTAGATGGAGTGGTATTGCTAAAGGTGTTGGCACTCAACGTATTATTGGTCGCATTCATATGGGTAAATTACAAATAGAAAATGATTATTTGGTGTCAAGCTTTTCGGTTTTAGAACAACAGCCCATGGACATGTTGTTGGGTTTGGATATGCTCA
Source organism: Bellardia pandia (assembly GCA_916048285.2). Lineage (NCBI taxonomy): Eukaryota > Metazoa > Arthropoda > Insecta > Diptera > Calliphoridae > Bellardia > Bellardia pandia. The sequence goes on from OU696532.1 coordinate 109,183,788, forward strand.
AAAGACATCAGGTAATTTTCCAGATTTTTTCTATATGCACTGTAAAATGAGAATGTTAAAACATAATATGCTAAAAAATTGGCATTACTCAAGGGTAAATTAATTGCAAGTGTATTTTACGAGATGGTTGATCACGTAGTAGATGGTCTACATCGAGAATATGCACTGACTGAGTTCTTGTACATTGAATTCAATAGTATAACAATTGCGACAATTAGGAAATCGTGATAAAATTTGGATTAATGCAGGCACATGCGGATTTTGTGCCAGTAGCTTGTGTTGATTCTGGTTAAGAGGAAATTTCTTTCTACTATTAGCAAGATGAGGACAAGTGTCTAGATGTGACCCGATGATGAGGAGTTCTATTCACCCGAAAGTATAAGATACACGAGCAAATTTGTTTGCACGATTTTATTCCATTTAGCACGATTCAAAATCTTTTGGGCTTAAATTTTTTTGGTTAATTTTAATTTTTACGAAATATTGTACCTATATACATATGTATGTACGAGTATGTATATGTGATTTAATATTATAAACCTGAATAGTTGTTCTTAAAAAATCCTTGTTTTTCACTAATTTCAATAGGTTTTAGAGATAAAGAACCAATCATCTATTTTGCATATGATGATTTTTTTGCACTGTTTTTTTACACGAATTTTCCTGGAACCAATTATCGTGTAAAAACAGAATTAGGTGTATCTCACTGTCTCGTTTTAGACTATGGTAGAGGACTTGATAAGGCAAAAGGACCGGCCACACTTTGCCGAAAAAACGTAACCGCTATTATTTATTGAAAAAAAACTTCGTTTATTTAGGACAAGACACAACAAATATTTGGTTTAATTTTTTGATGTTGTTTATCTTACAAAACTCTTGTAAAAGTAAACAACGTCAAACAAATTTGTTCTAATAAAGTGGTTACGCTTTTTTGAATAAATATTAGCCATGTGTGACCATACCTTAAGAGTAGCGCTTCACTTGGCATCACTGTCGCCATAAGAAGCTCACCTCAGGTGGCTTAATATATTATCCTAAATATATCTACTACCCACTGAAGAATATTGGCTGCAAATAATGCCTGTAGTTGAAACTTTACAAAAGGGTCAGAATCTTGTTCGAGGACCTCGGACACAGTGTCCCGGGTATATACGGACTACTTGATTTTGGTAGGACAACCATAATCTAGTGGCTTCAATCCGACCGACTGTTTAAAGGGTGTACGGTATTCATGGACGGTTCAAAGATGAAAGTAGGCATAGGAGCCAAGGTATTCTTTATGAAGTCTGATACCTGAATATATAGACTTCACGGTGAATGTCGTGTCTTTCGGACATTTTTGTAATCTTAAATGTCTCGGAGTTAATAGAAGTTAACATTACAAGACGTTTAAGGGTGGCAATCAAGCTGCATTGAAGGCTCAGATTTGAAGTACATATGTAATTGGAGAATTTAGAAAATTCCAGCGAGGTCTGCTGATTTTTTACGCATTTTGGTTGTACTATGTTCCGGGTTACTGTGACATTCATATGAACGTGGTAGTTGAACTCGCAAGACAGGGCTCTGCAATGAGTTTAGAGAAGAGGGAGTAAAAACACCATTATTATAGAAAGAATTAAATAGTATCGACCTGTATGTTATCCTGATGTAATAGAAGATATATTGTCATTATTATAAAAAGAACTAAAATGTATTTACCTGAATGTTACCAACCTATCCTAGTGTAACAGAAGAGATCCTATTTCTTTAGGAATGACTATATGATCAAAATCAAATATTCTCTTAATATTTCAGTGTAACATTGACTTGCAGAGTAATGTTTTGCGCATCGGTACCACTGGTACGGAAACGAAATTCTTGCCCGAAAGTGAACTGCCCGAGTGTGCCCGCTTGTCGGGTAACTCCGAAGAAGACCTCAAAGTTATGGCTGAATCAGCCAATGATGCCGAGGAGCGTGCAATCAAAGATGCCATTGAACAAAGTAAACGAGAAGCGAGCAGTGGAGGTAAATTGAATAACTAATATTCAATGCTCTCTAACATAATGATTTCTGTATGTTTAGCCTGCTCCACTAATACAGCGAATGCAATTGCTCCTGGTGATAAATTTGGTGAAAGCGATGTAAATGATATCGTTAAAATGGGCTTCAAACGTGACGAAGTCATTACGGAACTGCGTAGAAATAATGGCAATAAAACTCAAGCTATTGCTGCACTCATAGCAAAAACTTTAAAATTTTAAATGCTAAATAGACTTTTTTTGGACACAAAACTCGTTAATAGTTTAAGGCTAAACAATAAACAAATAAAAAACTAAATTTAAGTTGAAATTTAATTGAAACATCTAATTTGAAATCATAAATAAGCCTACATAAAATTAGATACTTGAAAATGGCAAAGGAAATAAAAACGTAAAAAAGCAACAATAATTAAATTCAAAATTTAATACAAAACTAATTAAAAGCCTACCATTTTAATTACGAACTACCTCAGGCTGAAAGCATTTCTTATAACATTTTTTTTTTCTTTAAACAATGTAAAGAAAAACATGAAATTAAAATATTTATTTAAAAAAATATTGCAAACAAAAAAGTCATAAACAAATACATACATTAATTAAATGACTAGAAATTTTTTAAACAAAGAAACAAATATACAATTAATAAAACCAATGTACTGAATTTCATAATAAACAACAAAATATTTTTAGAACAACAACAACAAAAACGTCAACGAATCAAGCAAGATTTAAAAATTTTAAATATGTATTTACATACTTACATTTCTTATTCTTGTTTTTTCTAGGTTGTAAGTAAATTTAATTAAAAAAATCACTACATAAATGATCTACAATTGTACTATAGAAATATACATATAAACACAAAATTATTTTAAAAAAAATAATTACCAAATATAATTGCAAACTTCTTTTAATTTATGATTTTTTGAAATTTTATCTTTTATTTTTTGTAATAAGTTTTTATTACTATTTTAAAAAACTATTAGGCAAAATATTATGGAGCTTGATTATTAAAAATATGCGAAAATGTTTATCATGAACTGCTTAGAGTTTATAATTCTAGAAATTGTAAAACAAACAGGAAAATCATATAAATATTATTATAATTGGTGGTTGCATACCTTTCATTTCATTTAACAAATATCATAGGTGTATATTTGTTTAGTTAAGTAATATATTTTTATAGTTTAGTGGTTAAAATAAATAAAAAAGAATTTAAGAAAACAAATCGAGTATTCTTTAATAATAACTAGTATGTAATTACAGATTGGCTGCAAACTGAGAAAATTGAAAAAACACTCTACCATTGTCGAATATACAAACAAATCATTAACTTGTAATTGTGAACTTTAATCACCTCTATCGTGAATAAAAATTTGTTCACTTTTCACATTTTCCCATTTAAATTCAATGTTAAAAAAATAAAAGTGAACAAATTTCACGTGGAATTTTTATTCACGATAGGGATGACTATCTTTTAGTTACAAAAACATCGTTCCGCAAATTTCATAAAAGAGCTAAACAACAACTATTGACTGTAAAAGCTGGGGGGTTATTGTGTATATCGATTCGAAAGCAAAAGTTTTCTAAATACAATCAGGCATGTGATGGAAATCGAAAACGAATAAGTTTTAGAAGTAAATTTTTTCGTAATATTTCTGTATTGAAAAACTTTTATCACATAAAATATAAAGATATTGGGCTACTAAAGAGAATCTTAAAACAAAAATTTTCAAAATTAGATTATAAATGCATTAAAATGTATTTCAAAAACTGATTCGATTTCGATTTCCATCACATGCCTGAATGTAAAAAGTATGCAAATTCGAACGATTTGCTTTTCGAATCGAAATACACAATGAACCCCCTGGAGATATTTCACACCTGTCCTTTATCCGAATCCCAGTAACGTAATCGTTTTACTTTCGGGCACACAACCTGTTTCAATATACAAAATATTATTATATGAAGAAGATCAATTTATCGTCTAATTTGTTTTTGAAAATATACCAAGGAGAATTGTATGTCCAGCAAGAACATACTAATGTATGACTTGCAAATAACATACTTGTATGAACTTGTCTGGAACATACAACTTGCAATTGCTCGTACATGACTCAAACGATCAATGTAACGTTCACCTTGCTTAAGATCTTGGGCTAATCTCTGCCAGCCAGTTTATTCAATTAGCATGACCCAAGACTATTACTAGAAACGCAGCAATCGCACTGACCGACCACTACTGCCAGGAACAGAGATTGCAATTTACTACCGTTGCCATAGGCTGCTATCAAACCCCTTCCAAAGACGGATCGTCAGCTACCATAAACGAAAGCCACAATTTCTGTACATTTCCTGAGCACAGAGCTAAGTGTCACCACTACTTTCAATGGCTCTGTTGTTTCAGCAACAGCAACTAGAGACAAACTGGTGGTCCAAAGTTTGCTGTTTAAACAAACATCAGGGCGGTTATTGTGTATTTCGACTCGAATTTGTATACTGGCCACATGTTATTTCGAAAGTATTTGTTTTCGCATCAAAATACACAATACCCCCCAGTTTTTTAACCAACTGCCATTCTTCCCGCTTTGAGTATCTGATGAAAAAAAGTTCAATTTAGAAAGTTCACATGGATATAATTATTATTTTCACGAAAAGAGGAACGTTACCTTAGTCGTCTGCATACTGTGAGGGTAGAGTGATGGTGTGGGTATCGATCTCATATTATGGTACCATTGAGCTCCAGTTTCTTTCTTCCAAAATGAACTATAAAGCAGTGCTTGAAACGGGGTTTCAACATTTTTCAACTCTCTCTTAAAGACGGTCTTAAACTATTAGTGCAAAATCCGGGCTAAACTTTATTAGCCTCTTTCACTTTTGCTCGCTCTTTCTTACATTACTAAAAATGTAAGAAAACGAAACAAGGTCCTAAAAGTTCTCACTCACTGAAAGTTTTAACTCAATTATTAGGTTGACCAAAAGTAATATATCCGTATCGAAACAGAATGTTTCACAATAACGAATGTAGATTTTTATGGGGAGGTCAAGAAGACGACGGTCAGGTAAAATATAAGGATGATCATGCCATCATATTCTGTTACAGGATTCTCTTCAACAACACATTTAGATGGATTTCCAACGTTATCTTAATCGATATCAACTGTCTACAGATGCAGCATGATCCTTAATAAACGCTTCCCTGTCAACTAAAATAAAGAGATGCTACTTCACAGGTACGCGCTATTTACTGTATAGGTCAGCAGGCATCCATAGTTAGTAGAGCTCACTTAGGTCCATTCGTTGGTCCTTTTGTGTACCAGTATATCTAATTTAAATTGTGTATGTAATAATAAGAAATATTATTTTGGTAGGCTTGGTTATTAATTAAATTCACGTCCCGTTATTTATCCTTGCGATAATTCGAACTTTCGCACAATCACAACAACGACATACATATGTACATAAAACTTATGGTTGTTAGAAATGTGTTATTATTTGATAATCAACTTTACTAACATTAAAATACAGATAATTGTCGAGGTTTATGATTTACATTTTATTTAAACAGAAAGAAACCAGTCCTTTGGAGTCCAGCCTCTTAAATTTATAAAAAAGATTGTATATGTATATTGTTCTTACGTTTCTTCTTTTTCTATTTTCTTGTTACAATTGCATTTTAAGTTCATTTTGCTTGTTTTCATTTTTCAAAAAAATAAAAACAAAAGAACTTGGTAAAAAATCTATAAAAAATGTACACAAAAGCTTTAAATAAACTAAAAAAATTATTAAAATAATAGCAATTGCAAATCAATGTTTCAAATGAGAATTTTGAAAATAAACCAAAATGAACTACAAGCAAATTATTCCTCGTCTTCTTCATCTTCGTCCTCTTCGTCATCTTCATCTTCGCCCTTTTTCGTGGGACGACGTCCACCTTTGTGATTGATCGATTCGTTTTCTGGATCAAATTGCATGCCTTCTTCGACATCTTCTTCCTCGTCGACGTCACCATCGACTTCAGCATTTTCAGCTTCAGCCCGTTGCAAGCGACGAGCCAAATCGGCTTCATCGATGGCAGTAACAAGCTTTGGTGGCATAATAACCTTAAATTCACCATTGTACTCGGTGATTTTGGCTTTAATATTATCGATGGCTTGTTCCAAAATCTTTAAACCTTCAGCTTTCTTGGTAGTTGAAGTGGTCATCACATAACTGAATGTTAAAAATTAATTTGTAAATAAAAAAAAAAAAACAATTTATAGGTATTTAATAGAATTTCAAACTTACAGTGGGGGAGCTATTAAGTTAATACGAATGGGCAATTCTTCTGTGCTCAATTCCAAGCCCTTGCTTAAGGAAGCCTTAACAGCATCAATGCCTTCATAACCATAGCAGGAACATTCAATGTCCGAACGTATTTTAACAGTGGGCGAGACCAACTTGCGCTTGACATTGTTCAACAAAACTTCCTTTGTCTTTTCATCTAAATCGCATTCGTCGAAAACAGTAGGATCTGTAACAGACTGTTTGAAAATGTCATAGGCAGCTGCCTTGCTGTTGTATTTCTTTTCAAAATGCCAGGCAGTCTTTTGGTACAATTGTTCCAATTGTTCACTCGACTCGTAAGCCAACAAATTGGCAACATGACGCAGCAATAGATCGACAGCCTTAGCTTTGGCAAAGCGTTCTGTACACTTTTCTACATCTTCGGGGGAGACACGACGTTTGGACAAATCTATATAACCCTTATCCTTGTCAACACGTATTACGACGACGGGTTCTGTTTTGCCCACACGAATCAATTTGTTGATGGAACGTATACGACGTCTGGACAATTCAGACAACAGAATCATGCCCTCTATGTTATTGTATTCCAATAAATGCACATAAGCTCCCATTTCGGCGATGGACAGTACGTTGACCATAACCACATCTTCTACCTCGGGATATTTTTCACTATAAAAACGCGAAGTTAATGCCATTTTTACGCTTTTAATACGTTGTGTACGTTATTTTTTTAATTAAATCACTTAAAATCTGATGCAATAGCTGTTAAATTTGGAGTTTTGCAGAAAAATTTCGCTTTTTTAACTACAAAACGTGTACAATTTACGGGCGATTCTCTGTGGAAAAGGGAGATGAAAAATGTCATACTAATGACATTTTCTTTTGTGCCTCGTATTCGAATATTTCGACAAGCAGTGTTTTAAAAAGTTGCCAGATTTAGGGCGTTTCTAAATATGCTGCCAAGTTCGGGAAATTATTTAATATTACCCAACGATCAACAAAATGTATTTTTCTATTTCTATTTTTCTGTAAGCATAAAAACTTTAAAATTGTTGCCTGCTCTATTTTTCTTAACAAACACAAACTGCGAAGCTTTTGGCTTGTCTGCAGAAACCCAGAGTCTTTGGCGGGAATCGAACCCGCAACCTGACTGATAGTCCGGCACTCTATCGCCTAGTCTATTGGGGCACTCTATTTCAAGGACAAGTTGACGTAATATATGAAAGTATTTAAATTAAAATCCATGGGAAAATTAGCCATATTTATAAATATTTAAATTTTATTTAAAGCTTAAGAAAATAACTGTTCAATGTTATTGCACTCATTTTATTTTTATGAAAGACGACTTGTTTGTTGGGTAAAATATTTGTGCCACACAGTTTGCCATCAAAGGTTTTGACAATTGGGGAAAACCCTAAAATACTGAAAAATATTTTTCAATCAAACGGAATTTAACCAAAATAATTAATATACAACTTATACGCATTTTTTAATTAAACTAAATTATAAAATAGTATAAATGTATTAAAAACTACTAAAAACAAATACAATTTATTTTGGAAATAAAATTACACCAAAAAATAAGGACAAAATTTAATGTGCGCGCGCATCGGCGCCACCATATACAAAGATTGGGAGTGTTAAATTGATGAATAAGTATTGCAGAAAAATATAATAAAAATTCTAAATATAAATCGTTTTTACGTAAAAAAAATACAAAACAAATAATATACCCTAAACCTAAAAAAAAAAACAAAAAAAAAATAAACAAAATAAATGGCGTATGCGAAGAAATAAACAGTGGAAATCAACCGCAAAATAAGTGAAACAACAATATTTCTTTCATATGGAATGCCCCATAATGGACTAATTTCTCGAAAGCGACTTTCCTGAATTTTAATAGCCCAAGTTAGGGACTATTGAAATCCGCTTTCGAAATGCGTGCAACGCTCAATTTGAAAGATTTACAGAGCAACAACCTTTTTAATTTTTTTTATTTAAAAATGGAATGCACTATAAACGCCTAATTTTTTGAAAGGGACTGTTGTGTTTATAAAATTCAGAAACCGCTAAAATAAGTGGAAATATATATTTATTATTTTTATTTTATTTATTTATTTCAAAAATATGCCGCAAGCCCTTGGGGCCAAAATTGATATTTTAGTTTTGGTGTTAAAGGTGTCTACTGACTATCCTATTTAGTCGTACGATATGTCAGAAAATCGTGTGTGTTCATAAAGTATGATAGTGTGGCCCATGGTGAAATTAAATACCAGGTGACCGCATTGCTACAACAATTACAACAAGGCAAGAACAACAGGCATTTTTCTATATGAAAAACTTTCGTCACTGTCAAAAAGTTTTTTTTTTATATAACTTTTTGGCATTTTCAAATTCACCATGAATAATCAGCTGGCGCTACGCTATCACCTAGTATTTAAATTCACCTTGGTGTGGCCTATAAATTTAATTAAATAACAGATTTTTTTGACAAGTCTGTCCGACTTGCAAAAGTTTTTAAAAATTTTCATAAGATGATAGTTTCTATGCGATCAGAGTTTTATTTTCTAATACAGCTGAAAAGAAAACAACAATGTCGGCTTCATTGATTTAAAAAATAAATTATAATTTAAAGGACAGACGTTTAACATTTTTTAAATTTTTTGATTGTCACTCCATAACTCGAGAACGGCTCGACCGATTGCCATAAAATTTTTAGGGAAGGTACAGGGAGGAGTGATGATGGTTAGTTGATCTTGAAATCCAAAATCGGTCTAGCCATTCTCCAGTTATGATTTTTTTCCTGAAAAAATTCAACATTTGAAAAAAAAGTCCCCTAAAGTATGCTGTACAAATTTGCAAATAAATAAGAGCAGGCAGGTTGTGAATACATCTTATTCTATGAAATACAAATCAATAGTAAATACCGAGCGAAGCCGGGGCGGTCAGCTAGTTGTTTGTATAGTTTATACAATTTATTATTTTCACATATAACAACAAAATACAATGAATATAAGTTAATTTAAAAGGCGGAGGACTGCGTTTGTTTACATTAGCAAAAACATATGTGTTTGCATCTTTTTTGTGTAATAGTTTGGCACCTATGACATACTTTGATGCGATTTTCTTTTGAGTGTGATAGAAAACGGTAAGATTTTCCATTGAATGAATCGTACGATTGTATAGGATAGTGTGTCACGACTTCAAACCTTATTTTTTTAAAATACTAAAATTTATAACAGGGGCACCACAAAATTAGGTTCGTGTGTAGATGCTCTGTCCGTGGTTCTTTAAAGTTTTAAAATTCGTTAAAAATTGTCTTGTTGGTAATAAGCGAAACATTGCTATAGTTTTGTTTTTGTTTTATTTTTATATTGCACATGGTAAACACGTGCGTCAAAGAAAAAGGTTGTTGTAATGCGGTTAAAAATAGTTGCTTTCTTCATGTCGATAAATGCAACTCTGAACGCACATTTTTCTTGTACAGGTTTTTGTTTTGTTTTGATTAAACAATACGCCGCTAAATTACTGCAAGATAAAAAGAGATCACTACATATTACTAGCATAAGAATTTAAAAAGCAAAAGAAACTTGTCAAAACTCAAGAAGAAGCATTTTTGAATTCGTCGCAAATTAAAAAAAAATTGTATGATTAGAGAAAGACAAACAGTGTTATTAACCATTAAAAAATAAAACATGGCTGGAAGAGGTGGTTTTGAAAATCCTAGGTAAATATTAAGTTTTTTTTGTGTTAAATTATAAACAAATTTACTATAAAATTCAACAAATTGTGTTAATTAAAGTGTAAATTTTAACGTGCATCTGAAATTTTTTTGGAAAACGCAAAAGTGTGCATTTAAAATTGAAAGAAAAATTGGTGAATTTTTTTTTACTTTGCTTATGTGTGAATTTTGTTCGTCTTGAAATATAACGTTGCCGTACGCTATTTATTATTTTTAATGTATTTTTAGAGAATTCTAAGAACTCGTTAAAAAATTGTATAAAAAATAAAGTGTTCAACTAAATATGAAGGAAATTGATGTGAAAATTAAGAAGATTGAGTGACTTGTATTTAAAAAAATTTTGGTGGGGCTCAATCATTTTTCTAGTGAAGTCAGAAAATGTCAAAGTATGAAGAAAATGTGTTTTTTTGTCTTTAGTCTCTGCAAACAGCGACAGAGCTGCCGGTGTGCGCAGTCGCTGTTGCCAAAAATTATTCGCCTTGCAAAATTTTTCTATTTTTCATACTTTTTCCTCCCCTTCATAAAACTGAATGTAAATGCTTCATTGTTGATATTGTGTGTAGAGTCTAACCGCTACAGAGGAAGAAGTGTATATGAAATCACCTGCTTCAATGGCGAGCCCCCCATTTTTCTATTCCAACTGACTGAATGACTGACGGACTATGAAACGGTGTTTGCTTTGAATTTCTATTGTTTTTGGAATTCGATTGCCGGAAGTTGTGGCAGTAGTAGAGTAGTATGTAGTGTGGGAGAATTTTGGGTTGTGGACACATTGAGATTGGGAGAAATACGATAGTAATTCTTTTTAAGTTGTGTGTTGTTTTAATTATGACCATTTTTGTATTGTGCATATCAATTGCGTTGATTTGTTTTGTTTAATAAACTTTGAGTTATTATATAATTTATAGAGAGAGATCATATTATTTAATATAAGTGTAATAATAATTTATAGATCAAAGTATTTTTTTTGTAAGAATTGTATTTTATTAAAAAAAATCAGTAAATTTGGATAAAAATAATATAGGTGTAAAATAGGTGCCTAGTTTTTAGAGAAAGTTACCTTATAACATTGTTGGTTGCTATAGGAAATCAATTTCTTGTAACACCTAACAGATCACAAATTTTAAGGGAAGCCTACAAAAATACTACTTGAATTGTTTCTCTTGTAAAAATACATAGAGGAATTTTTTATAGTAATATCATTTTATGTTTAATGCACACGTTATGTTAAAATGCACACGAAAAGTATGATCGTTATCTCAAAGCATACAATTTTACTTTTAAAATGGAGAATATACTAAATAAAAAATAAAACAACAATTTTACCTCAAAGTCAATAAAAACGTTCTCAAAAATTGTCGTAGACCAATTCTTGGTGTTGCTAGAAATTAGTTTTGTAATTATATTCAGGCATGTGATGAAAATCGAAAACGAATGAGTTTTGGAAGTATGTACATTAGGCCGGGCCAATTTGTATGGAGCCGAAAAAATCGATTAGAGCCGCCCCCTAGGATGATTCTATGGACAATTCTAAGCAACTTTGGTGAAGGAACCATGGGTCTATCTCGATTTTCGAGTCTCCCACTTTTCAAAAAATGATTTTTTTCCCTATAACATCATTTTGATTCGAAATTCGATTTTTTATTCATCGTTATATTATCTTTTTTATGTGTATATGGGGGTTTTTGGGGTCGAGAAATTCATTTTTGATCTTTATTTTTACCTATGAACACCACCAGAGGGCGTTTCATGCATATTTGTAATATTTTTCGTCTATTTTCCGAGAAAAAATGTTCGGTAAAATTGATATTTATTTTATTTTTTTCAACAGAAATTCAACCTAAAAAATAAGAACATGTGTAAAAAAAAATTAATTTAGTGGAAGAAAAGCGGAATAAGTTATTTTTGAAAGTCTTTCTTGCTTTCAAGTCTGGGAAAAAAAAATCATTTTTTGAAAAGTGGGAGACTCGAAAATCGAGATAGACCCATGGTTTCTTCACCAAAGTTGCTTAGAATTGTCCATAGAATCATCCTAGGGGGCGGCTCTAATCGACAAAAATTTGGCCCGCCCTAATGTACATATATACATTTTAATGCATTTCTAATCTAATTTTTAAAATTTGTCTTTAAAGATTCTCTTTAGTAGCACAATATCTTTATATTTATGTGATAAAAGTTTTTCAATACAGAAATATTACGAAAAAATTAAATTCTAAACTCATTCGTTTTCCTTTTCGATTTCCATCACATGCCTGATTATATGACAAAATACAAATTTTATATTTTGAAGACGCTATACGCCAACAAAGCCAACCAAGAATGATAAAATAAAGATTACGCCAACGCGCGTAAAATTTTAAAATGTTCTGCGCATTTTGGAACTGTGACGCCACACATTCTGTGTTTCTATTGGCTAATTTTTTCTCACTTGTTTTTTTTACTCACGTTTTGCTTGCATTTGCTCACTGCACTCTTCAAGCATTAAACATTCGAGACAGCAGGCTACCGACTCGATTGCAATATATCAAAAATAAAATATACAGGGACCAAATTACCGCATTCGTGATCGAATGAGCTATCGTATCGAATAATGATTTCGATATCGAAATTACTATAAAATGTACTAAATTTCTAGCTCGATATCGTATGCCATAATCTCAAATAAGAAAATTACGATCAATTTTACTCGATATCGTATGCGGTAATTTGGCCCCAGGCTTATATGAGAGTGACTACATTGACGACAGCAGGCAACACGACTGCAGATTGTTGTCAATCTTGATTTTTTCGTCGCTGCCAAATTAAACTAAATGATGAAACAGAACACGACCGCAACTTCAAGCAAAAACGACTCTCCGTTTATATTTCCTCTGTGTACCAACCTGTAATGCCGACGGCTTTTCCAATTTTTGTCCACAAATCTTGTTTTAAATAAAAATGTTTGTACAATGGAGACTGCAAATTATATATGGAATCATGCTTTTATACTTCTTCAATAAATTTTTCTATAATATATATCACTTATTTTCTTTTAAATTACAAAAATCTCACTTAAACGTTTCTTTTGATTTTTTTTTTTTGTTTTTATTTTTCTTGCGCCAAAGCTGCAAAAACATGGGTTTGTTTACAAAATGTATAAAATTTAATAAAAGTATGGCAATATTGTTGAGAGCATTTGTCTCTTAAAGTGAGAGCATAAGAAAAAACGCTGTCAAAATAAAATAGATTCTATTTTCACGACCGCATTCTATGGCATAATTTTATGTCAAAATGTATGGAAAAAACGTTCAGCCCCAGTTCTGTTTCATCATTAATTTCTATTTTTGTTGGCGGCAAAACAAAAACCGTGTTGACCATATAGCAAATGTGTAAAGCAAATTAAATAAAATAAAAACCAAAATACAAAATTAATATGTTATGATCATTTATGCATCAAGAGTTGTTAAATGTATCAATAATATTATATTAATAATATTACATTTTATATTAATAAAAATGAGTGAAGTTTGTTAGCATGTCTGTAATCATGTAAATATGTTTATCGGATTTTGGAGGTTTCCGGCATATTTCATTATTGGAATCTTGTTTTTCTCGACAAGCCATACAATAAAAATAGTATCCGGTCCCAGGTTTTTCAATTTTATAAAACTGTGTTAATTGATTAATACAATTTGTATAAAATGTTTAAAAGTTTATTTTCATGAAAAGTTAAATAACTCAGTCAATTACTTATCAATTTTTAAACCCAAATATGCCTTGTAATCGTAAATAAACGTACTTTTTGAATAAATTCAATAGCACGATAGTTTCCTAATAAAATAATGTATTAAAACTTCACTAAAGTTGAATTTTTTTTTGAAAAATCTACAAAATTTGTGTTTGCTCCACAATAACACCAAAATGTCTCAAGTTTTTCCGAAAAAAATTTCGTTTCGATTTTTCTATAGAAGCAAAAACAGAATTAATTCCACTTTCGAACGGAATTAAATTCTGTGACATGGCTGATTAATTGTATGATCAGTCCTGTTAAACTAATTATGATAATATTCTAAATTTATAATCACCCCTATCGTGAAAATTCCACATGAAATTTGTTCCGTTTTATTTTTTTAACATTGAATTTTAATAGGAAAATGTGAAAAGGGAACAAATTTCATGTGGAATTTTCACGATAGGGGTGATTACGCTTGATTTTTTCTATGTTGGTGATAAATGACTTTTGCACGTTGAGTCATGTTGCTATATTTATTGTATAAAACTAAAGTAAGCTGCAATATTTATATGTACATAAAAAAGAGCAAGCGATAAGTAGTACAGTTTATACGGTATAAATTTAGATCATTTTATACTATATCAATAATTTGCATATTCAAAGTTAAAGCAAAATAACTTAAAATATTCTTAGAAAGGTTTCATAAATGAACATAAATCAAGGTAGAGATGTTGACATTTTATGATTTTCAATCATTTTTTCATTTTACGGAACTTTTTTTATACATTTTTTTTTTAGTTTCAAATGGGATTTAACTGAAATATTTGTCAATAAACTACAGAATATCATCTAAATTTTATCACTAAGATATGTCGCTTAAAGTATATCTGACTTGGGCAAAGCGTAGCTTCTGTTGTGATACCTTATGGCCATCGCACCATTCGTTCTGTATGTTTCTTGGACGTCGTAATTTTTGAGACATAGCCTTTTGATAGACAAGTTTTGTAGATAATTATTCATTTCCAAAGATTTGCACTTTTCATGTTCCCAAATTCTGGACAGTTAAATAGAAGAGTAACGCTTATATCACGTCTGAATTCATTCGAATTTATGGTGACACCGGCTGTCACAAGTGCGTCAGTCCTATTATTTCTTTCAATGTTTTTCTATATACATATTATATACATTGGAAATAATGATAAATTGCACAATTCTATGCAAATTTACTTTGTATTCCAATTAATTCTAAATTGCTCTTCTTAAACTTCTTTTGAAGAAAATAAAAATATAATGAGAGAGTAACTAACTAGCTTTCAACATTCACTTCTTGATATTTTCACATAGACAAGCTAGCAACTAGTTGATTACATCAATTATATCACAATATCGTTTAGGCGAGGCTATTGTATATCTCAACATCTTAATTATTCAATAATTTTTTTCTTTCAGAAATTTTGGAGATCGTGGTGGCAAGCAGATGCCCACTGAACCTCCATACCTTGCATATGTCGGCAATTTACCCCAAGGTCTTGTGCAAGGTGATGTGGTGAAAATTTTCCAAGATTTTGAAGTGAAAAATGTACGCTTGGTTAAGGATCGTGAAACAGATCAATTCAAAGGCTTTTGCTATGTGGAATTCGAGACACTGGACAATTTGGAACGGGCATTGGAATTCGACGGACGTATAAAATTGGATGACATTTCAGCGCCGTTAAGAATTGACATAGCTGAGCGTAAGAAAAATGATCGGTAAGCAACAGAAGCAAATATTGTAAATACATAACATCAACACATAAAATACACCTATTAAAATATGTTTCTTTTTTGTTTTTTTATAGCCAAGGCGGCGGTGGATTCAACAAACGTGGTCCACCTAGACAAGGTGGTGGTCACCAGCAAAACTTTGGTCGCGGTGGTGGAGGTAATCGCGGTGGAGATCGTGGTGGCGATCGCGGTGGTGATCGCGGCCATGATCGTGGTGGTGATCGGGATAATAGAGGTTCGTACAATGATAATCATGGTGGTCACAATGATAGAAATCGTGGAGGCGGAGGTGGTATGAATAGAGGATATAATGGTAAATTATAAGTTGCGTCTTATTATATGCCAAACACTTTTATTTTTTTTTAATTTTCACTTACCTTCCGTAGTGTTTAACAGCTAAATAGTAATTAAATTAGCACACTACATCTTACTTTCTTTTAAATTTTTTATTTTATATATACATATATTAGAGATAATTCAGAAATGATTTTTCTCTTGGCTTATATACACTTCTTTGGATCACACACACAAAACTACAACAAAAATGCATGCCAAAATTTGTATTATTACTCCCTATCTGCCTTACAACAAAATCCTCCTCGAACGAAATTATTATACATACTAGATTAACTAAAATTTAACAATTCAATTTATAAACTATTCACTTTTTTTTTTAGAGAAATGCTAAACTATTTCTTTTACGGCAGTAATATTTTCAAATATATATTAATGTTTACCACATTTTCCTCTTTATTTTCTTAATTATATTTCTTTAGATCGTCCTGCGAACCGTGGTCGTTATGGCAACTTCAATAATGATGATCGCTATAATGATCGCAATCATCATGATCGTAATCATCGTGAAGGTAGCTTTGGAGGCCAAAGTCGGGATGGCGGCGGCAACAATGAACGCTACAATAGTTTCAGCCGAAATCGTGGTGGTGATCGTGAGCAACGTGGTGGTGCAGGCGGTGGTAGCGGACATTTTAATCATGCTGATCGACCAACATCGGTGTCCTTAGGTAGTATAGGTAGGGTTTTACAAACCTTATCGTTATTTGTTTCTTCCATTTATTTATTAAAATAATAATATGCAGCATGTTTAGAGCATTTTGGAAATTGATGAGTTCGTAGTAGAATAAGGGCTGTTTTCATAAACGCAGTATGCAATGCAACATTTCATTTCATAGAGTTCATATTAGCATTTGGAAATATAATTTAAACATTTTTCTTTTAAGATTCTCTTTAATAGTCCAATATCTTTATATTTTATGTGATTAAAGTTTTTAAATTATATTCTAAATGCTATTATGAACTCTATGCAATGAAATGTTGCATGAATGAATGAAAATAAAAATTCATTTACTTAAGATAAAAATAACTGTAAATGGCGTTTATTTGAGAATTGTTTGGTTAAATATTTTCTAAATCCTTTTTGATTTAATTGCAACCCTCATTTTTTAATTACTATTTTTTTTTAATATTAATATTCATATTTCCTTCTGTAAACATTTCAAACAAATATTGCTCATTTGTAGCAGGCCCAGAACTCAAAAAACATTGTTTCAATTAAAATGATTTTGAAATGATTTTAGTATGATTTAAATAACATTGTTACAAATTGTTTGTTTAAAAAATTAAAAGAGATGCTTTTCAATTGATTTAAAACAAAAATATTTAATTTTGACCTTTAAGGCAACAAATCGAAGTAATACCGTAACTAAGAGGAATTTAACAAAAATCATTATTTTATGACTGAAAATCTACAGAATTGTTCACATGTAATCTGGTCGTATAAGTGTTTAAATATTTATGTAACAAAAAAGCGATTGCATACATTTCAACCACCAATATACACTCATTATTTTCATTCTTTAATATTGATGGATCGCATTAATTATTGAATATTGAAAGTTTCGATCCACCTGATTTGCATATTTATATCAAATTACTGGAATGAGGCAGCATACATTTCTGCAGCCATTGTTTAAATATGTATAAATATCAGAAGACAAAATTAGAGCTCTTCAGACCACCACTATAAATTGATAGCAAATACCGTCCTGCTTTTCACTTCGACTTGATTTGAAAACCATACTCCACACGTATTCTTCTTGTGATACATACACTGGCGATGTATTTTTTGTATGGTCATTGTAGGAGTTACAAGGATTTTAGTTTATTGAATGTAATATTTGCTTTGTAAGTTCTTGGTTTTTTTTTTATTTTGCACGTTTTTCTTTCTATTTTGTCAAAAAATATTCCGACTGATGTTGTTTTCAGCAGATTTTTAAAGAAGAGTATTGGTATTGCGGCCGGATGTTATTTAAGCAATGCTTTAGTGCTCAGTTCAAAATATAAAAAATTTGAGTTATTACCTGCTTGTGCCAAATGAGCAATATGTTTAATGAAAACTATTTTATCTTATTCTTTATTTAGAAAAAACTATATTAATATTTATTTATTTATTTGCAACAGATGACAGTGAAAGACCCCGACTTCAACTGAAACCCCGAACCGTAGATGCCCCCATTAATGGGCTGGCGGAGACTAAGCAAGCAGCTGCCATTTTTGGCGCTGCTAAACCACGTGAAGAAAAATTTAAAGATGAACCAGAAGACAATAATGCTGGTTCACCAAAAGAAGACAATTGAATGCATTAAATGAGATAAAAATAACAAACAATACAATATATAAAAAAGTTTTTTTTGAAGAGAATTTACCAAGAGGATTATATGCAAAGAGATACACACGACGACTACTAACCAAGCAGGCAACAACCACTTTATGCTAAATAAATAAACGATTAATACCAAAAAAGCCGATTTACGAACGCAAAAGAGAGAAATACTTCTATAAAATAATAATAAAAAAAAAAAAAAATCATCTGAAACACGCCAGAAAACGTGTATAAGTAGATTTTTGCTACTTTTTTTTTAAATATATTAAAAAAATATATGACCGGATTGAAAAACAAAACAATATACATTTTAAAAACAAAAGATAAATTCAAAATATTTTTTAAGTTAACAAGGAAAACTATTATAGAAAAAATGCAAACTTTTATTGAATGAGAAAACAAATTTACAAGCGAACAATACAAACAAGAGTTTTTAATAGAAATTTATTAATAAAATAAAACGTTACGCAAAGAAAATTAAGACGAAAAAGGACTTTTTCATCACTTAAAAGAGAAAATTACAGTGTTTAAGTGTTAAATAAAAGAGAGCGGAAAAATAAGGATTTTTTTTTTACAAAAAACTCCCCAAAAAAGATTTTAACTCTTTATAATTTTAAAATTGCAAAGAATTTAAAAGATATTATTAAATATAAACTGCTATTATTTCTCCAGCAGCAAACAACAACAACACTACATTATTAGCATAAAGAGAAAAAAGTTTAAATAATTATTTGCACATCTCTTAAACAACAAAATAAACCAGCTCCTTCTCCTCCCAAAGTAATACAACAAAATAACAAATTAAATATTATAAACAACAACAAAAACTATTTTTTAATTAAATATAACTTTAATACATATACTTATATACTTGCATTATATACATACATTATATACATACGATAAAAGCAAAAAATATTTAAATAAAAAAACCGAAAAAAACTAATTTAAATATACATACAAAAAAAATCTAACAAAACCACAATAACAAAAAGGTAAATATTGTAATTTAATTAAAAAAAAAAACTAAAAAATACTAAAAAAAAACAAACAATTTATGCAGGCTAAAGTTATAGATTTTTAATATTAAAATACAAAATATTTAATAATTAAATTTAAATAAACAATAAATATATTATAACAAACATACATATTTTGTAAAATTCTCCAATAGACTTTTTTTGGAAAAAAATAAGTAAAATATAAAAAAACTACAACTTTTGACTAAATACCAAAACACCCCCTCCATTTAACTTTAAAATTAAAAAGAACACATAACATAATATAATATAATAACAAACAAATTGGGCAATATTACTAAAATTTATACGTTTTAACAAAAAAAGAAACACTTTTTTAAAAGTTTTTAAAGCTGTTTTTATATTTAATTTATCTATTTTCGTATATATAAAATACTATTGGTTTAATATATCCTCCACTCCCCTCCCTTCACACTTCAAACTACAAGTCCTTTTACCACTCTCTTTATATATCCGCAAAATCTCTTTACATTTATAATTCCTCTTAATTATAATTTTATTTAGTTTCTTCTTGTACCAATTTTTTATTTAAAAAGAAAAAACACAATTTTTTTTTTAGTAATTTTAGATTAAATTAAGCAACTTCTCCTGTTACAAAAACACTTAACAACAAATTCTATATATTTTATTTTTTTTGTATTTTTAACACATTTATTGTTTTCAAAGCGAAAAATATAAAGATATAAAATTTTACATAAAAATAAATAAATTTTGTTTATTTTTTTTCTCTAAACTACATACATATATTTTATTATTCTTTTTTTGTTTGTTTGTTTGTTTTTTTGTTAAAAAATTCTTAAGAAAAGCAAAATCAAAACATTTGTCATTTCAATTCTCTCATTTTATTTAAAAAATCCTCCCTAGTTCCCTAATTTTAATTTTAGTTTCTTTTCTAAACACAGCATACATTTAAATTTAACTAACGAGAGAAAAATTTAATAAACTAATAAAAAAAAAAAAACAAAAAAGAAAAAAAATTAAGTAAGAATTAAAATAAAAAAAAAAATAAGAACAAAAAAATAAATTTACTTATATATTGCATATAAAATTACTTTTTTGTATAAGAAATAAATAAAACAAAAATATTAAGTATATTTAAATATACTTTAAAGTAATATTATAATAATATAATAAAACTGAATAAAAATGCATACATTTAATAATTTTATGTTTAATAAATTAATAATAAAAATAATAAAACATAAAAAAATCGGAAAACTTGTTTTCATTTTACTTTCTATTTTAGATTAGATTTTAAAGACTGTCACTCATTTGGTTTCGGTTCGGTTCATTTCATTTTCCTTGTGACAACCTAATAATATTTTCAAGAGCTACATTGTCTGACATTTGAATTGGGGCTAGGGTTTGGGATTTCCTGAACAATTTTATTTCATGAAAAAATGCTTTCCGGGAAATTAATTAAAGCTTAAATCATAAGTATTAAGGTTAAGTATTCTATGGATTCTACACATTTTTATATCATTTATTAATAAAAAAATTAAATTATATTTTATAAAAATAAAATAATATTTTAATTTCATCTAATCACAGAGAAAAATCTCTCTTATTATAAAGGCAATCTACTTTGATAAATGCATGTTGTGTTGTAGTCGAGGCAACACAACATTTTAGTGTTATAAACGCGAATCGGGCCCTAAAATTCCAACTGATACATAACGGATGCATTTATATTGAAAACACATTTTAATCTTTAATTGTATATTTGATTTTATTAAGTTTTCTATTGTTGGCTTACATTTACAAATAAATTTTACACATCTATATTAAATTATAATATAATTTACCCTTGTAAACAATTTTTATTCCGAAAAGTTTATAATTAAATACAATTTATAATTTATTAGTTTTAATTAGATTTGTATTTTCAGTTATTATTTAAGTTATTATAAAATATAGCAGTTTCATGTTATTGTTGTGTTTTTTCTAAAGTTCCAAAGTTTGTAATTGTTTACTCTTATTAAATATTGTTTGTTTTACAAAACGTTTTTAAGAAAACTAGTAAATAAACAAGATTAAGAACAGGCTCTCATTTATTTGCAATTAAATGAAAGTGATTTATACAGCATACTTTACGCAGGTATATAATACAGAAATTACCTAAAACTCAAAATTTGTATGGGATTTCGGAAAAAATTTTGTCCTATCAAAATTCTGAGTCCATATTCGGATTCAGCGTGTGGGTTCACGGTGAATAGGTGTTTCCAGCCCAATCGGACGGCAAATTTAGGAGAAAAATGCAAAAAACATAAAATCTTGTATTAATAGAAAATTCATTTTAAACATCTACACATACATACACAGACTCTCATTTATTTGTAATTAAATGAGAGTGATTTGTATAGCATACTTTACGCAGGTATATTATACAGAAATTACCTAAAACTCAAAATTTGTATGGGATTTCGGAAAAAATTTTGTCCTATCAAAATTCTGAGTCCATATTCGGATTCAGCGTGTGGGTTCACGGTGAATAGGTGTTTCCAGCCCAATCGGACGGCAAATTTAGGAGAAAAATGCAAAAAACATAAAATCTTGTATTAATAGAAAATTCATTTTAAACATCTACACATACATACACAGACTCTCATTTATTTGTAATTAAATGAGAGTGATTTGTATAGCATACTTTACGCAGGTATATAATACAGAAATTACCTAAAACTCAAAATTTGTATGGGATTTCGGAAAAAATTTTGTCCTATCAAAATTCTGAGTCCATATTCGGATTCAGCGTGTGGGTTCACGGTGAATAGGTGTTTCCAGCCCAATCGGACGGCAAATTTAGGAGAAAAATGCAAAAAACATAAAATCTTGTATTAATAGAAAATTCATTTTAAACATCTACACATACATACACAGACTCTCATTTATTTGTAATTAAATGAGAGTGATTTGTATAGCATACTTTACGCAGGTATATAATACAGAAATTACCTAAAACTCAAAATTTGTATGGGATTTCGGAAAAAATTTTGTCCTATCAAAATTCTGAGTCCATATTCGGATTCAGCGTGTGGGTTCACGGTGAATAGGTGTTTCCAGCCCAATCGGACGGCAAATTTAGGAGAAAAATGCAAAAAACATAAAATCTTGTATTAATAGAAAATTCATTTTAAACATCTACACATACATACACAGACTCTCATTTATTTGTAATTAAATGAGAGTGATTTGTATAGCATACTTTACGCAGGTATATAATACAGAAATTACCTAAAACTCAAAATTTGTATGGGATTTCGGAAAAAATTTTGTCCTATCAAAATTCTGAGTCCATATTCGGATTCAGCGTGTGGGTTCACGGTGAATAGGTGTTTCCAGCCCAATCGGACGGCAAATTTAGGAGAAAAATGCAAAAAACATAAAATCTTGTATTAATAGAAAATTCATTTTAAACATCTACACATACATACACAGACTCTCATTTATTTGTAATTAAATGAGAGTGATTTGTATAGCATACTTTACGCAGGTATATAATACAGAAATTACCTAAAACTCAAAATTTGTATGGGATTTCGGAAAAAATTTTGTCCTATCAAAATTCTGAGTCCATATTCGGATTCAGCGTGTGGGTTCACGGTGAATAGGTGTTTCCAGCCCAATCGGACGGCAAATTTAGGAGAAAAATGCAAAAAACATAAAATCTTGTATTAATAGAAAATTCATTTTAAACATCTACACATACATACACAGACTCTCATTTATTTGTAATTAAATGAGAGTGATTTGTATAGCATACTTTACGCAGGTATATAATACAGAAATTACCTAAAACTCAAAATTTGTATGGGATTTCGGAAAAAATTTTGTCCTATCAAAATTCTGAGTCCATATTCGGATTCAGCGTGTGGGTTCACGGTGAATAGGTGTTTCCAGCCCAATCGGACGGCAAATTTAGGAGAAAAATGCAAAAAACATAAAATCTTGTATTAATAGAAAATTCATTTTAAACATCTACACATACATACACAGACTCTCATTTATTTGTAATTAAATGAGAGTGATTTGTATAGCATACTTTACGCAGGTATATAATACAGAAATTACCTAAAACTCAAAATTTGTATGGGATTTCGGAAAAAATTTTGTCCTATCAAAATTCTGAGTCCATATTCGGATTCAGCGTGTGGGTTCACGGTAAATAGGTGTTTCCAGCCCAATCGGACGGCAAATTTAGGAGAAAAATGCAAAAACATAAAATTTTGCATTAATAGAAAATTAATTTTAAACATCTACACATACATACACAGACTCTCATTTATTTGTAATTAAATGAGAGTGATTTGTATAGCATACTTTACGCAGGTATATAATACAGAAATTACCTAAAACTCAAAATTTGTATGGGATTTCGGAAAAAATTTTGTCCTATCAAAATTCTGAGTCCATATTCGGATTCAGCGTGTTGGTTCACGGTAAATAGGTGTTTCCAGCCCAATCGGACGGCAAATTTAGGAGAAAAATGCAAAAAACATAAAATCTTGTATTAATAGAAAATTAATTTTAAACATCTACACATACATACACAGACTCTCATTTATTTGTAATTAAATGAGAGTGATTTGTATAGCATACTTTACGCAGGTATATTATACAGAAATTACCTAAAACTCAAAATTTGTATGGGATTTCGGAAAAAAATTTGTCCTATCAAAATTCTGAGTCCATATTCGGATTCAGCGTGTGGGTTCACGGTAAATAGGTGTTTCCAGCCCAATCGGACGGCAAATTTAGGAGAAAAATGCAAAAAACATAAAATCTTGTATTAATAGAAAATTCATTTTAAACATCTACACATACATACACAGACTCTCATTTATTTGTAATTAAATGAGAGTGATTTGTATAGCATACTTTACGCAGGTATATTATACAGAAATTACCTAAAACTCAAAATTTGTATGGGATTTCGGAAAAAATTTTGTCCTATCAAAATTCTGAGTCCATATTCGGATTCAGCGTGTGGGTTCACGGTAAATAGGTGTTTCCAGCCCAATCGGACGGCAAATTTAGGAGAAAAATGCAAAAACATAAAATCTTGTATTAATAGAAAATTCATTTTAAACATCTACACATACATACACAGACTCTCATTTATTTGTAATTCAATGAGAGTGATTTGTATAGCATACTTTACGCAGGTATATAATACAGAAATTACCTAAAACTCAAAATTTGTATGGGATTTCGGAAAAAATTTTGTCCTATCAAAATTCTGAGTCCATATTCGGATTCAGCGTGTGGGTTCACGGTGAATAGGTGTTTCCAGCCCAATCGAACGGCAAATTTAGGAGAAAAATGCAAAAAACATAAAATCTTGTATTAATAGAAAATTCATTTTAAACATCTACACATACATACACAGACTCTCATTTATTTGTAATTAAATGAGAGTGATTTGTATAGCATACTTTACGCAGGTATATTATACAGAAATTACCTAAAACTCAAAATTTGTATGGGATTTCGGAAAAAATTTTGTCCTATCAAAATTCTGAGTCCATATTCGGATTCAGCGTGTGGGTTCACGGTGAATAGGTGTTTCCAGCCCAATCGGACGGCAAATTTAGGAGAAAAATGCAAAAAACATAAAATCTTGTATTAATAGAAAATTAATTTTAAACATCTACACATACATACACAGACTCTCATTTATTTGTAATTAAATGAGAGTGATTTGTATAGCATACTTTACGCAGGTATATAATACAGAAATTACCTAAAACTCAAAATTTGTATGGGATTTCGGAAAAAATTTTGTCCTATCAAAATTCTGAGTCCATATTCGGATTCAGCGTGTGGGTTCACGGTGAATAGGTGTTTCCAGCCCAATCGAACGGCAAATTTAGGAGAAAAATGCAAAAAACATAAAATCTTGTATTAATAGAAAATTCATTTTAAACATCTACACATACATACACAGACTCTCATTTATTTGTAATTAAATGAGAGTGATTTGTATAGCATACTTTACGCAGGTATATTATACAGAAATTACCTAAAACTCAAAATTTGTATGGGATTTCGGAAAAAATTTTGTCCTATCAAAATTCTGAGTCCATATTCGGATTCAGCGTGTGGGTTCACGGTGAATAGGTGTTTCCAGCCCAATCGGACGGCAAATTTAGGAGAAAAATGCAAAAAACATAAAATCTTGTATTAATAGAAAATTCATTTTAAACATCTACACATACATACACAGACTCTCATTTCTTTGTAATTCAATGAGAGTGATTTGTATAGCATACTTTACGCAGGTATATTATACAGAAATTACCTAAAACTCAAAATTTGTATGGGATTTCGGAAAAAATTTTGTCCTATCAAAATTCTGAGTCCATATTCGGATTCAGCGTGTGGGTTCACGGTAAATAGGTGTTTCCAGCCCAATCGGACGGCAAATTTAGGAGAAAAATGCAAAAAACATAAAATCTTGTATTAATAGAAAATTCATTTTAAACATCTACACATACATACACAGACTCTCATTTATTTGTAATTAAATGAGAGTGATTTGTATAGCATACTTTACGCAGGTATATTATACAGAAATTACCTAAAACTCAAAATTTGTATGGGATTTCGGAAAAAATTTTGTCCTATCAAAATTCTGAGTCCATATTCGGATTCAGCGTGTGGGTTCACGGTGAATAGGTGTTTCCAGCCCAATAGGACGGCAAATTTAGGAGAAAAATGCAAAAAACATAAAATCTTGTATTAATAGAAAATTAATTTTAAACATCTACACATACAGACACAGACTCTCATTTATTTGTAATTAAATGAGAGTGATTTGTATAGCATACTTTACGCAGGTATATTATACAGAAATTACCTAAAACTCAAAATTTGTATGGGATTTCGGAAAAAAATTTGTCCTATCAAAATTCTGAGTCCATATTCGGATTCAGCGTGTGGGTTCACGGTAAATAGGTGTTTCCAGCCCAATCGGACGGCAAATTTAGGAGAAAAATGCAAAAAACATAAAATCTTGTATTAATAGAAAATTAATTTTAAACATCTACACATACATACACAGACTCTCATTTATTTGTAATTAAATGAGAGTGATTTGTATAGCATACTTTACGCAGGTATATTATACAGAAATTACCTAAAACTCAAAATTTGTATGGGATTTCGGAAAAAATTTTGTCCTATCAAAATTCTGAGTCCATATTCGGATTCAGCGTGTGGGTTCACGGTAAATAGGTGTTTCCAGCCCAATCGGACGGCAAATTTAGGAGAAAAATGCAAAAAACATAAAATCTTGTATTAATAGAAAATTCATTTTAAACATCTACACATACATACACAGACTCTCATTTATTTGTAATTAAATGAGAGTGATTTGTATAGCATACTTTACGCAGGTATATTATACAGAAATTACCTAAAACTCAAAATTTGTATGGGATTTCGGAAAAAATTTTGTCCTATCAAAATTCTGAGTCCATATTCGGATTCAGCGTGTGGGTTCACGGTGAATAGGTGTTTCCAGCCCAATCGAACGGCAAATTTAGGAGAAAAATGCAAAAAACATAAAATCTTGTATTAATAGAACACAGACTCTCATTTATTTGTAATTCAATGAGAGTGATTTGTATAGCATACTTTACGCAGGTATATAATACAGAAATTACCTAAAACTCAAAATTTGTATGGGATTTCGGAAAAAATTTTGTCCTATCAAAATTCTGAGTCCATATTCGGATTCAGCGTGTGGGTTCACGGTAAATAGGTGTTTCCAGCCCAATCGGACGGCAAATTTAGGAGAAAAATGCAAAAAACATAAAATCTTGTATTAATAGAAAATTCATTTTAAACATCTACACATACATACACAGACTCTCATTTATTTGTAATTAAATGAGAGTGATTTGTATAGCATACTTTACGCAGGTATATAATACAGAAATTACCTAAAACTCAAAATTTGTATGGGATTTCGGAAAAAATTTTGTCCTATCAAAATTCTGAGTCCATATTCGGATTCAGCGTGTGGGTTCACGGTGAATAGGTGTTTCCAGCCCAATCGGACGGCAAATTTAGGAGAAAAATGCAAAAAACATAAAATCTTGTATTAATAGAAAATTCATTTTAAACATCTACACATACATACACAGACTCTCATTTATTTGTAATTAAATGAGAGTGATTTGTATAGCATACTTTACGCAGGTATATTATACAGAAATTACCTAAAACTCAAAATTTGTATGGGATTTCGGAAAAAATTTTGTCCTATCAAAATTCTGAGTCCATATTCGGATTCAGCGTGTGGGTTCACGGTAAATAGGTGTTTCCAGCCCAATCGGACGGCAAATTTAGGAGAAAAATGCAAAAAACATAAAATCTTGTATTAATAGAAAATTCATTTTAAACATCTACACATACATACACAGACTCTCATTTATTTGTAATTAAATGAGAGTGATTTGTATAGCATACTTTACGCAGGTATATAATACAGAAATTACCTAAAACTCAAAATTTGTATGGGATTTCGGAAAAAATTTTGTCCTATCAAAATTCTGAGTCCATATTCGGATTCAGCGTGTGGGTTCACGGTGAATAGGTGTTTCCAGCCCAATCGAACGGCAAATTTAGGAGAAAAATGCAAAAAACATAAAATCTTGTATTAATAGAAAATTCATTTTAAACATCTACACATACATACACAGACTCTCATTTATTTGTAATTAAATGAGAGTGATTTGTATAGCATACTTTACGCAGGTATATTATACAGAAATTACCTAAAACTCAAAATTTGTATGGGATTTCGGAAAAAATTTTGTCCTATCAAAATTCTGAGTCCATATTCGGATTCAGCGTGTGGGTTCACGGTAAATAGGTGTTTCCAGCCCAATCGGACGGCAAATTTAGGAGAAAAATGCAAAAAACATAAAATCTTGTATTAATAGAAAATTCATTTTAAACATCTACACATACATACACAGACTCTCATTTATTTGTAATTAAATGAGAGTGATTTGTATAGCATACTTTACGCAGGTATATAATACAGAAATTACCTAAAACTCAAAATTTGTATGGGATTTCGGAAAAAATTTTGTCCTATCAAAATTCTGAGTCCATATTCGGATTCAGCGTGTGGGTTCACGGTGAATAGGTGTTTCCAGCCCAATCGAACGGCAAATTTAGGAGAAAAATGCAAAAAACATAAAATCTTGTATTAATAGAAAATTCATTTTAAACATCTACACATACATACACAGACTCTCATTTATTTGTAATTAAATGAGAGTGATTTGTATAGCATACTTTACGCAGGTATATTATACAGAAATTACCTAAAACTCAAAATTTGTATGGGATTTCGGAAAAAATTTTGTCCTATCAAAATTCTGAGTCCATATTCGGATTCAGCGTGTGGGTTCACGGTAAATAGGTGTTTCCAGCCCAATCGGACGGCAAATTTAGGAGAAAAATGCAAAAAACATAAAATCTTGTATTAATAGAAAATTCATTTTAAACATCTACACATACATACACAGACTCTCATTTATTTGTAATTAAATGAGAGTGATTTGTATAGCATACTTTACGCAGGTATATAATACAGAAATTACCTAAAACTCAAAATTTGTATGGGATTTCGGAAAAAATTTTGTCCTATCAAAATTCTGAGTCCATATTCGGATTCAGCGTGTGGGTTCACGGTGAATAGGTGTTTCCAGCCCAATCGGACGGCAAATTTAGGAGAAAAATGCAAAAAACATAAAATCTTGTATTAATAGAAAATTCATTTTAAACATCTACACATACATACACAGACTCTCATTTATTTGTAATTAAATGAGAGTGATTTGTATAGCATACTTTACGCAGGTATATTATACAGAAATTACCTAAAACTCAAAATTTGTATGGGATTTCGGAAAAAATTTTGTCCTATCAAAATTCTGAGTCCATATTCGGATTCAGCGTGTGGGTTCACGGTAAATAGGTGTTTCCAGCCCAATCGGACGGCAAATTTAGGAGAAAAATGCAAAAAACATAAAATCTTGTATTAATAGAAAATTCATTTTAAACATCTACACATACATACACAGACTCTCATTTATTTGTAATTCAATGAGAGTGATTTGTATAGCATACTTTACGCAGGTATATAATACAGAAATTACCTAAAACTCAAAATTTGTATGGGATTTCGGAAAAAATTTTGTCCTATCAAAATTCTGAGTCCATATTCGGATTCAGCGTGTGGGTTCACGGTGAATAGGTGTTTCCAGCCCAATCGAACGGCAAATTTAGGAGAAAAATGCAAAAAACATAAAATCTTGTATTAATAGAAAATTCATTTTAAACATCTACACATACATACACAGACTCTCATTTATTTGTAATTAAATGAGAGTGATTTGTATAGCATACTTTACGCAGGTATATTATACAGAAATTACCTAAAACTCAAAATTTGTATGGGATTTCGGAAAAAATTTTGTCCTATCAAAATTCTGAGTCCATATTCGGATTCAGCGTGTGGGTTCACGGTAAATAGGTGTTTCCAGCCCAATCGGACGGCAAATTTAGGAGAAAAATGCAAAAAACATAAAATCTTGTATTAATAGAAAATTCATTTTAAACATCTACACATACATACACAGACTCTCATTTATTTGTAATTAAATGAGAGTGATTTGTATAGCATACTTTACGCAGGTATATAATACAGAAATTACCTAAAACTCAAAATTTGTATGGGATTTCGGAAAAAATTTTGTCCTATCAAAATTCTGAGTCCATATTCGGATTCAGCGTGTGGGTTCACGGTGAATAGGTGTTTCCAGCCCAATCGGACGGCACATTTAGGAGAAAAATGCAAAAAACATAAAATCTTGTATTAATAGAAAATTCATTTTAAACATCTACACATACATACACAGACTCTCATTTATTTGTAATTAAATGAGAGTGATTTGTATAGCATACTTTACGCAGGTATATTATACAGAAATTACCTAAAACTCAAAATTTGTATGGGATTTCGGAAAAAATTTTGTCCTATCAAAATTCTGAGTCCATATTCGGATTCAGCGTGTGGGTTCACGGTAAATAGGTGTTTCCAGCCCAATCGGACGGCAAATTTAGGAGAAAAATGCAAAAAACATAAAATCTTGTATTAATAGAAAATTCATTTTAAACATCTACACATACATACACAGACTCTCATTTATTTGTAATTAAATGAGAGTGATTTGTATAGCATACTTTACGCAGGTATATTATACAGAAATTACCTAAAACTCAAAATTTGTATGGGATTTCGGAAAAAATTTTGTCCTATCAAAATTCTGAGTCCATATTCGGATTCAGCGTGTGGGTTCACGGTAAATAGGTGTTTCCAGCCCAATCGGACGGCAAATTTAGGAGAAAAATGCAAAAAACATAAAATCTTGTATTAATAGAAAATTCATTTTAAACATCTACACATACATACACAGACTCTCATTTATTTGTAATTAAATGAGAGTGATTTGTATAGCATACTTTACGCAGGTATATAATACAGAAATTACCTAAAACTCAAAATTTGTATGGGATTTCGGAAAAAATTTTGTCCTATCAAAATTCTGAGTCCATATTCGGATTCAGCGTGTGGGTTCACGGTGAATAGGTGTTTCCAGCCCAATCGGACGGCAAATTTAGGAGAAAAATGCAAAAAACATAAAATCTTGTATTAATAGAAAATTCATTTTAAACATCTACACATACATACACAGACTCTCATTTATTTGTAATTAAATGAGAGTGATTTGTATAGCATACTTTACGCAGGTATATTATACAGAAATTACCTAAAACTCAAAATTTGTATGGGATTTCGGAAAAAATTTTGTCCTATCAAAATTCTGAGTCCATATTCGGATTCAGCGTGTGGGTTCACGGCGAATAGGTGTTTCCAGCCCAATCGGACGGCAAATTTAGGAGAAAAATGCAAAAAACATAAAATCTTGTATTAATAGAAAATTAATTTTAAACATCTACACATACATACACACACTCTCATTTATTTGTAATTAAATGAGAGTGATTTGTATAGCATACTTTACGCAGGTATATAATACAGAAATTACCTAAAACTCAAAATTTGTATGGGATTTCGGAAAAAATTTTGTCCTATCAAAATTCTGAGTCCATATTCGGATTCAGCGTGTGGGTTCACGGCGAATAGGTGTTTCCAGCCCAATCGGACGGCAAATTTAGGAGAAAAATGCAAAAAACATAAAATCTTGTATTAATAGAAAAATTCATTTTAAACATCTACACATACATACACAGACTCTCATTTATTTGTAATTAATTTATTACTTTAGGAGAAAAATGCAAAAAACATAAAATCCTTTGTTTTACTAAATATTAAACCATGATTGTAGGTGCGATATTTTTTATTTGGATTATTTATAGATCTTTTTTAAAATACAAAATGATTAAGAGTACTCCATTAACTTTTAAAAACAGGATAACTTTTAGTTTTTTTTTAACTTTTTTCGATGCGAAAACATCTCCCAACAAGACATTGTGATTAACAACTTCGTACATCAAGGCACCAGATTTTGGCTAAACTCTCGTCTGCAACTAAACAAACTAGGAAAATATCAAGACATTCCAAAACCAGTGGAACTTATGTAATGGTATCTGTACTAGAAAACTCATTCGATATTCACTGAATACTTGGTCATCTCTGTTAGAGATGAGCGGTATTCGCTTAAAAGAAACGAAAGAAAATTGGGGAAAATTTCATAGCCACTAAATCAGATTACCTAACAATCATTTGATGGCTATCGGGTACGTCCCCTGTAAATATGTATTTACGAAAGTTTATTTATCATACAGCAATCAAAGTTATTGAACCAATTTTAATTGTATTTTTTTGTCGTTGATTTCAAATATCGCATAAACGAAATATGTATCTACAAAATTAAGATATTGAAAGCATTTTAAGAACAATTAATTACATTCCAACTTGATGCTCGAGTTCTAACTCGAAAGTACCAAAGATAAAATGTTGGTTAAAGCTGCCGGGAAAATCATTTTAATCGCATTATAAGTTCCGTTATTATTTAAACGAATAAATGGATATGTAATACTTTCTAAAAAATTGTGAAAATTTTGAATATTTTTTCTTCGAAACATATTATTTATATTATAAAGTTAAAGTGCTAAAGCTGCAGTGTAATCCATGAAGATTTAATAAAATATTATGCTTCTGTATGTGTTTTATATTAATATAAGCAAAACATCTAGAAAATTACTGTCTTAATTCTAAATTTTAATTTAAACTTAAGGAAATTTTCATAAATTCTAAAAAAAAAAAAAAAATTTAAGCCAATTTATTTCATTTATTTACTATGTATTTATTTTAATTAATTTGTTTTAATAAACAATTTACATACACACACACACATTTTATTACGTTTTGCCTAAATTTGTTGTTTATATTGTAAATGTTAATACATATTTATTGTTACAAGATTTTGAATTTAAAAAAAAATCAAAATAAATGATTTCAAAAATAGTTTGTGTTATTTTACTTGATTGTTTTAAGAGTTACATATGTATGTAAATAAAGAAAGTTATTCTTTATAAGTATTCAAAAATTTTGTCAATATCATCGTTGGTCAAAAATGCAATATCGGAATTCGTTTATAGTTATGCTCATTATGCCATTGCCAAATCATCAAATCCATGTGCCGAGAGATGAGCTAAATCTCACGCTTTAGCACCCGGTATTTTCGATAGAACCTTGGAGAGATCAACACCAGTTAGGGCATTGATGGAGGGTGGCAATTGGGCCACAAGGCGTGTAACATCGTTGGTTACATTGTCATTGCCACCGATAAGAACAATTTCTTCAGTTTTAGCCAAAGGAGCGGCAATTTCAGCAGCAATCTGTTCCAAAAAAAATTGCTTTAGAAAATAGTTTTAAGGCAAAAACTTTAAATCGCTTACCTTGGGCAGTGATTCCAAAACAATACTCATAATAGCAGCATCGCCATATTCTTTGTAGACATGGGCCTTCATGCGCATACGTTCAGCTTCGGCCTTACCCACCAATTCAATGGCATGAGCCTCGGCAGCACCAATTTTACGTATCTTTTCGGCTTCTGCACGGGCCATTTCAATGGTTTGACATCTATTGGAAATAATAATTTAGTTAGTATATAAAAAATCATTGGCTAAAAAATAATAACACTTACTGTTTGCCCTGGGCTATGGTTTGTACTCTATGTGCTTCAGCTTCGGCGGGTAATCTGACCGTGCTGATCAACTCTCTGTCTTTACGTTGTACTTCTTGTGATTCAATTTCGATTTGTTTACGTCTCTCTACGACATCGATTTGTATTTCTTCGTTACGTATCTTTTGGCGTATTTTCGCTGCCTGCAATTCGTAGGCCAATTGAGATTCAGCCTTGGCCGTATTCGTTTCCTGATCGAAGTGGGCCTTTTGCAATTTGAAGAGACGTGCATTGTCCTCAATCTTCGTATCGGTGGAATATTTAACATCCATGGCGCTCTTCTCACACTCGGCTTCACGTATGCCGGCATCACGATTGGCTTCGGCTACACCGGCATCGGCATCACGTTTAACAATGGCCGTTTGTGCTTTGCCCAGCGAGGCCAAATATTGGACATCATCGTAGACGTCCTTGATGGTGAACGAAAGAATTTCGATTCCCATGCGACCGACATCAGGTGCGGCAACCTCGCGCACTAAGGCTGCGAATTGATCGCGATCTTTGTATACCTCTTCGACTGTAAGAGTTCCTGTGGAAATAAGAGAGAGAGAGAGAGGGAAATTAATTTCGGTTTTAAGTTTATCTTTTAACAAATTAGTATTTCTAGATAAAAATCTTATAGCTATTTATTTAAGATATTAATACAAAATTCTTTGAACCGGAATTAATGAAAGTACATTAATGGACGGGTGGTTGAATTTAGAACCCGCTAAGCATGTTTTGTTATAAACAATCCATATAGCCAGTCGTATTAATAAGGTATATGCGACACGGGAACTAAAACATTTAGTTAATCAGTCTTAGTATGAGTGTCGTTTTCTCTTTCGTAATAGATTAAAGATAAAATTAAGTTTGTTTCTTTAATCTATTACGAAACAGTCGTTGTCGTAAAATGTAAACGACATTCATAATAATCAGCTGATTGATTTGTTGCATACAACTTATTAATACGCCTTGATCTACAGTTTGTGGAAATGTTGTTGTCTGTTAGAGTCCGACCTTTTTTAAAGAAAAAACATAGATTATGTAATTTTAAAGGTAATACACCTTTTTAATATAATTTAATTTACCTTGAAATCACTGCATAGGTCAGACCCAAAATTAGAGTCAGTTTAAAAGTACCCATCCAAATCATGGACATATTTATTTAGAATATATTCTTGACAAATCAATTGATTTAAATTAATATGGTTTGAATTGTAGTTACGATTCTCGTTAATTTAATTAGTTTAAAAACTGCTTAAGAAATAAATTAAAATTTTTATAGTTTCAAAAAGGCTTCACACTTTTGAATTTTTATTTCATTTAATTAATTATTAATAAATACTTATAATATTTTAAGTATTTTTTTTATTTATTTCCAAAAATTGTTTTCTATTAATTTTTAATTATTAAGGTTTCTTGTATTTTTATTGACTTTTGTTTGTTTAGTTTCTTTCTTTAATTTATTATAATATACATATGTAGATGCTTTCAAAGGTTTTACTCAAATAACTGCCTTTAGTTATTAATTTCTATTTAAATAAAAATCGAAAATTGTTTCAGTTATCTTTTGCTGCCTTTGCCACTTAATTTAAACAAAATTAGCACTTAGCTAAAACTTAATTGTTTCTATTGTATTTTTTGTGTTCGTTATCTCTGATACAAGCAATTTTAAATCAAATTTTAATTTGATAATTATTTCTGTCCTCATCAGTCCGAGATATTATTATTGAAATTGACGTCATTATGCGGCTGTTCAAAAAGTGATAAGAACTCAACATTGTCAACAATAACAACTAAAATATTAACTGATGAGATTTGTAATAAAACTTAGAAATTGTATTGTTTTCAATCGATCATTACTTTTTGCCCACTTGTGTCATTAAATAGATTTTACCTGTAAAACATTAACGATATTTTCAAAAAGAACTTTTTTTTTTCAAAAGAAAATAAAAATAAGATTTTTTATGAAAATTAAAAGCTGTATACAGACGGTTGTCAGGTGTAACAACATTTGTATTACTCGTATAAAGGCGAATTCACCCATTTGTTCGGACAAATTCTTTCTTTCTCTTAAAAAGAGAGGCGTCAAATTTTATATGAAAAAACTTTGTCCGGAGCTATGATAAATTTTGGACCGCTCTGCACAAAATTTGTAGATCGAATTTGCCTTCATTTACCACTCATTTGTGGTGAAATTTGTTTGCATACTTGCAAAATTTATGATCGGTAAAACCCCAATTTCGGGAGGCATTTGTATGGGGGCCAGGTGAAATAATGAACCGATTTCAACCAGTTTCAATCACATCCGTCCTTGGGCCGAACAAATTTCACGTACCAAATTTGATTGAAATATCTTCAAAATTGCGATCTGTACTCTGCGCACAAGCTTAACATAAACAACCAGCCAGATGGACGGATATCGTTAAATCAACTCAGGAAGTGATTCTGAGTCGATCGGTATAATTTAAGGTGGGTGTTGGACCAATATTTCGGGGCGTTACAAACATCAATTACTTAAGTTTTTTTTTTTTTTAATTTTCACACCATGCAAGTGTCTCGATAATATAAACATTTAATTTTTGTGTGTTTGAGATAATTTGGCAAATTAAATGGATTTTTACACGTGTTTTATACGTAAAGACGTTATTTATTTATTATAGGAACCATACAAAAGTTATAGTTTTATTTAATTTGGTTTTAAATACATACATATATTTACCAGCTTTTTGGTATAAAACAAAAATTGAATTGGTTTATATTTAAAAACATTCATTTATTTTTTAAGTAAGAACATTAAGCCAAACGTTTCAGAAGAACCGCAGTTTACAAAAACTATTTACTTTATTTTATATACTGATAATTTAGTTTTTTTTTTCTCCATAACATTGAAAACTTTTAGTTTTATTTCAATAATGCTTTTGCCTGTTACCAAAAACCTTTCAACAATTACCATGCTGTGCTAAAACCAAATTATATTATGGCAGTAGTGCGTCTACAATGAAAAATAAAAACAATTAATGTTAAAATTCTCTCCTCTCACCATTTAAATGCCAGCTAAAAAAAGTAACAGTTAACTGCCAACAACAACAATGACACTATAACACAACACGGCAGGCATCACAGAATGGTGAATAATAAAATATAAAAAAGAAGAACAAACAAGTTAGAGTGCAATATTCGGCTATGCCGCATCTTAAATACCCTCCACCTAAACGTAATAAGAAATACAAAAACTACACTGGTTTAAGGATTAGAATATCTTATTCTGTGTTTTCTATGCAGTCTTAGTGCAAATTTTATTACAAAAATAATTTATTTAAATTGTTTTGAAATTTTATCTAATTTGGCTCGAAATCGATATTTATTAGACATTTCTTCAGAAAAGGTCCTTATATGGCAGCTATGACAAATAATGGGCCGATCTTCTTAATAAATAAATAAATATGGGTGATATAATCAAATATGGACCGAAGTCCACAAAATCCAATAGTTTGATTTTGGCATGTATGTAAATGATCCGTGTAAAATTTTGGATCGGTACCGTTATTTATAAGAGTTTTATGTAATTTTCGGAACAGGGCTTTATATAGACGATACGGTCAAATATGGACCGAAATTCACAAAATTCTGCAGAATGATTTTTGTGTATATGTAAATGTTCTGCAGAATGATTTTTGTGTATATGTAAATGAATTATAATTATATATAGATAAATGGCTTTTTCGGATGTGGTCCTTATATGGGAGCTATGACTAATTATGGGCGGACCACCATAAAATTTAGTACAACAATTTATTTTCCTATAAAGATTATTTATGTGAAATTTTAATCTTTTAAAATTACTTATACCAGTTTTGTACGTATTTAAGTGAATTTTGGAAGTTGACTTTATATGAGGTCTATGGTCAAACATGGACCGAACTAAAAAAAAAAAATATCGTTTTACGATTTCTTTTGGCATGAATTTTGTATTGCTATTCCAATTTTATAGGCATTTATGTATGATTGAGCAATATTTCGGGAAGATTTTTGTATGGGGGCTATTAGAAATCATGGACCTTTTCTTAGTATTTTCCTTACACTTTCTTCTTTTATCATAAAAATAACGTATATGAAATTTAATGGCAATATCTGCAATATATTGAAAAAAATTGTAAGAAAAATTATTAAATATATCAATTTTTAATGGAGGTGTTCTTATATTTTGATCCATAAAGGCTCAGTTAGACGACTGTAATGGAATGTAACTGCAACAGTAAGAAACAGCTGATGCATATTGTTATATGTAAAGTAATGCAAATGGTTATAGAGATGTAAAGTAACGCAACACCGTAATGTATGAATCTGTAGGAAATAGAATTTCCTTACATTTTTACGTCATTACACAACATTCCGTTACAGTCGGCTAACTGAGGCTTAACTCTTGTTCTACTATACCGAATTTGCTGATTTTTAATACCAAACTGCTTAAAAGAACTATAAACGGTTTTTTGTAAACTTTGTTGATTTCTGTTCTGTTCTTTAGACGTGAGAGTGTTTTAAACAGACTGACAGACAGACGGACATGGCTCAATTGACTTAGTATTTCTTAAGCATCAAGTTTTCACTTTGTTGGACCTCAGATGAGTATTTATCAGTGTTACACACGGAATGACAAACTTACAATTCACCACTTATGGTGGTGGAGGGTACAAAAAGCATTAAATTCTTTATTAAATTTTTATATTGTTCTGTAGCATTTCTTTAAGAACAAGTGACAATAAATTGAACTAAAATGTAAGTGTTGTGAAAAATTCGAACAGAAAAAACAAATACAAACACAAATTTAAAGGACACTCAAACAAAATGAAATTACAAAATGACAATGACAAAAGAGCAGGATATTGGCTTCTTGTTTGATTTAGGTATTAACTGTCATTATTGTATGTGAGTGTTGAGCTGCGTGTGACAATGAGGAGCTAGCTATTGAACCTGTTTCTATAGTAACATGACTGGGTAAGAAGGGATCTTTTTGAAAATGATTTAAATGCAATTGACAGTTTAGTGATTGATGATAAAAAATTAATTTTTATACCTACGCGACCAAAAAGATGGGGGTATATTACGTTTGTCATTCCGTTTTTAACACAACGAAAGAATTGTCGTATAGCCAAAAAGTCTATATATTCTGGGTTCTTATACGATTCTAAGACGATCTAGCCAAGTCCTTCCGTCTGGCCGTCTGTTGAAATCACGATAGAGCTTAAAAAAAGACATAGAACAATCAAATTCTTACCAAACATTCTTTGATCTACCGAAATGTTTGGTATTGAAAATGGGCAAAATCGGTCCAGTAGGATTCGAGTTATAGATCAAAGTTTCAGGCTATCTCGATATTTTTTGATATTTCTTTCAAATATAATGCAGATAATACCCTGAAACTCTGCACACTTTATTTTTATTATAGAACGACAAGTCCTGTTGAAAATGTTAAGAATCGGTCCACGATTTCTCATAGCCCCCATACAAATGTCTTGTACGAACAAAACGATGGCACATCAAGAGGTGGCGTTATTGTATTGATGCAAAATTTAGCATTTGTATTGATCTTTGGACTTCGCTCCTATATTTTGTTGCTGGTTTGGAAAACATTATTTTGCATTTGACATTTTCATAAACCATTTGCAGCAAACACTGAACTACGCTAATATTAAGTTTTAATAAACGATTTTTAAAATTTTTCAAGCATAACAATTTCAGAAAACCCTTTTCTTAAAATTACTAAAATTACACTAAATTGTTACGAAGAAGTCAGCACACGGCATTAGCTTACAAAATAATTAAACATGAGTACATTGAAAATATATTCATATCAAAGACATTGAAAGTTAGTTTCCTATTTAAGGGGTTCACAGAGTTAAACAATTGTAGTGTAAAACAACAACTGCGTTAATCTATTATTATTTGTTTTTGCCACGGGCATTATTTTTTTATATTCTATAAAGTTTTTATGATTGTACTATTTTATTCCTTATTATTAGCAATTCGTTTTAGCCCGAGGTATTGTTTTTACTCAATCTGTTAATATCCTTACTATAATTGTAGAAATACCTCCTCAAAAAAAAGCTTTTTAAAACCATTGTACAGCTCAATAGAATTTGATTTATCTAGCCAAAGTTTCGTGACAAAGAAGTGTTTTTGTTTGTATTACTTTACACTTTGAAGGATAGCAAGGATACCTATTTGTAATAACAAATAAAGGAAATGGTTGGGGAAAATGGCAAATAAAACCTAAATAAGAGGTAGGTATACTTTTATGTTTATAAACAATAGAACCTTAAAAACACACACACATATCACAGGAAACATTGCCCAGCAAGCCATATGAGTCCGAGAAGAGTCTTTTCTGACACCTTTTTCGGAGCGTTAACGCTCTTTATGAGCCGAAAAAACAATCATAATTGCTACGAAAACTTTCAGAAAAGAGGGTCATTACATTCGAAAATGGTCCGTCAGAAAGAGTTCTTAGATAATGTCAGAAAAGAGTTTTTTATGAGGATTTTTTTTGGGCTCTGAAAAAGCTCTTATATAATGTCAGAAAAGAGTCTTTTATAAAAAATTTTTTGGGCTCTGTGTAATCTTGTTTTTATCATTCTTGTGTGTTACAGCTATGTTTTTTTTTGTTCAAAGCACAAATAACAGGACAACAACGCTTTGGTACACACATAATTAAATGGAATTTCTGAGTCATACTGCGTGCTGACTCAGGACAGTAACAAGCAAATTTTTATTTCTGACTCCTTTTTCGGAGCGCTCCTAGAATGGTATGCTGGGTTGTTTAATGCCAAAGTAAATACTTTTACACAGCATTCTTCCTCGTGCAGATAAGCTGTCAATCAAAGTTTATGATGTAGCCAAATATGTGCGTATGTATTAATAGTTGATTTTTCTCAGCAACCTTTAAAAAAAATTCCATGGCATGTAACAAATTGTTTTGGTTTATGTTCTTTTTTTCTAAATTGAAAATCCCCAAACACCAGCACCCGCCAAGGAGGTAGGTAATGTAATACCAAAATTTATTTAAAAAGTTTTTGCTTTGCTTTGTTTATATTTACACAGAAATCTTTATGCTCATTTAAATAATTCGTGTGACAAAAATTCAGAAAGTCAGAAATGAAACTGTGATGTTACACGTTCAAGTTTTGCTCTCAAATTTGTCAAATTTAGGCTGCACGCAAAATTTAAAGCAATTTATTTTTCAAATGTCGTTTAAGCAAAACTTAAACGTGTAACTGCAGCGCAAATGAAATTGATGGGTTTTTTATTTGAAGTACATAAAATAATTCATAGAAGGTGAAAAATGATTATTTAGATTTGAAAATTATATAAAAAATGCAAATAAGAAGGCAGGCAATACACAGTATAATGTTTGCAGCTGATCCTAAATTGTAAGTAAACTCACTAGTTCATGAAAAGCCATTAGAATTGCTGGGACTTGTACGAGTATTTTGTTTCATATTTATGTCCCAAAACATTAAGTATTAATTCCTTTTAAAATCTTAATCTCTTAAATCTATTTTAAGCATTTTAGCAACGAAACTTCTGCTCCAGCAATATTTATGGCCATCATGTATAATTGTTAACGCAAATTTCCTTTAACTGTTAAACGTTTTGTTTGTTTCATTTAAATCTGAGTCCCTTTTTACGGTGTCAACAATAAATTACTGACGGATGTTATGCATGGAGTGATCGAGGAATTTCCGGTAATTATACAAGTCTTAATGTTGAACATATATTTTATATACAAGTTATTTATTTTATGCTAAAAACATTTATGCTGAAACACTTGCACGTTTTATTTTGTTTGCAAAGAAGAAATGTGGGCTATAATTTTTTGGCAAAGTTAATAGGAGGGAGAAGGTAAGCTTTTAATAATTAATTTTTATTACTAGTTATAATTTAAGTTGTCAATTAAACAAATACATGTTTAAAGACATATTTTTAAACAATTTAAATAGTGCTCACTTTAATATGCATAATTTAATATTTTCAAAAGTTTTCGCGATAGCTTAAGCTTCGCATACCTTCTCTTTTTGAAATGTTTACAAAAAAAATTGAGAATTTCACATAGTAGTTAAAGACTTAAATATAAGAAACAATTTTTACTAGTAAATTGCTGTTTTTAGTGAGTATCGTGCTTTTTTTAAGAGCTTTATAAAAGCCATGTAGTTTTTACTTTATTACTAAAACTCAGTAAACATTTTTGGGGAATATTTAACTATTGTATACTAAATTCCATTTCATGTTTTGTTGCTTTAATACAAGGAAAAGTATTTAGATCACTTTAAATACCATTAGGGAAGAATTTACATTAAGAAATTCAAGCAATTTCTTATGATTTAAAATGCTGTAAAAGCTGTTTACAGTTTAAACTAAGTTTAAACAAGAGATAGAAATTCGCACTGAACTTTGGCGTTAGTCATACATTTTAAAGTTTAAAAGTACTAAAACATCAGATTATTTAATTAATGGTTTGCGCTTTTTATCTTATTAGTACTAAAATATCTATATTACAAACATATGGTAAAACTTTCTTTACCAATTACAGCAAACAGACTTCCAGCAGCTATCTCTATTCAATGGACCTTAGAAGATCTTGTAGTAATGTACATATTTGTATAGGGTGTACTAAGGTTACGGTGTATATTGCACTATTGTTATATTTGCAGGAATTTGGGATAACGGTGTATATTTTTTGTGTGTTTCTCTGGATTGTTCTATGTAAATATATCTGTCTCTTTTTAACTCATGTATTCTTAATGTTATTCTTATTATTTTATGTTGCACATATAACTTAACTAATGTCATAGTTGATAAGTACCAAATTGTAACAAGAAAATAATATAAGATTGAATGCGAAATACAACGGACGTGTTTTATTACAATCTATATATATGTACATCAGTATGTGGATAGTTTCCATGTTTCAATCGAGAATTGTCACAGCAAATTTTTTATATACTAAGCGATTCTTA
The DNA here is from genome assembly GCA_916048285.2 of Bellardia pandia. Lineage (NCBI taxonomy): Eukaryota > Metazoa > Arthropoda > Insecta > Diptera > Calliphoridae > Bellardia > Bellardia pandia. The sequence continues at coordinate 109,226,325 of OU696532.1, forward strand.
ATGAACTGAAAAATATCGGCTTAAAGTTGTCGTATATGCGTACAAAGTGATTATATTAGTATCGGAGACATTTGGTAGCCTTTAAACACTAAACAGAATCTAACCCCTAACTCCAGAACCTAAATAGGCTGCAGTGCATCTTGATTATTTATATATAATGGTGTTTGAGGATTGATAACAAAACTCCAATTCGTGTCTCTACGGATAGTTAAGTGGTTATCAATACCCTAAGAAACCACAGTGTTAAATCTTGAAAAGTTTTACAATGCAAAAAATTAATAATATAAATTCAAATTCAAACAACATAGTACTTGAGATAATAAAAACGAAAAGGCTGAAAAACTATCCAAGATGGCATTATGCATGGATACACCATCATTCTTGAAAATGCCAAACTTTTGTCAATGTTCAAGAACGGACAACAAATGAACATGTCAGAAACTGACAGAACTCCACAATCCGTAAAACGAACGACACTCTTTGGGGAAACTCATATTGTGAACCTTAAAAGAACACTTAGAAGGCTGGTAAATATATTTAATGATTACAAAGAGATTTATGAATATAAACTGTAGAGCATGTGACGAAGAGGACGAGATACATACTTGAACATTACATGTGCAAATTTCCTGCTTTTAATCGAATTAGAGAAGAAAACTGTCACTGGAAATCTCTAAGAAATTGCATTGAATGGACTAAGGTTTTAATCTAGTCAATTTTACATTTATAGCTTTATTATTGTAATATGGAGAATTACACTTTGCCAAGAGCTCTTAACATGCCAATTTGGCATACATACATATATGTATATCCGTAGCTCCATAGCATGAGCTATGGGGATTGGACTCCATAGCATGAGATCGGGGATTACTCAACTAACAGCACCGACGGACTATGTTAAAAAGATTCTATAGGAAAATAAAAGCAAGCGATGTAATACTTTGGTATACACTGACAGTTTTAAGATGAATTCGGAATTGTTTGTGAGGAACTCTTGCGGATAATACTATTGTATTTCAGGCTGAGTTAAGGATGTTTAAACAACCAAACAAAGTTCTAATGTTTAAGAAAGTGGAATATCTAAAGTCCAACAATTTACTTAGCGAGTGCCAGTACGGCTTCCCTAGGGAATGCCATATGGGAGACTTACTAGCTTTACTATCGGACAAATTGTATCATTCATCATTCACTCATCGTTGTGGCGAAAGTAAAGTGGTGGTTTCCAAAGCCCTCGACAGTCTGGCATGATGCTCTTTTAGCGCAACTTATTGCTTTGGATAACTTCATTGGATTTATATAGATTTTCATCAGAAATCGTATCATACGAGTTGTTATAGATTGAATCTCATCAGCATCTCTTCTGTTTTATTTCTTATCTTTCTAAATAATCTTCTACATTAAACTTACAACCCTATATATTCTTTTGCAAATTCCATTCTTATTCACTCAACCCTTTGGCGATTGGGGTCATGGGGCCAAACATGAATGATGCACTTAACCAATATCTTGTGACAATATCAGAATGGGATTGTGCGAATAGAGTCGCTTTTAACGCACAACAGATCATGTTGCTTTAGCTGTTTAAGAAATCAGACACTCTTGATGTTCTAGATATGAGTATCCGGTGTAAGCGTTCAAGTGCTTTGGTTTCTTAAAACGATGTAGGAAATACTTCACTTCATTTGATCTCATTTATATTTACACCAACTATATTCGATCGAAAAATGGAATACAATTTTCATGGTGCTTCGCAGTCTAGTTTGGAGTTACTCGACCGAAATGGGGTTTTGTGCACTGTTTGAATACAATTCATATTTTCAAAGAGTGTATATTTCTTCTCAGCGCCCCAAAATATTATCGTAGGGGTTAATTGATCTAGTTCATTTTAATTTCAAGCAGTAAAATTATACATTTTGTTTGCACAAATTAGTTTCATTAGTTTCACATTAACTTAATTGATCGCAGCAAATTCTAAATTTAAATTTAAAATACATTACACAGCAATGATTTTTTTGGCAGACACGGAAAAACATTGCCACTGAAAACAATGTAATAAAAAATTTGTAAAGGGAATTAAAAATTTCAATTGCATTTTGATCAATTTATAAGAAAAAACGTCATTATAAAATTAAATTCTTTTTTTTTTTCTAATAAAAATTTCAATGTCTAAGTTTTATAATTAAATTAAACAAACTATCATGTCCTAAAACAAACAAACCCCATAATTAAAAATTTCATATTATAACAATCAGTAAGTATCTGTAGTTTTATTATTTTTACAATTTTCATAAATTAATTGAAGGTTGTTGTCATTTAAATTTGTTGAACTTATTTATTTTAGTTTTTTTTCTAGACTTTTTTTTTATTAAAAAAATTATAAAACCATTTGAGTTTATATTTTTATTTGCTTTAATTTAATTGGTTTATTTGACTTGTAAATTTTCTTTATTATTGTTCATAAAAAATTTACTACTGTTATTAGTTTAAATATTTTTACGTTAGATTTTTTTTCTATAAACACACACGGTTTGTTTTTTATTATTTTGTCTTTTGAATATACTTTTTTATATCGGTTTAATACGAACAAACTGTTTAAGGTCTAGTTGAAAACTGATTTTATTCCTCTAAGCGCGCCAAACAAAAACCCCCTGCATTTTGTTGGGGCAGGCAGGCAGACACCCATAAAAATTTGTGAGTTAATTTTCTGAGTAGTGAGAGCAATGTAATAATAGCAAAATCCTCTCTGAGTAAAGTGGCAAACAGCGTTGTCAACTTGGTGCATTTCACACCATTTTTTGGTGATTTTTAACATTTTTTTTGTGCGAAAAATTCCTTAGTGTGTTCCTTCTTTTAAATTTCGGCGCGTTTTTTAATTTTTCCGAAAATGTGATGAAATCTTTATCAATGTTTATTTTATTTTTAATTGCAGTTTTTTAATAATTAATTATCATGAAATCTATGCGATGAAAAAGACCCCATTAAATGTATGATAAATGAATACATACTATCAAATTCGTCACATAAAAGTTATTACTAAATAGGGTGAATAGGGTGAAAATCTTTGTTTGAAAATAAAATGAACATTTTATGATTTGAACTGTAGACAACAACCAGGTTTACAGTCCCAGTGTAGCCCTAACAAATTTTATTGATGAAATTCAAATCGAAGTACTTAAAGTAGAAAACAAAATAAATTAAAAAAGTAACAAATATATCATGAAAGTAACCCTTTTTACCAATTAAATTTTTAAATTTTGTGTTGTTAAATGCTTATTAGCGCTTTTATTTAAAAAAGGCTTTTATTATTATTACTTTTACTAATAATCGTTGATAAAAAGTTTTATATAGAATTTAAGATATTAAAAAATATCAAATTAATTCAATAAACATTTGAAACAAAAAAGAAATTTTAATAGCCTGTTCGCCGATCTCGAACGTTAACGTTCGCTTAGATAAGACTTAAGACATAAACTTGATTGTGGAATAAACAAACTTGATTGAGTAAAAAAATAGATACGATAAAAAGTTTGTGTCTTAAGTCTTATCTAAGCGAACGTTAACGTTCGAGATCGGCGAACAGGCTATAAACTTTTTTGTAAATGGTGCGCTTTTTTCTCCATTTTGGTGCGTTTTGAAATTTCAAAGTTGACAACACTGGTGGCAGAATATATGATTAAAACAACAAAAACAATAGTTGTAGAAAATTAACAGTAACAGTAACAACAACAACAATATAAACAAATGATGTACTATAAACATCAGGGATGGAAAACTCGGTACTATTGTACCTTCAGTACATTTTCATAAACGGTAAAAAAAGCAGTATCGCCCGGTCTTATAAAGTAATTTCTTTAACCGTTTCTACATATTTTTCAAATGATTATTTACATACTGGTTGTTTACAGTTCATTTATTTTTTACTACATATAAATAAATGTACATATCGATGGTCTCATGTAGAAAGGCCCTAACTCGCATATTTAAAACTTTACAGGAGAAGGTAAAAACATAATAGAAACAGTAATATTCAACATTTAATTTTTTTGTACAACTGCTTATAAAAGCGTTATTTTTTACACTATTGCAATAAATTTTTGAAAACAAATTTAGAAAAAATAGCGAGTTAGGGCCTTTCTACATGAGACCAACGATATATACCTATAAGTACCTATAATTTCAGTTGAAAATGATTAACTTAATCTTAAAAATACATATTCACAATATATCGTAATAAGCTGATTCAATTAATGATTAACTTGTATGTTATAGTCATAATCTATCATAATGCAATAAACTGATTAAATCAATGTATCCTCACCTAAAAATAAAACCTTGACAGAATTACTGACGTAAAATTTGTCAATTTTCTAATATGTGAGGAAAATGTGTCGATGTTTATAGCTGTATTTGTAGTTTTTAAAAAATGCTTGTGAAAATGTCATAATTGTGCGAAGAAATGTTCTCACAGCGTAATTAAAACAAGAACATAATATCAACATTAGTTGTCCACACAAGACAAATTCATGTTCTAAAAAAAAATTGTTTGCCGAGTGGGAGAGATGGGAATGAGTTAATGAATTATTTACCTAAAATATGACCACACTACAGAAATGAGCTTTTTCAAAAGCCTGTGTTTGTTTCAGAAATTTGTTTTTTAATTATATTTGATGTATGAATTAAAAATGAAGAATTCATAACAAATAGCGTACTTCATACAAAAGCAGGGAAATTGGGCATATGAATTGAAGCCGAGGGAACTTGAAAGACGATATTGCATGTCCGAAAGCTGCTTAAAAGCTATAAAAGGAAATCATTTTTGCATCGAATCATTACTTGCTGCGAAAAATTAAATGAATTCATTGCGAACCCGAAAAGTAAGAGATCGAATGTGAAGTCCGACCAACCCGCCGAATCAATACCAATGCCAAATATCCATGCCGCTCTTGTTTGTTGATGGTACCAAAAAGGTCCTCTGTCAGCTCTATCTTTTATGAGCTGCTGCAACTTTACCGAATTCAACTGATTTGTTTGAAGCTTTGCCCGAAAAACGCTCAGAATATTCGGCCAGACATCAGTATGAGGCAATACCTGTTTAAAACTATTTAGAAAAATATTTACATTTCTCCTAATAGATAAAAAAGAGGGATTCGACTTTATTTTTCACAATTAAATTTAAATGCGATTTTCATGTCGAAAACCAGTTTGCTGAATATTGTTAAAATATTTAATAGTTTTTTTTTTAACATTTAATCTTAAGAAGTACTGCTATCCTTACAATTAAGTTATATTTTAAAATCTCCATTTACAGCTCTGAGAATCAGTAATGCCAATACAATTAATTAAAAAGCTCTATCAATGATTCTACATTGTGAATCTGTAGGGAATTGGAAGCAAAACTTAAAAGTTCCTAATGTGACTATATGTATATATTTAAGCAATTTAATTTGCATTTTGAAAACAATAAAGATATTTGCCGATAAAATATTGATTTTCCTTTTAATAATTACTTTTGATATCCTATTTAATATTTAATTTCTTTGCAATTTTTTAATGGCATTCCTTTTCTGTTGCCATTTAAAGCGAATAATGTATGATGTTTGTTCTTTTTTAAAACCCTTAAATTTTCAAACGTGTTAAATGTCACCCTTAAAATCATGCCACTCCACTAGACTTTTTGTTTTATTAACTTGTTGCATTTCGGTGCTTTCTTTTCCAAAATACAACTACTCTGGACAGTAATTTAGAGCTAAATAAAAATTTTATTCTCATAAGAGAAATCAACAAAAAACTACATGTCAATCCTAATATTTAGTATGATATTTCATAGGTTCTCAATTGGATGGAGCAATTCCTGACAGTGGTTGAGGTGTGTTTTGGTTTGTTGTCATGCATAAAACGCCACATAAGTGCCACATTTTCCTCAGAGTATGGAATCATTTTATTTAAAATTATCATTATGATAATCTTACTGATCCATCCGTGCATCGACAAAAATTGCAGTTCATAATTAGAATAATATAAAAGAAAAGTGCTTTTGAAAACAGCGTATTCCTATATGAAGTTTGCTAAGTCGCGGATCACACACTGCCACTTTTGAGTTTGTTGGTGAGAGGGTAAAGAAGAGTGTTCCCCTCTCTCTCTCTTTTTTCTCCTCTCATCCACAAACTCAAAAGTTGCGCAGCAAAAGTGACAGTGTGTGATCCGGGACTTACCTCATGTTAACCACTGTAGTTTGCCCCATGTCTTGATAAGACATTGTGCTAAAAAACAAAATGTCGGTAAAATTACGGACACAAATGTTCTTCTGTGTGGGGAAAATGTGTCGATAGTCACGTTAATACTTTTCTTTGTGAAATTGCTGTCATTTTAGTGTCAAAATTACATTTGATAAAACTTTCAACTTTGTTCGAACAAGAACCAAACACCGACAAGAGTTGTCCACACGAAACAAAATCATTCAAGTGTTAACACAATCTTAATTATGTTTTGAGATGACTTTATCCATGGTGATAGCAGTGAAAGTCTGCCACTGTTTGTTCCAAAACTATTCTCATATTAAACATAAGTTATTATATGACTACTTCTAAGTAATATAGATGGTATGAAGTAGTCATTGAAAAGTAAGTTATTAAGCAATTGCCAAGTAATTACCAAGTTTTTGCTGGATAGTTACTTAAATTGTTAAGTGTCATTTATTTATAAATAAAAATTCATTGAAATTACAATCTAAATATAGCGTGTTCTTTTATTATCATCATGCTAAGACATTTTACAACATAATTGTTCTTTGCAGATTGTGTCTTTAATAAACTGAAGTCACACCCAGTGGAAATGATAAAAATAAATGTCTTATTATTTGTGTAAAAGACGCCTGAGAGTACAAGAACATCATCATTATTATTATTGTGAACATTATCTTTATCACAGTATTATGTGTGGCGTTTAAAAGTGTCTAAAGTTTGTGTCATGTTTATGTTCTGTGCTGTCAAGAAACTTGTTAAAAAGTTAATAAGCCATAATTAACATGTGTATAAGAAATTTAAAGTCAAATAGTAAAGAAAACACTATTATACAAGAAAATGTCCAGCGTAGTGGAAAGCTACAAATTTCACACATTATAAATTGATGATTTTACAAGAAATTTTTTTTAAAAGTTTACTGCTACTAAAGCTTTAATTGTTATGCTTAATAGTTTGATTGATTTACGAAAATCTTTTTCGGCAATACGTTTTGACAAGCCATTATTTTTTTCACTTAGCCAACCAAATTATTTTTCGCACATAAATTTGTGTGGTGTGGACTTTCAACACATAACATTATTTTGGTTAATATTTATCTTACAGTAGGAATAAATGTCATATGTTTAGCCTGAGTTATAATTTAAATAGAATTATAATTTTGCATACACAATATTTAACGAACTTGCAATTTATTGCCCTCTTAATGCCGAAGTATGTACTTAACATTTAATCAGTACAAGTTGAGCTATTAATGTTCTTTATTCTTTGCAAAAACACTATTTGGCAAATGTCCCTTTTTCTCTGTTTCGTCTTTGCACTGTTTTGTCAATCATATTCAAGTGGGTGTTACTGATGTTTATGATAATTTTATGTGGTTGTGTTTATAATAACTATCTGTCTTTTGCTGTGGTTTACCAAGATAATAATGTTCTTGTTAAATGAAATTTTGTTGTCAATAAATACAGATAAATGAGGCATGATAAATTTACACTTATAATAAAAGTTAATATTACATATTTTATACATAGAACTCCAGGTTATTTCTAACCTTTGGGAATATTGATATTTATTTTCTACAATTAACTATTTAGCATTGGTAAAGTCAACGCGGTCAATTATCAGTCTTTCATGTTTGAAGTACTTTGAAAACAAAATGCTTTGAACAACATGTTTGCTTTCACAAAACTATACCTGCGAAGCTTTTGGCTTATCTGCAGAAAATACCCAGATTCTTTGGCGGGAATCGAACCCGCAACCCTTGGACTGATATTCCGGCACTCTATCGCCTAGTCTATCGGGGCATCTAATCTCTATACACACATAGATTTACAAGTTAAAATAGTATCCCTCTTTTAAAAACTTTTTAAACTGTCATGACATATAAAATAAAGAAATCGAAATGTTATACTGACTACAGTCAGACCAAGCGCCACATAGATGGTCTTTGATTTTCATGAGGCAAACAATTCCTTGTCTATCATTTTCAAACTCTTTTGGAAATTGATTTGAAAGTAAACCCTCTCTGGTCGAAAATTAGCGATATGTACGTACGTATGAACAATTTTTAATTTTCTAAAAAGAACATTGCGTATGTATGAGTAATACTGAGCGTTGTCAACTTTGAAATTTTAAAACGTACCAAAATGGTTCGGTACAGTGGAATAACTCCCAAATGAAATAAGTCCCAATGGAAAAATGAAATAAATCTCAAAAAATTTTCCATACAGATTGAGACTTACTTTTGTTGGGAGAATACCGGCTTCGCATTGCACAAATTTCTTGTATTGCCGTTAATTCATTTTTATTGGGATTTATTTTTACATTTTGAAATAAGTCCCCAAAAATTGGGACTTATGCATTGGCAATTCTGGCTGTTCTTCTCACCCAATACGGCAATTTGTGTGATAGCATTCAACATGAAATTAGCTTCTGGTCATAAAATGGAGAAAGTCCACAATGGACTTTCTTAACCGAGAATAATTCTTGATAATAAAACTCAATAATCCGCAAGCGTTGTTCGTTTGTAAGTCGATTCAGGGTTAAATTATGTTTTAGTTACATAAACATGTTACAAGAAAACAGCTGAGCTGCCACAAAAGAAAGTTGCTAAAACATCACCCCATTTTTTGACTTGCTCATATTACATTATACATATTATATTTTCTTATATTAGTTTCTTCTTTTGTCCTATTGCAACGTTTGCTCTCTAAAATACCCAATACAGTAAAATCATCTAATCTTATTGTCTCTACTCTAACTAATGATGTGTAAATAGATTTGTGTGATTTTTGTAAATTATTTATTTTTACGTACCAATTGTGTGTGTATTTAATATATTGCTTCCTGTTAATATAAACATTTCTCATACATGAAAATTGATGGCAAAAGTTAATGATCTATAGTAGGTTTTTATTACCTTTCAAACACACTTGTCGTTGGAGCCTTAATGTTTTTGATGATACAGTGGTGGCCATGAGGTAAGCACATTTGCTATTTTCTGTTTTCAAAAGAATTTTTCTTTTAAACGATTAAAATTACTAAGTTCCAATTTACACAAAGCAATTTTAATTGCTAAGATAGATACAATTTTTTCTGGAAATTTCTTTGATGTTCACACAGCACAATATAATTGCTTAAATCACTCGTAGAGAGTAACAAGAATTGCTAGTACAATCAAGTGTGTACGTGTCTTATCCTCTCCTCACCGATGTCTAAAAGGTAATCAGCTTAGCTTAAAGAATTGCTTCGTGCAAATTGGAAATAACTGTACGAGGGCGGTTCGGAAACTTCTTAGCCTAGAACAGAGAGCGGTATAAATAGAAAAAAGTTAAGTGTTTTGGAAACTTCCATCTGAGCTATGACCGCATATTAAATTTCTTTTCGGCCTAGCAACTCCTTCATATAGAAACAAGTGTTCAAAAAAGACGCATCCGCGATTTTTTTACAATGCAAAAATTAGAAATTCGTTGTCTCATTAAATATTTAAATAAAAATAGTTTTTCGGGACAAGATATTCATAATGATATGATGAATGTGTTAGGCTTAACATACAATAAAGAGGCTTGTTAATGGGAATATCATAATATCTCGATTAAGTTTCTATTTCCCAGCAAAACATGAAGCTTATTTTAAACATAAAATAACAATATAAAAACAACAAAGGCTAAATGCTGCGAAAGCAGGAGTGCAAGCTTAGCAACCAACGTCTCCATTAAAGAATACAATATTTGTGTATAGCAAATTTCGACTTGGAAGCAGGCTTTGTTCTGTTTTAATTATTTCTTTTTCGCTTACACTATTACAACTAGAAGAAAATTTCTTGAAATGCACGAAAATATTAGGTGCCTCAAAATGTTTTAACTTTTTACTGGGATTAAATGAATAATATCACTGCTGAGATCAGATATGTTTAGGAATTCCACATAGAAGATAAGAAATAGAGTAGAAAGAAAATTTAAGCCTTACGATACCCTTGAATTGATCTTGAACGCGTTCTACCATAATTCATATAGATCGACCTAGTTTGGTTTAACATATCTAGAATGCCTAATATGCGATCTTTGAAAAAGAAAACACTGACTCTTTCTGCTGCTCGTCTTGACAACTTTCACAGAAACGATTAAGTGATAGATTAATACACCTCTAGCACGAACTGAACCTACACACAGAGAAAAAATATAGTTGTACATGCTTACCACAACAATGTCAACATTTTTACAAGTTTTCAACAATATTTTGGTCAATGTAATAATTGTTATGATTGCGGTAACCATAATATGGTTAAGTTTACGATTCAGATGATTACTACAATCATATATACGATTGTAGTAACTATGTATATATTTGTTGCAATCATGTTTATGATGAATCCATTTATAATAATTTTTTGCTATTTGATTATGATAGAGCACAACATAATATGTTATAAATTTTCATCATAAAACATTACATAATTGCTCAGAAACATTACATGATTGCTATAATCATGTAAACGGTAACTTAACCATGTTATGGTTGCAGAAATCATAAAAACAATTAAAAAAATTTTTAAACATTTTGAAAATGTTGTGGTAAACTTGCACAACTATATATTCTATCTGCGTGTATAACCGATCCATTGAAAGCTTAATCGAACTGCGGCAGTATATTTACCATATAAGCGTCGTGTCGAGCATATAGTCCTTGTAGACCAGATTGTCGGAGAAGACACTTTAAAATTGCAACTGTGTTAATGTATCTAGACTTTTTAAACGTACTACTGCTGTAACATGTTAAAAAATGTCATACCTAAAAATACGTCCAATGGTAACAAAAAGTTGACAATATCCAGAATAGAACTTGTTCCTTTGGTTAATTCTATACCTTTTATATAGTGCACAATTTAGCACCTTCCAGACCAACACTGCATTCAAGTAACAGGGTATTTTATAAAGAGAACAAGAACTTAAAACGGGGAACTAATAAGTAATAGCAGTTGATTTCCTGCCCTTTAGGCATTTCCTGCCCAAATTGTAAATTATCTCCTTAAAATAATAATAAAAAAAAAACCATTCAATTTACATAATTTTATAGCTGCTAATTTGTTTACAGCAGCAATGTAATAATGATAATATTTTTAATTTTACTATCCACATTCTGTTGTTGACTTTTGCGATTACAAAAAAAAAAAAACATTTATGGCGCACAGGCACTAGAAATTAATAATTAAAAGCTTTAATTACCTTAAGCCATTTAGATACAAAAACACCTGGTCTGTTTTACATAAAAAATATTTTTAAGTATTTCTGATATGAGAACATTTTACCTTTTTTTTTTAAAAAGGAGACACATAAATTGCTTTATAAATAAATATAATTATTACTTGTATCATGCACTGGTTCCATAAATAAAAACACTTAATTTATGAGAACATTTCTTATGACGTCTTTTGTTGTAAATTAAATTAATAATAGTTCACTTTCAAATGACTTTTTGTGTTGTTGTTTGTTTATGAAAACAAACCGTTTTGCTTTGACAACTTGCCAAACGTGTCCTAGTGACAATTCTTGCACTTGTTTCTAATAATTTGAGTCATATATGTACATGTATACAATGATGTATATACATACAAGCAACGTGTCCTTGTTATAACATGTCCTTCTTACCAAATGGCCACACGATTAAAAATCAATAAATAAAATACCTTAAGTAATTTATAGTAAATAATGTAATGAATTATTAACATTTAAGACAGAAAATCTAGCAATTGTTTATGGCTAATGTATTGTAAATAAATTAAGGGAATTTTACAAGAAAACATTAAAATGTGTTTTAAGTTATTAAGGATTTTCTCCTACAACTACGCCTTCATGTATGAAAATTTAATTTAATTTAATTAGAGAAAGAATTGAACTAATATTTATCTTTTTAAGAAAAAAGTTCGAATTTGCAAGAATACTGGTAAATTTTCCAATTGTTCCAGTACTTTACAATAGTATTCTTGAATATCCGAACTATTAGCCTGAATAAAAAAAACTTTTCTCTAAAAAAATTTAATTTAGTTTTTTTTTTTTAGTTTTAAAAGAGAAATTAAAATATGTTGAATTTATTTAAATATGAGCAGTGAGAGATTCTTTACTTATTCCTCCTTATTCATAAAAACATACAACAGTTTTATAACAGGTTTATAAAGCAAATTTCCATACAACATTTTATATATATCATCTTTTATTAGATTATTTTCCTAATATTTACTTTTTAAATTTCTTTATGAAATTGTTACTAGAACAATAAATATGTTTTCTTTAATAATTTGTTTAAATTTTTCCTACAATTTTGTCTACAAAGTAGATATTAAGAAATTGCTCATACAACTCCTTATTAATATTAATCATACGCCTTCATGTATGAAAATTTAATTAGGTAATGTTTTTATTTTTAAAAGAGAAATTAAGATATGTTTTTAAGTTTTATGATAGCTCAACATTTATGGCAATTGTATTTTAAATTAATTAAAGGAATTTCACAAGAAAACATTAAAAACCAACATAGACCCCTTATCAAAGCTAAATTTATTTAAATTTTATTACAACCCCAAAATCTTTAAATATTCTTTTATATCGTTTTATACTATAAAGGGTCTCCTAAATGAATGTCTCTTTATATTACAACCTTATCTTGTTAATGTCCCTGTATTCATTTATTGACATAATTCTCTTTTATCACTGTCATCAACCCTACTCAAAGACTGTGCCATAAAAATTGTGCGAGTATTAATACATTGTCAAACTCACAAAACGATTTATTGAAATTACTTTGACTTTTTCAATAACATAAAAACGAAACTGTGCAGTTTTTGCTCTTTTCTTTTGCATAAAAGAAACTAAATCTAGGATGTTACTAAACAAAAAGCATAAAATGTCCAGTCAGTGGCAAACATTAAGCAATGATTGTGCTAAAAGCAGAAATTGAGATAAACTTTTTGCAAGAATGTAGTGTAACATAGCAACATGTATGTAAACATTAGGGTATCCAAATTATTCCTGTTCAAATAATTCGATTATATATTTAAAACTAATCGAATTATTTGAATAATTTAAATGTTCTAAATGTCAATAATAATTGACCAAGAAAAAATAAATAGCCTGTGTTAGACCAATGATAAAAGCAGGAGACATAATTAAGGAATTAAATAAAATTCCATTTTTATTGCATATTTACATGCGTATAGTTAAAGGTTTGCTAAATTGTAAAATAAGTAAAAATATGTAAAGTAAAAATATGTAAACATTAGCTCTTAAATATTGGATTCTTAACAAATATTTTATAGTAGAAAGAGATAAAAATATAAACTTATAATGTTAAAAATAACATTCATTATATGTACTTCTTTCTTTCAAAAAATATTTCATTACGATCGTGTAAGTGGAAACAATTCCTTAGAAATAATAAAATTATTTTTTTCGGAAAGAAAACACTAATACAGTTCTCAAAGTGTGACAGATATTTGTTTACATTTAAAATTTTTTTTAACAATTTCTTCACAGGATATTTGTTTTCTTACACAAAATGTTCTCAAATTAAAAGCGAAAATATACAGACCTTTTTTAAATTGCTGGTGAAGTATTTAAAAAAGATGATTGGAATAATAATTTTGGATTGAAATTTTAGAATATTTTATGGATTAAACCTTTAACCTTTTCACGTTTTTTTCATAAAACAATAATCTTGAATTGGGATGACCCCTACTCATGCAATGCATTGTGTTGGAACTTGGAAAATAGATTATGGGAGGATAGAGGGAATAGTATTTGAGAACATTAGACTTAAATTTTTCTATATAGTAAAAATGACAGGAAATACTTCTGCAGGAAGTTTATTCCACATACGGACAGTACATGCGTTCGTTGTGTGAGTCCTGACTGAAGAACGTACATATATTACGTAAAAAAAACTGCGAGTCTCGGAAACAAGTTCCCTAATTTTAGCAGAACACTTTTCATTATAAAACCTCTCTCTATTAGCACAAACGCATCCTGAGATTGTCTCAAGTTCTGGATTAAGTGTATCATTCACGTTTTGTGACATTGCCCCAATCTCGAAAGGGTTTTGGTCTACAGTTGAATGAATATGAATGGAGAAACAACGCAGCCTTGCGGTACCTCTAATGCAACCTTTAACTCATCATGTTGAAATGCATTCTATAATAGTATCTCGTATAGTGCGATTTCTGGGGAAACTCGATAAAAATCGAGAAAATTGATATATTTTAAACCAAAAAGCAATAAGTTTATTTGTTTAAGTTTAATTTTATTGCTCCAATTTTTTCTCAAAATATGAAATATATAGAGTTATCTTCTTGATGTAAGAGCAAATTGGACTTAAAGTAAGAATTTCTTACTCAATAAATTATAAAAAATGATTTTGAGAGCTTCTGAGAGAATAAGTTTAACTTCGCTCATTTCTTCTCTGGGAGTAATTTAGGATTTTTGTTCTTAATTTAAGTAAAATAAGTCTTAGTTTTCGTTTTAAGATTTATCTTCTTGATTTAAGAACAAATTGGACTTAATTTATGAATTTTTTACTTAAATCAAGAACACTATTCTTGTTTTAAGAAAATCTGCGCTTGATTTGTCAAATCAATCCCGATTTTTACTTATTTTAAGTATGAACTAGTAAAAACGTACTTGAAAATTTCAGGCTAAAACTGAGAAAAATAAACTTAATTTTAGAATGCCATTTTTCTTTCTGTGTAGGAATGTAACATAAAAATATGCCACGTTTTCTATTATAAAACAACAATTTGTGGTTACTGCAAATATTATGGACATTAATTATTATTGTTGGTAAATCCAGCAGAATTAAAGAACTAAAACACTATATCTCAATTGGAATAGTAACTTTTACTGATTAAACCTAAAAGTATGCCACATTTTCTGTGATTACGCCACACTTACATACATACATATATTAAATTCTATATTGTTTAATTATAATTTAATTCCAAAAGAAATTACTTACCCAATATAGCACGCAAATGTCCTTCAAGTGTCTGCAGAATGGTTTGTTTGATTTCAGTTACACTCTTGCCCAAAAATTGCTCACTGGCCGTACCCAAAAGTTCGTCAGCCTGATGATGAAAATAATAAACATTCATCATCTGCATAAAAAATCAGCCATTGATTTAGATTTTTTATTTTGTTTGGTATTGTTTTTTATTTTTATTTATTATTTTTTTGGTTGGATTATTATTTTTTTTTATTTTATTTTGGTTGGTTATTGTTATTGAAGTTGAAGGAGATGATGATGGATAGTTGATTTTTTTTTGTTAAGGTATTATTTGTATTTTGTTTGTGTATGTAGCAAATGAAGATGATGAGAGAGTTCAACACGCAAAATAAGGAATATACGAACGAACGAAGTTACGAATCCATCAAATAGTTTTAAAAAACGGAAATGAAATGAAACGTAATGTAAGATAACGGTAAAAAAAGAAAAAAAAAACAAGAAGAATATTAATATTAATATATATTATATTTATATAAAATATATATTTGTTTATGAGATTAATTATTTATATAAAACACATATGTATACATAGAAATTAAATTTACATATCATATGAGGGCAATGTTGTATTATATTGCAATGAAAATATTAATAATTTACAGATGGTGCAGTAATAATGTTTTGTACAGTGGCTTAGAAATTGATTTTTTTTTTTAATTTTGTAGTTTTTGGGTGGTCTTTATTTAGTAGACTAGCCAGCCTACTTTTCAAGTAAAAAATTATCTAAATTAATTTAGCTATGTGTGAGTAAAATTTCATAAAGATATCTTTAATGGTCCACAAGCTAATTGATTTATTTCCATAATGAAATAATTCTAAACCACTGTGCGTTATTAAAATTAATGAATGTACATAATAAGGATAATCACAATAAGTATGCTACACATTTTATTTAGAAATTAATGCTCTCTTGTTGTCAGTGGGATGGCCATAGCTGCCAGATTTAACGATTTTTTGTTAAAAAAATAGCAAAGTGACGATTTGATGATTTTTTCATACAATTGCCAACAATTTGGACAATTTGACAACAAAAATGACATAGTGAAAACCAAGCATTAGAAATAGTGACTTTTTATTTTTCCGATTTTTTTGACGATTTTTAAAATTCGAAATGACGATTTTTTTTTATTTTTTATCGAGATTTTGACGATTTTTTCCGAAATTTAGCTGACAGCCTGGGGGGACCCATATATATGATTTTATGTTTTTTAGCTAGTATTTTCAGTCTATTATGTTGGACCATCAACATCTCCTTCTTGTGTTAATTTAACATTAAGTAAAGAAATTTCAAATAAAACCGTATTTAGTTATTATGCTTAAGTTTTTTGTCATCTGTTCACTTTAAATATGTAATTATCTGTGATTATCCTTAATAGTTTGTTTTAATATTAATGTTATATACACATGTTTTTAATACAAAATCCTTAACCTAATTGTTAATTAAAATTTAAACAAAACAAAATATTTATATATAAAGTGTTTTGAGCGTACCTTGTTGTCAAAATAAAACATATTTTTTTATGTTATTTCAAATTAAACAATTCAAAACTATTGCAAAATTACTCCAATATTTAGATTTTTGTTTACCAGAAAAAATAATAATCCAAACAATGTAAAAGAAAAACAAAACAAAACAAAATATTAAATCAAAATTTATATCACTAAGAAAATGAAAATGATGGTGTATCGTGTTTTTTTTTGTAAAGGAAAATCATACCTCTTCAGTTTCAAAAGACTTTGCATACGAGTTTGACTAAAGAAAAACAAGAAAGAAAAAACGTAAAAAAGATAAAACAAATCAATAATTAATAATTTTAACCAAAAGTTTTAAACTAAGTTATTAGTGACAAACTAAACTACATATTTTAATAAAGAAAATTAATAACACAAGTAAGAAAAATGTGATCCTCAAATTAAGTTAGAATTAGATTTTGATTTAAGTGGCCGCACAGATTATTAAGAAAGCCTTTATGTTCTTGGTACTTCTCAAAGTTGAAATATATTGGACCTAAGCTAATATTTAATGATATTTTTATTCGCGAGAAAAACTTAGGTTCTAATTTTGTAAATCACTTGCGTTCAATGCATCAC
Organism: Bellardia pandia; assembly: GCA_916048285.2. Lineage (NCBI taxonomy): Eukaryota > Metazoa > Arthropoda > Insecta > Diptera > Calliphoridae > Bellardia > Bellardia pandia. Next base: position 109,243,703 of record OU696532.1, read on the forward strand.
CTACGCCTCTGCGAACGCCTCACCAAACATATGAAATTTTGTAAATCACTGCGTCATTCATTGGTTCATGGTTAATGTTGCTATTGGAAATATATTGGAGTGTTGTGAATGATTGCAGCAAGCAATCACGTAAACCAGCCTAAGAATAATGTTTAATATGAATTATTTCTGACTCCTTATTGAATTATTTTCTATTAAGTTGCCAGTCTATGATAATAATAAAATATTTAAAATGACTGGCCTATCGAATTTCTTTGTCCTTCCTTAAAACATACAACACACAGAATTTCTTATTGCGTATCATTTCGGAACAAAGCTTCAAATGAAATAATTCAAATTGGGTTTAATTTGCTAAATTCTTAGTTCAGAATTAAAAATCATTTGCTTGCATTCTATTCTATTAATAATACTTTTGAAGTACTAATTAATGAGGCTTATAAATAAATGCAAAATTAAAGAATACTTTAAGCTTATTGTTAAAATATTAACCAAAATGTCTAATTATTTTTAATCTAAAGTTATACTGACAGTTTTCATAGAGGTCAAATAATTTTCTACCCGCACTTGCTGGACTAAACAATTAAAATTCATTAGATATAAGATTTGAAATACTTATTGTTAGTAGAAAAATTATTTTAACAGACAGTAAACCACTCGTTAAAAAATAATCAGACTCGTACGAGTATAAATGGAGCCTTATTTGCAAAAACAAACTGCCGTTGTTACTAAATTAATTTAGTTTTACATTATCAAATTATATGGTATTCACACATGCATTTTTAATTTAAATTTTTTAATTAACGCCCAATTGAATTCAATTATCCATACAAAATTTCAATTAAGGTTATTGCTGCATTAAGAGTTAATTGTTCTAATAAGTGTGAAAAATAAAAATACAACCCTGTGACAATTAATAACTTTTAAATCAATAAATATAATATTAGAACCAAATACAGTGCACTCGGGAAAACGTCAACTAATTAAAATCACGGGTGTTGACGTTTAACAAATTGTTGACGTTTACGAATGTAAACTTTTTAAATGTGCTTTTCAAAATTTTTATTGATTATAAACTAAAATCAAACATACAAAATTTCTAAAAGGAAACAAAAAAGGCATTCAACCTGACTAGAACCATAGAAGACAACTAGAACCAAAAGAATACATTTTAAATGAGATCATATTTTTACATCATATGCAATTAAAAAAATGTGTTATTTTATTTCTGCTGTTTTTTTTGGAAGAGAGCCTTCTCTCTATTTATTTCATAAAATTTTAGATTAGGTAATGTAAAAAAAGGGTTGACGTTTTGGGATGTTGACGTAAACGAGCGTTGACGTTTTTCCGAGTGCACTGTAATTGTATTCTTTTTTGTCAGCTGCTGTCAAACGCTAATTAAATTAGCAAATTGAGCATGTGTGAACACTTTTTAATTAACTAATAATTGGCTCAATTAAAAATGCATGTCTGAACACCATATAAAAAAACCGGCAGTTGTGGAAAGCTCTGCAATTATATTTATACATATATACAAAAAACTAAAGCATACTTTGAGGATCACATAAAAAAAAAAAATAATAATACAAAAATACAGAATTTTTTAGATTTTATATACTACTACAACAAAGTAGTAAATACAAAGTACATATTTTTAAGGTGTCGATAAAGAAATAACAAAACAAAATTAAAAGTTAAATCTTTTCTAAACGGACAACTGAAAATGTGTTAATTGATTATGCTTTTATTAATAAATTGCCCTTTTTTTGTCAACCAAATAACTAAATTTTTTAACATTTGTGAATACAAATATAAGTGTATAAAATGATAACTAATTAAAAGTATATTCTATTTAGCACAAAAATGATAAAACACTTATTTAATAATAGACTTACTTTTGTTTTAATAAATTCTCTAGATTTTAGAAACTATAACAAATAAATATTCTTTGAAAATATGTATATAAATAAAGGAAAAGAAATATATAAAAATAAATACTTTAATTTAGATATTGTAATTAAACCAAATTTCGGAAAAAGCTAAAATGACATGCAAGTTTTACATACAATTTTTATTATATCTTATTTAATTCTTTATTTATTTTGGGGCGAAGAGGTTTACTAAAATACTTTCTAAAAATTCGTTGATAATTTTAAAACAATTAATAAATATATAAATATAGTTAAATATTAATAAGATAAATTAGTAAAAGCTGTATAAATATTTGTAATAATATAAATTAACTTATTTGTATTAAGGGAGTTAGTTCATCATACAAACCTTCATTATTTTACATTGGGCCACACCGGTAACTGTCAGGGGAACACCTTGAGCGGTTTCCACATTCTCACACATGGGATTTAGGGTCATTACATTAAGGGAGAGACGCTGTACATCGGTTACTAGCCACCAGGCCCAGGCCCATCCTCCAACAATAGTACGTTTTTTGGTGGAACCACAGCAGCCACCTGGAAAATTATGATAAATAAAGAGGTTTATTAAAAGTTAAATTTAAAATGAAAATTTTATTTAGATTAACTTTAAACGCAATAATGAATGAATGAATTACAATCAGTTTATTTAAACATTTCTGTCCAAGGTGTCTTGTCCAATGTCTTACCAAATAACAAACACAAATTTGTTCAGGTTCGTCTGTGTGTGGAAGACGTGTCGATGTTAGTGTTTCAGAGCGGACAACAACAAGCGGTGTTTTTAAATAAAAATGTCATTTAAAAATGGCTGACATAATTGTCAGCCAAACTAATGGTCAAACAAGATCATAACATTAACAAAACTTGTCCACAAGCAATAAATGAATGTGCACACAAGAAATTATTAGTTGTGTGAAACAAATGTATAACGTGGGGTTCACATGTGCTACAGAAATGTCATAATTTAACATACATTTCTTAACAAGTCATTATTAAAGTTTTTCTTCTTTGAATGTAACTGTCACTTTATGACAGTAATCTTAATATTGTCAAATGGTTTTAACTTTAAAGAGAAAGTTACCAAGTGTTGAAGAGAAAGAGCACAATTTTTACTTGACAGTTGTTAGTTAATTTGTTCATGCTTGTTAAATATTGAGTTTTTCTTTTCATATTAAACACAATTTTTAAGAGAATTTTTATTGTTTGTAACAATAAAGTATATAAATAACTTTTGTTTAGTTTTTATGAAATTTTCCAATTACAATATTTAAGTTGGCATACGTGAGCATTAGCACGCTTTTTAAGTTTAACTTTATAAAATAAATAATCGGGCAAAAATATATATAAATATTGATATTTTATGGATTCATCATGCTGACGCTTAAAGGATATATGTAAGTTTAGGTTTGTCTATCATTTATAATTTCCCTTTCTTTTGAAAACACTCTTGAATGTGTTTGTTTAAATCAGGGGCTTCCATTTCATAGCTCAATTGAGCCTACCACTACCAAGACATATTTTTATGCTCTTCAATTCAGTCGTCGATGTGACCAGCGTTGCCGTTTTTGGTTATTTCTAACCAAAATTGGTTATTTTTTTTCTCAATGTGTACATGTGTAGATTTTTTCTGTTTTGGTTATTTTTTTTTACTGAAAATATTTAGATTTTAAGACAATTAGTAATATATTGCAAGCAAAAGAATTGTGCAAAAATCAACAAAATGCCCATTTTGTTTGGTCTGCCAAAGACAAATTTCAAAATTCAAGCTGTGACATTTTAAGTAAAAGTGATCTCCATATTTATTGTAATATAATTACATGTTTTTTAGTATTTAAGAGAGTAACTTTCTAGTTCCTTATTTTATTGCCAATGAACAATTTTTTGTTTTTATTATATACTTTTTATTTTTGTTTAAGACATTAAAAATTAATAATTAAACTTGCAAAACTTAATGTAAAGTATTGGAATTTTAAATTTTACAAATTGTAGCATTAGCTTATGTTTCTTTGCATTACTTTTTGCAAAATATGACGCTTAGTTTTTTAAAAAAATTATTTTTTAGTATTAGGAGTTGTGTTGTAAAATACGTTGTTTTATGTTTTTTTTTGTTACCTTAAAGTACAAATTATAGTTAAAATTACAAAAAATAAATAAATAGTACATGCATTTAAATTTGGTTATTTTTTTTTAAATTTGGTTATTTTTTTCATAAATGTTGGTTACAAAAAATTTTTTTTCGTGGCAACACTGGATGTGACTTCGACAAGTGCACATGTCTAGCGGATGCTATGTTATTTTTTTCAGGTTAACAGATGATGACACTCAAAAAATATTGTGCGATCAAAAATGCTTTTGGTAACATACATAGCAAATTATAAAATATGTATATTACTAACATTTTTTTGCGGCTTTAAATAAATACATTCTCTCAATTTTATTACTCTCTCGTACTCACTAATACATAAACAAAAAATTTTTGGAAGCCCCTGGTTTAAATTTTGAAAGTGTCAAGAGCATGAGTGAGCTGTTGTGTGTTTGCCATTTAACGTTTTTTGTTTTGTTTATTTTATTTTTATTACATTTGTTTTGTTGTCGGCATTTGTTATTTTAGATGACTAGAATGTTTTTTCTTTTGATTTTTTTTGTTGCCATACATTTTGTGTTTAAATTTTCATAAAATATTTGTTTGGCCCCAAAATAAAGTTGCGGATGCTCCCGACTAATATGAAGATTTGATTCATTTTAAGACTACGTTTCTCAATTTTTCTGTCCTGGGTTCAATATTTGGTGAGCTGGATCAAAGGATAAAAAGGTCCTTTTTAGAGGTTTTTTTAATTTGTTTCACATTTCCCCCAAGGGAACTATATGTAAATTTGGTATCATATGAAAGGTCTTTGAGATTTTTGTGAATATAAATATTATATATGTTAAACTTTATCGCGATATAAATACTTTTATAGGATTTATGGTGGTTAATGCACACTTTTGTGTGCTTATTTATTTACGTACATATATACAGACAGATGCATAAACTTGGCACATATGACAATTAAAAGTGTTTGCCAATTTCCTTACACAATTGTTAGATATCTGACAATATTTTTGTCTTAAAATGTACAGAAAATGTTTTTTCTTACAACGTTGGCACATAAAACTTTTAAATTCACACGGTTGTAGGACATTTTCTGAACATTTTTCGGACAACGTTGTGAGATCTGACAATCGCCTGTACAAAGCTTAAGGAATCTTCACTCAATGTTAAAACATTAAAAGCGCTCTTAAACATAACAGAAGTATGTAAAGTTAAAGAGAGTTTCACACACAAGAAACAAAGAACAACTTACTTACTCCCTCTCTCTGTATGTTTTCTTTAAGTCTAACTTAAAGTGGTCACACCAAACATTAACTATTCAAGCCAGGAATGAATTTCAAATAACAAACAGTTACCAATAAGACGTACAAGAGAAAAGAAGTTAAAACGGTGGAAAAATATAAACAAAAAAATTGTTTAAAGAAGATACGAGAGAAAGTGAATAAAATATTAACGTTTTTTATTATAAAGTACAAGGGAAATATAAAAAAGTATAAACGAAAGATTAGATATTTGTTTTGTACATATTACAAAAAATTTACTATTAAGTAAGTGTTAGAAAACAACAAATAAATTGAAAATATGAAAAGAAAATAAATAAAAAAAAATAGAAAAGAAGTGAAGGTGGCAAAGCGCAAGCGCTCATGAATAAAAACAAACTTGCGTTAATTGTTATAAATCATATTGTTTAAACAAATGCCACAAGAAAAATGATTTGTTTCATAAAAAAAATTTGCATAATTTTTAGTAACAAAAATATTGTTTTAAAGTTATAATAAAAGAAATCAGTGAAATGAAAAGTGTTTGTGCATTAATGAATTCATTCATTAAGAAAAAAAAACAAACCAACCCATAATAACACAAATCAAAAATCTAAACTATGTTCAATATACCTTAACCAGTTTATTGAACTTAATTTCTATTTATTTTTTTCTGTATAATTTTGTAAATTCAAAATATTTAAAGAAATAAAACAAGTAAAATTGTTGTTTAAAAGAAACGAGAAATTCAAGAACTTTTTAAAGCCACAAGAAACGCACTCATAAACAAAACTTTCTTGTTTTAACTTGAAAGCGGTTTTTTTTCATTATTATTTATTTCTACTACCAAGTGAGTCCAGTCCGTCCGTCTCTGTCTGTCTCGTCGCTGTTGACAAGAAATTTTTTTGTTAAACTCTTTAATTTTGGCGTGTGTTTTAAACGCCCTCATGCGTTTTATATTTTTTAAATACGGTCACACGTTGTTTTTGTTGTTGTTTGTACGCTTTTTTTAATATAAACTACCTATGGTCTCGAGGTGTGTTAAGTTGAGCCATCTGTTTGTTGCTAGCGGAAATGTAACCTACTTCTACTAGTCAACCTAAAAATTTTACAGAATAGAGAAGAAAAATGTTTAACACTCGAATTTTTGTTGCAGCATAAACACCGTATGAGATCGTTCTAAAAGAGCCATATCATGTTAGAGATTATCCAAGTGCCCATCAAACAGGAGCGAGCTCTCAAATATCACCATTAGGATTAACGTTGGTGATTTTTGAGATTTTGAGGCTTGTATTTTTCGGATGATTGTAAATTTAAATAGTATATTTTCTAAATATAAAAGAAGGAATAAGAATTAATTTTATTAGCGCTAGATGAGTGGAGTCTAGTTTAAATTGCAATCATATTTGTGTCAAAAACGCTGAATTGCAGAACAATCACAATGGCTGAAGCAGACTCTCAGAATGAAGTATCGAAAACAGACCAAGTGTTAGCACATGTGAAAATTAATTTTCAAGTTGGGTAACTTAAAATTAGTAATCTTTCTGATTATAAAGAGAGTCTAAATGAGTTGCTTCTAGTTGAAATAATAATTATGTATGTAGTATGTTTGTTTAAAAAACTGCTGAATCACAGGATTCAGTATTCTCAAGTCGGCTTCAATCTGTGGATGTCGTAAAAAAATACACCTCATAAACAGAAGTATAAAATTGTGGATTATGTGGATGATTTAAAGTTGGTAATGTCTGAGATTGGTCTAAAAAGTTCCAAGTAAATGTGAACTTGTATTATCTTTAAATTCACATTTTTCGGCGAAATTTTCGTAATTTAGTATCAAAAGCAATAATGTTTTCTATTTAATATAGCATATTTTTAGGTCGACTTTTACCTAAATAACATTTCTACTCTCTTAACCAAAAATGACCAAACATTGTTGTTCTTTTCAATATAAGTAGGTATGTGTATGTATGTATGTATTTCTAATCGAAAAGAAAACCTAACAACATTCTTGTTTGAAATCCAAAAAAAAAAAACAACATAAAATTTTAATAAAAAACAAAACTGTGTTAATTAACGGTAAATCAATGAAAGTTGTCAAATATTTCAATAATTGCATAAAGTTCTGTTTTTGTCTTGTTTTCAATAAAATCATAAATAGTTTTGACATTTATGTTTACATACATATATTTTTCTCATACCTTGAACTTGACTTTTATATCAGACGCCATTTGATTTGTGTTACGTTTTTTTTCATGTTTTTTTTTGCTTTATTTTACATAAACCTGTTGTCTTATAGTTTGTTGCTGTTTTTTTAGACGGAAAATTTTTCTGGTCTCACACACACATGACAATAACAATAAATGCATGCAGCATGTTGCACAGTGGCACCATCCCATACATTTCTTGGAAAAAAATAGAAGGAGTGGTCGTACAGCAATGAAATTTTGCAAAAACACTTCTTTGGGCTAAATTAAGAAATTTTGAAAAAATCTTGGAAAACCGCCCACTGCCACACCTGCACTTGTCAAAATTTTTATTTTTGGACCTAGGGACTTGAAATTCGGGACACTTCTTAATTGAGTTCTACTTATGAAAAAAATTAACATATTGGGGATGCCACGCCTACTTTAGATTTTACGCCCACTGAAAGTTGTAGATTTTAGGTGTTTTTCTTCCCTATCTAGAATCATATGAAAATTTAATATAAGTTAAAAAATATTAATTTTTTTTTAAAAGTTAAAGATCCCCAACAACCCTCCTCGAAATGCATGCCGCTTTTCTAGTCAAGTATATGCCAAGTTAAAGTGTGTAAAACCTAAGTCATTGAAGTAAATTGATATAAAATACAGTTATGAACCCTTTTTAATGAAAAAAAAAAATGGTGTTGCCAATATTGAGATGCCAAAAGGGGTTATTTATACCTTTCAGCTTGATAAAAATCCAATATAATATACAATGTTTTAATTGAATATGTAACAGGCGAAAAATTGTGTTAGTTTTTATTTGTAATATTATTCAAGCACCATATCTTTAAAAATGGGATCTAGTTCGAAGGAAATTTTGTTCAAATGACGCCTTATGCTACTTATGTAAGGATCCGAAGTTATAAGAAGTCTGTTGAATACATCAGTATTTGTGGAAATTCGATCACACTTTCTATAAAACATCAATCGATACTTCTTGTAATCTTTTTTTCTGGCTTCCTCTAAAAGCATTCCTATTGGTAATACGGCAGCATCCATTATATCCTTACTATGCATTAGTACTTTGTGCACAGTAACAGGCATATAAAACCAACTATATTTTTGTACAAACAGTTTCGCAGTGTCCGACGCATATAATTTAAATTTGTCATATTAATATGAACTATATAGGTTTATGAATGAAATTTAATATATTTTAAGCCGTGAAAAGTATATTATTACGATTGAAATGTCATTCAATTTCGTTACGCTTACATATTCGTAAACAAAAATAATGTTTTACTTATAAATCGTTTCAAGCTTTAATTCCCAAAAGCCTAAAAGTATATCCAATTTTTTGTCTTATTGACCATTTTTATGAAATATTGGAAGTGACTTTTGAAATTAAAATCGATGTTACTAAAAGGGACGGTAATTGGCGGTAGTTTTTTTTTTCTTAATTGAAAGTACAGACTCGGACCTTTCATGTTTTTATAGTTAGAGGGCTAAGCAAGGCAAAGCACATAAAGTTTTTTTCCATCAAAAAGTGAAAAGTTGATATTTTTTAGTATAATTTTTGATAAATTATAATAATTAGTTTACTTTTCCAATTTTAATAATTCTTTTTTTTATAAAAAAGTAAGTACTATATTTTCACTAAAAAATAAAACAAAAGCCATAGCTATAAACTTACCCACAAAAAAAGTTCTTTATTTGGGCAGTAATTTTAATCTAATTTCATTGAATAAATTTCCGTTGACTTCTGTTAGTTTTTTTAACTACAAAATTTCACTTTTCATAAAAAACCTTGTTGAATTTTTCTTATCCAAATACTTCTTTACAAAACCAAATCATTAAAATTTTAAAATTGAAAAGTTGAAAAACCCTATTTTTCCGCAAAAGTGCCACTGTGTGTTGTGCTGGTATTTACCAGCCAGTGGTTATATTCCTAAGGAACATCATCATCATCATTATCATTACACCATCCAATAGATGTACCATGAAATGAGTTTGAAACAAGTTTTCCAAACTATTTGTTCAAAATACCATAAAATACTTATATATACTCGTATATATGTATGTGTGTATATACATGGACTGTGTTGTTGTTATTAGAGTTAATAATTTGCCACATTAGTTTGTGGTAAGAGAATCTTTTTTTTAGCTTTTAAAGCCATTTAAAGTTCTAGAAGACTGGATTATTATTTTTAATAATTTTCCGCCATATTGCTAATGAGTGTATTAGCTTTTAATTTTAATAGATTTTTTGAATTAGTTTTTTAAGATTAGTTTTTAGAGAAATATTTGAATTAAGGTAAAGTATTGTTCACATAAAATTTGGTGTTACAATACTGTCAAATCATTGCGTGGTTAATGTTGCCATTGTAATTGTTGATACTGAAATTTAAAATAAAAATTTACATCAAGCTACACTTATTTTGCATTGGCAATGCTACAAACCTATCAGCTGTTCAATAAGTTTGTTTGGTTATTTATCAAGAAAATATTTCAAATTGTGATGTAAAAAAGCTTTTAAAGCAAATAACCATAAATACAAAGATACTAAGGGGTATACAAAAATGTTCGCACTTATGGATGTGCCTTCTTCTTCTTCGGATGATGGAGATTTTCCAAGCGTCCTAGAAATATCTATTGAAAAAACCCAATTCCGCTCTACTATCAACATCTGTGGAGATTCTACGCCAGTAGATGACGTTCTTTAAATCCATAACCAGCAAGAAAAACAAACTTTTTGTTAGCATTATAGGAAATTCATAATTACTTCTTAGTAAAGAATGTGGTAATGTGTCATTGGTAACCAAAACCATGTGTAGTGTGCCACAAGGTTATTTTCCCTAATTTTAAATGTTTGTAGAAATTTTAAGTAAATATTATTTCTAATAAAAAGGATGAAAGGTTTACTCTTACAAAGTTTTACCACACAACTTTTAAATTAACACTTTATTTACTTGAAACTACATATATGAAATAAATAAAACTTTTTTTCTTAAAGCAGGGATGGAAAATTGAGATTTTGAAATTGATGTCAATTGAACTGAACCTTAACTAAAGAACTAATTTTTATTGTTAAGCATTTAATTATAATCAAAAAAATATACATATAGGCAATTTCACGTCAAGTGACCCGATTTTTAAAATCGATGTCTTCCGATTTGGATGAAATTTGCACCAAGGTTAGTACTATTGGATAGTATGCCAGACCCAAATTTTCAGCTCTATCATTCAAGAACTGCTGCAGTTAGAGGGGGTCAAAGTTGGACATTTTGCTCATACAGGGTTTTTTTAAAATGAGTGTAACTTTTCACCTTTTGGTCCTAGCAAAAATTGTCCAAAGGACTTTAGATAGCTATTTCATCAGTCATTCCAAAAATATTTTTTTTAATTAAAAAAATGTTTTTTTTCTTTTTTTTTTAAATTTGGGGCCTTTTTGCCTCAAAAGAAAGCTTATACAATTTTCTTTAATGCCTTTATAATCGCTTAATGAGATGCGAGTGGGATATCTATCAAAAAAATTATTTTTTAACTCAAGAATAGGATTATTCAATATTTGGCACATGCATCATTTTTATTTTCCCCCATTTTAATTTTTTTTTTTCAAAATGGAGTTTTTTTTATTTTTCCTCAAAAGAAACTTTAGACGATTCCCTTTAAGAGCTTTATGGTCACTTAGTAGCAAGAGGCATATCTATAAAAAAAATATTTTAACTCAAAAAACAAAGTTCTTGAATTTTACCATATGTGACCACAAAGGTCGTTTTATAGTCCAATATTTACTTAAAGCGTAGGTCTTTTTATAGTCTAATACTAGCTTCAGACGCAGGCCTTTTTACAGTCCAATATTTGTTTAAATCATAGGATATTTTATAGTTCAATATTTGTTCAAATCGTAGGCTTATTCATATTCCAATATTAGCTTCAATTGTAGGTTTTTGATATTTCAATATTATAGGGCTTTTTATATTCCAACATTAGCCTCAATCGTAGGTGTTTATATAGTTCGATAGGTGGATATGTAAAAAGAATCAAAGTTGATTTTAAATGCAAAATTTCAACTCTGGTAGAAATTTGAACAATATTTTGAATTATAACAAATGTCTTAAGTTTGTTACAATAGCACTGAATTTTCCATCCCTGTCATATACTTAATTTGACTATAGTTTTTGGCAAAACTAAAGTTTGGTTTTCATAAGTTTTATGTTAAAGTGACTTTGTTTTCTAAACAAAACTTATACAAATTTAGGGAATTACATACTTAGCAATGGTGTTGGCGAACGAAGCGTTTGAAAACGGTTCGAAATAACAAATTTTGTTGACACATCTAATGAATTTTAAAAACGAAAGAAAAATTAACTGTAAAACTATGTAGAGAGCATGAATGAGTCAATATGTTACTAAGTACACATTTATAATTATGTATGTACGAGTACGTTACCGGGTGCACGTAATTTATTATATTTTTTTTAATTTCAATTTCATACGAAAAAAAAGACAAGCCAAAAAGCTTCGCAGTTTGTGTTTGTTAAAAAAAAAAAAAAAAAAAAAATATATCTAAAAATAATGAAAAATATTTGGTTAATACAAAAAATTCAATAAAACACTAAAGTTTTAGGTTTGTTTAATAAAAAGCTAACAGAAAAGAGGCTAAAACTCACTAAATAACGTACAAACTTTATGACAAAACAAAATGGCTGATGATAACAACAATATTCAAATTTAAAATTCCGGAAACGTAAAACAAGAAAATGCAAATACAGTGAATGAATGATACAACAACACAAACAAATCCTACACAACTTAATTGAATTACAACATATGTAACACTGCCAGGAATCTTAATAATCGGAATATTAATTGAACTTAAAATTTTGTTTTATAAATATTACGACATTTATTTATTTTTTTCGTAATAATAATTTATTATTTGTATTTAAATTGCATAATTTTTATTTTTTTTATTTTTATTTTTCTTTGCAGTTTTAAATTGGCCATGTTTCATTTCAATTGTTAATTTATAATAAATAGTTTAACTCAACAAATCTCTAATATTATATAGAAATCCTTTTGAAATCCTAACAACTCAAAATGAGTGCTATAGCCACAGCGGCAGGCGGTTTAGTTGGTGCTGTCACCGCTGCCACTAGCAACTCATGGTTTGTGCCCATGCTAGTGGCAGCCATTGCTTACTTTCAATATGAAGAAATCATGGATCCAGAAACAAGACCCAATGATACACCCGGCGATGAAATAAGTGATCATTATGATTTTATTATAATAGGAGCGGGTTCGGCGGGCTCGGTGGTGGCAAATCGTTTAACTGAGGTGGAAAATTGGAATGTTTTATTGCTGGAGGCGGGTGGTGATGAGACGGAAATATCCGATGTCCCGTTAATGGCTGGCTATTTGCAATTGAGTAAAATGGATTGGAAATATAAAACTGAACCCTCGGGAACTACGTGTTTGGGTAAGTGTGTTGAAAATACTTTAACTTACTATTTCCAAAACATGGTTTTATATGGACTAATATCGTAGTTGTTTATACATATAGTCGTAGGACTTCATTTATTCCAATATCAGTTACAATCGTTGGTTTTTATATTGTCTAATATTTGCTTGAATGTTTATATCGTCGAATATTAGCTGAAATCGGCGATCTTTATATTGTCAAATAGTAGCTTCAATCTACTCAATCTAAAATCTTGATAAATTCCAATATAAACTTGAATCGTAGCTTTTTATATTCTTCAATATTAGATCATTATATTATACAATATTTACTTCAATCTCAGATCTTTATATAGTCCAATATTAACTTCAATAATAGTTCATTATCTTGGCAATATTTGCTTCAATCCTTATATTGACAATATTAGCTTCGATCCCAGACATTTATATCGTCCAATATTAGATTAATTTCTATATCTCTATATTGTCCTTTTGACTTCAATCATAGTTCTTTATCTTCGCAATATTTGCTTCAATCCTGGATTTAACCTAGGTCTTTATAAACTAAATTATTTACTTGAATTGTCCAAAATTAACTTTAATCGTAGATTTTCATATTCTTCAATATTTGCTTCTTTGTACTGTCCAATGTTCAAAATTATTTCAGAATATTAAAAAATTTCATTAATTTTCTTTTCACTTTCCAGCTATGAATGGTGGTCGCTGCAATTGGCCTCGCGGCAAAGTTCTGGGAGGTTCTAGTGTCTTAAACTACATGTTATATCTGCGTGGCAGTAAGCATGACTACGATGCCTGGGAGGCACAAGGAAATACTGGCTGGGGCTATCGAGACGCCTTGTATTACTTCAAGAAATCAGAAGACAATACGAATCCCTACTTAGCCAGTACACCGTACCACTCTACTGGTGGTTATATAACCGTAGGCGAAGCTCCTTATCACACTCCTTTGGCCGCCAGTTTTGTGGAGGCTGGTGTGGAAATGGGTTATGAGAATCGTGACTTGAATGGTGAGAAACAAGCTGGTTTTATGATAGCCCAGGGTACTACTCGTAGAGGCAGTCGTTGCAGTACAGCTAAAGCTTTCTTGAGACCAGCTAGATTGAGGCCTAATCTGCACATTTCCATGAACTCTCAGGTGACCCGCATAATGATAGATCCCGTTAGCAAATTGGCTTTTGGTGTGGAGTTTGTTAAAGATCAAAAACTTTATCATGTCCGAGCTAAAAAGGAAATTATACTGTCGGGAGGTTCGGTTAACTCTCCGCAGATCTTAATGTTGTCTGGTATAGGTCCCAGAAAAGAGCTGGCAAAACATCACATACCTGTTATCAAGGAATTGAATGTGGGCGAAAATCTGCAGGATCATATAGGTTTGGGAGGTCTGACATTCCTGGTAAATCAACCAGTATCCATAGTGGAAAGTAGATTCCATTCCATGTCCACGGTATTGCAGTATGCAGTATTTGGTCAAGGTCCCTTGACGATATTGGGTGGCGTGGAAGGTTTGGCTTTTGTCAATACCAAATATGCCAACAAAACTTTGGATTGGCCAGATATAGAGTTTCATTTTGTGTCCGGATCTACCAATTCGGATGGCGGTAATCAGCTGAGAAAGGCCCATGGTTTAACAGAAGCTTTCTATCGCGCGGTTTTTGAAAAGATAAACAATCATGATGTTTGGAGTATAATACCCATGTTGCTGAGGCCTCGTAGCAAGGGTGTCATTAAACTGAGATCTGGCAATCCCTTTGACTATCCCTATATAATACCCAACTACTTGACCGATGATTTTGATTTGAAAACGCTGATTGAGGGCGTTAAGGTGGCGGTGGCTCTTTCACGCACCCAAGCTATGCAAAGATTTGGTTCCCGCCTGTCGACCATTAAATGGCCGGGCTGCCAACATTTGGAAATGTTTACGGATCCCTATTGGGAGTGTATGATTAGACAGTATACCGTCACCATTTATCATCCAGTGGGTACTTGTAAAATGGGTCCCTATTGGGATTCTGAAGCTGTAGTCGATCCCCAATTGCGTGTTTATGGCATAAGAGGTCTGCGTGTTATTGATGCCAGTATTATGCCTACCTTGGTGAGTGCCAACACAAATGCACCTGTCATCATGATAGCGGAAAAGGGTTCGGATATGATTAAAGAATTTTGGATTAAGAATACAGTCATCTAAATAAATACTTAGTGGTTAAGTTAAGTCACTAAATCTTAATTTTATATTAATTTAATTGTACGAGTACGAGTTATTTTAGAATATTTAGAATTATTCAAAACCAAATTAAAACTGTTTTTAGAGTGCCTGTGTTTGTATTTTTTTTTTGTTTTAAAGAAATTTTCATTTTAAGTTTTATTTCATACTTTAAGTAGATTTTTAAGTTATTTATAATATTTATTACAAAATTGTTTATGAGTATACATGTGTACGTTTTATTTTAAGCGCAATTGATTAATTGATTAATTTATATAAAACGACACTTCATTATAAATCAAATAAACTAGAGAACTAATTAAAAAGATTGATTTAAGTGTTTGGGCAACAACGTCATTGAATATTCAAATGAGATTAATACCTACATACATATATACAGTGGGTGGCCAAATTAGTAGGTACACATGCAAAATTGTTTAGTTTGAAGTCGTATAACATTTTAAAATAGTGGAAATTTATCCTTTTATTTGTTCTTTTAGGTAAATGAAGTGTTTCTAATTCAATTGAAAATAAATTCTTTTGTTTTAAAAATATATTAAAAAATTTTTCGAAAAAAAATCTTAATATTTCGTAGAACCTTCTTTGGCATCAATTACAGCTTTCACCCTTTTTGGCATCTTTTAGTTCTTAATCGTGATGCCAGCCTTTAATCAATTTTATCAAAATTGCATATTTCACACTTCAGAGGAGAATGACAGATAATGATCTACAACTGCACTCTAATGTCACCAATCATTGTTGATACTCAACAAAATATTTAACAGTATTGCCAGAATTAAAATAGGAAAACATCTGGTACAAGAAATAAATTTACATACGTATTAAAAGCGGTTGAATCTTATGCCCCTATTGCGGTACACAACTTTTTTAATAATTTGGTCGTCTGTCATAAATCGGTATTGCCATTCACAACTTAAATGTAGTAGAGTTAATGTAGAGTTAAAGTCGGGTTGACTGACAGACGACCAAACTTAGTTGAGTTGAGAACGGCAATAGGGGCATTAATTAATAAGTGTAACTAATAATTAGGCCACCCACTGTATATACGCACATACAGACATATATAGTTAGTAATTTAATTAATTACATATAGTAAATTGATTTTTACTTATTAGAAAAGGTAATAATTTGCTGATTTTATAAAACTCAGAACCTCATTGAAACTAAGTATTTATAATGGGTTCATTGATCTAAAAAGCAGTTACATATATGGAGAGGTACTAAAAACGTGTTCGAATACCCTACTCTTGGGAATATTATGGTATTCAAGGTAAGTTTTGCTGACGATTACCAAATGTCAAGTTAAATATACTTACATATGTATTTGGTTAAAGAAAATTGTATATGAATGCAATATGTATTAGTTTTTATACCCTACACTATCATAGTGGGAAGGGTATATTGGATTTGTGCTGATGTTTGTAACGCCCAGAAATATTGGTACAACAGCCACCTTAAAGTATACCAATCGACTTAGAATCATGTCCTGAGTCGAGTTATTATTGTCCGTGTGTCCGTCCGTCTGGCTAAATGGCTGTCCATGTAAAGCTTGTGCTCAGAGTACATGGGGTTACTCTCTATTGCGATGCGAAAGCAAATTCGATGCGATAAGCGTACAAATTGATACTCTTACGCATCGAATTTACTTTCGCATCGCAATAGAGAGTTACCCCCAGATCGCAATTTCGACAAAATTTGACACATGATATTTTTTTCGACCCAAAGACGGATGGGATTGAAACTGGTGGAAATGGTTCCATTGTTTCACCTACAAACAAATTTTGTGCAGATCGATTCATAATTGATCATAGTTCCCAATTCCCCAATTCCACTTCCAAAAGCCACTTTAAAGTGCATAACTTGCTTAAAAATGTCGGTATCAAAATAATAGTTCATATCTCCCATATAGCGCCTATTTCTGAAAACGTGTTTTATACAAAAAAATGTAGGGTATTATAGGATCGGGCTTGACCGATTACACTTTCTTACTTATTTAATACTAAATTTAATCATGGATCTTTAATTAGTCTAATATTAGATTTAATCGTGGATCTTTAAGTAGTTTAATATTTGATTTAATGGTGGATCTTTCCAAATAACATCACATTAGTTAATTTGTATACAAGTGGATTAACCAATTTTCATATTTTGTTTTTTAAATAAATTTCAATATCGGCGTCTAAACTATGCAATGATAAAACTGTTCGTCCATAAAGTTACTATTTATAAAGGGTGTCCCAACTAGAAAGCAATTTTTAAATTTTAAATAAAACACAGATATTTAAAAAAAAATGGTGAAACTTTATTATATCCTAAGGCAGACAGAATGAGGTTATGTATGGAACAAGATATCGTGCAGATGGCCGCCGCGACTTTGCTGGCACACACGAGATCTTTTAATGAAATTTTCAATGACCTTTTTGCATAAATGCTGCGGTATTTTATTAATGCAGCGTCCAAATTCCTCTTTTAAGGCTTGAGTCATCGTCGGCTTATTCGCCTAAACCATCGACTTCAAAAAACCCCAGTTTCTCTTTACAGTTGACCCCTGTATGACCCCCAAATTGATCGCAATTTGCAAACTGTAGCCGTAAAACTTTCACCATTTTGTTAAAACAATTTCACAATGAGAATGCGTTCAATGCGCTCCATTTTTACTAACCTCGTACCTTCTACTAGCAAACAATAACAATTGTTCAAATGTCAAACAATGACACTTCGAATGGCGCCAAATTTAAAAATTGCATTCTAGTTGGGACACCCTTTATATCGGGGGCTTATATTCAATAAGGGTTATCTACAGTAAAGATATTGTATTTGCAATAAAATATTTATTTTACAATAAAGCAGCGCCATATTTTACTTATAAAGTGAAAGTAATTTGGAAGTTCAAATATAACTCTGACATTTATATTTAATAGTTGACAATAAACCGCAATTTATTTATAACGCAACTAAAAATCACATACCACCTCCTATATTCGATCACACCGCTGCTGATAATCTGAATAACATTGATTTTAGTACTTGCAATTTCCCGCAAAATAATGCATCATTTTTTTTTATACAAACGAGAGTTCTTATCACTTAAAAAATTAGTTCAATGTCGAAATTTGTTTATAAATTTACAAATTTATTGTAAGAAAATCAGTTGTAATCTAAACTTAAACTTGACTAGAACACTAAAATAAACGAGTGCTAGCTAAAGGAAAATTAAATAAATTATTACAAGTTCAAAAATTGATTAAAAACAATCTATTACGTCACTTTTGCAAAGTTATTTTGAAAAAAAAGTTATTGAAAACTAAATGTGATTGAGAAAACAAACGGGGGAACAAACGTTCAACACAAATAATATTGGTGCACTATCAACAAATAAACCTTGAATTAGATAATAGAATTAAAATTTAATTTAAACATTAAAAGGACTTGTATTGTTTTGTTACTCAAATGTGGGAACATACAAGAATTGTAATTTAGCACAATAAATTGTGGCAATTTCTTAAACTAAAATGAAACTTAAATGAATTTTATATTACTTAAGGTACCGTCACACTTGGCAAATATTTGCCGAAAAAGACGTAGCCACTAAATAACATATATTTGAACTTGTTTTTTAAAGGGGTTTAACCCTTTTCTTATTTAGGCCAAATAACAACAAATAGTTTTATTTTATTTGATGCTGTTTGATCTTGCAAAACTCTTGTAAGAGCAAACAACATCAAACAAATTTGTGCTAAAAATATTTGCCAAACGTGACCGTACTTTAGTAAAGAAAAAAAAAAAACAAATAAGAAAGTAGAGTCGGCCAAGCCCGACCATACACCCCAGTATATGTGGAAGAACTTTTTTATTTATTTGGATACCAACAGTGCTTTACGGCAGTGGTGGCTGTTGGACTAAAATTTACGGGCGTTACAAACATCAGTACAAATCCAGTATAGCCTATTTTCTATGGTGGTGTAGGTTAAACCTAATGGCTAAAATTTATATTTCAAAAGCTAATTTGCTTTATGTAACTTTACTCAATCAGTCTAGTATCACTCCTCGATATCGGTAAATTGCAACTATTTCGAAAGCGTTTTACCTCAAATGAAGATGAAATTACAGTTGTTACAATCACACTATTTTGAAGGCCGCGAGGAAAACTATTTGAATCAAGGGATCGAATTGCTAGATAAGCGTTGGACTAAGTGTATTAAAGTTTCAGGAGATTATATTGAAAAATAAAAATGTTTTTGAAAAACTAACTATTTTCTTTCTGTGCTAGGCTAAGAGGTTTCCGAACCGCCCTTGTAATAGCAACTTTTTTGAGAATTTTCATGGATCTTTTTTTTTTGGGGATATTTTACTAAAAATTCCAAATGTCGCATTTAGTAAAATCTGGTACCACATAATGGGTACTTTTTTAATTTGTCTAAAATTAAAATATAAAATAACTAAAACTCATTTGAATCTAGTTGAGTTTGATTCCACATAGATTGACTTAATAAAACATAGAAAAATTAGAAATTTCAACTTTGAAAGGTTAGAAAATTTAACTATTTTGGTACTTTTTGCTTAAAATATTTATCTCTATACATTGGAATAGACTTATAACGATTGTTGTATGTGAATGAATTAACATAAAACATTAAATATGTGCTGCTGACGTGCTTCTTACTGAAGAAAGCATCCAGTATATGGACACTTAATGCCCTTAACTCTCAAATAAAAATCCAAACGATTTAAGCTATAAGAATTGTGCTCAAGAAGAAATTTCGAGGACAAAATTGTATTAATCATTTTAACAAAAATTGCTTCGTGTAAATTGCAGTATTGGATTCTTTGAATTCATTTGATGTTCTTTCCTTCAACTTGGCTGCAATTTCATTTGTTGTTAAAAAAAAAAAATAATCTAAACTTTATAAAAGCTGTATTATTTTGCCTCAACTGTGTTTAATTTAACACTAACGCAAAAAGCTTTCTACTGTGTAACAGAAAGCTCTGTACAAAACTTGCTCTATTAAAATCAAACAAAGCTTTATTTATGTACAGTGGTTAAAGTTGTGGCAAAATATCAACGAAAAACATAAATCGACGAAAGGGTAGTAACTCAAAATTTGCTATTTTTCAGTAGAGGCAAAAAACTATTGATATATAAATAGTAACTCTGAAAATATGAAGAGTAATATAATGGGAGATTTTTACAGTGGCTAGAGTAGATCAATATGTATCGTTTTTTTCTTTTAATAAAAAGTGAAAATTTGCAAATTTTGAGTTAATACCCTTTTGTTGAACAGGTGCGAAATGCTAAATGATTAAAGTGCAATAACCTAAATAAATAAAAAGATGAATTCAAATGAAGCAGCTTTCTTTGCTTTTTTATTATTAACAAAACAATTTTTTCGCTAAATATGTCACAGCAAGAATTTAATTCAAGGTTTAACAACATTTACTTTAAATATTTCGTCTAAAAAAGATTTGGAGTAAATAGAAAAAGTAAATAAAATTATCTGATTACTGACTTTTTTTAACGTTTGCGGTTTGATTAAAATAAACCTCTTTAAAAATAGAATTACTGATTTATTTATCAGTATTAACTGAGCAGAGTTCTCAAAAACAACGGACAGTTTAACATTTCAAGATGAAATGGCTGGACGGTAAGCGAGATATTTGAATTTTGTGGTAAATGAATTAATTTTTATAATTTTAGTTTTCATTATACAGCTGTTGTTAATTATTTTTAAAAACGTACAACTGGTTGAATTGTATGTGCTGAAAGGTTTTGCCACCTCTTCCAAATTGGAATATGTGGATAATTTGCTGCAGCAACTATTTGATACAGTGACCAGTAAAAAGTTGGAATTAGAAGATGCGGAATTATGGCCTAAAGATTATTCCAGGGACTACGTGAAGCATGGCCAAATGACATTTGATTATATAGTGGTGGGAGCTGGTACGGCGGGTTCTGTGGTAGCCAGTCGTTTAAGTGAAGATCCTCATGTGAAAGTTTTAGTTTTAGAGGCTGGTGGTGATCCGCCCATACTATCGGAGGTTTGACATGTAGTACATATATTTGAAATATTAAATCAGTAATTACATATTTTTTGTTTTAGATTCATACACTCTCATTGCAATTACTAAATACCCCTTATACTTGGAACGACTATGCCGAGCCCAATCCAAGCTGTTGCCAGGCAATGAAAGAGGGACGCTGTTATTGGCCTCGGGGAAAAATGATTGGCGGTACTGGTGGCATAAATGGCAATATCTTTCTAACCGGTCAGGCTGATGATTTTAACGAATGGCAACAGCAGGGTAATGTAGGCTGGTCTTGGAATGATGTGTATCCGTACTATGAAAAAGCTACCCAGGAATCAGATAATAAA
The DNA here is from genome assembly GCA_916048285.2 of Bellardia pandia. Lineage (NCBI taxonomy): Eukaryota > Metazoa > Arthropoda > Insecta > Diptera > Calliphoridae > Bellardia > Bellardia pandia. The sequence continues at coordinate 109,265,241 of OU696532.1, forward strand.
ACCTGGCCCCTGGGTTCTTTAACCTTAAATTACTTTCAACGTTTGAACGATTATCACATACTAAAAGATCTAATGGTAAATGCCACCAATGAAGTGGAAAGGTTATTTAAAACCAAAAGTCCTGGTTATATGGAGAATATTTTGGCTACCATAGATCGTGGTAAAAGGATGAGCACGGGAAAAACTTATTTGGGTAGAGTTGCTTATAAGCGGCATAATTTACATGTAATGAAACATAGTGTGGTCACAAAAATTCTCTTTCATAATGGTGCCAAGGCTACAGGAGTGGAATTTGTTTTGAATGGCACTCAAACGTTAAGAGCTCGGGCTCGCAAAGAGGTTATATTGAGCGCTGGCACCTTTAACTCTCCCAAATTGTTGATGTTATCGGGTGTAGGACCGTCCGACCAACTAAAAAGTTTTAATATACCTGTAGTCAAAAGTTTGCAGGTGGGAGAAAATCTTCAAGATCATGGCATGATGCCACTAGTGTTAAAATTTACTAAAAATATACCACTTAACATAGATGATCCAGGTGCTGTTGCCATATTTGATTATTTAATGTATCAAAATGGTCCATTGGCCAGCAGTTCCACCTTAGTGGGTTTCATTAATACTCTGGAAGTGAAGCAGCCAAATAAATCCGATATTATGTTGGTAACGCACTTTGGTAAGCCCACAAAAGGCTCTAATGTGTTTGAGTTTCTACAATTCAAGCAAGATTTGGTGCAAAAATTCTTAAATCAATTGGAAAATCACACAATTTTGGAAATACAAGGTCTGATAATCAAATCAAAATCCAGGGGCTTTATAAAGTTGAAATCCACAGATCCTCTGCAGGCTCCCTTAATACACAATAACTATGCCTGGGCAGAAGAAGATCGCCAGACACTTTTACGTTTTATACGTTACATACAAAAGCTGGTGAGCACCGCGATTTTTCAGTACTATGGCTTGGAATTGATTACCATATCCATAGAAGAGTGTAAACAGTTTTTGTACGACTCCAATGACTATTGGCTGTGCTATATAAAATATTTCTACATAAGCGCCTGGCATGCTGTGGGCACTTGCCGCATGGGTCCGGTTACTGATACCTCAGCAGTGGTGGACTCGCGTTTGAGAGTCCATGGCATTAGGGGATTGAGAGTAATAGATGCCAGTATTATGCCAAATATTACTAGTGGCAATACTAATGGTCCCACCATTATGATAGCCGAAAGAGCTGCCCAATTTATAAAAGACGATTGGTTAAATAATATATCGTAGCGTAGGTAAATTTAAATGCAATTTTGTTTTAAGTATAGGGAAGTTTAAATGCAAATAATTAGCACAATTCACAATCTTGTGCAAATTGTATTGCATCATTGCATTTACACAGCTCTTGCTGTGTATTTTGTTAGTGTAGAGCCAAAATATGCTACACCTTTTTGCAAATGCAATGATGCAATACCATTTGCACAAGATTGTGAATTGCGCTATTGTGAATAAATTTTGTGTTTATTTTAAGAGATATTTTGTTTGTTTTCATTATGATTTTAATGGATGCTTGTAATGGGGTTTCCGGGTATATTGATGAGAATTTATTGTTGTAAAAAAATCATATGAATACAATCAAATACTGCAATAGTGTTGTAGTATAATTGGTGAAGGTAAATAACCCATGATGGAAATGGAGCTTTGTTTTTAGTTTGTCGACAAAAGGAAAAACTTATTCAAACTTTACAAATGAAAGCCATAGAAATATAATGGAGAATTTGTTGGAAGCAATATAATACACCCAGTATATAAATAAAACAGTTTTTCATTATTATTTACCGATCATCCAAACGATCCATCAACGGTGATAGATGATTTATTAAAGGTGCCTGGCATTCAGGGTTTGAGAGTGACCAGTATTATGCCCAATATAACCAGAGCCATTACCAATAGCCCCACGATTATGATTGGTGAGAATTTGTGAGATTGGGCTCAGTTGATTATAGATGATTGGAAAGAACTTACCAGTAATTAAAATCAAGAGTGTGTTCTTTAGAAATAAGTATATTTACATATTACCTGCAAATAAAATAAAGGAAATAAAATTAGTTATAAATTTAATAACAAGTTAAGAAATGTTTGTATGTATGTAAAGTTAAGTTTAAGTTTTATTTTGTTTTAATTTATTTAGTTTACAAATTAATTCAAGTTTTCATAAAAAGGAGTTTGTATGAAAATATTAATTTAAAAATATTAATATGAAAATATTGAGATATTCAAAAGTTTAATGATTAATTATTAAAAATTGATTAAATCTAGCACGACGGTAGCTGATGACTTCTACGACTTTTCGAATTTAACTTATCGACTTTAATCAACGACTGACTCTTTCTTGAGGACGATCACTGCTGACAACTAGAAATAACGACTTTATCTGACAACTGGAAATTACGACTTTAACTGGAATTAACAAATTCAACTGACAACTGAAAACTCTCTTTACTACTGACTGGATGACAACTTAGGGCAATGGAAATGACACCACTTTACATGTATGCATTAAAATTATATGCACCTCAAGAAGGTCTGGAGGTGAACAGCAATCCTAATAACAGAAGCTCTATTTACGGCTCCAACAGTCATTATTTACAATTATAAATTAGATTCCAGTGGATCTTATGGTTAGGAAAATGACTTTGAATACGGTCTCAAGTCTTAATGCTATAGGCGAATAGAGCCTATATGTTGATTGTAAGGACATCGATAAGTCTTATTGGAAACATACAAAATCTTCCAGAGAATATTGAACTTCCGTCTTTTCAAGAAACTTTAGTTTCTGCATGCCGAATTAAACGGAAGTATTGTAGGGGTCTGTCCCATAATGCAACGAGTCTATTCGTAATCATGAATTTAGGATTGGAATGAATTTACGAATCCCAAAATGGATGTAGCCTTATTTAATCTGAAATATCAGCTATCAAACGAGTAGCAAGTTGGCTCACATAAAACAGAATATAAGGAAGGGATATACGTACATACTTATAGCTATAGCTAAGCTGCAATAAAATCTCCAACAGGTGGTTGCACAACATTTAGCTTGGTTCAGGAATGCCGAGCGTTTTTTGAATAGAATGCCGAGACATTTAACAGTCACAGTCATATAGATGCTGGAATGCAGAGATATCACTGTCGATGAACTGGAAAAGAAAGGTGTCATGCTAACTGACCATGTGGTATCCCATTATTCACATGTAATTAGCGAATAGCTAACTTTTAAAATGAAAGTGCCCAATCGAGATGGAAACGTGAACCCACCTGCGTGAATACGAGGTTAATTTGGCCTAAGTTAAATCGAACTTTTAACTATGCAATTTAGTGTCAGTGATCACGGGACATTGCAAATTTGGCAATCAAGAATAAGATTACTCTATAAAGACTTCTGTAGAAACTGCTACAACTGCTTAAAAGAAACAGTAACGGGCGAAGACAATCAGTCATTTCGAACCCCAATGCGGCGGCTTGGATTCAGTCTTTCAACTGACCTGCAGCACTTTTTCTCCATATACTATACTCACTACTTTTATCAACATTATCTCTCCTTTTAACTATCTTTAACAACACAAAGGGCACAAACACATGCACCCAAGTGAGCTGTATTTCAGATCGGCAGCCTGCTTAATATAAAATTTTCTAAATTATACCAGAATTATTTTGTAATTTTTAAAATATTATGTGCAATAGAAAACACGGAAAAATCTCCGTTTTAAATTGTTTTATATTTAATCGATTTATTAAACCCGAAGTTATTTAAAAATCCATTTAAATAGCCAAGTAACTATTTAAATATAAACACTATTAACAACTCTCTACCTACCATGTGTTTCCAATTAAAACTGAGCGAGTGTAAAAAATATAAATATTTACAATGAATTGAAAAGTTGATTCACATCATAGCGAAAAATGCTGATACATGACCATATAATATTTTATTATAAAAAAAAACTGTAAGATCTGCAAAAAAGAAATATCTAGTAAACAAATTTCCACAGAATTCTACAGTTTAAACTTCAAATTTTAAGACTTTGTTTAGTAATAAATAAGTAAGCAAATTGTTAACACAAGGTAAAACTAATAAATCGCCAAAAATAAATAAACAAGTGAAAAAAGAAAAAATGATAAATTATGAAGCAGTCGTTACTTTATGGCGTTTCCTCTTAACCATAGGACCTACCGCCATGGTATTTGTCATGCTTTTGGACGGCATTAAACAACATCGCCCCGATATAGTGGATAGCGAGAATCGTGTTCGGCCCATACACATTAATGATTTACGTGATAGTTATGATTTCATTATAGTGGGTGGTGGTTCAGCTGGCTGTGTTTTAGCCTCACGCCTCTCCGAGATAAAACACTGGAATATTTTACTTTTAGAGGCAGGCGGTGATGAGCCAGCCTTTGCCGATGTACCCCAACTATATCCGATATTTCAACGCAGTCCCTGGGATTGGAATTATAAAACCGAAACATCCAATCGTTACTGTTTGGCCATGCAAAATCAACAATGCGGCTGGCCTAGAGGCAAAGTGTTGGGTGGCTGCAGTTCCATTAATGCCATGTTGTATATCAGAGGTAATCGCAAGGATTATGATCACTGGGCTGAGCTGGGTAATGTCGGTTGGAATTATGACAATATTTTGCATTATTTCCATAAAATGGAGGATAATCGTGTGGCGGGCTTTGAACATGATCCCTATCATGGTCATGGCGGACCACTTACAGTGGAGAATTATCGCTTTTCGTCGCCTTTGTTGGATATATTTTTAATGGCGGCTAAGGAGTTGAATTTGGTAAGTGTGAAAATGGAATTTTGTGAATAATTGAGAAAGGAAAATATAATGATTGAAACGATAATATTATTAACTTAATACTTAAAACAATAAAAATTTGTATACAGTTCCAAATTAGATTTACAGTACAAAACTAGCTTCGATTGTGGTACATGCAGTTCCAAATTATCTTTAACAAAATCTCTTCATATAATCCTGAATTAACTTTTATATGCATTAGTTTGCTATTATAATACAAAGACATTTGCCTTTAATATAATCCACAGTTAAATCCCTATCAGGACTTTAATGGCCGTTCCCAATACGGTTTCGCTGTTCCACAGGCCACCATACGAGATGGTCTACGCTGCAGTGCTAACAAGGCCTACATTAGGCCTGTTTGGAGAAGAGCCAATTTGGATGTTCTACTTAAAGCTTTTGTGGAGAAAATTATCATAGACCCCGACAGCAAACAGGCTAGGGGTGTAATATTTGAATGGTTGGGTACCCAGCATAGAGTAAAAGTGACACGTGAAGTTATTTTATCAGCCGGAGCCATAGCCAGTCCTCAGCTGCTGATGGTGTCGGGTGTAGGACCCCGCAAACAACTCCAGCAGTTTGACGTTGATGTTATACAAGAGTTGTCAGGTGTGGGTGGTAATCTACAGGATCATGTTTCCACTACGGGCAGTTTGTACACCATAGATAATACTGCAACTGAAGATCGTTTATCATTTATAGTGCCCGAAATGTTAAATGCTAAATCGGTTCATACATTTCTTCATCAGGGCAATGGTTTTTTCTATGCTATGCCTGCGGCGGAAGTTATGGGATTTTGGAATAGTAAATATCAAGACCCCCGTAAAGACTGGCCAGATGTACAATTTTTTTTGGGCAGTTATGGTTATGGTGCAGATGGTGGTCTTATAGGTAGGCGCGGTGCAGCCATAAGCATGATTAATTTTGCCCAATCATTCGAACCTATAATATATAAAGATAGTTTCAGTATTGTTCCCCTGCTAATGAGACCTAAGAGTCGTGGTTGGCTGGAAATCACTTCAAGGCATAATAGAATGTATCCCAAAATTCATGCCAATTATTATGATAATCCTTTGGATATGGCTATAATGGTAAAATATTGTTTAAAATTGTTTGCTTTTTAAAGGAAATATGTAATTTTTTTTTCATATCTTGTTTATAGGTGGATGCCTTAAAATTTGGGCACCAATTCAGCCAGGCCCCCATTTTAAGACGTTTGAATGCTACTCTTAATATTTATGTGTGGCGTAATTGCCCCCAGGTGGAGTATTTAAGTGATGCCTTTTGGGAGTGTGTAGCTCGTTATTATTCTCAGACTATTTATCATCCAGTGGGTACTTGTAAAATGGGCCCCAGCAATGATCGTGATGCTGTAGTGGATCCCCGCCTAAGGGTCTATGGCATTAAAGGCTTAAGGGTTATAGATGCCAGTATTATGCCCACCATTGTTACGGGTAACACAAATGCTCCCACTTTAATGATTGCTGAGAAGGCTGCCGATTTGATTAAGGAAGATTGGTTACATTATAGACATTGATGAGATTTTCTCTTATTTTTAAATCCAGTTAATTTTATAGAACATTTGTATTAAATGTATTTTTAAATAAAATCAAAATATGTTTTAATAACATTTATGTATTGAAATTAATTTGTGTCAAGTTTGTTAAAGCGAGAACATGGTGCAAATATACAAGGTGAGCGCAGTAGAACAGCTGACTGACTTATGTCAAAAGTAATACTTTTTCAAGTGTTTTTGACAGTAGTACATTATTTTACAGCAATAAAATGCGCTGTTGTTTTTGTATTTCTTGCCGATTTGCACTCACCTTATGTAATTACACCATGTTTTATAACTGACAATTGGAGGCTGTCAATTTTACTACAAATTTAATTAGTGAACATGAATATGATCTTATTGAATCTAAGTTGTTCAAGCTGAGAAAGCTATTTCAATTCAAATTTGATTTTGTATTAAAGTTATGACAACTCAAAAATACTCTCAAAAATATCTACCTTCCGTTTTCATTCCAGTGTTTTATTTTTCAAACTTTGCTTAAAATGCAACTGCTACTCGTACATGACTAATCAAATCTTAAATCCTCTTACCCGTCGTTCAATTAATCATTTCACATCAGATGTATTAATTACTTAAACATTTTTTTAAATATATTTGGTGTTGACAGCCAAAAAATTTTGTAATACATAAATTTACTTGCTTCTGTTTTTTTTTCAATTTATTCGGTATAAATAAAGTTTCCGCAACTGGTTATCAATGTTGTTTAAATATTTTCATACAGCACGCTACATGTTGCAATAATTTGCTTTGACCAAGACAGAAATTGTTAAGAAATCATGAGTAGTAGCTTATATGGTCATGAAGGACAGGCAGCTATAATTGAAAGTGAAACTGCATCCATGACGAATATTGTTAAGAGCTAATGGTTGGGGGACATGTTGATGCTTAAGAACACAAATTGCTTTTCTCAAATCTAAACAATTATTGAAGTGAAAACAAACTAGACTAAAGCCACGTTGTCATCAAGGACTGAGACACAATTTAAAGATTTTGAGGAACAAATAAACACTTGTAGTCCAACTAACAAAGGTCCATAATTTAATATCATATTCTCCAGATTTTTACTTCTCAAATCTGAAAAAAATATTAAAGTTAAAGCGACAAAGACATCAAAGACAGAGCCTAAATTGTAGGGATTTAAGAATATGTATATCATATATTTTTTAATTACAAAATACCCCTGAAAAGTTTAAGATACTTATTAATCGTGACATATTAAAAGAGAACTTAGCACTTAACTTGGTCCAAATGTATTAAAACATTAAAGCTTATTAATTTTGTAAAAAAAAAACAATCAGTTTTGATGCAGTTTTGAGACAACTGTAAACGGAAAAACCGAACCAACAAGATGACAGTATCTCTATTGACCATACATATTCAATCGCTAATCTCTACATTGGTTTATGGAGTTAACAAGTTGCCAGTGACCAAACAGCTGACTATGAAAACGGTGACTATTCTGAAAATAACTGGGGACCGAAACAGCAGACTATGGGGTAACGCTAGTATTGTGGGGAAAATGGCTAATACACTAAGTCTCATATAATACTGGACTCCTTCTGGAACCCCTTTTGATAGTCGATCTTCAATAGTACGAGACTTGTGAAGAAACTCTTTTTACCTTAGCGTATTTGGGGAAGGCTCTAAGACTGTCTGCATTAGTTCATGATGGAATTAACAATTACCAGTGGATCTGTTGGCCAAGCAACTGACACTAAGAACAGAGTCTGAAAGAGTTTGAAATTGGAGACTGGAACTACAGACTTGTTGTGTGAAGCCAGTATTGTGGGGGAAAATCTATAATAAAATAAAACTACAAGACTCCAAAATCCCCTTTCTCCAGACACTTTTGTTATTCGAACTCAGTTAGTATGGGACTGAGGATTCGAGGATAGCTCTAAAAGAAGCCATCAGAGTGTCTTTTTCGTTAGCTAAATAAATGTAGTATTCTTTCAAGGTTAGAAAACTGGATGAGGTGTTACATGGTATTAAAACATTATCGACTATTGAGCAGAAACAAGATCTGTTACTAGGGTTCTCACTACATCGACATTAATTTAGGAATACCGGCGTTCTTACTTTGGATATAGATACACATGTCACATGTCATTCGAAAATGTAGGATTAGGACCGTCACTGATAACTGCATTGCTGATAATCTGGGGAATAGAGGGTCAAGGGCGAGGGAGACTGTAAACTACTTTCTTCGAAGGGGAATAAACTAGATGGGTTGACCAATGAACAGGTGGTTGTCACAAGTCTAAAATTTCTACAAAGAGGGAAAACTGCAAGAAACATTGAACTATCATCACGTATTGGAAGACGATTCATCGATAGTTTGTTCGAGACCATGATCTGACAATAATAAACTCATCTTATTCCAGCAATTTACTATTCAAATGCCTGAACATAGATGACACAAAGTAAAAAACCATCCACCATCCGATTTGTTACTGGCAGTCCTGTTTTGGTCATTCTACACCAAACCATAACGTTCCTCACTGTCTTTGATAAGATGCTCAGAATTATTATTCCAGAAAGGAAGTGAACACTGATGGTTGCAAAATGAAGTGTGGCTTTGAAACTGGTGTCTTCTGCAATGAACAATCAGGATCACATCACTTAATACGCCTACCAGATAAAACTAGTGTATGTCTAGGCTAACTGACATCTCTCTAGTTTGGGTCCCTGCGTTAATGAACTGGCAGACAAACAGGACAGAGAAGGGTCCGCTTTAAATATATAAATGCCGAATATATTGCAATACCGCTTGGGATCATAAAAAGGAAATTGTAAAATATGCAGGACGTGAAATATTCATAGCATAACAGTTCATAACTCCAGAATAGGAAGTGGAGGAGCATTTATAGGCTGTAGACTCGAACTTCCCTTCAAGAGTTACTGCCACAGTTGCCTGGATTGCGGAAAGGAAGAGACTAATTTTATTTAGATACAAATTTTCTAACAAGCATATATTAAATGTTATATCAGGAACATTGGGTATCGGATTGACAATCTAATAGGATAGCTGAACGCGACAGGTTTGGATCGTACTGACTAGCATATGGATTTGTTATAGTTTTCATCTAACTCATTGATTGCAACTAAATGAGAATTATATTGATTATGTTGCTCTTGATACCGATCTGAAGTAAATGATATATGTAGATAAATTACCATACAAATTTAAGGTTTATATATAAGGCGCAATGATCTTTTAATTACTACGATTTTACTAAGTATCTAGTAATATCTTTAATAATCTAAAGAAAAATAAAAGTGATCAACAAAACTACTTAAACTTGAATTACTAGCATAAAAATACCCTTTAAATGAGCTGACTGAAAAGATAACACTGTTTGTCACCGCCATCTGTAATTTATACCCACTTTATATTAAACACACAGTTAATTAACGGCTGCAAATGTTATTTTCGACAAAAACAAAGCAAAACAACAACGAAATCTTACATAATTTTTAATAAATTAAACAATAATTATATAAAAGTATTTACAGCAACATTTTTGTTAGGTACAAGGAAAAATATCAAATACGCTTGCGCAGCAATAAAATGCACGATTTTAAAAATAAATATGCTCTGCTACACAAAATGAAAACAAAACCAAACAAAAAAAAACAAGTTTCACCTGTTTCCATAGCCACCATTTGAGGCAGAAAAGAATCAATAAGTATTTTTAAACATTTGGCTGCTTGGAAACGCTTAAATCAACAACAAGTGAAAAATTCTCCGTTTATAAACAAAAACAGGTGGTTAGTGGTGGTCACAAGTAAATGTATTTTCAAATTTTAGTTTATTAAGAAAACGCCAAACGTCTTTTCAAATTCAGTTTATCAAGAAAACTCCACGCTTAAACATCAGCTTCAAACAACACTCATTCAGCATGCTGCACACAAAGTTTCTAGTCGTTTTAGCAGCAGTATTTATTGTACTGACATTTGCAAATGTTAAAAGTGCAACAGTGGAAATTACACAAAGTGAAATTTTACAATCGAAAGAATTGAAAAAACAATTAGAAGTATTAAAGGATCATCTGGAAGATGCCATTCAAAAGTTGGATCATAATATACAAGTGAGACAGGCAGAATTTCAATCGGAAGTACAAACGCCCGATAATGGTGAGTTGGTTGAAATGCGGATGAAAAAATTAAAGTACCAAGGCAAAAGAAGTGATGTTTTTATTGTGAGAAGAAGGCTTCAGAAGGAGTCTAAAGTTGTGGCCACATTTAACAAATATTTGCCAAAAAAGTTTTAACCACTAAATAACATATATTTGAACTCGTTTATTTATTTAAAAAAAAACTTTCTTATTCAGGCCAAAGCACAACAAATATTTAGTTTTAATTTATTTGATGCTGTTTGATCTTGCCAAACTCTTGTAAGAGTAAATAATGTCAAACAAATTTGTGCTAAACCAAGTGGTTACGCTAATTTGAGTAAATATTTGCCAAAAATATGACCGTACCTTAAGTTACAGTATTCAATAGTACAGCAAGTGCTTTGCGAGTTTATTTTAAAATACTGCGTATATGTCAGAAACAAATTCGTTTAGCTTAAAAGTAGCAAAAATAATTTAAAATATTCCTGCAAAAATACTTAATTGCTGGGCTATTCTGCTATAATGTCTTTCTTTCACTTTAAACTCTTCTCAAAACCAGCGTTGAATTTGCTGACTATGAATTTACAGTTTTTGAATTTTTCTTTAATGCTTTTGCTGAGCTAAAAACTGTAAACGTTTGAAGTGCTGAAGTTAAGCAAGTCTTAAGCCTTAAAGGAATAAAGTATTAAGGAATTAAACCTGTGAATTAATTCTTAAAGAATACTTCAATGGAAGGCTTAAAATATCAAAATTAATGCGATTTTTGAAACTTAATTAAGAACTAGTTCTTTTGAAATTCTGATAATAACAATAGCTATTCAATATACGAGGTCTGATCAAAAAATAACCGTTATTTTAAATTTTTTCAAAAAGTATTTATTTATTCATCAATCACTATCTTGTCCCCTTTATAGTAATCCCCCGCAGATATAATACACTTATACCATCGTTTTTTCCAATCCTCGAAAATCCTGTTTCGATTTTTATTTTATCTCCTCAATCGTAGCAAAACCGTTTTCCGTTCATCGGTTTCTTCAGTTTTGGGAAGAGGAAAAAGTCAGTGGGGGCCATGTCCGGTGAATACGGTGGTTGAGACATGATAACGGTTTTGTTTCTTTCCAAAAAACAAACTGACAATCCAAAATGGCTGATATTACCAACATACATATAAAGGGTGTCCCAACTAAAACGCAATGGTGTCAGTGGTGTTCGGTATCGTGAAATGATAACCAGTTTTTCTTGCCTAAAATTGAAGAAATGAATGTGGAGGACATGTGGTTTCAACAAGACGGAGCCACATGTCATACAGCCAGAGAAAATGCATCAGTCATTTCCCGGTCGTGTTATTTCGCGTTTTGGAGACCAGAATTGACCGCCTAGATCGTGCGATTTAATACCTATAGATTTTTTTCTTTGGGGTTTTTTGAAGTCGATGGTTTACGCGAATAAGCCGACGACGCTGCATTAATGAAATACCGCAGCATTTATGCAAAAAGGTCATTGAAAATTTCATTAAAAGATCGCGTGTGTGCCAGCATAGCCGCGGCGGCCGTCTGCACGATATCTTGTTCCATACATAACCTCTTTCTGTCTACTTTACGATATAATAAAGTTTCACGATTTTTTTTAAATATCTGTGTTTTATTTAAAATTTAAAAATTGCGTTCTAGCTGGGACACCCTTTATAACAGACATGTGTACCAACATAACAGAAAAAAAATGCGAAAATCGAACATACGTAACTCAGGAAATTTGAAAATAACGGTTATTTTTTGATTGGAACTCGTATATACAATAACAATCAATTACTTTAATTACAGAATACATTGAGGCTGCTCTGGGAATGCAACGCAATGATTTTATAGGAGCCGCGGCTATACCACAAACTCCCTTGCCAGCACAAACAATGCGTATCAATCAAAATAGTGGTCTGCGACGTAAACGTTAAACACCGCCAACAGACAGGAACAAACATGTTTTGCTTGGTTTGACCTGCATTCACCTTTAAAGAAAATTTCAATTTTGTACATTTACATACGAGCACAAATTTTCTAGATGTTTGTGTGTGATAGTATGAGTATTGTGTATGCAAAAATTATTATTATTAAAACCAGTATTTATTGATAACACTATTAATACAATTACAAAATAAATTTAAGCTTATTATAGTTGAGAAATTATAAAACAAACTAAATTCAATTTATTTCCATCATATTGCTGTCACATTAACAAATACAGCTTAACTTAGATAATTATTTGCTAAAATAGCTACTAGCTAAAACAGCTTATATCCATATAAGGAAACATTTTTGTGAATTATTAAACAAACTGCATTAGTGAATGTTTGGCTAGAAATGTGGGTTAGGTAGAGATCTGACTGCCTTATTACATACATATATTAAGATGATTACTTAATAATAGATATTAAATATTGGGGAAAATTTATTGAGGTTAACAACACTGCAAAGTTGGAAATACATAGATTGGGTTTTCTTTCATTGTAGTATATTTATGGATATATTGGTCATAGACTAATTGGCTGTATTTGGAATATCATAAAACTGGTCAAAGAGTTTGTTTAGAATTAAACGGTCATATTCTTTGCAAGGTTGTTTTACAATGTATTGACAATAGCAATAAATAGATTAGAAGAGAAATGTAATATTACAAAACAATATACGACAACTGGGAAAAGTTTATTTTTGCGTATTCTAAAATTTTGTATAGAGAAGAGTAGATGCTATCAATACAAAAAAAAAACATACATATATATACAACAAAATGGACTTCCCATGGGATCTCCTGCTGCTCGTATTGTGGCAGATATTGTAATAGAGAAGCTATTAGAAACATGTATAGAAAAATTAAGTATAAAACCAAGAGTAATGGCCAACTATGTAGATGATTTATTTTATATTTTATTCAGAACATGCTACATATTAATAATATGTTGAGAATATTTAATGATTTTAATCCGTCTATCAAATTTACAATAGAGAAGGTATATAATTCAAAGCTTTTATATTTGGTTATCCTAAGATAAGAATATTTAAAAACTGAGAGATTTTCATAAACATTTTCTAGACAAACGTTCTATAAGTTTTACTGAATCAATCCTTAACTCTTCTGCAATATGACCCTGTAAACCTTGTGCTCAAAGTATAGGTTGCAATTGTGAAAATATTTCGATAAAATTTGGTATGAGGACTTTGTTCAGTCCAAAGACGGTTGGGATTGAATTTGGTTGCAATCTGTCCATTATTTCACCTAGCTTCCATACAAATGTCCTCTCGAAATAGGGGTTTAGCGGTCATAAATGTTTGATTTATGCACGTATCCAAACAAATTCCGCCACAAATAAATTGTACATTAAGCCTAAGCACATCTAAAAATTGTAACAATCTTTTCAATAAAAATTGCTTCGTGTAAATTGGGACTTAGAACAAGGCGTAATTCATAATCTTGTGCTAATGGTAGATATTGCATCATTGCATTTGCAAAAATGTTTAGCATATTTTTGCTTTACACTAACAAAATACACAGCAAGAGCACAAATATGAAGGATTAAATTTTTATTGATATTTTCATAAAAACCATAAATTTTTGATATAAATAAGAAGTGGTTACAGATTGAGCTTATTTTCTTTAAAAACTCAGCATTTACAAAGTTACATATAAAGGATTTTAGTTTCATTGACGTTTTCATACCAAATACTAATTTCTGGATTCATTTTAATTGCCAAATAAAAGCGTCAAGAAAAGAAACCTAATACTACAAAGAAAGCAAATCAGAGAGGAATCCGACATCTTCATAAAAAGATTTTTTTTTGCAATTCTTCTACAAGTTTTTCAAATTATTGTAGATTTGTTACTTTGTGTTTTTGCTGTTCTTCCAGTTTTTTAAATTTCTTCAAAAATTTCTTTAAAACACTTTAGTCGTTAACAAAAATTATGACGATAAGAACAGAGTCGCATCAACACAATATCGTCATCACATTTTCTTACAGAATACCAAATATCTGTCAATAGTAATCGATAATCTTCAATAACGACAACTAGAATACAAATTTAAAACAAACGATACAGTTGTCTATGACGACAACTGGAATAAGGCTGAATATAATACTTAAAAATTTGCATTAAGAACAGAACTTCTTATTTCTCTTTTTAAAGATTTGTTAGTACAATTACAAATATATATACAGTCAGAGACTAAAGTTTAAATACACCTCAAAAATTGATTGTTTAAAGAAAAGTAAACGTTTTAGGAAAATTTAAAGTATACAGTTTTATTTAGTTTTATAAATAACAAAATAAAATAACAAAAAATAAAGACTTCATTACGAATATAACGGTAATTCTTAAAAATACGATAAAATTCACTCGACAAAAGTTTAAATACATCTTGCAAAACAAAGAGGTCTCTTTCATTTCTCAAAAACAAAGTACAATTATATTTTATGTTTCCATGAAATTATGTTCTTACAAGCCAGAACTTGTTATTAGTAGTCTTTTTATTGGCAGCATTACAAGTTTTGTCGAAAATTAATGGCAAAGGCAAAGAAATTGAGTCCAGCATTAAACATTTAATAATAAAACGTTTCAACGAAGGAAAATCCTATCGGGAAATATGAAAATTATTAAAAGTGTCATTTTAAAGTATCTAAAATATAATTAGAAAATATAAGGAAAATGGCTCCGTAGCAAATATTCCAAGAAGCGGTCATCAAAAAAAACTTACCAATCGTGATGTTAACCACATCGAAAAAGAAGTGAAAAATAATCCACGAATAAGTGCACCAAAACTTGCAGATGATATCGCTAATAACTATAACAAACATGTTCATCCAAGAACTGTTCAAAGAGCATTGCGAGAAAATGGATATAAAAGCCGAGTTCCCCGAAAAAAGCCACTAAGAAGTGAAAAAAACAGAAAACGTAGACTGGAGTTTGAACGTAAGTACAGAAATAAAGACGCTGAGTTTTGGAAAAGAGTTCTTTTTACAGACGAGAGCAAATTTAATTTATTTGGAAGCAATGGCCGTGCAAAGGTCTGGCGCAAGCCAAAGACTGCTCTTCAAACCCAAAATTTGGTTTCTACGGCAAAACACGGTGGTGGCAATGTAATGGTTTGGAGAGCGATTGGAGCAGCAGGGGTTGAAAATTTGGAGTGTATTGATGAGATCATGAATCAACATACTTACTAGAGTATATTGGAAATAAATTTGCAAGCATCCGTCGACATCTTGGGCCTTGGATCACGTTTGATCTTTCAACAGAATAACGATCCCAAGCACACCGCACTTTCTCTGAAAGAGTGGTTGCTTTATTCTGCTCCCAGACAGCTCCATAGCCCACCTCAATTGCCAGACTTAAACCCAATTGAGCACCTTTGAGATATAATGAAGCGCAAATTAGTAGCAACTTCAATAACAAGCAAAGAGTCGCTTAAAGAAGCTCTTAAAAAAATCTGGTCAAAAATATCGCCTTCTGAAACAGAAAGCTTGGTACTTTTTATGCCACGCCGCTTGCAGGCAGTTATTGATAGCCATGGCGGTCCAAAAAATTATTGAAATTTTTTCTTTTTTAATTTATCTAAAAAAAATTATTAACATTCCAAGATGTATTTAAACTTTTGTCGAGTGAATTTTATCGTATTTTTAAGAATTACCGTTATGTTCGTAATGAAATCTTTATTTTTTGTTATTTTATTTTGTTATTTATAAAACTAAATAAAACTGTATACTTTAAATTTTCCTGAAACGTTTACTTTTTTTTAAACAATCAATTTTTGAGGTGTATTTAAACTTTAGTCTTTGACTGTACATATATGCACATACATATATACAAATTTTAATTGCATACAAAACTTACCTTAAATACAAATTAAATTAACTTATTACATATCTTTAAATTAAACGCCCGAACCGATTTCCGTTTTATTTACACTATTTATACAATTGACAACTATTTATACAATTGACAACCACGCACAAATATCAAAAACATAACTTCATTACCTACATGAAGTCTACTTTTTCTTTCTCTGCTCTGCTCGGCTTTTATTATTTTAATTTTGCTCTTATTTGCTCTTTATTTTTTACTATGTAGCAAAAAGAAAACAACAACACATTTTAATACACAGCACACAAAATCATGTACAAAGGGCTTTTGTATAGAAAAACAACAATAACAATTGAATACAACAGTTAAATACAACCACAACAACAATGGAATTATTGCAAACACAATGCTTGATGTATGCATGTGATGATGGCTATTACGTTTATTAGGTATTTGTTTAATTTTTAAAAATTTACTACACTTTAACTACTTATACTTATGTATATAAAAGGCATTAAAAGACGAAGCGAAATAAAGAACAACAGTTTTAAGAGGCATACGCGTAGAAACTAACAGCCGTATTTATAAAAATTTCTTAATAATGACTTAAAGCACACATTAGTTACAAAAGACTTTAGCACTAATAAACGTTTGGTAAAAATTCATATTTATAAACAGCTTTGTAACTAATAAACACTTTAGCGAATTTTATTATATAATGCTGGCAACATTTGTCTTTTCATTTGTCACTTTTGTTATAGTGATGCATTATAATATTTAAGCGACTCATAAAGTAATCGTACATTTCATATTTTTTCAATTGTATTTAGGAGAAAACATATTTAATATACTTTATTTCAACAAAAGTGGACAAAAAACAATATGAACATTTAAATAAATATAAATATAAAATAAAAAAAGAAACAAAATGTACATTTATATAAAAAGTTTTCAATTGACAAAATAAACGTATATAAATAACGAGTATCTTTCATTTGTTTTGATTATTTACACATCACTTGTTTATTTTGTATATTTCAAATTAATTTCTAAAGTAAAGAAAGTGTGTGTGGTTTCTTTTAAAAATATTAAATGGAAAATTGTAAACGAAAAAGATCCGAAAATTGGAACGAAGAAGACAAGGTAAGTTCTAATATATTTGTTGATAAAAAAAAATTGGTACTTAAACATGTGCTTCAAACTTTCTTATAGATGCTGCTAAAAGAACTCATACGGAAGAGGGTCAGCAGTATTGAAAACAAAAACACTGACACCAACACCAATAGTGCAAAAAGGAAAGCATGGGATGAAGTACTAGACAGGTTCGTTATAATGTGTTTGTTTGCTTCTAGTTTCTAAACGGTTTTTATAGTTTCAATGATCTATGCACGGGCGGTAAGCGATCGATCGCCCAGTTGAAAACACAATGGACTGGAACCAAAATAGCAGCAAGAAAGGAAGCTGCCGAGCAACGGAAAGAATTGAAAAAAACTGGTGGTGGTTCACAACCTCAGGAAATACCCATCAGCAGCAACGACATTTCGGTTTGGCTTCCTAACGAATTTGCAGTGGATTCGAACGAATTCGATTCTGACGACATACTGCTAGAAGTAAGTAGACCGGTTTTAATTTATAATTTAAATAAATGCAACCATATTTAAAAAAAATTGTTTTTTTAGACTTTGGAAGAATCACCACAATGTAAACCACCCGAAGAAGGGAAAATTCTTGAAAAAATGCAGACAGATGTGCATATCGTGGAGGATGTAGCCCAATTTGTTTCAAAACGTAAGGAGGTGCGTATAGATTAATAAATAAATTTAAATCTCTATTTTTTCCCATAAATAATATCAAAAATTATTTAGCATGCCATTGAAAGGAAAAAAACTGCCACAGACGAGAGCATTAGGAGGCTAACCGAATTCGATATTGAGTGCAGAACAAAACTCCATGAAAAGCAAATGGAAGTAGAGCGGTTAAAAATTAGAAATTTAAAAAGAAAATACGATTTAATCGAAATGAAAATGAAGTTTTACGAACAAAAGTCAGTTGGTATGTATGCACTTATGTATAGTATATCGTTACCTAAAATCCAAAGGTTGTAAGCGACAAAAAATTAAAATGAACTATAGTGGTTATTATATAATTAGCAAAAAAAACATTTTTTATTTATTTCCAATAATAACTATAAGTATTACTTAACTAACATTCAATACAAATTTACAATATTTTTTACTTATGTTTTTTATGTTCTTTACCTATTCTTACGACTCTTTGGATTATTTATGACGATAATATATTATACTATTGCAAATTTAATTTAATATTTTTCAACTGAGCAATTAAATATGTAGTATTATTAATATATTTAGTGCAAATATCACTTTGACATTTGCAATACACTACAATTAACAATTGATTAATCTACACACACATCAATACAAATATGGATACGTTATATTCTACGTAAATTCACTTTCAATTATTAAATTATGCATTGTATGCATGGTTTTCCTTAATCTTTACAGATAATTATAAAACCTAATTGTGCATTTAGCTGAGGCAAACCAAGATTTTTTTTTATTTTTTTAATAAATACATATGTATGTATGTATGTACATATATTTAATATTATTTTATGAATACTGTACAAAATGCAATAAATTTAAAACAAATGGTATTGTAAATGTTACAATAAAATTAAATATGTTTTAATATTAACAATTAAAAATTAAATAAAGACAATTTGAATTTAATGTGCAAATTATAATGTTTAATTATTATTATATTAATAATTAGTTACAATAAAAACAAATAGATTTAAAACTATTAAGATAAAATTAGAAGTAATTAAGTATAATCAGCCCAATCATGAATAAAAATTCCGCGCGAGTTTTTTTCCTTTTCCCATTTTTCGTATTCAAATTCAATGTTAAAAAAATAATCCCACGGATTTTTTATTCATGATTGGGCCGAATATGTATACATAAATATAAGTAAATTGAAATAAATATACATATGAAATGCTTTGAATTCATGTTTACTTTTTATTGAAGTTGATTGAGGTTCATTTTATAATTGTTTAAAAATGTTTTTGTATAAACGATCTCAAGATTATTGCTTCTCTTCTAGTTGACATTGCTGGTTCATGTAAAGCAATCTCAGTCATTTCAATGAATTCACTTTCATTCCCATCACTATCGTCTATAAAAGAAAATTTTATATTTTTGTAGTAATTTAAATTAATTAATTTAAAGTTTTTCATATAACTAGATTTACCTGGAGGTGGATCGTTTTCTTCAATAGCTATATTGTGAAGAACAGCCAACGCCACAATAACTACCTTAACGTTTAAGTAACTGACGGTCATACCATCAAGTAAACAGCGAAAACGTTGTTTCCATACGCCAAAACATCGCTCAACAGGGTTTCTAGTGGCGATGTGTGCAACGTTATATTTTTTTTCTTTTTCATTTTGGGGTCGTAAAATAGGGGTGAATAAGTATGGCGTTAGCTTGTACCCAGAGTCGCCAAGCAAACGACCTTTGAATTCGCCATTTTCAAAGCGTTCCTTTATCCGGGACTCATTGAATATGCGGCAATCGTGAGTACTGCCTCTCCATCTTGCCACAATATCCATAATTTGAAGCTTGGCGTTACAAACCACCTTAAAAGTATATAAAATGTATATTTTTTTATATGTAGTAATTATACGGTATTACCTGAATATTCATTGAGTAGAATCCCTTTCTGTTGATATAATATTGAGCTAGGTCTCCGCCGGTTTTCTTTATTTTAATATGCGTGCCATCAATAGCGCCAATTATACTAGGAAAGTTGCGTATTTGTTTAAAACATGTTGATACCTTGGCCTCTTCATCAACAGTTTTGGGCATGTGAATAATGTCTTTTGCATGTTTTGCTAAAGCTCGGGCAACTTTTGCACAGATCGTACAGACTGTGGATTGACTAAGGCCATGAAGATCAGCTGCATCATCCTGAAACTAGAAGTATAATTGGGGTTTTGTCTACATTGTTTTATGTACTACAAAAATCTGGTTACTTCTCTTCGTCCCCAGCAACGTAATGCAATTAAAACTTGCAATTCTGCAGATGTGCCACATCCCCTACGGTCCAAGGATATATCCGCTTTAATTAAGTTTGTTATTTTTTTTACGGTTTCTTTTCCAAATCGATATTTTAATTTAAATTGATTATCCGGAATGGAAAACGGATCTATCCTTTTTTTATAAATTTTTGGTTGACGGCGATTTGTAATTTGTTTTAACACTTCTATTGAAATAAAAAATATGCATTAATTGACTCATAAAAATAATTATTTTTTATTTAGCACTTGAATTTACCAATTCTTTTTATTAAATTTAAGGTTTTATTAAATTTAAATAAAATTTATTTATAACTTTTTTTTTAAAAGAAACACAATTCACAAAATGTAAATAAATCATAAGAAATGTCACTTTACAGTACTCGTAAACTACGGTCGAACCAACTTTAAAATTTGACGATTTAACAACTGCTTACCAAATGTTTGGTAAGCTAATAATCGTTTATAAATACAGTTTCAGTAAATTAAGCTAACAAACTGTTGGTAAAGCTGTTGTAACTTTTTATAAATACGGCTGTAAATATTTATTTGGCTACTAGAGCAGAGTTGCCAGTAATTTGGGCGTTTATTAGACAAAAGGTGTTTATTAATAAAGTTATTTGTGTTTTTGGTAGTAAAAGGATTTAGTTAAATAGGACTTTAAATTAATTGCTAATGCACAATGGTAATTATTTAAAAATAATTCAATTATATATTTATTTATTAACAGCCTTTTGAAATCATTCGGATAGACATACAGGGGTGTCATAGAAACCAATATTGTCAGAATTGGTTTTAAAACCGACAAGAAAAAAATGCTTTGGTGTCATATCTCTATATTTATTGAACGTGTAGCAGTGCCTTATGACACCAAAGCATTTTTGAATTTCGGTCAATATTTGACAATATCCCCCATATAAGGTCCACTTCCGAAATTCACGTTAATACTAATATATATCTTAAATATACCGTTGAAATTCAACATGAGATATCCTCATATGCATAAAAATCACTGTTCCAAAATTTAAGAAGATCGGCCCATGATTTGTCATAGCTGCCATATAAGAACCATTTCCGAAAAACAATTTAATTTAATTCGTGTTACTCTCTTATTTGTATGTGTTTACAAACGTGTGTATAATCTCAAATAAAAAAAGCGATTTAAGCAATAAGAATTGTAATGTGTGAACACCGAAAATTTTTCAATAAAAATTGCTTCGTGTAAATTTGGGACTAATATGTAAATATTCTTTATCACGTGAGTGAACAAATATGACCTGTGTTCAAAAATTTGTTCGCCTAGAAGGCAAGTGGATTCAAACATCGTCAAGAAGACTGCTTAATGTTTAGAGCAATGCAGAGTAATTCCACTTGCGCCGTAAACAAAATCCTAAATGAATGGTTTATTATCAAATTGCCTCTCACCAGATAGAATAAAAACTAATCTGCCAGAAGAGTGTGGATAATAATACCAAACTAATACTCGTATATTTTGAAAGGTACGGTCACACTTGGCATATTTTTTTCGAAAAAGACGTAAACACTAAATAAAATATATTTGAACTCGTTTATTTAGAACAGGACACAACAAATATTTAGTTTTATTTTATTTGATGCTGTTTGATCTTGCAAAACTCTTGTAAGAGTAAAACACGTCAAACAAATTTGTGCTAAAACAAGTGGTTACGTTATTTTGAGTAACTATTTGCCATGTGTGATCGTACCTTAATATACATACATATTTTTAACTCTTCAATTTTATTTCGTTACGTTGGGTTTGAGCTAGTTCTTATTATAATACTCTACATCATGCTAGAAAAGATTCATGTACCCTTGCAGTTGCACTTCTAAAAATTGACAGCTTTCAGCGAAACTCAAATGTCCAATACACTCGTTAGAAATATTAGATAATTAGATAAATATTAGAAATTACAAGCGCTAATATAAATTCTTTATTTAATTAGTAGTATTTTGTTGAACTGTTGATAATTCAATTTTGATATTTTTCTATTAGTTAGGCTTAAGTTCATTTGAATTTAATTTTCATTAAATTATTTTTACTGAAGAAGGAATTGTTTAACAATTTGAAAAATTTTTATTTTTGATAATTTTTGACTAGGATTCGAACCTGGGTTGTTGGTTGAATTTACATATGTTTCGAGAAACACCACTTTCTCTCATCAGAATTCTTTACGTTCTGACCCCTGCACCACTACGGTGCCTGCTAGTCAACAGACAACATCAATCCTTTAACCAGTGACTGGTGGTTCGAAGTTTTCTGTAATTATCATTTTATTAATTTCTATTTTAAGTTGTTGTTTTTTCCTTTTCTTCAGTTTTTCCTTTCGTATTCATGTCGAGACTTCGTCTCGAAAACCTGAATACATTTGTTTTTGTTATGTTTGTTGTGCACTTTCGTACACATATAAACTTTACGGCTTGTGCCTTAGCTATAGGGTAATTAGTAGTATTTTGTTGAACTGTTGATAATTCAATTTTGATATTTTTCTATTAGTTAGGCTTAAGTTCATTTGAATTTAATTTTCATTAAATTATTTTTACTGAAGAAGGAATTGTTTAACAATTTGAAAAATTTTTATTCTTTATTTATTCATTCATTTACATATTTACATTCATTTATAAACTATAAAATGAATTGTATTTTCAAAACCAAATGAAGCTCTTGTTTGAGCGTGAATAACAATAGTTAAACACAATAAAAAACAAATAATATATTTATGTATTGTTATTTGTCACTAGTTAAATAAAATAAAAAAAATATTTAAACAAATACACGTTTTTTTACTTCTGTGCATTGAATTGGTAAAAGTGAAAACCTGCATTTAAGAATTAAATAAAAATTAACCTAATTGACTGATTATTATTATAGTATTAATGTAAGTACAGAATTAAATAAAGTTTATTAATAAACAATATTTTATACAACTGAAAGTTTGGAATAGTGTTTTTAAATTAAAAAGTTAAAGTTATAGACGGTTGGACAGTGGCTTGGAAAACTTTTTATTTGCAAATAATTCAGTCAGACCTGCCATGTTTCTCAGTTAATTAGCATTCATACAGTTTCTGGAATGGTAGTTTCATTCATAAAATTAGGTGTCATAATTTCTGTATATATTAAACTTATTGTTGTTGAATTTTATTTGGATACCAAGTGATTTTCGGAAGTGGGCTTTATATGGGAGCTACTTGTAATTATGGACCGATCTGCACAAAATTTGTAGATGTGATTTGGCTTCACTCATTTGTAATGAAATTTGTTTGGATACTTGCATAATTCAAACATTTACGATCGATAAAACCACAATTTCGGGAGGACATTTGTATGGCGGCCAGGTGATTTCCACCAGTTCTTGGGGCGAAAAAATATCACGTACCAAATTTTATTGAAATATCTTCAAAATTGCGACACAAGCTTTACATGGACAGCCAGCCAGACGGACGGACCGACATTGTTAAATCGACTCAGGAAGTGATTCTAAGTCGATCGGTATACTTTAAGGTGGGTGTACCCTCCCCACTATTGTGGTGTAGGGTATAAATATAAATATATAGGTTGCATATAATCGAAGGTATCTGGAAACCTGATATAGTGGCTTACAAGGGTCAAAAGATCTATTTACTTGATGCACAGTTCGTCACTGACGTATGTTAAGGATAAGGGAAAGAGAAATGTTGTGAGGTATAATCTCGCATCGTAGGTTCGTGAGGCCTCGCAGAGATAGATCAGGGATCGGTTAGTGTAGTTTGCCGTTTTTAAAATTTCACGGGAATTTTTGCTTTGATTTTTTAAGACCATTTAAGTAAAGTAAAATTACATGAAGTCTGCGGATAGCGATTTGACTATCATTAGAAGATATATTACATCAGTGTTTGGAACTGGGTTAGAAGGTCAGCAAACTTAAACATTGACCACAGAAGTTAGCACTAGGTATGAAAATTTCCGACCAATGTTATGTTGTCGTGAGACTTATAGCAGAGCGAACGATAACGAGCTGTTCGACAATCAAATTTATCTAAACGAGCTTCTGAACAGTGTAACGTCACTGATCTACTAAAACACGATTGGGTTCTAATCAGTCATATAGCCTTAAGCCATATCCCGACCCTGTATTAATATACACCATAATTATATTTTTGGCAAATTTAAAATACAATATAATTCAATTATTTTGCTACGATATTAACCCATCTATCACTTCATCCACAACTCAAATAAAAAATTTAGCAGTCATTAATAATATTATTAATTAATCTTTCAATGTTATTTCTATTCATAAATTTTATAACAACAATGAACCAAAAAGATTTAAAAAAAAACAAATTAAAGGAACAAATTAAGATATAAATAAAAAACTTACTTATTTTACATTCACGGATATGTACATATGTATGCATGTATATATCAGCAGCATGTTTAGTAATATAAAATTATGGTATAACAATATTTATTTTAAACAAAAAAAATTATTTTAATTAAAAATATTATATTATTTATTCAGCAAGTTAATTAATCATAGACATCCAAAGCAACTTGATGAATTTGATTTATTGTTTTTTTTTTTTTTTTTTATTTAAATTAAATTGGTCAGTCTTTAATTGACCACTATCGCAATCGGACGTAAAGTGTATTATTTTTATTTTAAAGAAAATATGTAAATCTTAAAATCAAATAAAACAATTATGTTAAAAAAAAATTATTAATAATGAAATTTCGGTTAGCGATATTAGCTAAAAATCCTTAAGAGAAGGTCAGGTACGTTTGATGGTTAAGTCGGTAGATCACTACCGTAAAGTTATTAAATATTTAGATGAATCAAAAATTTATTACCACATCAGCTTAAACAAGAGAAAGCATCTCGAATTGTATTAAAAGGTCAACTCCAACCGAGGACATAAAAGCTGAACTTATATTGTCAGGTCATCAAGTATTGTATAAATATTAGACTTTAATAAATATTGTGACAGTCTTGACATTTTCTAAATTTTAAAGATATCAGCTGATATTACCATTTAAAAGTTAGATATCATTGAGTATTACTTCATATAAAACGTTGTCACTTCAGTCAGTAGTTTTTATACCCACCACCAAAAAGATGAGGGTATTTTAAGTTTGTCTTTCCGTTTGTAACACATCGAAATATTAGTCTTAAAATCAAAAAGTATATATGTACATATATTCTGGACCCTTATAAGATTCTAAGACGGCACGATAGAGCTTCAAAAAAATACTTAAGGATCGGTCACACTTGGCAAATAAATAAAATATATTTAAACTCGTTTATTTCGGACAGGACACAATAAATATTTAGTTTTATTTTTTTTGATGCTATTTGATCTTGCAAATTTGTGCTAAAACAAGTGGTTACGCTTTTTTGAGTATATAGTATTTGCCAAACACAAAAAACTAATTCAATTTTAACGCAAAAGTACCAGATTTTTCGCATCAATATAAAGTAAACATGTATATCAAAATTATATAAAACATATGTTCAATTCACAAGTAAAGTTGTAGTGTTGTCTGAATTTACAATAGTTGTACAAATGTTGTTGGTAATATCTAATAATATTAATATTTTGTACAACATCTACGACATTTTTTCATGCGTTTTGCGAATGTTGCATAAAAGTTCAAGTGTGGCTGATTTGATTGATTTGATTTATTGATAAGTTGCTCATTCAATCGGGATATTTTTCAAGGTCTACGAGTATTACTTTAATGATTTCAATATGAATTAATATAGTGTAATTCATTTAGAGTTTCTTATAATGGAAATGTTTCAATGTTTGGAATAATGTTTCAAATCCTGGTCATCAAACTCTTAAGCTCACCATTATATAGAAAGACAAATATTTCATAAAAAAAGCACCAAAAAAAAAGATACTAATTTTATCCCTTAAATGATTTTTGGCAAGTAAAAAATCAGATTTAATTTATTTTTGATTTTTATTGATTTTAAAGATATACAGTTTCGGTGGGGCTTTTTATTACATGCAAACATTCTAGACACATTGTTCAGTCTTTTAAAACCCACCATAAAATAATAATTATCTTTCACAATCACCTTAAATTATTCATTTCATTTTTGGATCATATTTTATTAAACATTATTTGCAGTTAGAGTAATTGTTTTATACGTCTTTGTGCAGTAATTGATTAGATTTCACTCAGTAAAACCTTGAGACGAATACATTTAATTTAAATAGCCGCAATTTTTAACAATTTATCATTGAAATTTGAACTGCAGTACACACAAGATGTCGGCAGCTCTTGGCCAGTGTTCCCTAAACAGTGTAGGGGCCATGAACACTTTGGTAAGTGTTCTGGTACAATCCTTATTGGCAAGTCAGTGTCAAATATCACCGGCCAGCTATTGGCCAACGGATTATGCTGCAGCAGCTTTAGAAAATGGTTTAGATGCGTATGATTTTGTGGTGGTGGGAGCTGGTTCTGCGGGCTCTGTTGTAGCCAGTGAGTTGAGTGAAAATCCTGATTGGCGTGTCTTGGTGTTGGAAGAAGGTGGTGATCCACCACAAGAATCGGAGGTAAATTGTACAATTGAATTATTTTAATGTTTCACACACAATCCTAGATAATGATAGCGGATATCAATTTTTTTTAATGATATTTCTTATGATTTCTTTTCTTTTTTAAGGTTCCCAGTCTATTTTATGCTGTACAACATACAGACTATGTTCATAACACTTTGATCCAATCAAATGGTCGTTCTTGTAAAGCCTTTAAGAACGGGCAATGTACCTCAGCTCGTGGCAAACTAATTGGTGGCACTGGCTCCATAAATGCCATGCTTTACGTGCGAGGAAATCGTGCTGATTATGATAAATGGTCGGCTGCAGGCAACAAAGGCTGGGGTTACAATGATGTTTATCGATATTTTGAGGAACTAGTGCGACCAGTGGGCAACGAGTCTAATCCTCAAGGTTATTTAACTGTAAATGAATTTCCCCAATTCGACGATGATATTTTTGAATTGATTTATAATGCTGCTGAAGAATTGGGGCAGCCCCGTGTTAAGGATTTTATTGAGCCCACTTACACAGGTTATGCCAAAGTCAAGGGCACTATACAGTATGGCCATAGATCAAGTACAGGCAAAACATTTTTGTCGAAAGTCTCTCAAAGACCCAATCTAAATGTCATTAAAAATGCTAAAGTTATTAAATTGAATTTTGATGCTAAAAGTAAAAGGGTTGTAAGCCTAGACTTGATGATTCAAGATAGATATCCTCTAACTGTTGCTGTTACAAAGGAAGCCATACTTTCTGCGGGCAGCATAGGAAATCCACAAATACTAATGAGGTCTGGTGTGGGTCCGGCAGAGGTTCTTAAACCTTTAAAAATACCAGTGAAACGTAATTTGCCAATTGGCAAAAATTTGCAAGATCATGTCATGGCTGGATTTTTTGTGGCCTTGGATGGCCAAGCAAACGATCCAACACAAATGTTTGACACAATTTATCAGTATTTGCTATACAACAGGGGTCCCCTAAGTTCACATGGTAGCACCTCCCTAATTGGTTTCATAAACACCGATGCCGCTAGCAACAGCCCCTATCCTGATGTAGAATATTATCATGCAATGTTTCGTCAAGGTGATACTAGCAGTATTAGTGCCTTCTTGAAGGCATTTTCGATGAATGAGCAAATGGTGGCATATCTTAGTAGTGCAATACAAAAACAGGACATTTTAGGAGTATTTACCATGTGTTTGCATCCCAAATCTAGAGGTACCGTAACATTGGCCTCCCCTTCATATTTACATGAACCCATTATTGCTACCAATTATTTCGATGATCCACAAGATGTACAAGTCTTATTACGAGCCGCTAAATATTTAATGCGCTTGGAGAATACTAACGCTTTCCGGAAAAAGAATGCCCACATTTTACACATACCCATTCCAGAGTGTGATTTATATGAGTACAAGTCCGATGATTATTGGAAATGTTACATCTCGTATTTTTCGATGAGTGGCTATCACTACACTGGCACTGTTAAAATGGGACCGAAAAACGATTCAACTTCTTGTGTAAATCATGGTTTAAAAGTAAAAGGTTTTAATAATCTGCGTGTGGCCGATGCCTCAATAATGCCCTTTATTACCAGTGCTAATACGAATGGACCAACTGTAATGATTGGCAAAAAAGCAGCCGATATGATTAAACAGGATTGGAAGGCTGGTTCTCAGTAATTTTTGTATCCTTGTTATTATTTTCAAATAAATTTAATAAATAAAATATTTTTTGTTCAAAAGTCAGGCGTTCTTCATACACAGTTGAAAATGATATAGAAAATAGGTAAAATTTGGAACGCCATACGTGCAACATATTTAGAAAATCTCTGTAAAGAAAGTTTTTTTTTTTTATAAAAAAAATACATAAAGCTACTTCCAAATTAAAAATCGTTTAGTCTTGCTTCACACTGTTCAGTTTTAGCTGACCAGTTTTTGTTCAATTCTCTTTTAAACTGCCAATTCATTCACACACATCAATTCAATTTTCGTACTTATTAACATGCATGAAAGAAAAAAAAAAAAACAAAAGAAAATAAGAAAATTGACTAGTACCGTCAAGTTTGTGTCCCCTTTTATTCTATTTTCTCTTCTCATCCAAAAAATTGAAAAGTATGAAAGCGGACTTATTTTTCAACCAGAAATACAAATTGATTTGAAATATTTTGTGTGTGATGAGAAATTTTATTGTTTAACTAAAGAAATAAATTTAACGAAAATCGGCCAAAAGTTTTGTAAAAAACCGCAATAGCGCTATATTCCACAAAGAACTAAACAACTTTTCACTTTGCACTTATCAAATTAATTTTTTTTTTGCAAAGTTTTAATCCACAATAAAAATATTTAAAGATTACGCAGCATTAACAACGAGGCCAATAGTCATATAATTTGAAACTTAAAAGCAAAAATTTTTTGAAGCGTACCAATATGAATGTTATGACTATTTATGGGCCGATCATCATAATATTTAAAATAATTATAAACGGTTTTTTGTGAACCCTGTCGTAAACCCTGCTTGTGTCTTTAGGACATGAGAGTGTTTTACAGAGACCGACAGATGGACTTAGAAATTCATAAGGATCAATAATATACGAGTACATATATACTTTGTTGGTTCTCAGATGAATATTTCTCAGTGTTACACACGGAGTGACAAACTTATGTGTATGTATGTATATACCCTCATTCACTACTTATGCTGGTGGAGGGTATAAATACTGGCTGCTGCTTGAAACTTAGTTTTTTTTTGTTTTATGCTTTTGCTGCGCTATAAACTGTGAATGTTTGATAGCAACAGCAATAAATTAAAGTTATAAAATAGTTTTTATTACAATAGATTATGTCTATCAAATGGTGGCCGTTGCTACGTGGCAGATGATCTATCCGTTGAGTCCAATTTTCGATGACTCGTTCGAGCATTTCGATTGGTAACTGGCAAATGACACTCGTGATGTTTTCTTCCAGACCTAATTCGAAGCGGGTTTGTCCGCATAAACTTTAGCCTTAACACATCCCCACAGGAAAAATTCTAATGGTGTGATATCACACGTGAAATTATGTGCTCACCGAAGTTTTGTCTCAATAAATCCATTGATTGATGCGATCTGTGGGAAGTCAGCAAGATGGCGCTTGCTGAAACCAAATATCGCCGAGATCACGATCAGGCATCAAATAGTCGGTATCGTGCCATGATAACGATTGCTATTGACGGTTACGTTCACACCGGCTGTCAAAAAAAAAAGGCTATTGAAAAAAGTATCCCTAGTTGAATCACTCAGTATTTTATAAAAATAGTTTTCCGCAGAAACCTTCATTCTA
Source organism: Bellardia pandia (assembly GCA_916048285.2). Taxonomy (NCBI): domain Eukaryota; kingdom Metazoa; phylum Arthropoda; class Insecta; order Diptera; family Calliphoridae; genus Bellardia; species Bellardia pandia. The sequence goes on from OU696532.1 coordinate 109,295,597, forward strand.
ACAAAAACAAATATCGAGCCATAACCGCCGAAAAAATGTATCCCACAAACTCAAAATTTTACAGGGGAAGGTTTTTTTTAAATAAAATCAGTTTGAATAAAGCCATTATTTTAAAATTTATAATGTAAATATTGTTTTGTGTAATACATTTAATATTAATAATTTTAAATGATGTTGAACTATCGATTTCGATAAAAAAAAACAACAACCGATTATGGTGTGGGATACATTATTTTGGCGGTAATGGCTCGATATTTTCCCAAACAAATTTTTATTCTTTCCAAAAATTCATGACCATTTTATAAAAATTACAAACCGAATGATAAATTCATATGTACCACATAACAATAAGAAGAAATAATAGTTATTTAAGTTTGTACTGTTTTTTTTTTATATTGGACACACTTTGTACACTATAAAAAAAACAAACACAAGCACAAAGTACAAAGTGTGTACAACATAAAATAAAACACATACAAGCAGCTACAACCAAAATAAGACCTGCTTAACTTCAGCATAGCAACATTTTCCAAATTTACTTTAATTTATTGCAGTTGCTATCAAGTATTCACAGTTTATAGCGCAGCAAAAGCATAAAACAAAAATCAAAAGAACTTGAAGTTTCAAGCATCAGCCAGTATTTATACCCTTTACCAGCATAAGCACACATAAGTTTCTAATTCAGTGTATAACACTGAGAAATATTCATCTGAGAGCCAACAAAGTATATATGTACTCGTATATTATTGATCCTTATGAAATTCTAAGTCCGTCTGTCTGTCTGTGTAAAACATTCTCACGTCCAAAAGACACAACCAAAATCAACAGGGTTTACAAAAAACCGTTTATAATTCTCCTAAGTGGTTTGGTATTGAATATCAGCATAATGGGTATAGTAGAACCAGAGTTATGGGCCAAAATGTGAGACAACCTTCATACAAATTTCATATTTTTATAAATTTTTCTTGCAATTTTTGCCATGAAATTTTGTACGGTCCATGTTTGACCACTTAAATATAGTGGTGGCCTTATAATTAGAAACGACTTTCCAGCATATATGTACATATATTTGTTCATAAGTTTAAAATAAAAATAATTCACACCATCAATGCCATTTTTAGGAAAATTAACTTAAACACAAAAAAACAAACGCAATATTAAATTGGTCACATAATTAGAAACTAAAAAAAATATATGCAAAAAACCTTAGTGAGGTCCTTTAATATTTTGTTGGAGAAACCTTGGTCTTTTAGGTAAACTCTTAATTAAACGCTGGCATGTTTGCAGAGCTGTATTTTTCCAGCTTTGTTGCACCAACTGAAACAATTCATCATTATTTTGTGGATTTTTGTTCTGTAGGTCTCTTTTCACAATTGCCCATAGTTTGAAATTGGGTTAAGATCAGGACTTTGGGGTGACCTGTCAAGAACATTAATATTTTGATTCAAAAGCCAACAGTTCACTAACCGTGAAGTGTGCTTTGTGTGATTATCATGCTGGAAAATGTATTGGACGGGCATATTCTCAAAGCAATACGATTCCATTACATTTTCCAAAATATTTTTATATTGATGCTGATCCAAGAAAAGGTACCCGAGACCCGCCACCATATTTCACTGTTTTAACAGTGTACCTAGGGTCCTAGGCTTTATTTGGAGCACGTCTAACATACGATTTTCCATCAGCTTGGAACAAGTTAAACTAAGATTCGTCGCTCCAGAGAACTCTATTCTAGTAACGTGAATCTTTTCTGAGCATTTCTTTTGTAAACCTCAACCGCTTCCTGGTTTTTTTTTAACAACAATGTTGATTGTTTATTCCTTGCATAACGGTCAAAACAATTTACAGTGTAGGTCTTTTACGAAACTACACAGCGATCTTATTATCGTTTCTAATTATATGGCCACCACTGTACGTATAAATCTGGTACAAATATAGTTACCAGGTAAAACTTATTGTTCCAGCAACAACTGTGATTAATTATAATTTAAATATGTCTATTAAAACTGATGAGCAAACACACACGATATATTTATTTGTGCAAGAGCTTACGAATGTAAACAAAGCACCTGATACGCGTTACTAACTTAAGTGTGCGTACTAATTTATTACGTACGCACTTGTTTAGAGAGCAAAAGAGAACGTTTACTAAAGTTTTCATGTATTGGAAAAGAAAGTTATTTTAGCATTTTCATTTAGTAAGGCGAAGAATAAAGATGACAGCAAATTTGGCTGCGGCACAATGTGCTACACCCAGCACAGGTGTAATGAATTCACTAGTTACTTTATTAGTACAAAGTATATTTGCAGCCCAGTGTAATATTACCCGACCCGAGTATTGGCCACCAGACTATGCAGAGACTGCCTTGAAAGCGGGCTTGGAAACATATGATTTTGTGGTGGTGGGAGCTGGTTCAGCAGGATCCATAGTGGCTAGTCGTTTGAGTGAGAATCCCAATTGGAAAGTGCTGGTTTTAGAGGCTGGCGGTGATCCTCCCCAAGAGTCAGAGGTATTTATTTAAATATTTTAAATAGAAAAAAAATGTATTTTAATAATTTTAATACTTTTAAAAGGTACCCAATTTGTTTTTGACCGTACAACACAGCGAATTTACCTATCCCTACCGGGTAGAGCCCAATGGCCGCTCTTGCAAGGCTTACAAGGACAACAAATGTCATTGGCCACGTGGTAAAATTATAGGAGGTAGTGGTTCAATCAACGCCATGCTGTATGTCAGAGGCAATCGTTTTGACTATGACCGTTGGCTAGCGGAAGGCAACACCGGCTGGGGTTTCGATGATGTCTGGCCTTATTTCGAAAAATCCATTAGACCAGTTGGAAATGCAACCCACCCCCAGGGTTATGTAACAATTAACGACTTTCCTCATTATGCTGAGGATATAACCGACATGCTCTCTCAAGGCGCCAGTGAATTGGGTGTACCCACTATAAAGGAATTTGCTGAAGGCAGCTATATTGGCTACAGCCATCTTAAGGGCACTATAATGAATGGCCATAGAGCCAGTACTGGCAAAGGACATTTGGCCAAAGTTGCACACAGATCCAATTTGAAGGTGATCAAAAATGCTCAAGTAACAAAACTGGAGTTTGAAAAAAATGGCCAGAAAGTCAAGTCCTTAAAATTTGTATTGCAAAATAAAGAAACACTTAGAGTCAATGTTAGAAAGGAGGCTATCATATCAGCTGGCACTATAGACTCTGCTAAACTGTTAATGTTATCAGGCGTGGGGCCTAAACAAGTGCTGCAACCTCTTAATATACCAGTGGTACAAAATCTGCCCATTGGCCAGAATTTACAAGATCATTTAATGGTGCAAGTATTTATGCGGCTGACGGGTGATCCCATTGATCAAAAACAAGTATTAGATAGTATTTATCAATATTTAATACACCAAAAGGGGCCTCTGACCTCTCATGGCACTCTCTCATTTACCGGTTTCATTAATACTAAAAAGGAAAAGTCTATTTATCCCGATATAGAATTCCATAACTTGATATTGAGAAGAGGCGACTTTACGGGTTTGGAAATATTTTTAAATGCTTTGAATGTAAAGGATAAATTGAGGCCCCCACTCAGAGAGGCCATAGCAAGTAATGAGCTCATGGTATTCTTCACCAACTTGGCTCATCCCAAATCGGTGGGAGATATTAAACTGAAATCTGTCAGCCCTCGTGATGCCCCCTTAATTAATGCCGATTACATGTCGGTGCCCGAAGATGTGGAAGTTGTACTGCGTGCCATAAAGTATTTAGAGAATCTAGAACAGACTCAAGCATTCCAGCAAAAACACGCCGAACTTCTTCACATACCCATTAAGGAGTGTGATCAATATACCTTTAAATCTAAGCAATACTGGAGATGTTATTTAACCTACTTTTCTGCCACCTGCTATCATCATGTGGGCACGGTGAAAATGGGTTCGGAGAATGATGTCAAGGCCTGTGTTAATCCCCGTCTAAAGGTTAAGGGTGTGGATAATCTACGTGTCGTAGATGCTTCCATCATGCCTTATGTGCCCAGTGGCAATACCAATGCGCCCACAGTTATGATTGCAGAGAAGGCTAGCGATATGATAAAAGATGATTGGGCGTCTTCTCAAAACGAGCCTGATAAACTCGATCATTATCACGTATTGTAGGCGTGTGAGGTGTTATTTATGGTTTGATGAGTTTAACTTTTTATTTATACACTTTTTATGTTGTATTATTAGTTCTTTTCTTTTATCAAAATTATATCAAGTTAAGGAACATTGAAATGAATAAATGAGACCATAAAACAATAAAATAAACAAACTTTTCAATGACTTTAAATTACATATTTCTGAGAGTTTTCTGATGAAGACCTTTGTGTTAGCCAATGTGAGGGGGTCTGTGAAATGGGTGTAGAATTCAATGTCTCAATGAGACAAACTTAAATAGTTTTAGTATTAGTTTGAATTTATAACACTGTTTTTGTTCTATTGATTTAGCTATTACCAAAACATTATTTATTGATGCAGGGGATAACAATAATCGTAGTATATTGAAGTTAGGACAATTTGTTTACCTATTTCACAGACGGATTACATTTTCTAAGTAAGTGTATTATGATTTGCCGAGTCTCAATTTATGTTTGTCTTCCCATTGTAAAGTCTTCACTACTTTTCACTCTTTTAATGATGAATATATTTTTAAATATATTTTTAAATAAGAAAAATTACAAGCATTGCCACTACTTTGGGAATGACAGGGGGTTTTTTGCATAAGTATGATGCTACTTTTTACTTTAATTTGACCCTTAAAAATTTGTCTATTTTAACAATAAATATTTTTGATTTTTTTAGTGAATTTAATTCTATTTAAATAACTACATTGTGTATTGAAAAGCAATATAATATTATTTATATTAATATAATTTAGCGTTTATTTTGATAACTTAAAAGATTATATCCCGACTGAAATCAATTTTTGTCATCATAACGTTAGTTATACTATAAAAAGTTACAAAAACAAATCTCTGAGAAAACGTAGATTTGTTAAAAAAGCTTTTGTAGTAGCTGAGCTTTCTGAAATACTAATCGAAATGGTGTAACTTTTTTTCCAACATATTTTTGTTCTGAAAACAACACCATTTCTGTTAAAATGTCAACTTAAACTTGTAGAATTTATTCAAATTTGTTTATAATGATTTACTTTAACAAACCATACAAGTTTAACATTCACCCCTAAAACTATGCTGTATACCTACATATATATAAAAATGTTGATAGTAATAAAATTTAATAATAAACAATCAAAGCTTTTTATCAGTGTTGTCAACTTTAAAATTTCAAAACGCACCATAATGGAGAAAAAAAAAACGCGCCAATAAAAAAAACGCACCAAGTTTAGAATTTCTTTCTTATTTAGAATGTTTATTGAATTAATTTTACATAAAAAGTATAATATTTTTGTAGAAAACTAGAAAACTGTTTTTAGAAAAAAAAAATAAAACTTAACACAAATGATTAATTATGATATAAATAACAATGCAATTAATTGTCGTTAAACAAGAACATTAATATTGCCAACTGGCCCCAAAAATGTCCATTGGACGCTGGGGCTTTATATGTAATATAATGAACGCTTAAGAAAAAGAAAATATGAATAAAAAAAAAAAAGCTGCCTAGCAACCAGTGTTATACCTTCATCACCAAGCAGCCAACAACAATTAACACAATGCCATTAATATCACAAAAAATTAATGTTATAGGAGGATGGGGAAAAATACAATGACTCTGCTAATTGAGGCCATAAAAGCCCTGATCTGGTCATTATAGTTAAAAAACGGCCCGTAGTGCCAACACTATTGATGCAGTGTTGGTTATCTCAGAGGAGTTTGTTGTTGTGTTTTTATTGTTTTGTTTTTCTGTAAATTATTATTGTTGTTGATGGTTGATTTTTAAAAGAAGTTAGTGTTGTATTTTTGTGGTTTGTTTTTCGTAAGATTTTTGTTGTTGGTTTATATTAAAGAATTTTTATTTTTTTTTTATTATTAAATTTGTGTTATATATTTATTTATTGAATTTAATTTTATTATTTATTATTGTAGGTAAAATTTATTTTTTTCCCCCACATTCGCACATAAGACAATTAAAACATATTAAAACATATTTAAAAAAAAAAAGACTGAACACGACATTTCGGACAAACTAGAAAACCGCGTGTGTATGAAACAGATGACAGAACACTATTCCACTAAGAAGTGACACTGAATTCGTTTTCAATTTCAAATTAACAATTTCACGGCGTTCTAGAAATTGAGTGAAAATTTTATTCTACGATGAAACTCTTATTCTATGATGAACCAAACTGAAAATGATATTTTACTTTTCAAATCATTTTCACAAAATTAAGAACACAAACTTAATAAAAATTCAATTTCTACTTCCTTTTACAAATGTAGAACCCAGGTGACTATCAAATTCGTCACATGAAGGTTATTGCTAAAGGTGAATAGGGCGAAAATCTTTGTTTGAAAATAAAATTAACATTTTAAACCTGAAAATAAAAAATTCTTGTATAGCCTGATGGTTTGGTCTACTAAACTGTACACAAACAACCAGGGTTAGAGTCCCAGTGGAGCCCTAACAAGTTTTATTGATGAAATTCAAATAGAAGTACTTAAAATAGAAAACAAAAATAATTATAAAAAGTACCAAATATGTACTGAAATCAGCCCTTTTTTACTAATTAGTACTGCAGTTCCGACTATCATATTGTGAGTTAAATTTTGAGTGGTTAAATGCTTAATTTATCTTTATTAGCTCGTTTATTTAAAAAAGGCTTTTCTTATTTTAATTTATTTGATGCTGTTTGATATTGCAAAAATCTTGTAAGAGTAAAAAACGTCAAACAAATTTATGCTGAAACAAGTGGTTACGTTTTTTTTTTAGTAACTTAAGCGTATGTACTAATTTACTGCGTACTTGTGTAGATAGCGAAAGTGAATGTTTACTCTACTTGGCGTTAGGTAAATAAACAAATATTAAAGTTTTCAAGCGTTAAAAAAATACTGATTTGCGCATTTTCATTTAGTAAGGCGAAGAATAAAGATGACAGCAAATTTGGCTGCGGCACAATGTGCTACACCCAGCACAGGTGTAATGAATTCACTAGTTACTTTATTAGTACAAAGTATATTTGCAGCCCAGTGTAATATTACCCGACCCGAGTATTGGCCCCCAGATTATGCAGAGACTGCCTTGAAAGCGGGCTTGGAAACATATGATTTTGTGGTGGTGGGAGCTGGTTCAGCAGGATCCACAGTGGCTAGTCGTTTGAGTGAGAATCCCAATTGGAAAGTGCTGGTTTTAGAGGCTGGCGGTGATCCTCCCCATGAGTCAGAGGTATTTTATTAAATATTTTAAATAGAAAAAAAATGTATTTTAATAATTTTTATACTTTTAAAAGATACCCAATTTGTTTATGGCCGTACAACACAGCGAATTTACCTATCCTTACCGGGTAGAGCCCAATGGCCGCTCTTGCAAGGCTTACAAGGACAACAAATGTCATTGGCCACGTGGTAAAATTATAGGAGGTAGTGGTTCAATCAACGCCATGCTGTATGTCAGAGGCAATCGTTTTGACTATGACCGTTGGCTAGCGGAAGGCAACACCGGCTGGGGTTTCGATGATGTCTGGCCTTATTTCGAAAAATCCATTAGGCCGGTTGGAAATGCAACCCACCCCCAGGGTTATGTAACAATTAACGACTTTCCCCACTACGATGAGGATATAACCGACATGCTCTCTCAAGGCGCCAGTGAATTGGGTGTACCCACTATAAAGGAATTTGCTGAAGGCAGCTATATTGGCTACAGCCATGTTAAGGGCACTATAATGAATGGCCATAGAGCCAGTACTGGCAAAGGACATTTGGCCAAAGTTGCACACAGACCCAATTTGAAGGTGATCAAAAATGCTCAAGTAACAAAACTGGAGTTTGAAAAAAATGGCCAGAAAGTCAAGTCCTTAAAATTTGTATTGCAAAATAAAGAAACACTTAGAGTCAATGTTAGAAAAGAGGCTATCATATCAGCTGGCACTATAGACTCTGCTAAACTATTAATGTTATCAGGCGTGGGGCCCGAACGGGTGCTGCAACCTCTTAATATACCAGTGGTACAAAATCTGCCCATTGGCCAGAATTTACAAGATCATTTAATGGTGCAAGTATTTATGCGGCTGACGGGTGATCCCATTGATCAAAAACAAGTATTAGATAGTATTTATCAATATTTAATACACCAAAAGGGACCTCTGACCACTCATGGCACTGTCTCATTTACCGGTTTCATTAATACTAAAAAGGAAAAGTCTATTTATCCCGATATAGAATTCCATAACTTGATATTGAGAAGAGGCGACTTTACGGGTTTGGAAATATTTTTAAATGCTTTGAATGTAAAGGATAAATTGAGGCCCCCACTCAGAGAGGCCATAGCAAGTAATGAGCTCATGGTATTCTTCACCAACTTGGCTCATCCCAAATCGGTGGGAGATATTAAACTGAAATCTGTCAGCCCTCGTGATGCCCCCTTAATTAATGCCGATTACATGTCGGTGCCCGAAGATGTGGAAGTTGTACTGCGTGCCATAAAGTATTTAGAGAATCTAGAACAGACTCAAGCATTCCAGCAAAAACACGCCGAACTTCTTCACATACCCATTAAGGAGTGTGATCAATATACCTTTAAATCTAAGCAATACTGGAGATGTTATTTAACCTACTTTTCTGCCACCTGCTATCATCATGTGGGCACGGTGAAAATGGGTTCGGAGAATGATGTCAAGGCCTGTGTTAATCCCCGTCTAAAGGTTAAGGGTGTTGATAATCTACGTGTCGTAGATGCTTCCATCATGCCTTATGTGCCCAGTGGCAATACCAATGCGCCCACAGTTATGATTGCAGAGAAGGCTAGCGATATGATAAAAGATGATTGGGCGTCTTCTGAAGACGTGGCTGATAAATTTGTTCATTATGACGAATTGTAGTCGTTTAAAGTGTTTTTATAGTTTGTTGAGTTTAACTTTTTATTTATACACTTTTTATGTTGTATTATTAGTTCTTTTTAATTTGTTTATTTTACGTTTTATCAAAATGATATCAAGTGAATAGTGGATGTCCAATGTAACAGTATTACCAGTAAATAAAAGTTTTGTTTATTTACAAAATTATTCATACAAAAATATTGAGAAAGTCGAATTTTGTTCAACTTTGCCGCTTAAAACGATGTTGCCATACACATGTATGTAATATGTGACATATGAGTTTAGTTAAAAATAAAAAAAATTATTCATCTTTTTAATAATTTTTCCACCATGTACACACTAAACAAAACGTCCATTTTAGAATTTATTTATGTAAAAAAACAAATCAATTTAATTTTTTTTTGACATTTGCCGCTTTAAATATGCCGCGCACATTTGCCTACTATAAGCGGCAAATGTCACCGTATGCCGCTTACATTGGCCCTCGACTATAAGGAACATTAAAAATTTGATTTGAGTGGGTCTCTTATCTGCATGAGACCCTAAAAAAATAATATAAATAAACAAACTTTTATTTCAATGTCATTATTTCTGAGAGATTTCTGATGAAGAATGTTGTGTTAGCCAATGTGAGGGGGTCTGTGAAATGGGTGTAAAATTCAATGCCAATGACATAAACTGAAATTGTTTTAGTTAAAGTTTTAGTATTAGTTTGAACTTATAACACCGTTTTCGTTCTATTGATTTAGCTATTACCAAAACATTATTTCTTGATGCAAGGGATAACAATAATCGTAGTAGATATATTGAAGTTAGGCCCATTTCAATTTCATTAATTTAAGCCATCAGGCCAATATGCGACGACGACAGCAGGGCCCAATAATCATTCACATACATATAAACGTGTGTATTTTATTTTTGACATATTGCAGTTGCTAGTCTGCTGTGACGAATGTGTTTAATACTTAATTAATTTTCTAATATAATATTATTTATATTAATATTATTTATATTATATTAATATAATTTTAATATAATTTTCTGCCGAAATTCACCAGCTATCGGAGAATAATTCTAGACTGTGGGAGAATAGAAAATCTTCATAGTTCAAAATAAGGCCCACCCTAATGTACATGTATGTCCATAACAATTTTGTTGAATATAGTTATATGTATGTATTAAATAGAGAAACCTAGCGAATAACAAAAATGTTATAGTAGGTCATAAAATTGATAAAGAATTATATGGTAACACTCTTATTTTGTAAACAAAAAGATCAAGTTTTGAAGGTCTAATATCAATATATTAAGAAGTAGAAAGCTGATAAAACACTTATTAGACTGTCATACCCTATACCAGGACGGTAATTTCTACAGTTATCATTTGTGACCTTGTCAAAAAACATATGGTGAATTTCACGTCAAGTGACCCAATTTTAAAAATCGATGTCTTCCGATTTGGATGAAATATGCACCAAGGTTAGTACTATTGGATAGTAGGCCAAAGACAAATTTTCAGCTCTATCAGTCCAGAAGTTCCGGAGTTAGAGGGGGTCAAAGTTGGATATTTTGGTCAATTTTGGTCATACAGGGTTTTTTTAAAATGAGTGTAACTTTTCACCTATTGGTCCTAGCAAAAATTGTCCAAAGGACTTTAGATAGCTATTTCTTCAATCATTTCAAAAATATTTTTTTTTAATTTTTAAAAATTTTTTTCATTTTTTTTCTTAAAATAAAGCTTATACAATTTATTTTAAGGCCTTTATAATCGCTTAATGGGATGCGAGTGGGATATCTATCAAAAAAAATATTTTTTAACTCAAGAATAGGATTTTTCAATATTTGGCACAAATTTGCCAAATACCACCATTTTATATATTTGTATGATGGTAGAGCAAAATAGGTAGAAAATCGTGCAGAAATTTCTTGAAAATATTTCATACCTATCATGCCATTAAATAAACAAATCGTAATGAAAACAAAGTCATTAATTAAAGCCATCAGCGAAAAATTTATTATTCACGAATGAATATGTCTCGTGTGGACAACTCATGTCAATGCTTTAAGTTTGTTAGAATATTATTAGAGACAATTTTTCATTAGGCTTGAGTTTATATTTTTAATTAATAACTCGAATAATACCATTGTGAAACTATATTTTTCTAGACAAATGGCACACTGAAATGCATTTTCTATCCTGTCAAGGGTTAGAATATTTATGTAAGCTCAAAACTATGTCTGCCTAAAGTAACTTTCACACAAAATTACCACCTTTTTAGAAAATTACAAATTTGTTCAACAATCTGAGCATTTTTCAAAACGTAATCAAAAGATTTCTCTTAAATGCTTGTAGGCAGCAGGCAACGACAAAAACCAATTCTGAGCATTATATTTGAAATTGTTGCAGAAAATAAATTTAAATTTAGAATTAAAGAACGCGAAAAGCCCTATTATATTAAGATATATTGTGAAATTAAGTTGCATTACATTTCAGTTGCCAACATTAGAATGGGTTGGTCCAAAATGTTACAATAATCTGCGTTCCTAGAATATTTTATCGTTATTTTTTTTCTGATCTCATTAATATGAACTACAACAAATTGTCTTACACAACTTAATATGCATTTAAAATGCTGCAAAAATATAATGTAATAAACTAAAACAATAGTAAACAAGAATAGCGTTTTATTTTTGTAAACAATGTCGACAGTTTGTTTGACAATTCAGTTATAGCTACCCCTACTAATGCATTTAATAGGGTGGGCTAGAGCAAAGATTTCATTTTAGCGTTTTCATTTGTTTATTTATTTTTTTTCATAAAATTCTGTTGATCACGTCTATACTTGCAGTCAGGGAGTCCCTTGATGAGAAGAAATATATCCGAGAAAAAGTAAGAAAATTGCCAAAATGTATAATAGAAAGTCATTGCAGAGAAAAAATATAGTTGTGCATGTTTAGCACAACTATTTCAAAACATAATATAGTTAGGTTATGATTCATATGACTATAGCAATGATCGTCACCTAAAATGCCCAAAGACGTAATCCTCATTATCATAATTTTACAGGAGAAGCAAAAAACTTTACATAATAAAAACTGTTTAATTGGGGGCACCTTTGAACTATGTTGATAAAATCTCAGTTTAACATTTTTTCTGACCCTTAATCGAGTTTTTCACATGGCGACCATGTCTTCTAGCAACGTCAATAACTTTTGCTAGTTTTTTCAGTCGTCGACTGAATGCAGGTGGGTGAACAAGTTTTCGCAGTGCCATTGTAAATTTTGTAAGAGTGTAAGAAGTATACAGTGATCGTGAAAGAAATTTATTGCAGTGCAAAATTCATTTCAAACAAAATTAAGTTAAGTTATTTTATATTTATGTAAAAAAATATTTATTATAAATTTCCGTGAAATGGCCAGTTCAGGTTTGAACAAAGAAAAAGGGGGCACCTTTGAACATGTTAATTTATCAACCGAAGTACCAAACATTGTTAATTCTCTCTTATTTTCTGAAAATGACGAATCCAATGCTGATCATGATGCTTTAAAGTAAAATGTAATGTCACCTGAAATCGCAGGGCCTTTTCCGTCTCAATAATAAAAACTTATTTTTGATTTGATTTTTTTTTATTTTCTAATTGTTAATGTTTAGGTTTTTCTTAATAAATAAATCGAATTTATTATATATATAAAATATATAACTGTTTATGTTATTTTTGGAGATAAGCGCTACAAGAAAAAATTGCCGTTCAAAACTGCCCCAGCCTAGTTCAAAGCTGCCCCGTATGGGGGGCACATTTGAATACAATGACTTTATCCATTAAAAAAATAAAAAAAAATATATGTAAATCGAACTAAAAATAAGTTACTTGTAGACTTAAGCTAAAGTTTATTTCCATATATATTAGTTAAATTATGTAAAAAGTCAATAATTCAAAAATATAAATTTTTAAGTGGCTTGAAAGCAAAAAGTGTTCTAAGGTGCCCCCTCTCCCCTACTAACACGTTAAGCCTAGACATATTTTAAACCTAATTAAAAGCCTATAACAATTAATATAAGGAAACTCAAAAATAAATAAGCATATTTCAAAATTGTACAATTTCTTAAAAAAAAAAATACAATTTCAATGCAAATATTATTAAATCTCATATAAATTTTGTTGGGTACATCCAACAATATTTATAAAGTGTAAAGTATGTAACACATTTTTTAAACACCTTTAATTTCATACCAAATGCAACTGTTTTAGAAAACTAAAATAGGATTTTGAAAACAAGGGGCAGAAAAATTGCAAAGAATAAATTTAAAGCTCACCCTAACTTGCAAACAATTAATTTACAATGACAAAATGTTAATAAAATGCAAATTATTATATTTTTATATTTCACACACATTTCACATTTCTTGCTATCATTTCACTATATAAAGACAAGAAAAATGGGCAAATAATTTTAGTTCTAAAATGCAGTGCGCGTTATAAACGTTACAATTAAATTTACACAATCAATAGCAGAAGTAGGGAAATACAGTGATATTAAGACACATACAGTGTAAACAATAAAATGGACTATTTAAGTACGGAATGTGCCGCAAGGTCAGCAGGTCCGGCAAACACTTTAATGACCTTGTTATTACAAACATTGATAACAAAGTTTTGTGCATTAAGCGATCGATCGCATTGGCCGGCTGATTATGGTGATGACATCGCTAAGAATGGTAAACAAAAGCAAAATGATATTTATTATTACAGTATCAGAATGTTTTGTAAAGAAGTTTAGAAGACCTAGTAGCTGAAAGGGATCTGTGATCGAAAGCGGATGTTAGCTATAGTTTTCAGATTTTGAATTACAATGCTTCTTCTGTCATTGGAGTATTAGAATGTTTTGTAAAGGAATTTTAAAATCCTTATAAATCAAAAGAATCCTGTTTGGATCATGCTTGGTGTCATGTTGTTTTATACCAGTCAAACAGTGAGGCCGCAGTTTAAGAATCTCTGGATTTATTCCTTTGGGCACTTACCCTACAATATTTCAACAGAGATTCCTTATATTTTTGCTGTTTGAGTGTTTGACAAGGAGCTAATGGTTTTCGAGGATTTTTCGAAGAACCTTATCTTCATAAAAGTAAGTTCGAGTGTCGCCATGAACTGCGTTATAGTTCTGAAAGTAAACGATTTTCACAATGGCTGGATTTTGTTTTGGGTATGTGTTTATTATGGCCATGTTGGGAAAGAACAGGCCGATTGTTTGGCAAATAAGAGCGAACAACGTGCTTTAATAGGATCTAAAAATTTTAAATGCTTTTTAAGCGGGGTTTCGCTCTACAAAAATTTAACAAATTAATTTAAATAGTTCTGCTTTATGTTATAGCCTGAAATTCTTTATAATTTTCAATATAAATTAAAAAATTAAAAAAAAAAATTTAAATAAATTTTTCGTTTTTATCCAAAATTTTCCCTTACTTATTATGATTTTCCATAACTTTGAAATTTATTTGATACATCTTATTATTGTCCATTAAAAATCCCAAAAATTTGAGTAAAATTTCCCAGTAAAACCTCAAAAATTAAAAAAAAAAATTAATTTCCAGACACCAGTACGTATGATTAATATTAATTAGGAGGCTATGTTAGAAAAACTTTAATAACTTTTATTTAAAGCCAAACTTTTAAGTAATTTAAACGGCTCATGAAAACCAGGACCTCCTGCTTTAAAATAGAATTCAATTAATACAAATAATGGAACACAAGTTTGCAGAAATCGTTATCAATTCAACAAAAAAAAAAAACAAAAATTTTATATTATATATCTAGAAATTTTTTTGCTATCTAATAAACTAAAGTTCAATCTTATTTTTTCCTTAAGAAACTACTCAAAGAAAAGTGAAATATTGAATGGGATTCAAAACACCTGATTTTGTTAGATATCTGAGCGAGCGCTTTGTGACTGTCCAATCATTAGGTCGTGGCGCCCGGGCATGCTTTTCAACTCTCATTAAACAAAATAAATGCCCTCATACCAAACCTAGGACAGTTGTGCTGAAATCATAAGTAGATCACTGAGCATCCGCTTTGTGACTGTCCAATATTGGAGTCATGTCATGGAAGGAAGCGTTCAGGTTAACATTGCACGAAATAAATCTTTTCATTGGCAATCTGGGACAGTCGGGTTGCTCAAGGATCCTTTGTGTCATAGTAAATGGAATGCTAATAATACTAATAAACAACCAAAATCTATAAAGCAAATCAGGGAAATTGAAAACTATGATTTATATTCATTTAAGTGCAATTATATACTGGTAGAGGTTTTTAATAAAACCCTTCAAAGGAGAAAGAAATTGTTAAACTTTTTATTTTCAAGACTTATTTATGCTTGTTTAATCTTGTTCCTTTAGGCTTAGACGACTATGATTTTGTGGTAGTTGGTTCTGGTAGTGCCGGTTCTGTGGTTGCTGGACGTCTTAGTGAAAATCCCAATTGGAAAGTCCTGCTTTTGGAGGCCGGTGGTGATCCACCCATTGAAACTCAGGTAGGCTATATTAACACAAGTTTCTAATTAAAAAAAAAACTCAATATTACAAAATGTTTACAGTTTGTAGGCTGGCACATGGCTACTCAGTTTTCGGACTGGGATTGGCAATACCACACTGAACCCAATGGCAAGGCCTGTATGGCCATGGAGGGCGAAAGCTGTCACTGGCCCCGAGGCAAAATGTTGGGCGGCACTAATGGCATGAATGCCATGATTTATGCTCGTGGCACTCGTGCTGATTTCGATGACTGGCGTGATCGCGGCAATCCTAGTTGGGGCTTTGATGATGTTATGCCCTATTTCCGTAAAGCAGAAGATCTACGTTCGACCAGGGGTGGCTATAAGCCTGGAGATCATGGTGTAGGCGGGCCCATGGGCCTTAATAATTATGTTTCCGACAATGAATTCCGTGAAACTATTAAGGCGGGCATGGCTGAAATGGGTTATGGTACAGCACCTGATTTCAGCGAAGGCTCTTGGATAGGACAAATTGATATATTGGGTACACAAGATCAAGGCAAACGTATAACAACAGCTCAGTCCCATTTACATAAGGAACGTAAGAATTTACATGTCATACGCTACGCCCAGGTGAAGAAAGTCAATTTTGACAAAGAAAACAGAGCCACAGGAGTGACATTTGTTTTGAAAGGTAAAAAAGAATATACAGTAAAGGTTACTAAAGAGGTGATATTGGCAGGAGGAGCTGTAGGCACACCGCAAATGTTAATGTTGTCGGGTAAGTTAAAATTGTAATAAATTAGTTTAAAAAAATATTCACAAATATCTTAGAATATTTGTATATACATATTTTATTGTATATTTTTTTCTTTATTTTAGGTATTGGTCCTTCTGCTCAGCTTAAAAAATTGGGCATACCTGTTCTAGTAGATTTGCCTGTAGGCCATAATCTTAAAGATCATGCCAGTTTACCGGTAGTCTTCCAAATTGATAAATCCACTGCTCGCAAGCCCACTGACGAAGAGCTGGTAGATGCCATGTTTAACTTGATCATGGGTCGTTACAGCAAACTTTTACATCATGAAGCTACAGCTTTGACCGGCTTTATAAACACCACCTCTTTACACGGACCCAATCCTGATATACAAACTACCAACTTCTTTAGTCTTATGCAATCTCCAGAACTGAAGGGCTACATCAAAGCCACTGGTTTTAATAAAAAGGTAGCCGCCTCGATTCTTAAAGCTAATGAGAATTCCAATACCTATATTACTTATCTGCTGCATCTGAAACCATTCTCAAAGGGCCACATCGAACTAAGAAGTGCTGATTATTTGGACAAACCTCTTATACACATCAACTATATGTCAGATGAACGTGACGTGGATACTTATATTAGAGCTTTGAACATCTATACAAAATTGCCTCAAACTAAGGCTTTCAGCGAGAGGGAGACCTCATTGCATAAAATCGATTTGGAGGCTTGCAATTCTATACCCTACAAGTCTGACGATTATTGGCGTTGTTATATTAGACATATGACCACCACGGTTTATCACCCTGTGGGCACCACTAAAATGGGTCCTTCTACGGATCCTACCGCTGTGGTCGATTGGCGCTTACGTGTTCATGGTACTAAAGGTTTGCGCGTAGTGGACGCCAGTATTATGCCTGATATTGTGGCTGCCAACACCAATGCCGCCATCATAATGATCGGAGAGAAGGGTGCTGACATGATAAAGGAGGACTGGGATATTAATGCTCCTCATAACGAATTGTAAAGATATTGAAAATGTGCATTTAAAACTTTAACTGATATTTTTGTTGTTATTATTGTAGAGATATAAAGTTTTGTTTTTTTTTTTAAATGTGAATGAGTTTTAATTTGTGTGGAGAAGCAGGACTCGCAAAGGTATTCCTTGAGTTTATGGTTTCTAATAACATGTTGCCAGTGTGAAAATGTTGATTTTACAAAGAAGCATCACCATAGACTGAAGATTCTTTTTAGAATGTGTGTTTTGGCAGATTCGTAAACACGATTGCAAAATAATTTTAAAGTTTTCATATGAACAACGTTCAAATATTAATTGAAAACAATGAGAGATTTTAAAATAAAATTTCTGGCCTGTGTTTCTCAATGAGGCCTTATGTCTCCAACAAATTTTGTTTTATAAACTTTTAGAAAAATACAAATCGTTATGGATAAAAGTGTTTAAAGATTTAAGTATTTATTTGGTTTGTTATTAAGTTAAAAATAGCAATTAGTTGCAAAACTTGCAATCTTTAATGTAATTTTAAACAGTTGTTACTAATTTTGCTTCAATTAGTTTAGATACAATAAGATTATTAAACAAATAAAATCTCTATTTTGAATACTTGTCAGTGCTTATTAAATCGCCTTAAATAATAAATACATATTTTATACTGTTAGCCACACTATAGAAAGCTTTTCAAAACAGTTATATTCAACAGCTTTTCATTAGTTAGCCAATACACCAACCATTAAACAAGCAATGACTCTCAAACCATTAAATAAATTTAACCCTAGAAAGAGCTATATCTAAATGCGGCCAATTTAAAGAAGGTGGTTGTATGTCAATAATTTGTTTTTCGTTTTAATCTAATTTAAAATATCAAAGCCAATCCTATGTTTAGTAATTGTATTATGAATTAAATAAACATGTTCCACAAATATTGTATTGTGTCAAAGAAGATATTAAATGAATCTAACCTAAGATTTCTTGATTCGCTGAAATTTTAATACATTTTCTATATTATTACATAAACGTTTGTGCGATCTATTTTTTAGCTTAAGGTACCGTCACATTTTTCAAATATTTACTCAAATAAGCGTAACCACTTGGTTTAGCACAAATTTGTTTGACATTATTTACTCTTACAAGAGTTTTGCAAGATCAAACAGCATCAAATAAATTAAAATTAAATATTTGTTGTGCTTTGGCCAAAATAAGAAAAGTTTTTTTTTTATAAATAAACGAGTTCAAAAATTAAGTTATAAAAATTAATATCTTCTATATATATGAAATTGTTAGTTTTGTTACAGTCGTCTAAACTGACAATTTAACTTTTGCTAAAAATTTTTCAATGTCAGTACATTGCTAGATATGACAACGTTGTAATATCTGACGATACATAGCTTGAGACATGTGTTATCGAAATCGCCCAATTAGTTTTAGTAAGTTTTCCCACGGACGCGCTAACGATTCTTCATTTTGTAAATTCTCACATCAATGAATTGAAGAAAGGGCTGCGCAAATGGTACATAAAAGTTGATGTACTTTAAGAGGAGCTAGTTGCCCTACAATACAGATTAAACAAGCATATTTGGTGGATATCAAAGAGGTTACATATAAAACTAAAGTCCACACAAATACTGCTAGAATTGGGCGACTAGGTTCTCTTGTATAACAACAATAAAACCAATATGGTTGTATGGCGTTCAGCTATGGGGAACAGCCACTTCATCCAACATTTTTTTCCTGCGGAAAAAAAATCATTTGTCATTTTTTTTTTTGGAATCTTGTCTTTTTTTGCATAATATCAGGTCATAATATCAGGTCATAACAATGCAGATTGCGTGCGTGTTTCCAAAAAAAATTATGTGTTACAGCTTATTATATCCATGAACTTTAAATAAATTGTTGAACATAAGTAATTTACATACATACACATGTACAAGTCTACAATACACACTGCTATAGACTTGAACGAAGTGATGTGATGTTCATGTCAATACCAATTACAAAATTGTGTGCTGTGTCATTAGCAAAAACGGTTTATCAATTTCAATTAAGTTATTTAGATTTAAAATATTTGTTTGCAGAGGAGGCGAGGCGCATGCCCGCAAGCTGTAGACGGAATTATTTTGTTAAATTAAAATAAATTAAAAAAGTTAAACACAACATTAATGTGGGGTAACAATAGTTGGTAGCGTCTACATTTATAGAGTCAAATTTATTTACATATGTTTAATAATTTCGCAAATCATATACAATTGAAATTGATTTGATTTTGTATTTAAAAGTGCTTTTATTTTTGACAATTGCAGAATTTGTGTAATAGTGAAGCTTTTTTAAAATATACATTATTATTTGGGCAATAATAATTTTGTTTTAAACACTTATTAAAAAAAATGAATTGCTGTAAAATGTAAGGGCTCCTATAGTAGCATATTCTATTGAAGTTTTTTTATAAGCTTTAGAATTGAAATCATACGATCAGTAGCATTTTTCTAAGATCGCAGAGACCGTGCTCTAAAATATATATAAATCTTAAAGTAGATCAATTAAAGCTCCCTAATTAATGAAGCATTTTCCATTTAATAATGTTAACGATCTCTTTTTGCAAAAGTTTTTATCTCCAGTTTTACCATTAAATTTATGTACTCGTATACAGTGAACTCGCAGAAACGTGAATTCATTTTTAGCGAGGGTGTTGCGTTTTAGATTGCATTTTTTCTATAACATATTTTTTTTTTTTTTTTTAAGAGAAATAACACTCAGGCAATTAATATACCTATATATAATTGCGTTACTTTCTTTGGAAAGCGAATAGGTTGAAGAAGTAAAGATGGTGAAAGATGAAAGCTTTTTTTATATCACAACTCTGCAATTGCGCATTATGTTTGTTTTTAGTGCAGAATTGCAGCGCCTCTGGTGGTGAGTAGGCGCATTAATGTTAAAGCTTGATTTTATAGCCTTTATTTAATTATTTTACTTCGGTGGCGTTTGAATGATATACCAGCGAAGGAGGGCGCTGTGATAAATATTAGTTATGATGGATAGAAAGAAAACTAATAATTATCAGAAACTGATGTTGTTTGAGTGGCAGCGGCTGGGAATCGAACCCGGGCTAAAAATAACAACTCATGCTTAATGATCAAATGCGCTAACAAATTAACAAATTAGTAGTCAATGTAAATAAAAAAATTTTCATGTTTTTGGGTAGTTCATGTTACTGGCTGTTTACGTTTCTGCGAGTTTACTGTATATCAAAGAATTTAAATCATTTAGTTCAACAATTTAACCATTCTGTATTAATTTTTGTGTTTAAAAAGATCTTTGTTAAGTTTTCTTAATAATATTTTCTATAACAGCTCAACTCTCTTTCATCATTTCAAAAGATCACACTTGTAAACCTTTCATTTTAGTTTTTCTTTAATTTAACGCTTCTTTTCATCTTTGTCTATAAATTGAAAGTGTTTTTTTTTTGATTTGATTTATTACATTGCTAAAAAACTCATTGATATTTATAAAAATTCAAATAGTACGTACTTCACACTATACCGTTTTAATCAAATTAGATGATCGTTAGATATTACGCTCATACACCGCAATATATTTCTTTTTTTCATCTATTTGCAATTTATTTTTATTGCTATTGTTTGTACTTAGCACCAAAAAGATGGGGTTTATATTAAATTTGTCATCCTATTTGTAACACATTGAAATGTTGCTTGTAGTAACAAAAAACTATATAAATTCTAGGTCCTTATGATATTTCAAAACGATCTAGTCAAGTCCGTCCGTCTGTCTGAGCTTCGAAAATAGTTTTAGAACAATGAAATATTTCCCAAGCATTCTTTGTTTCATCGATCAAAAATCGGTTCAGTAGCGTCCGAGTTGTAGACCAAAGTTTCAGACAATCTGAATATTTTTCAGATATTATTTCCTATTCTCTTAAATATAATGCAGATAATATTATGTAATTTTGCACATTTTATTTATAAAATAGAAGATCAAGTACTGTTGAAAATGGTATGAATCGGTGTACGATTTCATAAGATGGATTCACCCATTCGTTCTGAACAAAATCAATGGCCGCAGTATTATCACTTGTAAAATACGCAATAAAAAAATTCTTCCACCTTCAGAACCCCATACAAATGTCTTCCTGGAATGTAGTTCTATGGTACATAAATGCTTAGAAAAAAAAACAGTATCCATACAAAACTCAGCAAAAATAAACTTTATGCTAAGACGATATTTTGTTTGCTTTGGTCCATATTTTGTAACAATCGCCTCAAAATAGTTGATAGCTCCCAATGAGGGATCCGAAAAAGTAACATGTATAAATATCGTTGTTGATATAAAATGTACTACTACAAATTAGTTTCAACGTTAACGTTAAACCATACTACTGGTATATTGGTGGTGGTGGGTATATAAGATTCGGCACAGCCGAATATACATATACTCTTACTTGTTTAATTTTTTTTGTTTTAAATAACTTTTATTTTAACTATACGTACGTTTTTATTTAATTTTTTTAGGTCACTTACTTGCTTATTTTGCTGTGTTTTTTTTATTTATTTTTATTGAACGCATGCGTCACACTATTATCAAATTGTGCTGAGCATTCATTGCTTTTGTTCATGCCACAATATAAGGAAAAACACTCACCTGTAAAGAAATTTGCAAAGAAATAAAAAGAAAAACAATTAATAAAAAGTTTGCTAATAATTGTACAAGACATATCTACTCGTATTACAAGATTTTATGTTTGCCATAACAAATGGAATAATTGTATACATACGAGTATAATGCAGAATTGTCAGTGTAAAATTTGTGTCATTTTTACTCTCAATATATATCTGAGTTATAGCAAACTAATTACAGAATTAAAAATATATCATATTTGTACGATTAACCGTTTAATATAATCAAATAAAAAATAAGCGATTAATCGCTAATTTTCTAGTAATCTTTAATCGATTAATCGCTACTTTACTCCTCATTTATAATCGTTTATTTGTTTAATTTAACCGAATAATTTCTAAAATTCTACATTTTCTATGATAGTTGTTTCCAAGTTTTATAAATTTTGTTTTACTAAAAATATTTGTACGATTAATCGTTCAAATTTAATGATTAAGTAATTGAAATTTTTTTTAAAATATTTCCAAAAACACACATTTATGTGTTTCATGAATGCTACAATTTTCTAGTAATTTTTAATCAATTCACTAATTTACTCGTCATTTTTAATCGATTAATCGCTACTTTACTCGTCATTTTTTTTTATCGATTATTCGTTTAAATTAACCGGATAATTTTTAAAATTCCACATTTTGTATGATAGTTGTATCTAAGTTTTGTAAATTTTGTTTTACTTAAAATACTTGTACGATTAATCGTTCAAATTTAATGAATAATTGAAATTTTTTTTTAATTTTTTCCAAAAATACAGATTTCTGTGTTTTATGAATGATTATATACAATTTTCTAGTAATTTTTATTCGATTCGCTAATTTACTCGTCATTTTTATTCGATTAATCGCTTAAATTAATCGAATAATTAACATTTATTTTATTTTTTTCCAAAAATATATATTTATATGTTTCACAAATGATTCTATACAATTTTCTAGTATATTTTAAATCGATTATTCGTTAATTAAATCGTTATTTTTAATCGATTATTCGTTTAAATTAACCGAATAATTTTTAAAATTCTACATTTTGTATGATAGTTGTTTCCAAGTTTTATAAATTTTGTTTTACTAAAAATATTTGTCCGATTAATCGCTCAAATTTAACTATGCTGGTGTAGGGTATAATTATCAAGCTAGCCTCGCATTTCGTGTAGTAAAAAACCAATTTTAACTTCCGATAAACAAATTTTGTGTTTGAAGCAATATAATGAATAAAAACAAAAACGCAATTTAATTTTAAACTGATAGTAAGTGATAGTAGTAAGTATTTAAACTATGGAAACCTAAAACACGCACCTTTCAAATGTAATTTAAACATTGTTTTATTATTTAAAAAAAGAAACAAAATTTCAAAATTTATTTATTTAAGATAAAATGTTTTTTAACTTTAAACAATAAAACCATATTAGGTGTGATATAAAAGTATAATTGAAATTACGTTTAAATGTTAAATCGTAAAAAAATATAATAAATAAAAAGATCGTAAAAGAAACCATTAGCTGAAAAACACAATGACCATAAAAAACTATTTTATTAAGAGGGGGGGGACAAATGTTTTATTATTTATTACAACCGAAATGGCAAAGAAGCGTTCAAAAGAGCTTTATATATAGACAAATTATAATTGATTAAAAGTTTATATGTCAACAACCACAACAACTTAGTTCTAAGATGTCAGTTTCTGGTGAATGACTGGTAATTCACTAGAAATTGATAACTTAATAAACATATGCTTTGTGAATTGATAGCCTTTATTTAATATGTTTCAGTTGTGAACATTAAAGGGTTTAAGTTTTAATTTTAAATTAAATTCAATGATTAAACGAATGTAACGGAAATTACTTAAAGTACATTTTAACAACTATTGTCTGGCTGATATTTGCAGCATTTAGTGATGGACAATTAGACCAAAACAACAAAACGCTCATTAACACTCTTTTATGAAACAAATTAATAAAATAAACAACATAGGCAAGAAATTAAGAAAAACTAACAAACAAAAAAAGTTACAAATATTAATGCTTAAAAACAAACATTTAACAGACAAAATCTACCTTTATATGTAGATTCAAGGTCGTATTTTCCTACATTAAAAAGTAAATTTCATCAATATACAACATATTTCCTAAAACTCAAAAAATAAAACTCTCATAAATTACAGTCGCTTTTAAAAGCACAAACAACCATATGAAAAAAAAAAACACACACACAACAATTGTACCAACCACTATTTGAAACCATTAAATTACTTAAAGAAGTTACTAAAGTGTAGTAATTAAAACAAAATCTTACATTATAATTTACGTGATTTCTTACAAATGTTGCCTTTTTATTTATTTGCCACATTTTTGATTCAAGTGTAAGCACTTGTATCTTGGTACTCACATGTATGTATGTTGTTCAGTACTCGTATATATTTCTTTGTTACTAGGCTTTTATGAGTATTATTGTACTTGACAATATGATTTTCATCCCAGATAATGTAATTATTTGTACTATCAAATTACTGACAATATTCGTTGTTTGTGTGGCAATTTTAAAGCCAGATTTTATTAAAATTTATATAAATGGTTATATACGACTAGATGGACTGTTTGTGATTTTTTTTTTAAGATTTTGAAATGTTGTGACTCTAAAAATTCTGACAATTGCTCGAAACCCACTTCTCCTGCCGAAGAGTTTCTAATTGGTGTCAATTGATATGTTAGAATACAGTTTTCGAAACTATAAACCACAAGTTTTTTTATACAGGTAAAAATCCCCTTTTGGAATGTGATCAAAAACTCTAATCTACTTTAAGTTGTGATCAAATATTTTTCTCTTTTAAAGTCAGTTATCTCACGCAAGTCGTCTTTGAAAGGACATGCTCAGAAAAGCGCTAGGATAAGGGTTTCAAAAATGGAGCTAAAGCAAGACTGCAAAGGGTTTGGTATTTATATAACATAGACGGACGCTTGGACTTCCTACAGATGTTAAAATCATAATACCGCATAAATGTATAAGATATTCCGATAAATGTTGTGTGTATTAGGTTCAAAATCTAGTGGTCTTGAGGTCTCTACAGCTTGTAATGGGTAACATCACCAGAGACTTTCTGAGACATCGATCCCAATATCCCACACGGAGATAGTATTGGCTTAAAATGTAATACATTGTCAACAGTGTCAAATAAATATCTGCCTTTGTGAATTCCAACAAATTATAAAGTAGGGCTTATAAATATTCGTTTATGCTTTTGTTTTAACATTTCGCACTTGTTTCATCATTTGATTTTCTTTCTTTTTATTTATATGTTTTATTATATTGTTGCAAAAACAGTCAGTTTCCTCATCTTTACTTTTGACAATAATTTGTTGAATTTTGTTTGTTAAAAGTTTGCATTTTTAAAAGCATTGTGTTTTTGAAAACCGCCCTCACGCATGCGCACAAACAAATGTATACGAAATTTGTACTATTGTTGGTAAAAATATAAACATCTAGTGTATTAATTAGTAGCAATTTATATAAGGGAAATAAAGAAAATTGTGATATAGAGATGCAATTTTGTTAAAACTCCTAATTGAATAAAAGTTGAAAGCAAATTTCCACTTTTACTTTTACTAAAACAATTATTTTTCTGACGCAACTTATTACTGCAAATTGCTTTATAATTTATAGCAAAATTACACTTATTATTTGCAATAATTAAAGCTAAAATATTTTTACAAATTATTCTTATAAAACTCATTACCTGAAAGCAGATAAGTTATTGATAGATGTTAATTAAGATTATTTGTTTCCATAATAAACGTGCCTATGTTTAACGACCTTTGCTTTAACTTTAATAAAATTGCAACATTAAAATTTAGATAAAACAAACATCTAGCAATGTAAGCTAACTATTTAATATTTGTCTTTTTATAAATTAATTTAATGGTAAAGATATTATTAGTAGCCCATTAAGTATCACATTACAATGTTAGTTACTCGTATCATATTACATTGTTAGTAAATGCCAACAGCTTTCTACAGCCGAGGGATAACTAAATACATTATTTACCAGCGTAAAAACATCCGCAAAAGATGTTATTGGGCAAACAACTGAACATATTTTTTAAGAGATAAACGTTGGAAATCGCACGTAAACAAAAAACTCTTGTATTAACTATGAAATCTGGTAAATAAACAATTCGTGTTAAAATCTGATACACCGTTTATCTGGTCTAGTTATTAATCTAGATTTTTTTGTTATGAATAATAAAGAGGAATTTGACTGAAAAGTAGAGCAAATTAAATTTTAAGGTCCAGGTCTGCTCTTAAATATCATCAACAAATCATAAAGTTAACTTGAAAATTTAGTTCAAAATCAAGTCCTAATTAATACGTAGCAATTCTTTAAGCTAAACTGATTAACTTTTACATATCGGGGTGAGGGGCAGATAAGACGCGTACACACTTGATTGTACTTGCAATTCATTTTACTCTCTTCTTCATGTATACAAATGTGTGTTTACTCTCAAATAAAAATACGAGTAATTTAAGCAATAAGAATTGTGCTGTGTGAAGAAATTTCAAGGAAAAAATTGTAACAATCTTTTCAATAAAAAATTACTTTGTGTAAATTTGTACAAAGCAATTCTTAATGGGGAAATTCTCACAAAAAAACTTGACTTCTTAATTCTTAAATTTAATGACTTCCAGAATTCATTATTTCGTAGCAAGTGACCATCTGGGGTAAAAATAGTCCCGTAGAACGCTCCGTTAACATATATATCTCCTACATAAATAAACATAGAAATAGTTCGAATTCCTATGGCCTAAAAATTGTATTCTTTGTTGGTACTTTTTTCCAAAATGTATTTTCTCACTAAAAATTCCATGAACTATTATTTTCAAATAATACGTATTGCGGAGAACTAAAAGGACCTTTTTGGAAAATTATTTTTTCACGGGTGACAAAAAAGGGTAAAAAAGGGACATTTGATATTATTTATTCAATTTAAAAATAAAAAAAGGATAACATTTCTTCCATCCACACCAAAAAGAACCCAGAACATGCTATTCATGACTCAAATATAAAGGTGTAAAAAGGGCCAAATTACAGTACACTTATATTGGCACTTTTTTGAAATTCATTTCTACTATTCTATTCTATTCTGATCATGTAATTATCTTCGGCAAAGTTGTTGTGCATGAGACCGGGAAGGTTTCTTAGTTGACCACGACCACGCCTACTCTAACACCCACTTTTTTAATTGATTAATTGCTTCTGCATAGGTTTTTACAGATTTACTTCATACAAATTGTATCCACATCTTACTGAAGACGAGGTAAAAATAAAAATTGTATGTGCCACGCCCACTTTCACGGCCCATCTGAAAAAATAAATGTTTGTATGTATGTCCTTTATAGAATTGTAAACTATGCATCTGATCATGTGATTATCTTTGGCAAAGTTGTTGTGCATGAGACCGGGAAGGTTTCTAAATTGGTACGAACACGCCTTCTCTAACGCCCACTTTTTTAAATTAATTACAACGCCTGCCGGGACAGCCAGACCTCTGCACCGATACTTTTTTTAACCGCCTATTTTTTTCAAAATGAACAAAATCAATACAGATTTTGTGTAATACCTTTCTTTCAAATTAGTTTTAATTGGTAGCGTAGCAACGCGCGCAAATGCCATCTAGTTATACATATAATTATAAATAACTAGCGGACCCGGCGAACTTTGCCTCGCCCCAATTTTAAGCCTTCAGACAAACTTTAGAGTAATAATGTAATACAACAGGAATAATTTCACACAAAATTTCGTACAAAAAAAAATCAATTTTCCAATTTGTCCAATTTTCCGACTTTTGAGGAGAGATTTTCCGATTTTCCACATTTTCCCATGACTTAAGAAATTTCTATTTTTTGATTTGGAAAGCAATTAAGGAATAATTTCACACAAAATTTCATACAAAAACTCGATTTTCGATTTTTCCAACTTTCGGACTTTTCCGGAGGGATTTTCCGTAAAAACCTTCTCCTCGAAAATACGAACAACTGACAAAAAATTTTACAGAAATCGGCCGAGCCATTCTCTTTTTATGAATTACTATACATTATTTACACCATTTTTATATATATAGATTTTTAGTAATATTTTGCAATAAATTTCCTTAATATTTTTTAAGTTTTTTTATTTATACTAAAACATTTAGTTGTAATGAGTCTACAGCAACATATTTTTATAAAGCTTTTAAGTATTAAAAAAATGTTAAGTTTTTGGTCAAAGGTGGCAAAATTATAACGGATTTTGGGACATTGCGAACCAAAATAAGTACTTTTTATGGTAGATTTTTAAGTCGACAATTTCCAATTACTTTTTAACTTAATTTGTAAATGAAGTTTTTTTGTATTTTCTATGGAAAAGTTGCCCAGAATCTGAACAATTTCGAAGGAAATAATCTGAGCAATTTCGAGAAGCAAAAATGCCTAGAATCTAAGAAATTTTAAGAGAAAAGTTGCCTACGATCTGAGCAATTTTTTATGGAAAAATTTACCCAGCATCTCAGCAATTTCGAAAGGAAAAGTTGCCTAAAATATGAACAATTTTCAATGGGAAAAACGACCAGGAATCTGAGCAAGTTTTAATGGCACAAGTTGCCTACAATATTAACTATTTTTAATGGGAAAAGTTGCCCAGAATCTGAGCAATTTCGAGAAGAAAAAATGCCTACAATCTGAACAATTTCAAAAGGAAAAGTTGCCTAAAATCTGAACAATTTTCAATGCGAAAAACGACCAGGAATCTGAGAAAGTTTTAATGGCACAAGTTGCCTGAAATATTAACTATTTTTAATGGGAAAAGTTGCCCAGAATCCTAGCAATTTTTTATGAGAAAATTTCTCATAATCTGTTCAATTTTCTAATGAAAAAATTGCCCAGAATTTTCTATGTGAAAAGTTGCCTAGAATATGAGCAATTTTCTAATGAAAAAGTTGCCCAGAATCCTAGCAATTTTTTATGAGAAAATTTTTCATAATCTGTGCAATTTTCTAATGAAAAAGTTGCCCAGAATTTTCTATGGGAAAAGTTGCCTAGAATATGAGCAATTTTCTAATGAAAAAGTTGCCTAGAATCTGAGCAATTATTTATTTGAAATGTTGTCCAGGCTCTGATCACTTTTCTGCAGGAAGTTTTTTAAAAGAAAAGTTTAATTTTATTAGCTTAGCTTGTGATTTCGTAAATGGTGTTAAATTACTAATAAAACTTCGATATGATAAAGCAATAACACATTTAAAATTATTTACAGATCCATCGAATACTACTCCACCACCACTGGCAGGCAAGCATGAGCACGAAGAAAACCGCACTCTCATGCTCAAGTTTAGATGCGGTTGTAGGCTCAGTTTCAGTTTGTGGAGTGTGTTTCAGTTTAAACACTGGCAAGCCATAACAACAACTTTATTTTGACAATAATTTCGAGTTGGTCGCTTGGTTTGTTTTGGTTTTTACGAGATGGTCTTTTAAATTGAGTTTAAATTTATTTTGAGCCAAGCGCTAAAATACTGAACTCAGTTAACGACAAACATTTAAACGAAACGGTAAGACGTTGCGCATGTCTTTTACGGAGCCGTTGAGAAATTGATTTTTTTTTAAATTATTATTTACAATTTGAGTAAAGTGTGGAAGCTTTTTTACCATAATGGAATTTATTTAAACGAAAGTTTGCAATTGAAGAAATAAAGCAAAAGAAAAAAAATAATAAAGAAATAAAAAGCAATAATATGAAATACTCGTACGTGAAAAAATCTAAAATGCAGTGATTGATAACAAACAAAAAAAATAATTTATTGAAAGGAAAAAAAAGTCAAGCATACATATATTTACTTGTATGTATGTACGTATGTATGTATGTGTGTATGTACGTATGTATAGCTGTAAGAAAAGTGAAAATAATTTAATAAGAAATTTAAAAGGAAATTAAAAGAATTTATTAAAAATAAAGAAAACTATTGTACATAAAATAAGCAAGATAGAAAAACAAAAATTAGTAAATATTTTGTGTAAAACGTCATGGTAGTTGTACCCGCTTTGGGCGCTGCAGCCGCCTCTGTGGGCGGCCTGCTCTTCAAAGCCAGCTCGGCTTCCACAGCTGCCGCTACGGCCGGTATAGCCATAGGAGCCTCAAAATTAGGTCTTGCCATAGCGGCGGCCATTAAAGTGGCCACCACTGTTATTGGTGTGGGCAAACTCACCATAATACCGTTTCTAGTTGCCGCCATAGCTTATTACAATTATGATTTATTTGATCCCGAAAATCGACCGTTTAACGTGCAAGAAATTGAGCGTGCTTATGATTTTATTATTATTGGTGGCGGCTCGGCGGGCACAGTATTAGCGTCTCGCCTGTCCGAAGTGCCGCATTGGAAGATTTTATTGCTGGAGGCTGGTGGCCATGAAACGGAAATATCTGATGTTCCATTACTGTCATTGTATTTGCATAAAAGTAAAATGGATTGGAAGTATAGGTGAGTAACATTAACATACATACGAGTACGTGTAAAATAACTAACTTGCACATCAAGACTGCAGTTTTTTTTGCGCACATTTTAGGTCGCTTATCTTAAGTTTTTTGATTAAGCCGATTTACAAATTTGTGTCACACAAATTCCACTCCCATTGCAGTTTTTTTTTTTAAAATATATTTTCATTATTTAATAATTTTGAAACATTAAATTAGTCATACACTTAACAAAACAATTTGCATTAGTCAAATTTCAGGATTTCAAATATTATTGCACTTAAAGGTGAATAATAAAATATACGTTTTCAATTTCTTGTGGAAAGATACTCAAATTAGGTTAAGTTTCTAAAAAGTTTTTCAGCATCAATTTTCTAGAGTAAAAGTTGCTTAAATTCTGATCTATTTTCTATTGGAAAAGTTGCTTAAAATCTGATCTATTGTCTATGGGAAAAGCTGCGCATAATTTAAGCTATTTTCTATAGAAAAAACTTACTCAGAATCTAAACTATTTTCTACAGGAAAAGTTACTCAGAACCGGATCTATTTTCTATAGGAAAACTTGCTCAGAATCTGAAGTATTTTTTATAGGAAAAGTTGGTTCTATTGGAAACATTGCTCAAAATCTGATCTATTTTCTGTAGGAAAACTTACTCAGAATCGGAGTTTTTTTCTATTGGAAAAGTTGTTCAGAATCTGATCTATTTTCTTTTTATCTATAGAAAAACTTACTCAGAATCTGAGCTATTTTTAATTGGAAAACTTACTCAGAATCTGATCTATTTCCTATAGAAAAATCTACTCAGAATCTGATCTATTTTCTATAGGAAAAGTTGCTTAAAATCTGATCTATTTTCTATTGCATTGGAAAACTTACTCAGAATCGGAGTTTTTTCTATTGGAAAACTTACTCAGAATCGGAGTTTTTTTATTGGAAAACTTGCTCAGAATCTGAACTTTTTGCTATAGGAAGAATTTGCTCATTTTAGAAAAGTTGTTTAAAATCTAAGCAATTCTATATACGAGAGGTTACTGATAATATAAGCAATTTCTCTTTTAGAAATAAAAGCTGATCACAATTTCCGTAGCAGAATTAAGTCACAAACTGAAGAATTTTCTATAGGAAACTAGCTGTGTTTCTAAAACATCTTTTAAAAGTCAACACAAAATATATGATTGTTTGGAATATTGTCGGGATATTTAACATTTAAAAAACGTAAACATCCGCTTGTAATAAAACCAACTTGAACAATTCAAACTTCATAATATATATTGCTTAATGTTTATCTATGTTTTTGATGATTTAGTACCACAAATTAGTTTATTTGATTAACACCATTTGATTTCTTGAACACTAAGTGTGAATTTCCAAAAAAAAAAACCGTGTTTATGTGCCATTAAAATAAAACAAATTTGTTCACATTATTACAAATTTACAATCCCTCCACTATTTAAACTAACTAAACGGCTGTTGGACTTTAAGTTTTTTGAAATTTGTTTAAATTCGCAAAACAAATTAATTTGCATAAATATTACGTTACTGCTTTTTAATAAAACAATTTTTTTTAAGTAATCATTAGCGACATCAATTCATAGATATATTTTTCTGGCCAGCTGTTATCACTAACCTACCCCACAATGTTTACCTATGAATGGTTGTGCAAAAAACAAAAGACTTGAGACACAAACAAGCCCTATTTTTTGTTGCTTTCAGGCAATATTTATTTATTGTGTCTATGAATCATAATCAAATTTTACTTTTTCTTTGACGGCAGCTAAATTTAATTAAATTTTCGTTAGCTTATGTAACATATTCGTCTTTTCTTTTTATTTCACAGCCTGCTAAATTATTGAATGTTTTGTTTTGTATTAGTTCCATATATTAATTTATACTATTAGCTTGAGATTAGTTTCGAGTGTTTTCTGCAAACGCAAATTTAATTAAATCAACTCATTTTGTGACTAAAACTAAAAAAAAAACTGTGAAAGAAACCGTCAAGCTGACCTTAATTAATCATTTAAATATTAAGGCAAAAGCAGTAATTTAGCAAGCGGTTATTTAAAAAGTGATTATTAAAAATCTTCAGAAAATAAACAGAAATAAAAAGTCAACGAAATATACTGTTCGGAAAACTGGCTCAGAATCTGAGCTATTTTCAATGTCAAAACTTAACCAGAGTCTAAGCAATTTTCTATAGGACAATCAGCTCAGAGTCTGAGCAATTTTGTATGGAAAACCCAGTTCAGAGTCTGAGCAATTTTATATAGTCTGAGTCTGATTGGGGACTAATCTATTTGTGGGGAGAAAAGAAGAAGTAGAAAAGAAGTATAAAAATAAATTTTGTGTAAATTCTAAAGGTGGATTCAATCATTCGTTCCGAACAAAATATATGTACGGAAAAAGTTTAATAGAAAAAATATTCATTCAAAAAAAACTGTGTCCAAAAAAATATTTTGTTCCGAACGAATGGCGGAATCGACATTAAAAGTTTAAATTATCTTGTATTTTTAAGGAAGAATGTTATTCAAATTGAAGGTTGAAATTCAATTCTGCCAGATCGGAATAACCAATAGTGGTTGCTAATTTCGATGGTAAAATGGGAAGAGAACCGAACAGCTCACCTGAGACAAACAAAGGTCATTTGGAAACTTCAGCAAAAGGCTACAAAACAAACAAAAATAGCTGAAATAATTGAATGTTCTCGAACGATGGTTTATAATGTCATTAAATGTATTAAATATGATGAAAATTAGCTTAGAAGCCAATAAGAAAATAGTTAAAAATCTAGTTTACAAACGCGTCAAGTTATCGAGAACAATAATTACTGAAATAAATGATGAATTTGGGTTAAATGTTTCCAGTAGATTTGTACGAAGACGCCTCAATGAAAATCAGCATTATGGTAATGTAAGTAGAGAAGAAAAACTAGACTTTTGAAAAACTACTCTTGAACAGGAATATCAAATTCTGGAAAATAGTGTTTTTCATAGATGAAGCCAAATTGGCCCTGACGAAAATACATCGAGAATAATCTCCAAAACTCTTCAATTCAAAAATTAATTTCTTTATGTAGCTTAATATTAATATTAGTATAAATCATTTAAAACCTTTTAAAATAACATACAAATTAAAACCTATTTTTTATTCATTAAAAAAATTGAAAAAAAACATTTCTTTGTCAAAGCAAATAAAGTTCGGTGGCAAATTTTAAAAGGCCACGAAACAACTGCTAGATATTAAAGTTTTTATCTATACATTAAAATACATATCTTACATATTTGTTTGTATATTCAACTAAAGATAAATTTACGTTAAAAAATTATATGAAATTAAATGTAATTTAATTATTCACAAATTGCTGCTACATGTTTTTCGCTTGTCAACGAGGCCATATAAAAATGTATTTTTAATTTAATGGTTTTTGAATAACTATAATAATAATTATTCTATTTTAGTTTTCTTCAAAAAGATTTTACGGATTTTTATTCTTTATTTTTTACAAGACGAGTATTAAAATTACTGTTAATAAATATATGTAATTATATTGGAGAAAGCCTAAATAGAGAAAAAGTGAAACATAATTGCTTTCATATCATAAAATTGGTTTCATATCAACAAGTTTGAGTCTTAAGTATTTTGTTTTATTTCTTACCAATCAAAGGAAAGTGTGCTAGAATTACTTTGTCGTTTGGCAAAATGTTTAGCTGTCAGTTGTAGGTTTAGATGTATGTACATGTTTTTTTTATTGCATTAAGTTATTTATTATGAGTAATTATAATTTTGTCACTTAGAATGTAACATGCTTAAATTGTTATAAATAGGAAGTACAATAGATTAATTACGCAGAAAAATGTCCAGAAATGAAAACTTGCTCAGATTCTGGAAATAAAACACTAATTATACATTTGCCTTCACCAAATAGAAACTGAGGCGATCAATTAGTCTTTAATCAATCAAAGTTGACTAGCTAAAAGGTTTCGTCAAGTCACTGGATATTTAAAAATCATGTTTAAAAAAATGTAGCCTAAAAAACTACTCTACATGATGTAGATGGATAATAAAAGTTCTTTAAGTAAAGCTGATGATTGATTGGTTAATATACCGGTGTCGGTAAACTAAAGTTTTCATTTGAAATACGGGAAAATATCTTTAGCTGTACCACCAGAGGAAATATGTCCTAGTGTAATTCCAGCACCTTGACGCTGTTTCAATCTTGGGAAGAGATATGCCGATAGGGTGCTGGTCCCATAACTAATAATTGGTTGAGGTCGTTTCGTTGTTCACGTAGGGGCAGTTTAAAACCACATGCGGTAAGAATGGCAGTTGGTGTAAATACTGATGTTTGTTTGAGCAACAAACTTTGGTCCAGCAAATTGTCCTAAGTAGTGGTGATACTTAGCTCGGTGCTCTGGAAATGTGCGAGAATTGTGGCTTTCGTGGCATTTGTTGTGTAGACGATCCGCCTTTAGAAGAGGTTAGATATGCGGCCTGTGGCATTTGCAGTATATTCTTCGTGAGTTGATGCGATTGCTGTTTTTTATAATTGACTAATAAATTTTGCAATTAGTGGTGCCACTTGGCTCGGTGCTCAGGAAATGTACAAGAGTTGGGACCTTTGTTATGCAGACATTAAAAGGATCGTATAGTGGGTTCCCTCTCCGGTGATCCGTAGCTTTTGGAACTTGGTTGGTCAATGCAGTGTTGCTATTGCTGCTTTTCTAGTAATAGTCCTGGGTCATGCAAACAGACTAAGCTATGGATGGCAGGGATTAGATAGCCCAAGCTCTTAAGAAGGTGCTCTTTTTTTTCTTTCTTAAAACGATCCAAACAAGCTTGAGAAATTTTCATTCTTATGCGTTTTTGGTCGACTGTTAACAAATGCGGCAGCCATCTTACAGAATTATTTTTCATCTGTAGTTCTTTATGCAAAATTAAATAGACTCGATCATTTAAGATGCCCATTATATTGGCTATTTCAAGCACTTTTATTCGTCAATCATTTAATAACATATCCTGCACTTTGGCTACAATTTCTGTTGTCATCCTCAATGCTCGTACGAACACGTTTAAATTCAGCAACCCAATTTTTTACTGTTGCATGTGAAGGAGCACTTTCATCTATCACATTCACCATATCATTGTGAATTTCTTGTCCCGATAAACCTTTTTTATTTAAATATTTAATGACACCACGAATTTTTTTTTATTACTTGTTATTTTTTTCATTGAACATAAAAGCTTTGTGAAAAATTCTTATCAGTTGCATGAACTATTGAGTGACTACAATTAATTGTTATAACGAGATCATTTCTAAAAATGTTGTCATGCCATAACATGATATTTCATTTACTGATAATTGAACCTAAAGAATTACTCGTAACATTATCTTCAGTTTATATTTTCCAGGGGCCAAATTACCGCATTCGTGATCGAATAAGCTATCGTATCGAAAAATTATTTCGATATCGAAATTATGATAAAATATACTAAATTTCTTGCCATATCGGATGCCATAATCTCAAATAAGAAAATTACGATCAATTTTACTCGAAATCGAATGCGGTAATTTGGCCCCAGCTTATAAGTCTCAGAATTTAGTCGAAATTGTAACATGTAAAACGATATTAATTAGAAAATTATCTAATGTATTGGAAAAGCTCTATTTTGTTCATGAACACAACTGCAATGTTTTTTTAAATAAATCTTGCAAAATAAAGTTCGTGTTTTAAGTCTTTTGTTTTGCATTATATTTTACATAATTCACTTCACTTAGTTTGGTTCCGTTCTACATCACTAAATTTGTTTT
The DNA here is from genome assembly GCA_916048285.2 of Bellardia pandia. Lineage (NCBI taxonomy): Eukaryota > Metazoa > Arthropoda > Insecta > Diptera > Calliphoridae > Bellardia > Bellardia pandia. The sequence continues at coordinate 109,331,877 of OU696532.1, forward strand.
TAACAAAAAAGTCTCTTATTTTTTGGGTTGTTTAGTTCATTGTCATTTGACTTTACAACTCAAATTAAATGACATATTTAAATTAATTTAAGTGTTCAAGGAATCTGGTTTAAATTATTTTTATGCTCATAACATACAAATAAATTAAACTAATACTACAAAGATGTAGTTTCATAATCAAGTAGACTGCTAAAAAAACGTATGTGAACTACAATTATTCATACCAACAGACTTGATGTAATAAACTTTAGTTACACACGACCTTCAAGGTTTTTTTTCTACTTTAATTTATGAGTTTTTTTTTAATAGTAATCGTAATGTTGATAACTATAAATTATGCTGATGCTGCAATATTTTCTTTATGTTTTTTGCAGTATTTATTAAACATAAAATATAATAGAGTACTGGGAATTTACCAAAAACCCCTGCTAAATAGTTTTATCAACATCATTTAAACGTGTTTAAGGCTTAGCACATTTTTTGTTGTTTAGTTAGGTTTTAATAAAATTATAAAGTTTTTGTAGATTTTACTTTCCTAACAATCACTCACATTTCTTTCATTCTTAAATATTTTTTTTACTGTCTTTTGTTACTTCATGTTACTAATTCTTACATGTTTTTATTTCTGTTATTTTGGCTAGACAGTATTAAGGCTGAGTGCAAAAAAATGTGCAGTAAAACTGAAACTTGTCTTGCAAGCCCAGTCATAGGAGTCACTCACTCAATTTGAAAATATTTACTTTTATTATGTAATGTAAAATAAAAAAAAAGCCTTTATAGTTTTTTATTTGCAAATTTTATTTGTTAAAGTTGTTAATAGTGAGTGAAACTCACTCAAAATTTTACTCTTTGAGGTTTGTTGAAATGCTTGTAATGAATTGTAGAGAAGAAATAACAGCTGATTGTTAATATCAGCATTAATATAAGGAACAGTGTTTTAAAATTAAAAAAAATTATCACAATAATAAAATTTATATTAAACTGAGGATAGTTTAATAGCAATAAAGAAAGTATTTGTCAATTTTTTTTTAATGTCTCTCTTTAATTTCTGGGGGGTTCGTAAAGAAAATCGTTCAAATTTGTATACTTTTCACATTATTCTTGTGCCATTGGTTATCAGATATTTTTTATCCATTTGCCAGACAGTGAGAGTTGAGATTTTGAAATGGTATTTAGCGCAAACTAAAAGTTTGAAGGTACTGATATATTAACCCTGCTACTACGTTTAGGGTCTTTTGATGACCCATTCGAATTTAACATTGCATAACTTGCAAAAAAACGTGTTTGTCCGTCAGACTGACACACAATCACTCTAACGACGATATATTGCATTGATCACAAGCCTTAAAAATATTTTCGAAATGTACAAATTTTAATTTTTTCAATAAAAAAATGTGGGGTCAAAATATGACCCAAGCATAACATGTGTATTTTTTTCTAACATAGTAGCAGGGTTAAAAGCATACAACATTATGCTGCAATGAGAAACATATAAATATTCCGTTGACATTTAAAGTATGATTGTATGTCAAATTTAAATATTCCAAGTCTTTATGCAGCTAGAGAAAGCTTTGGAAAGAATCAATCATACAGAATAGTTTTTATGAAATTATACATTTACATTTAAATATTTTTTAGTCGCTGTGCTATACATGTTACCTGCCATTCATTCAGCTATTTATATTTACTCGCTTCTTATGCTTAAAGGTACTGAAATATTCAAAGCATACAAATGCGTTTTTTTAATATTTTTAATATTTAAATCTTGATTAGTATTGACATTATTTAACATATTTTAACATTTTAACAAATTTTAATATTTGAATGAATTTGAACATTCAAGATCTCTATGGTGTTGCAGAAAAATATGGCAACTGAAAATTTTTAGCAAATTATTATAGATTTATATCCATTTTAATCACTGTGCACACATATGAAACTTGTCATTGACCATCACCTGTTATTTATATACTGTAGTGCTTTGTAAATTGATATCTTGAAAGGGTACTTAACGCAAACCCAAAGCGTACTTTTTTAAGATTGAAGTTATTGAAATATTCAAAACATACAAATACTTTGCTGACTTTATTTGTACATAGAAATTTAAAATAAAGCAGAAATGATAGCAACTGTTTAGCAACTATTTAAAGTCCTATTGTATAACAAATTTAAATATTCAAAGTCTTCATGGAGCTGCAGAAAACTGTAGAAAAGTTTTGTGGCAATTATAATTAAAGATTTATTTCTTTCTTTTTAAATCACTGCTCTGTACAAGAAATCTGCCAATCGCCATCAGTTGTTATTTATGCAAAGTAAAGACTACTTTTTCAAAATTTAAGGTAGTGAAATATTCAAAGCATACAAATAATGTTTTTTCTTTCTTTGTAAATAAAAAGTTCAAATAAAACTGAAATGATGTGTGTTCTTCACAAATATATATAAGATGATAAAATTTTCAAATACGAAAATGGATTTAGTGAACTTTTTAGTGTAAAAGTTAATTGAATGATGTGGGACTTAACGCACTACAATGGGAGGACTTTAAACAAAAGTTTCGCATAGAGTTTGCACATACTGTTCTAAAAAGTGTTCAATAGAGACTTTAAAAGCTTAAGATATACATTTTGTTCAAGAGTTTTCGAAAACAAAATTCACGCACCGAAATTTGTTAATGAAACATTTGAAGCATACAAGTACTGTTGTTTGTTTCTTTCTTTGCTCAAAACAAATCAAAATTAAGCCGGTATGCCTTTAATGATTACAACTGTATCTCTATGAATTTTACTATCCAAAAGTGGTTTTAAGAGAGAGATTTTTCTGACCGATTGATTTAAAGTTCTAATTTGAGAGTGATCAATGGCGACCTTAAAAGTTTTATTTATAAATATTGTTGCAGAACGCTCGAAATTCTTCTTCCAATTTTTGCCAATTTTATACCAATTATTGGTAAATATATACAAAATATGATTCAATATTAAGTTAAATTATTTTGATCATTCGATTGTAATCCTGCAATTAAAAAATAGCTTTTTAAATTTAAGATTAGCTTAAAGACACAATTGTTTTTTTTTCTAACAAATTCTGTTTTAATGATACCAAAGTAAAGCAGAAATATGGGAAATTTAAATAAAAAATTAAGTCGTCCAAATTTCCAACTTCAGCTTGATGCCTGTTAATTCTTTTATATGTGTAAATGACTTTACTTGTTTAAATATTTTTATTAGAAATCAAGTTTTCTGAATTTATTATGTTTTTTTAAATATTGTCAAATTTGTATTACTAAATTTTTACTGTTGAATTGAAAGGAAGGTTAAACAAATTGAATACACATTATTGTAACGTTTAATCAAAAAAAGTCTTCTTTTATTTGGATCTTCAACAATGCCAGACGTTTATTCTTTTCATAAACAAACATATTTAAAAAAAAATTTCCAAAAATGCTGCATTTATCTCGTCAATGAATTTCATAGGAGGATATGTGGCTTTTACAGGCAATTCCGGTCTTTCAAATTATCCTAGAGCAGAAAAGCCCTGCGGCATTAAAGAAAGAACTGGCCAATGGACGTTAGAAAATTTGATTGAAAACCACGAAAAATACCGGCTGAGTTTAGCTGACCACAAACCTAAACACACAATTACAAATTCTCAATTCTGTTGTAAATAATTGTCGATCTTTGTTTCTCAAGAGATCAGGTTGTTCACTACCCTTAATTGTGAAACTTAGAAATGCAAAAACGAAATGCCGAAATGTTGTCTACTAAATTGAAAATTAAAAGTTGAAAAAGGAAAATTTAATAATTAGAGTTGAATAATTGTCAAAACATTACAGTACAATTCATCAACATTCATTACTTGAGAGCCAATTTACTTCGTTAGCTTAAAACTTGTTTATTTAGTTAAACAAAGGTTGCAATTTATTTAGTACTTTTAATTTAAAATCCATTCTAAAGACAACTGATTGATATATTTAAATCACTGTCTATTCAATCTCTAATTTTAACAATTATTTACTTATTTCTCTAACCAAACAAATAACTTCGCTTTAAATTCTCTAAAATGTGTCTGTTTTGACATATTGTTCGATAATTTTTAACAACAAATACACAAGTAAACAAAAGAACTTTCGCTTTCAGCAGCAACATTTAGCTGTCAATGAAATGTCTTACAGGGGGGTGTTGACGGTTAACTCTATCTAAACACTGCCGTAATAATGTTGGTCAAATCTCAGTTGCCTAATGCTAGAGGTAATACACAAAATACAAATAATGTTTTGAAAACTACATGTAAAGACGTAAGTAAACGTAAAGAAGGCCATTTGTTAAAAAGAGTATTTTGTTTATTTACCAAAAAAAAAAAAAAAAATAACAACTTTGTCTTTAAACCGTTTACAGCCTTGACAACAGTTTTGATCTTAAAGACAATTGAGCTGGAAAGATATTTTATTTATTTGGATTGCGTTTTGGTTTTTACAAATGATTGATTGTTAGACAATTAGTGATTATACTTCTGTGTAAGTAGAAAAAACGGATTTTTGTTGACAGCTTTAACATAAATTGAGTCATTTATCACTTTATTAAAAAATGTTTTTGTTTGGGGAAAAAAGTTTGTGTCTCAAGTCTTTTGTTTTGGTTGGATAAAAGTAAACGCAAGTGTTTCAAATAGTTTTGGATAAACAAAAGGTTATTCAACACAAAATAAATAAAGATTTAGAGAATTAAATTGTTTTACAAAACTATTAAAAACTTCAACCATTTAATAATTTAGTTTTACCTCAAAATAAACGAATTATTCTCTTTATTCATTATTATGTATTTAAATAAAATCATTCTTGCAAAAAAATATTAAATTAAATCGTTAGGTTTTATTTGCATTTTAAATTTACTTTAATTTTGTTTAATTGTTTGTAATTCACCAAAAACTGAATTATGTGTAGCATTTGTTTGTTTGTTTGTATTTAAATACATATTTGAGAAACCTTGACAGTGATTCAAGTTTACTAGTTGGTTTGTTGGAATTTTACACCTGCTGGTTCTAAGTCAGATATTGCTTTAATTGAAGGTTGTTAAGGCGCCAAAATGTCTGGTAAATTTTTCAAGTGTTTTTTTTTTAATGTATATTGAAGTCAGACTCGTGTTAAATGCTGTAAACTATTTGAAAAAGCAAATTATGTATGTTGTTTTTTATGTGTAAACTTGAAAAAGTTTAATAGTGAATATGAATATGTGTGAATATTTTTTAAATAAAATAAAAATTTTACAAAAAAAAAATTTGAATAAAAAAAAACCAGTTTGGGGATAAGCTCTAAAACAAATACTTACAGCACTGCCCTACTTATAGATTTACAATTGGGCTTCATTTTACATTACTAAAAGAGCCTTGATTGAGCTTCGTTTTATACCACTTAGATATCCATAAATGTGCTTAATTTTAAACTACTAAAAATTCACACCAAACAGTGACACATTGTGATTAATTTCTGCGCCCCAAATGCGACAATTTTAAAGACTAATATAGCTAACAAACTGAAAATGTGTTTTATCGTCAAAGTCAAACAATCAAACGTTGCATTTCTGAACCCCAAATGTGAACACATTTTCAGATTAACAAAATCTTTGTATGTTATTCAACGTTAAGAACGATTTTGCTCTAACAAATTTCGTTATTATTAAAATATAATTCTACAATCAACAATTCTTTAACAGTTATTCGGCACAATTGGCAGCTAATACCAATCGTCCGTGCATTTGAGACATTATAATAATTCCATTTCTCGTTCTGAGTAGTTCAGTCTCTAATTCAGGTTTCAGCTCATATTATTGTTAAGATTCTTATTCAGATTCTAGTTCAATTTCTAATTCAAAAGGTTTTGCTTCAATTAGTTCTAGTTCAGGCTATAGTTTAGGATCAAGGTGTGGGGTTCTATTTCAAGTTCCGGTTCTAATTCAGGTTTTAGTTATAATTAGTTTATGCATTACTCAGGTCCGTTATATTTAACAAAAACTGTGAGAGTAAAATTGAGAGCAAAATTTATTCTGGTGACGTCACAAGTCAAAAATATTTTTATGTTTGCTTAATTTCTGTATAAATTTTAATGCAAAATAAAAGTTTTAAAATGAAGTGTGTCGTTTTTAATTGTGGAAATAGTAAAGAAATAAAACTTTTCATATGACAAATAATTTGATGTTTTATACACAACGAAGCAGCGAAATAATGACAATAAAAATATAAAGATTTCATTAAAGACCTTAAACTTGAAATATTATTAATATATGGATATAAAGGTCAAATAAACTCTTATATTCCTAAACAGTTTTGTTAATTTCCTAATAGACACCTTCACGTCTAGTGATTTATAGGTACTTTTTATTAATAAACTTTTTCTTTGCCACATTTTATGTTTTACTTGAAATTGATATTTACATACTTTGAATTTTTATAAATAAATTATGATTTTTCAATTCAAATGCATTCATTCACAAATAAAATACAGTGATAGAAATATATAATTGATAATGATTTTTATATGCAAATGAATGCACACATAAAATAAGTGGAAATGTTATAAGAAAAATGTTTATATTTATTTATTAAAAAAAAAAACAAAATAAAAGAAAACAATAGCAAAGCTAACTAAAGAAATAAGTAACAACAAATTTTATTAATTATATATTATTATTAAAATTATAGAGTTTAAAAAGAAAAAAAAACTGCAGATTTTTGTGAATATATAGATGATTTTAAATAAAAACCACACACACGTTTCTTTTAGTTAATTACTTGACCTAAAAATCTATAAAATATAAATGCATATCTGCAGCTATGAAAATATTATTTTTAAATGTAGAGATGTTTTGAAGCGCATATCTTTTTCACTGACCTTGCATTGTATTGTTTACAAAAAACCATAAAATAATTAAATTATCCAGTTTATTTTTCTGCTAATTTGACTTTACATAAAATCATTTAATCAGACAAGAGGCCTGCTATTAAAGCTAACGTTTGGAAGCTGGAAACAATCTAGTTCCATTTTTTTTATTTTATTAAGATTTTAATGAGTGCACATGTTAAATGCGTTTTTTTCATCTATGATTTTACAGGTGCTCGAGCACAACAAATTAATAACAGGCTACTCTGAAGCATAACAAAATTTCTTGCAGTTTATGTTGTTTTGCAAATAATTTTCTCATACTTCATGTGTCTAGTTTGCACATACCAACTCAATACCATGAAACTTACTGTCATATTGCTGCAACATTGTTATGAAAATTTTTGCAAACAGCAAAACAATACAAAAGAAAACAATCAATACAAAAAAATTAACACTTTTTGTGGGTTTGTTGAAAAAAAAAACACAAAAGGCTTAAGTAAGAAACTTGTTAGAAATAAATATACTGACAACCAGGGCTGCCAGATGAATTTCGGAAAAAATCGTCAAAATCCCGATAAAAAAGGAAAAAAATCGTCATTTCGAAATTTAAAAATCGCAAAAATAAAAAGTCACTGTTTCTAACAGTATTTTTAAATTTTCATTAAAACGAAAACATAAAAATTCGAGTTTAAATAGTTTAAATCAGGGGCTTCCTATAATTTGCTATGTATGTTACCAAAAGCATTTTTAACCGCACAATATTTTTTGAGTATCAGCATCTGATAACCTAAAAAAAATAACATAGCATCCGCTAGACATGTGCACTTGCCAAGTCACATCGACGACTGAATTGAAGAGCATAAAAATATGTCTTGGTAGTGGTAGGCACAATTGTGCTATGAAATGGAAGCCCCTGGTTTAAATAGTCAAACTTGACAGTACTAGCCAATTTTTTTTATTTCCCTTTGTTTTTTTCTTTCATGCATGTTGATTTGCATTAATTGACGTGTGTAAATGAAATGACTAGTTCAAAAGAGAATTGAACAAAAACTGGTCAGCTAAAACTGAAAAGTGTAAAACAAGACTTACATTATTTTATAAATAAATATCTGAATTTAGCATATTTTATTAATTCAGGTTAAATTACAATATCAAAACAATTGAGTTTTAAATAACATTTTTTGAGTATAGAATCCAATTCATCCATCATAAACGAGTACAGGTACTTATTTTCAAAGAATTCCGTATTTTTGTTATTTAAATTTATTTGGCTGAATATTCTTTCGACGTTTTGTTAAAATTGGAAAAGTTTTTGTAGAATTTTCCCGCTGAAATTCAGAAATTGTTTTCTCTAAAAATTTTCGTTCATGGAATTCAGCATTTGAAATTTCTACTATCCAGACTCAATATTATTTGGAATTATTGTATTTAAACTTAACAATTGTCAATAATTAAGAAATTACTACTATTACTTAGTTTAGTTTTTGAAATATGTCATGTTCTTCTTGATATTTATGATATTAAATGAGGAAAATAGTTGTTGTCTCAAAAAAAAATAGAGAATTTGGTAAAAAAAAAACATTAATAAAACAAAAATAAATTATAGAAAATTTTAAAAGTTCAGAAAATCGTCACTTTCAATGAAAAAATCGTCAAATCGTCACTTTGCTATTTTTGAAACAAAAAATCGTCAAATCTGGCAGCTATTCGGACAACAAAAGCCAACAACTTGAGAGAGAGAGAGAGAGTAAAAGCGCTTAAAAAAGAATTGAGTGGTTTGATTTGTTTTGTTTTGCAAATGCAGCAAGAAAATGTAAACAAAAGTTAAGAATGAAATGGTAAATAAAAACCAAACAGACTTAGGAAATACTTAAACCTGTTTAAATAACTTGTGGAAAATATCTATATTTATCTAAAAAATATATAAATTTTTGTTTTGTTTAACGGAATAATCAAAGAATTGTTACAAAATTACTGAAAGGACTTTTAAAGATTAAAAATATAAAAATCTAACAAGCAGTAGTTGCAACTAATTTAACTAAATATCATTTACTTTAACGCTCGTTTCTCGTTATTTTGTGTTTTTTAAAACAAAATAAGATAAAAGTATGTTTGTGATAAAGTTATAAGACGCCAGTGATACCAGATTTAAACTTTAAATTTAAATTTAACTTTAAATTACAATTCAAATGCATTTCAAGTGGTTCTATGATTAATACCATATTGCAAAATTAAAACAAAAAATGTATATTGCCACATAAAGGCAAACAACTGTATAAACAAGTCTTAAATATCAAAAAACACTCAACATTTTATGAAACAAGCAAACTCTATGAGAAAATAAAATGCTACTAACTCTTGTCTCTCAAACATTTTTCAACTCTACGAGTATATATCTGCTATAAAGTACTCAATAATTTAAATAATTTCAACGTGCAAAACATAAACATTTCACAGCATTTTGTTATTGTTTTACTGCTTAATAATAAGTTTAAAAAACATGTGTTTCCAACAAACAAGGCAATCAAGTGGAAAACAATATTATCAACTACTCGCGTTTAATCAACATTTAATAATGGTTTTGAAAATTAAGAAAAAATTAATAAAAACCGGTACACTTTGGTTTTAAGTAGGTCACTGGGTTTTTTTTTACTTTTTTTTTCAACCAAGTCACTAAGTTGCTGGTTTAGTTTTTTTTTGTGTCCATAAAGGATTCGAAAAATTCACAAAGTTGAAAAGGAAATAAACATGAAATGGGAAATGTGTAACGTATGAGCAAAGCATGATAAAGTAATTGATTTTGTTTGTTTTAAGTTTTAGTTGCTTTGAGATTTTCTTAATTTAATTCAAATGCTGCAAATGCATTTTTCATTTATTTTTTATAATTTTTCTTTTGTTTTAGTTGTATTTGCGTATAAATAATTGATTATGAACTTTTTCTTCACTTCACTGTGAAAAGTAATAAATATTGTTGAAAAGGAAAATAAATAAAGTTAATTTTTTATAATTTTTTTTATTCGAAGATTTAATTCTAGTTAAACATAAAATTTATTCGAAATTTATTTTTGTATTTGTTTAACTAGAAACTGAATTTTATTTTTGTATATTATATATTATTTCAAATAAATTTTATGTTTAACTAGAAGTAAATCTTCAAATAAAAAAAAAAAATTTATAAAAAAAAAAAATTAAAAAAAAAAAATTAAAAAAAAAAATTTTACAATTATTACTCGCAAGAGGAAAAATTCTCATTCAAAAAAGTTTATTATTTAACAATTATGTTGAAATAAAGTTTAAACAAAAAACCGAAACAAAATATTTATTTAGGGATTATTTGAAATCTATGTATTTTAGAATCTAATAAAATCGCTACCTTTACTTGTCTGTCAAAATATTGTTTTAAAAGTTTTAGTTCCGTAATTCTCCTTCTTAACAAGCCATCAATTTATTCACTAAGCACACATTAGTATTAGAAATTAACTAACATGAATTCGTCCAGTGTGGACAACTCTCGTCGCTGTTAAGTTCTTGTTGGAACCACATTGTCAGGAAAATTTTCACATGTCCTGTGACATAATCACATAATCATCCAGCAAACGATTTTTTTTTTCTTAAAAAGAGAAGTAACACTCAGGCCATTAATATGCTTATATATAATTGCGTTACTTTTTTTGGAAAGCGGATAGGTTGAAGAAGTAAAGATGTTGACAGATGAAAGCTTTTTTTTATATCACAACTCTGCAATTGCGCATTATGTTTGTTTTTAGTGCAGATTTGCAGCGCCTCTGGTGGTGAGTAGGCGCATTAATGTTAAAGCTTGATTTTATAGCCTTTCTTTAATTATTTTACTTCGGTGGCGTTTCAATGCTATACCAGCGAAGGAGGGCGCTGTGATAAATATTAGTTATGATGGATAGAAAGAAAACTATTATCAGAAACTGATGTTGTTTGAGTGGCAGCGGCTGGGAATCGAACCCGGGCTACAACAAATACCAACTCATGCTTAATGATCAAATGCGCGAACCAATTAAGCTACAGCACCCCAATTTCCTGTCCGCACATGAATTTTTTTCGTCTGAACAACTCTTTTCGATGTTATGTACTTGTTATGTCTGCCATCGCATGTAATTTTCACTCAAAAAAACCGCCATTTTAAAATATGTAAGACATGAACAAATTTGTGTTCGTAGTTCTAAAAGTGGGGTGACCGGTCTAAATGTTTTTTAATGTTGTTTAGAAAATCAATAAGTTTAAAACTGATTTCTTGATTAAGGTCATTCTTTATATCCGATTTAAAACAAGTTTGCTTAGTTTAGTTCAGTTGCCTATTAAAGAGTTTCAAAAAAATATGCCAAATTATCACCCAGTTAAAGTGATAAGCTCCTTAAAAAAAGTCTCCAAACCGGTCTCCAAATCGATCATGGAACTAGTTCTCAAATAACTTTCTTTCTCTCTGTTTCTTTCTCTGGGTCAGAAATTATATATTTATAATTAATAATTATAATTAAATGCAAGTCGAATTTATACCGATGACTGTAAAGGCGAATTCAGACAAATTAAAGCGAATTCATGAATTTTTTATACAGGGAGTGTAATGTTGGACATGTAAAGAAATATGATTAATTCCCAAAATCTATTTTTCAATAATGGCGAGTTAAATAGATTATGTTTACAAGTAGATCTTGGGCAACTAACATTGCTGGCGATGCCCTTGTAAAGGCAGAAAACGCATTCCAATTGTCTAAAAAAATATTACTTTTACTTTTTTAAATATTCTTTGAATTATTAATTAAAATGACCAAATAAAATTTCTCTAATGATTAATGCTCAACCTAATAAATCAATTCGCTCTAATTTGTCCGAATTCGTGCAATCCATCTTTTATTTATAATTATCAAATATATTTAAACATGTTTATTTTCTCTTTCAGAACTCAGCCACAAAATACCGCCTGTCAGGCCATGAAAGACAAAAGATGCTGTTGGACTCGTGGCAAAGTTATTGGTGGCAGTTCTGTTCTAAACACCATGTTATACATCAGAGGCAATAAAAGAGATTTTGATCAGTGGGCCTCATTTGGTAATCCAGGCTGGAGTTATGAAGATGTCTTGCCATACTTTCGCAAATCGGAAGATCAAAGGAATCCCTATTTGGCCCAAAATAAGAGATATCATGGTACTGGTAAGTCTCTCTAAAACTAATAAATTTAATTGTTATTATGCAAATATAAATATATTCTTTATATATTTTAGGTGGCTTGTGGACCGTACAAGATGCTCCCTACAATACTCCCTTGGGTCCAGCCTTCTTGCAAGCTGGCGAAGAAATGGGTTACGATATAGTCGATGTTAATGGTGAACAACAAACAGGCTTTGCCTTTTATCAATTCAATATGAGAAGAGGTTCCCGCAGTTCCACCGCTAAGTCTTTTCTGAGACCGGCCCGCTTAAGGAAGAATCTTCATGTAGCTTTATTTTCTCACGTTACCAAAGTTTTGACACATCCCCAGACCAAAAGAGCCACCGGAGTACAATTTATACGTAATGGCAAATTGCAAACGGTGTACGCCACCAGAGAAGTTATCTTGGCAGCAGGAGCTATTGGCTCGCCTCACCTCATGATGTTGTCGGGCATAGGACCAGCAGAAGAACTGCAAAGAGTTGGTCTGCCATTGGTGCATCATCTACCAGGTGTAGGACAGAATTTACAAGATCACATTGCCGTGGGTGGCATAGCTTTTCTTATCGATTATCCCATATCAATAGTGATGAAGAGAATGGTGAATATAAATACAGCTTTGCGTTATGCCATTACAGAAGATGGTCCTTTGACCTCTAGTGTGGGTTTGGAGGCTGTGGCTTTTATCAATACCAAATATGCCAATGCTAGTGATGATTGGCCCGATATGAGTTTTATGATGACATCGGCTTCTGTTATGTCAGATGGTGGTTCCCAGGTCAAGACGGCACATGGTTTAACCGAAGAATTCTACAATGATATGTATGGAGAAGTTAGTAATCGTGATGTTTTTGGCGTATTCCCCATGATGCTGAGACCCAAGAGTAAAGGTTTTATTAAATTAGCTTCCAAGAATCCTCTGCGTTATCCCCTGCTCTACCACAACTATCTAACGCATCCAGATGATGTAGATGTTTTAAGAGAAGGCGTTAAGGCAGCTATAGCCATGGGTGAAACTCAGGCTTTGAAAAGATTTGGCGCACGTTTCTGGTCTAAGCAATTGCCAAATTGCCGGCATTTACCTCACTTTACCGATGAATATTGGAATTGTGCTATACGCCAGTATACCATGACAATTTACCACATGTCTGGCACTGCCAAAATGGGTCCAACCTCCGATCCCTGGGCCGTGGTAGATCCCCAACTAAGAGTGTATGGTATACCAGGCCTAAGGGTCATAGATGCCAGTATTATGCCCGCTATAACTAATGGCAATATTCATGCTCCCGTAGTAATGATAGCCGAAAAAGGTGCCGACATGATTAAAGACCTTTGGCTAAGCTCATCACAACGTCGTGTGAAGAGGGAGGTTCACGAAAAACACTTTTGTAATATCACTGATACCTCAAATAGTTTAGATGTAAATAACTTGGACAAAGTCTCGTAGCAAGTGTGTTCATAATTTAGTTATGTTTTCCAAATAAAAATTTAGTTAGTTACTTAATTAATTAATTTGTTTATACTTAAATATTTATTGAACTGAAATTTGTACGACTTTTTTTTTATAATTATTTTACAATATTTTATAGCCTGTTTGGTAACGAGTCAGTTGTTGTTTAGTAATTGTTTTTAGATTTATTTCATATTGCTAATTTGTGTAAATATTTCAGTCAGTTAATTGTTATAAAGCGTATTTTCTAAGTAATTTTTATGTAATTTTAAGTTTATTTGTAAATGACAAAGGAAACAAATAAATTTTGAATTTAAATAAAGAGATAAATGAAAAAAAATCATCAAGTCGTTTTTATTTGGTTACACATAGATGTGTGTTTATAGTTTCATAGGGAATTTTTGGGGGTTCTCATCCAAAAATACTTGCATTGACGAGTCAGAATTGAAGAGTATGAAAGCGGACTAACATTAATCGTATCCGCTTTCTAGACCAATCCAATGGCCCAATCACGCATGTATACAGCATCTCAACAATTTCTCATGGTTTTTCAGAAGCCCGAATAGCGGTTTCAGTAGGACTCATATTGTATTTATTGTAGCAATTGTCAACAAGTAAATTGTCAAGTTGTATAAGGTAATTATACAAGATGAGTGCAAATCGGCAACAAATACAACACAATACAGAAAGAAATTTTGTTGGTGTAAAATAATGTACTACTGTCAAAAACACTTGAAAAACTATTACTTTTGACACAAGTAAATTGTAAACAAAGTTTGTCAGCTGTGCTACTGCACTCACCTTGTATAGTTACAGCATGGTCAAGAATTTCATGTTATTCTTCTTGTTAAAAGCCATTTGCTATCAAAGTTTCCATTTGCCACTTTTTTCAATGCTTTTTTCCATGGTAACGTTTGTTTGTTGGAATTGTTGCCCTTATTTGATACACTCTGTGAATGTTATATGCACAGCCTAGACATCAACCATATACGAGTATATTAACTTACCACCTTTAGCAAGTTCACTATATGGTAAAGTGTGGTTAAAGCTTACCTAAAATGAGAATAAATAAAAAAGAAAATATATGAGCAATGTTGTCAATGCTTGCATAAAAGTTATATTCATAAACAAGTAAGAAATACCCTATAATACCCTTATAATACCCTACACCCAGTAAATCAATAAAACAGTTTTTCAGATATGGGCGCTATATGGGATATATTATGGACCGATCATCCAAAAGTTTAGTGCCATGACTTCTGTGCATATAAATATTAAGTGTGTTAAACTTTATCTTGATCTAAATACGTTTAAAAGATTGGATGGAGGTTAAAATTGAATTACGAAGAGGGGGGTTATATGGGAGTTTTGACTATTTATGGGCCGACCATTATAAAATTAGGTGTCATACTATTTGTACATATGAAACTCATTTTTGGTTAATTTTATTCGGATAACAACATTTTTAGGAGATTTATGGTCCTTAAAGTGATTTTCGAAAGTGGGCATTATATGGGAGCTACGACTACTTATGGACCGATCTTCGCGAAATTTGTAGATGTGATTGAGCTTCATTTTTTACTAATTTGTGGTGAAATTTATTTGCATACTTGCATAACACTGTACAACACATAATTTCGGGACTCAATTTTGATAATTGTTTATGAAAGTAGCCCCAAAAAGAAGAACTTCTGCATCATTCGTTTGGTCATTTTACATGAAGAAGTAATTTAAAAACTAATTTGAAGTTAGTAAGTATCGTATAGGGAATTTGTCATGTTTTATGATATTACAAAAAAAAAAAAAAAAACAACAGATAAATTTCATAAACATTTATAATATGTTATTTATTCATACTAATGTGAGACTATAATAAATTATTGTCAAAATGATAACAGTCTATTACAACTGATAGAAATTAAAGATTCATTTTTACGCCAGACTGCAGCAAACAAGAGCGTTAACTGACTTCTAAGCCAAAGTAAAATTATAAATAGTTCTAGTATAACAGAGCAGAACATTGTAGTGTACTTAATCATTTGTTTTGTTATGGTTTAATAAAAATTGTATTTAAAAACAAATGAATCAAAGCCTTGAATTGCATGAGTAGTATATTGTTAAAACAATTGTTAAAATATAAACTAATAAATTGTAAAATGTAGAGGAAATTACTATTGATGGTTACACATAACATTTGTTTGTTGTTTCCTTATAGTGGAAATAACATGGAATTTTGAAATAAATATTAAAGAAATTTAAGTAAAAACGAATTAAAAATACCCTATAACAAAATTTTTTAAAAAATAAAACCAATTATCTAACTTATAATGACAATAGCGCAATTCACATTCTTGTGTAAATGGTCTTGCAGCATTGCAAGTAGCATGTGCATTTATGTACATTTTTTTTAGTGTAGAGCAAAAATATTTTGCAAATGCAATGATGCAAGTTCATTTACACAAGATTGTGAATTGCGCTAATAATTTAATTTGTTCAAACACTTTGTTTGTGTAAATTGTGAATTTAACCAGAAGCTACTCATATTCAGTTGAGAAACATAATTTATTGTTGCTGTAACAAAATATTGTTAGCACAACTAAAGCATAGTTGGCTTGTCACTCTTTGTCTTTGTTTATTAAATAGGCTTATTTTCAGTATTATATAGTTACGCAAGTCATTTTCCAATTGTGTTCTTTTATATGTATATTCTTGCTTTCATGAAATTCTTCTCTATTTCATACTCTTCTTTTTAAGAGCACTGCTACCTCCTCCATGCAGTATAAATAAGTTAACTAATTGCATTTATTAGATACGCAACGTAAACTTTAGCATTTTATTTATTTATTTGCTTTACAATATAAATAAAAACAAATGTAAAAAAAAACATATATAAATTATATTTAAGGCTGCAAATAGGTTTTTCAACTCTTCTTTAGCAGCTGGGTTTATTTTAAAATAATAAATAAACCGCTAAAAATTTATATTTATTTCATTGCTTTATATTTCTTTGCTAGTCGAAGGTTACTAACAAAATTCACTTAACAATTGTTTAATTAATGTAATTGTAAATGCTAAACATTTGTTAACACATGTAATAGCATTTCAAGAAATAGTTGGAGTTACACTCAGAGAAAAAACTATATAACAAAAATGAGTTCTGTCATTAAATTCATGCTGATGGATACATGCATATAAATACATTTAAATTAGAAAACATCTTCATTATTAGGAAGTAGTTGATGATGATCTGGCTCTGACTTCATAAGCTTTCCGAAGAATAAGAATTCAACCAACTGGATTTTCCCAATTGAATGGTGGAAAATATTGGAGAAACAGTTCTACTTTGCAAGACAGGAGTGATGATTGCAAATCTCAAAAACTTGCTTTCCTTGGCAAATATGTGCCGAAAAAGACGTAACCACTAAATGACATATATTTAAATTCGTTTCTTTATTAAAAAAAAAAACTTTTCTTATTTAGGCCAAAGCACAACAAACATTTAATTTTAAGGCCCGATTATCGTTCACAACACATCGCATTTTTCATACGATTAAGCCGATAAGTGTTGTGAATCGTAATGGCAGTTTACAACATACAACATCAAAATACTTACGTGTTGTGAACGGTAATAGGCGCCTTAATTTATTCGAGGCTGTTTGATCTTGCACAACTCTTGTAAGAGCAAACATCAACAAACAAATTTGTACTTAAACAAAAGCTTACGTACCTTTACATTCTTATTAATATTATTATTATTATTTCTCCGAGTGTCTGCTTCTAAAACAAATACCATGGTGTAACTATACAAGGTGCAATAGCCCAGCTGACAGACTTTGTTTGCAATTTACTTGTGTCAAAAGTAATATTTTGTCAAGTGTTTTTGACAGTGGTACATTATTTTACACCAACAAAATGCCTGTTGTTTCTATATTATGTTGTATTTGTTGCCGATTTGCACTCACCTTGTATAATTACACCATGACAAAAGCGTTTTGTAAAATTATGTGGCATGTTATTTGAGCAAAAAGCAAAACAACTTTTGTGCAAAGCACACGCAAAAAAATATTTAATTAATTTAGAAAAAGATGGATAATAAAGTCATAAAATCCTATTGGTTGATTTTCAACAATAAAAATATTTAATGAAATTTTTAATTTGTTTTGGTAGCTGTGCTTTGTGTACTTGAATAAATGCAATGGTAGATTTCAAAACAATTTGCAATTCATAATTACAGACAGAGTATTTAATAGATGATTTAATAAATGAAAACGGTTAATTTATGACTTTTAGTCAGCTTAAAAGTTAAACAACATGAGAAATTTCAATCAAATTAATTTTGTAGAGCCACTGTCCGTCCGTCTGTGTGTCCGTCTGTCTGCACACCACCTCTGGTGTTTTAATAAACAAACACCTTATAGTTGATGTTTTAAGTAGTTATATATATATTTTGTTTAGGTTTTTATTAACGAAAAGTTAATTAAGTGCAAATTACAATGTTAGGTGTAATAATTATTTATTAATTAAGTAATTTATGAATCCAACTGAATGATATATGGGCTCAATGATCTTTTTGCTTGATGTTTTTTCTCTTAGAGCCACAATAAATTTAGCAATAATTTCCTAAATTAAACTACAGAGTTGAGGTTTTATTTACAAATTAACCAGTAAATTACTCGTCTATAATATAACACTAGTATACTTTGGCAAAACCAACCAGCAAATAAAGTTTTTTAAGCAACAACAATTTTTATTTCCGGCATTTTTAATGCAATTAAAGCCGGTTTCTGTACATTTTATACATTTATTTCTTTTAAAAAAACTAATTTGATATGCCAATATAAAAGTTTAGCTTTTTTTCTTATATTTATTTTATAGTTTTATAAAAAAAAAAAAAAAAAAAAAAAAAAAAAAAAAAAAAAAACTAAAAATATCTTGTTAACATTGTATTTTTTATTAACATTGTATATTTATTTATGCTTTGTATTTATAGCTAGTCTTTGTATTTTAAATAATAATAATAATTTAAACTCTTTTTATCAATGACCAAATGCACATGTTGCCATCGAATTTCATCACATTGACATTGACATTAAGTGATGCTGCCTGCACTCATGGTCTCATGGTCACACAAATTGTTTACACTACACAACTGTGTATGGCAATTTAACAATAATGTTCATATTTGTCGTTAATACTAATAGATTCCAGTTTTCTCAAAAGCTTTTAAAAATGATAGATGTCTTTAAACGTTAGAAAATTAATAATTACATTTTATTACAATAATAGCGTGTTCAGATATGAACCTTAATTGCGATAATCGCAATTAACGCCATTATTGAGCTCAATATTCCATATAAAATCTCAATTATTTATTGCGCAATAAGTACGAAATTGTTATAATATTGAGTAAGATTTCGAATGCAACACTGTTCACAACTGTGTTTAGTGAACAAAATTGTGTAAAATGGCAAATGTCAACAAAAGAACACAAAAGACATCATTGAAAAGTCAATGTGAAGGTAAAATTGTTTACATAGAAACACAACAACCATTTAGAGTATTTTTGTATTGTTTTCCAACTGTCAAATGATTATTGAGTAAGCTGAAAATTGCGTATGCCTGAACACTTAAAATAATATTGTCAATTAACAGAATATTGACTCAATTAAGTTTCATATCTGAACACAGTATAATATTGCAATAAATCATAATAAAATTTACAATCACAAACTGTCAAGTCTATTTTTAATCACGAATTTTGAGTTTTAAAGCTGTAACCGATTTGCTTAGCTTTGTATAGAAGCTATTTTTAGTGTTAACTTGAATTATCTCGGTTTTAGAAATAAGCGTCCAATTAATATAATACTTTATTTACTGCTTGTCTAGGACCCTCTTAATACAGGGTGGCCCCAAATTACCAAAGGGGTTTGAACATTTTTCTTATAATTTATTTTTTTTTTGCTTTCCTTTTCAGTATTTTGTAAACAAGACTTGGGGAATTTAAAATGGAGCAGTACTCAATTGAACAATGTGGCCAAATTGTTGAGCTTTATTTTTCAAATCAACGATCCATTGTTTTGACTCAGCGTGCATATCGTCGTTATTTTCGACAACAAGGGGTAGTAAAGAATCTTCCTGATGCCTGCAGAAGGAAGGCCAGCCGTGGAAAACCATTCGCAAGTATGTTTCCAAGATCAAGCCACAGCGCACAAGGACATCTTTGATGAACGAATTATTTCGCGTACAAGTGATTTTAATTGGCCTCCGCCTAATGAATCTAAATCACGTTGAAATAAAACACTTGTAATGATTATGTCTGGCCTATTGAGTTTAAAAAATAGTTAATGAAATCGTAAGAGACAAATGTGTCTTACCGACAATGACTTGATCATCTGTTCTTTCCTCTATATTTTGGAATCCACTGAAGATTCAAGTACAACAATAGTTATATCAATATGAAAGCTTATTGGAAACCTAAAGGCGGAAAAGCTTTTTTTCACTTTCACCTTTAAGTTACTCCAACTAGCTAACCTAACTTGAAGTTTACTTAATGATTTTGTCTAGACAAAGAAATCTATTTTGCCGTATCATGTATAGGTAAATGGAATGGATCTGCTATATATTCTTTTAGAAGAACGTGTTACATGATTTAGTCAATTTTAAAAATCTACAATTATTCAATGTAATTTGTAGGACAGTCGTTAATTTTCGCCTTCTGCACAATATTTCCCAAATATTAAATAGCTTAAACGTAACACGAGTGTAAAGTCTTATAAACAAGTTGCAATTGTTTGCATCTAATTTTTTCCACCAGTCACAGCTCTAAGAAAACAAGACTGACATTTACCAGTAATGACATTAAAATATAAAACAGAAAAATATATTTGTCACATTAAACGCATGCAATATTAACTTTAATATAATTTGTGTTTTGTTTAATTTCTGAAAGTTCATTCCACATGGTTTCACACTTTTTTCTTTATTTTTTTTTATTTATTTTGGTTGTTGGCTTAAGAAAATTGATAGCAACATTTAGCCGACAATTGTTGCAACACCAGTGCAATGATACACATTGCGGCTAGTTGCTGCTGTGAATGATATGTTGCTGTCTGGTTGGTAGCAGTGGTTTTACAACTTTCGTTTTCATTGTGGCACTTTTAAAGCTTCTAATAAAAACAGAAGAAAAAACAAAAACAACAAATACAGGCTGAAATAATAGCAAAGTTACGAATAAAATTACAAAACGCTGCATTTGTTTAATAAATTAAACTTGGTGTTTATGCAAAGTTTTTTTTGCCAGCACATAAATCTGGTCATGATAGAAATCTTTAGTTTGCAATTGAACTACAAATTTGTTAACATTAATTATTTAAGTTGAACATGTTTCCGGAATTTTAAATTAGAAATTTAATGGCAGAGGTAGAGTAGCGAGAGTAAAGTCCTTTAAATGAAAGTTTAAAAAAACGCTCATATTTAGATCAATAAAACTATAAATAGTTGTATTGATGAGCTTTCGTTTTGGGCGCACAAGAGCTAAACTTGGGCTAATGTCTAACCACACAACACAAATTTGTGCAGGGCCTTGTGTGTGGGAACATAACATCAATAAGAGTTGAATATAACAGACATATTTATGTGCGGATAAGAAATTGTTCACTGAGTTAATAAATTGATGACTTGTCAAGACCGGGATTAACCCTTTGCAACTAACGTCGTAGTCTGACAGACACCGCATAAACAAAATTTGCTCGTACCTTTACACAGTTGTAGACTATGATCTCTATATGCTCGTTACCTATTCTGTTTATGTTTCTACGTTGATCAGTGTGAAAAGAGCGGCCACGGTCAACGCACCTGTGTAGCTGCGCGGTAAGGTGTCTTAGCATTAGTAGGGGAGAGGGGGGCACCTTTGTACCCGGGGCACCTTTGAACTATGTTGATAAAATCTCAGTTTAACATTTTTTCCGACCCTTAACCGAGGTTTTCACAT
Source organism: Bellardia pandia (assembly GCA_916048285.2). Lineage (NCBI taxonomy): Eukaryota > Metazoa > Arthropoda > Insecta > Diptera > Calliphoridae > Bellardia > Bellardia pandia. The sequence goes on from OU696532.1 coordinate 109,353,363, forward strand.
GGCGACCTTGTCTTCTAGCAACGTCAATAACTTTTGCTAGTTTTTTCAGTCGTCGACTGAATGCAGATGGGTGAACAAGTTTTCGCAGTGCCATTGTAAATTTTGTAAGAGTGTAAGAAGTATTCAGTGATCGTTTTCTTTCGTGAAAGAAATTTATTGCAGTGCAAAATTCATTTCAAACAAAATTAAGTTAAGTTATTTGATATTTATTATAAATTTCCGTTCAGGTTCAGGTTTGAACAAAGAAAAAGGGGGCACCTTTGAACATGTTAATTTATCAACCAAAGTACCAAACATTGTTGATTCTCTCTTATTTTCTGAAAATAAAGAATCCAATGCTGATCATGATGCTTTAAAGGAAAATGAAATGTCACCTGAGATCGCAAGGTCTTTTCCGTCTTAATAATATAAAACTTATTTTTGATCTGAATTTTTTTTATTTTTTAATTGTTAATGTTTATGTTTTTCTTAATAAATAAATCGAATTTATAATATGTATATATAAAAAATATAACTGTTTATGTTATTTTTGTACATGAGCGCTACAAGAAAAAAATGCCGTTCAAAACTGCCCCAGCCTAGTTCAAAACTGCCCCGTATGGGGGGCACATTTGAAAACAATGACTTCATCCATTCAAAAAATAAAAAAATATAAATCGAACTAAAAAAAAAGTTACTTGTAGACTTAAGCTAAAGTTTATTTCCATATATATTAATTAAATTATGTAAAAAGTCAATAATTCAAAAATATAAATTTTTTAACTGTTTTTATTTTAACTGTTATTATTATGTATATTTTTGCAGGCATTAGACTGAGACAAAATGACTTCCAGCAAAAGTATTTCAGCCGGAACTTTTAAAAGCAGTGAGCAGCAAATAATTGATTGGCTCGAGGAAATTGCAGAATAAGATTTCAGCGACGACGATGTAACAAAAGATCCAAATTTTGAACCAAAACAAATTATATTTGATAGCGATGAAATGGCTTTGGAAGTGGATTTTCAAGGGGAAAATAGTGGCTGTACGGAATTGCAAACAGAATCCATAAGTGAGAATTTTCATAAAGCTAAAAATGAGTTTGTATGGTCTGCAGAGTCGCATAAATTCCAGAGTGCCGGCTCATAATAAAGGGCGATTCAAGTAGAGATACTTTTTTCAATTTTATTTAATTTTTTCATTTCAGACTTGGACGATTAGACGAATTTTTATATTTTGAAATTGCTTGCATCAATTAAGCTGACAGCCACTGTATGTTCGCCTCAAATAAAATGAAAAAAAATTACAGCTGTTGTTCTTGTTTAAACTGAATAATAAATGATCTCATCGTATGGTTTAACTCAAAATCAAAACTTGACAAACCGAATCTAATCTTATGTTAGCTTAAAAACAATTAACTGTTATAAATAAATCAGGCAAAGAATGATGCCAGGCCGACGCTTTAGCATAGGAAGTAAGTTTAAAAATTGATTTGCGAGACCCCACTTCAGTAAGTTTGTTAAAATTAGAGCACGTCAGTTGCAGAGGGTTAAGTCAAAATCACCCAAAGCAGTTCTTCTTAAGGTACGGTCACATTTGGCAAATATTTACTCAAAAAAGCGTAACCACTTGTTTTAGCACAAATTTGTTTGACGTGGTTTATTCTTACAAGAGTTTTGCAAGTTCAAACAACATCAAATATTATTAAAATAAAATATTTGTTGTGTCTTGTTCTAAATAAACGAGTTCAAATATTTGTTATTTAGGTTATATCTTTTTCGGCACATATTTGCCAAATGTGTGCGTATATTTAGTGTAGCCGCATTTTAAGTGAACAATAACTATCCTTATAAAAGTAACTGTAATTCCTTTATTATTATTTAACTTACAATTTGATTTTTCTGAGAGTCATATAAAGAGGTTCAAAAGAAAATATTTATGCTTTAAAACATTTTGATTTCATCAACATTTATTGACACGAGTTTGACATTAATTGTTTAAAAATACTTTACAAATGGCATGTATACAACTAATGTCCAAGTAGGAGCTAAGAGACTTATTTAATACAATATAATTCGCATAAAATATTTCTACAATTAGCTAAATATATGTCTAACAAATATCAATTACGATTTAAACTTAAATATCTCTAAACATTCAATATTACTCCAGCAACTGCTAAAAAAAAAACTCGAAATTTTACACAAAAATTACCTCTGCTTTTTTTTTAAATTAATGCAGACGTTTGACAGCAATTACAGTAATTTAATTGACATCTAAGTAAGGTGAGAAAACAAACTCATAGACACACCATTGGGTGGCATTTTGCAAACTAGTTTTATTTTTCTTATTTGCTGTAAAATAAACTATTTTATTTCAAGTTTTGTAATTTATATAATTAATATGTATTAACTAAATGTGTTTAAAACTGCCAATAAATAATTCACTCACACATTAAATATAAAAAAACTAATTATTGCAAAATTTCAAATTAAAAAATTTTATTGTCCAAACCATTCAAAATGCTTAAATCTCTAACTCTAATCATCAATGTAAATAAAATTGAAAAATCAACACAAAAATCAACAAAAAAAAAATAAAGTAATTTAATGGTAAACAAAACATGATTGATAAAAAGTACTCCACTAAAACTGCTTATTGACAACGTGATTTTTACTGTTTTTTCTTTTAAACTCTTCTTCCATATATGTAAATGATCATTGAAACGGTAGTGAATTGCTAAAACAAAAGTCACGTATTTTATGCAGTCTTTTGCGCATGCTTTGTCACAACCTTTTCAGCCAACAAACCAAAGCGTCATGGTAAAGTTGAAAAGCTTAAAAAAGCTTTTTTCGCATTTGTTTTGCGAGTAAAATGCAAGTTATTGAGCAGAGTTTAAAGAAGAGTTATAAAAGTTTTTCTTTTTTTTTTTATAAATTTGCTTCGATGTTTTTGATGACTTGTTATGAAAGCGAAAGTGGTGCAGAAAAGTTTTTTTTTTGCCAAGGTGTAAATTAACTATGGTGATGCCAGAGGTTTGCTAAAAGTAGTTATCATTAGAACTGTTTGGGATCCAATAAGAGATCAACCAAGTTTTCTATGAATTAATAAAATATACAGCTACATACGTGCAACTAATTAACGACACGATACTAACATGTGAGCTTGCAGCAAATAATACGAACGGTTTTATGCTCTTCTCAAAATTTGCCACGCAAAAGAAATATATTTCTGGCAAAGTGTGGATCGTGAGACACGATCTTTATATATAAAAAATATAGTTGAAAATGTGTTATTATTAACTTAAAATAAGTAATTTTTTTTTTAATATAACCCAGCAAAAACCTTACAGATTTAGAGGCCGTCGAAATTGTGTCTATACAGCATTTTTTGCAAATTCTTACAATATGTACAGTGGGTGGCCAAATTATTAGTTACACTATATTAATTAAGATTCAACCGCTTTTAATACGTATACAAATTTATTTCTTGTACCAGATGTTTTCCTATTTTAATTCTGGCAATACTGTTAAACATTTTGTGCAGTGTCAACATGCTTGGTGATTGGTGATTGGTGACATTAGAGTGCAGTTGCAGATCATTATCTGTCATTCTGCTCTGAAGTGTGAAATATGCAATTTTGATAAAATTGATTAAAGGCTGGCATCACAATGAAGAACTAAAAGATGCCAAAAAGGGTGCAAGCTGTAATTGATGCCAAAGAAGGTTCTACGAAATATTAAGATTTTTTTTCAAAAAATTTTGTAATATTTCTTTTCCTCAAATATATATTTTTAAAACAAAATAATTTATTTTTAATTAAATTAGAAACACTTCATTTACCTAAAAGAACAAATAAAAGGATAAATTTCCACTATTTTAAAATGTTATACGGCTTCAAACTAAACAATTTTGCATGTGTTACTAATATTTTTGGCCACCCACAGTAGCTTAAAAAAGAATGAAACAATTTTGTAAAGAGAAGCTGCATAGAACTGCATACAGCTACCTATAAGCACTAAGGAAGAACCTTTAGGCGAAGAATCACGAATCAGGTCGAGTTATTTTGCATAAAATATAATTTCAACTTCCATAACTTAATATTCAAGCATTACCTAATTTTTTTTAACAAACACAAACTGCGAAGCTTTTGGCTTATCTGCAGAAAACACCCAGAGTCTTTGGCGGGAATCAAACCCGCAACCGTCTGACTGATAGTCCGGCACACTATCGTATAATCTATCGGGGCAACATTTCCAATACAATTATAAAAAATATGAAATCCCCAATTAGTCCTCAGCTTTGTAATTTTGTTCTTTTGGTTTTCAGATTAGAAACACAGTATCCCATTTCCAATTGATGCTTAGTTTGTCTCTAGGATCCTCATTACACCCTATAATATTCAACAGTTTAATCAACTTTTTACATTGTCCACAGGATTTATGGAAATAATCGGTGGATAACATAATGCAGAACTGCCGAATAAGAAAAATGCAATGTTTTTTAGCTGCTAGTCCCAATTTACACCAAACAATTCTTTAAGCTAAGCTGATTATATTTAAGACATCGGGGTGTGGGAGAGATAAGACGAGTACATACTTGATTGTACTCGCAATTCGTGTTACTCTCTTATTTTTATTACATATGTATGGGTATACTTTCAAACAATAATACGAGCAAATTAAGCAAAAAGAATTGTCCTGTTTGAACTACCAAGAATTTCAAGGAAAAAAATTGTATCAATAAGAATTGCTTGATGTAAATTGAAAATTAAAAAACTATTTTAATGAACGACCAGACTTTTGATAATTCGTTTAATTCCCAAACTCTATTTCTCAATAAATGGTGAGTTAAATAGATGATGTTTACAGATGAATCGTGGACAATGAATATTGCTGATGACGCCCTTGGCAGGGTAGAAAATGCATTCCAATTTGCCAATTGTTCCAGTACTTAACAATAGTATTCTTGCAAATTCCAACTATTAGCCTGAATAAAAAAACCATTTCTCTTAAAAAGATAAATATTAGTACAATTCCTGCTCTAATTAATTAAATTCGTGTTATCGTTGCACAAATATTTTAATTAATTATTTAAATGGATCTCTTGGAAATCCCACTATCTGGCAGCTCTTTTCACTTTAAATCACACAAAAAGCTTGTTTGTTTGTTGTTGTGGCGCACTACTCATTCATTTGCCATCAATTTACAACTTACAGCCAAAAACGTTCGCTCATCATAATCAAACGTTGAGGAATTTTCGGCTCTTTGGCTAAAGCTTTTATTACCCAATAACAACATAATGAAACAGCGATCATGATAATGAAGATTATAATGATGTTAATGAAGGTAATAATGACAACGATGTGGTGTGGTGTAGTGCTGCTGATGGGTACTAATCGCTTTGTATTTTTATGAATAACACGTATCGCTGGCTTACAAACTTCAAATCAGTATGACCAATATGGCTTTGAAATTGTAAAAGAGCAGTCATTGTTTAAAGTGCTAGCCTAGTGATGACAACGTAATGCTGAAAGAGCGGTGATTTGTAAAGTTGGTTTAAAAAAAAAAGAAATAATTACAAATAAGTTTAAGGCAGAAAGCCATAAAAATAAGAAAGTAAACCGTAAATGAATTAAAAACACAAATAAAGACAAATAAACAGACACAGAAAAACATTAATTTTAAATAAATAATAAACCAATCATAATAATAATTTTAATAAAAATAAAAAAAAAATATTTCAAATGCAAATTTACAACACAGAGAAGACAAACATTTTGAACATAATAATGATGTTCCTCATAATATACCATGAATAATTAATAAGTTAGAAATTACTTAATAATACTACTCATAACAAATACTGCAAACGATCAGCGGGAATTAAATTGACCAGCTTACAGATAATTATAAAATTTATGCACAAAAGTCTTATTGAATTAAACATATTAATGCGTATTTTTAGAAAAATCCCATTCAAAACTGCAAGTGTGAAAAAATGAAAGTTTATTAAATAAATACTCAATATAAATGAACTAAGTAAGTAAATCTTACTTAAAAAAAAAAAACAATAAACTTTTGAAATAAAATCGTTAAATAGAAAACCTGTTAATAGGCAAACGCATGAGGACAGCAAAATAATAATCAAATAATTGAATCTAATTGTCAATAACAATAATAAATTAAGAAAATCAAACAGTGCATTCGCTCATCTTTATCCATTAAACTTTGCAACGCAAAAATCATACATCGTCATCATCATCATCATCATCGTCTTTAGTGTTTTATGCAACATGTTTAGCACTTGATGCTGTTGTGCAACAGTCATTTCGTTTGGCAAAATCTCGGTCTTTTATTGCTTGTATAACCATAAAATATGTCATTTTATTGCTCCTACAACAATTACAATGGCCGCAATTGCGTATAGGAAGCATTTAACTGTGGTCGCTGCCGTTAATTTATAATTTCTTTAACAAATTTACAACAAAAATATCCAGGTGAGTTTAAAATTTCCAATAACAACACTAAATTACTTTAGGGAAATACAAATATAAGCTGTCAACTTTAAAGTTTAGATTTGAGCCCAGACTTTTCAGTACCTTATAAATTAAGATATGGAAGAATAGTGAATTGAGCAAAAGTATCCTACAACCAGTCAATATTTTTCAATATTTTCTTTCCATGGACGAGTTTGTCTATGGACGACTCTGTATATGGACGAGTTTGTCTATAGACGAGTTTGTCTATGGACGAGTCTGACAGTGGACGAGTCGGTCAATGGATAAGTTTGTCTATGGACGAGTCTGTCTATGAACAAGTTTGCCTATGGACGAGTTTGTCTATGGACGAGTCGGTCACTGGATAAGTTTGTCTATGGACGAGTCTATCTATGGACGAGTTTGTCTATGGACGAGCCTGTCTATGGACGAGTCGATCAATGGATAAGTTTGTCTATGGACGAGTCTGTCTATGAACAAGTTTGCCTATGGACGAGTCTGTCTATGGACGACTCTGTATATGGACAAGTCTGTCTATAGATTAGTCTGTCTATGGACAAGTCTGTATATGGACGAGTCTGTCTATGGATTAGTCTGTCTATGGACAAGTCTGTATATGGATGACTCTGTATATGGACGAGTCTGTCTATGGATTAGTCTGTCTATCGACAATTCTGCCTATGGACGAGTTTGTCTATGAACAAGTCTGTCATCGACCAGTCTATCTCTGGATGAGCCTCTTTATGTATGAGTTTGCCTATGGACGAGTTGTTCTATCGACAAGTCTGTCTAGGGACGAGTCTGTCTATGCATAAGTCTGTCTATAGATGAGTCTGACAATGTATGAGTCTATGGAGTAGTCTGTCTCTGGATAAGTCTAAAGGCCTTAAATGATTAGAACCACGATTTTGTTTATTATAAATTATGATATTAAAGAAAACATGAAATATTTTTTAACATGGAACATTCTGGGCATTTTTCGGTCAATGCTCGCTTCAAACTAATCAGTTGCATTCAGTGAAGGTTCCCTGTACCCTTTTATTTCCACCTATAAATACAGAGTATTAACTTATCGCCATCGATTTGGTGTCTATTCGTCACCATTTTATTTTAATGGATTTCGTTGACACTCGAGTTGTGTGATTTGTGATTTAGAAGATTTAATCTAATGAAGAGGATTGGACTAATTTATTGAGATTGCATATTTTAAAGGAATAAATCCTGCCAACGAAATGAAATTTATTAAGATTGTTCGGTTTTTTTCGATTTTTATTCTGTTCGAATAAAACGAATAATTCGAATAAGAGCTTTAAAATTGTTCGACTAATTCGATCAAATATTTAAAATTAATCGAATTATTCGAATAATTTTAATATTTTTAATAAAGTAACATGAAAATGTTTTTCCTTCAACAAATCGTACATAAAGTAGTATCATTAAAAGCCATCGATTCGATTGTGCTACTTAAAATCTATCGAATTATTCGTTATTCAAAAATGGTAATTTTTAAATTCTTTGAATAATTGTTCATAAGAAATTGTTCGATTATTCGAACTATCATTATTCGCATGGACACCCTAATAGTAAATTAAATAACAAACTGAGTGGATAAAGACGACGGCAGTCTACACTTAATTTGTGCTACAATTATTCTCTTTGGCGTTTATCATTCAGCAACATATTGCTCTACTTGTCAACTAATGGTCACTGCTTTTTGGGTGCCAAAGGTTGCTGGAAGTGGTATTTCTGATAGTAAACATGATAAACATTAGTAAAACATCACGATTATGTGGGTTATGGTGGAAACTCTAGAACATTTTAGCTCTTTCGCGATAAAATGTTTGAAGAAATTTTCCTATCTTACATAACAAAATCCACAAACAACAAATTTTCCATATTACTTCAGTGACATCTTATGGATTAAGATGAAAGGTTTACAATATTGTTAATATTGATAATTAGCGTACAACAATTTTTGAAACTTGTTTAAATTTCAAAATAAGCCGCATTGAAAACATTATTGCCCCAAAAAAAAAAACAAAAATCAAAAATCATTTCCTATTACAGTAATAACACACATACATAAATATATGTAATTATTTTACCAGCAAATTTTTTTCTCTCAGCATGTGTGTGCATGGTGGTTATTCATCATACATATGTACATATTTCCGCATTCATTTGACCAACTTATGAGCAGTTTTTTTGTGTGTTCAAAGTTAAAAATAATCGTTATTTTGAAGCAGAAAAAAAATCAAAAGTAAAGTAAAATCAAATTAAATAAATAAGAAAACTTGAAAAGCAAATAGAAGCGAGAAACTCACATTTGATAAACAAAATTATATGCGAATAAAATTTTACGAGTAATGGATTGAAATATGTACTTTTATAATTTAAGGAAAGTACTTTTATTCTGGCTCAAGTTTTGAATATGAAAAAAAAAATATTCAAAAAACTTATTTTCCAATCTTTTTTTAAAATATCGCTACCGAATTTGAATGTATCCGAAAGAATGGTATGGAATGTGGCCTTCAATTTTACTGAAAACTTGTCAAAAAACACATTTAGCATAAAATAATTATAAAGATTTTAAGCTTTAGGGGCACAAAATCGTAGCTATTTTGGGCACCATACTTCAATGGGAAAAACATTCCGCTTTTTTTAAAGTATACACCTAATACTTTTTAATAATAATAAACCTAGAATCGTAAAATCGGGCATATCAGATTGTGATTAATTTAAAATCAAACTAATGGCATTATTAAAAATTATTTTGAATAGTATCCCCCTAAAAAGAAGTACTTTATGGTAATTTCAAAAGGTCTTCAAAAGGTACTTTTTAGATTTCCTGTAATAAAATTTTAATAATTAATTTAAGATCATATGCTTATCAATGAAATTAGAAGACTTAATAATATAGCTAATGCTACTTAAGAGCAATGACAACGTAGGCCTTCACCTAAATTTTTCTAGTACAAATGACCCAGAAATATGACATTTAGCATATGTGTCTCCAAATGAATGATAAACCATGAAGTGTGCCAATTAAGAGCAATTTTTGATAATTGTATTGTAAGGAAGATTAAAATATGAAATTAGTTAGTATAATGCTGAATAAAACTAAAAGTACTTTTCAAAGAAAAAAATAAAAACGAGTTTCAATTAAAATATTTGTGGAATCATTTAAATATTTAATTAAAATCGGACCTGTAAACAAAATGATATTATCAATTAAAAAAAATTTGAGATTTAATTGAAAAATTGAAAAAAAAAGAAAAAGTAATTGAATCAATTAAAATTTTAATTGAAAATTAATTAAAGGTTTAATTGAAAAAAAAAATATTTTTTTTCTCTGTGTTCTAGTGTAATGGTAATTTTTGAATTTGAACCAAGTGAAATCAAAATAAGTATCTACGTTCCTGATTGAAGTGAGAACAGCCAATATTATGCTTAATCATCCTAATCATGAACAAAAATCCCTCGGGAGTTTTTTCCCCCTTTTCCCATATTTCCTATTCAAATTCAATGTCAAAAAAATAAAACGGGAAAAAAATTCCCGCGGATTTTTTATTCATGATTGGTCCGAATAATATTTTTGCTTTAACGTAAAAATATGCACTGAATTATAAGAAAAATTGAAGGGGGAATTGAGGGTACTTTCGATTTTTTTTTTATAATGAACATTGAAACATTAAATTAGATGATGCACTATGGAATATTTAGTAACATAACTTTCTGCTAATCCTGAATTGAGCCGAAGAAAGTATTTTATTTCTTTTTCTATTTTCTTTCTTTCAAAGGTACTTTTTCAATGTCTTATAAAAAAGACTACACACAGAGAAAAAACATAGTTGTACATGTTTACCACAACAATGTCAACATTTTTACAATTTTACAACAATTATTATTTTTTATTTGAACTGTTAATATATTTCTTTATTTAGGCTCGAATTCATTAAATTTAATTTACATTAAATTATTTTTCCTGAAGGTAGGAATTGTTACATGAAAATTATTATTAAAATTTATTGATAATTTTTTCTTGGCTTGGGATTCGAACCTGGGTTGTTGGTTGAATTTACATATGTTTCGAGAAACACCACTTTCTCTCATCAGAATTCTTTACGTTCTCACCCTCTGCACCACTGCGGCGCCCGCTAGCCTACATTCAAACATCAATCCTTTAACCAGTATCAATGGTGGTTCGAAATTTGCTGTAATTATCATTTTTTCATTTATTTTACATGTTGCCTCCTTTTTTCTTCAATGTAAATTAAATTTAATGAACTCGAGCCGAAATAAAAGAAATATCAAAGATTTTTCAACAATATTATGGTCACTGTAATCAATTACATGATTGCGGTAACCATAATATGGTTACGTTTACCATTCAGATGATTAATACCATCATATATACGATTATAGTAACTATGTAAATATTTGTTGCAATCATGTTTATGATTGAACAATTTATCATAATTTGTTGCTCTTTAATTATGGTATGATCTTTCATCATAAAGCTGATCACCATAAATAATACATAATTGCTATAATCATATATATATAATCATGTCAATGGTAACTTAACCATATCATGGTTGCAGAAATCATATAAATGATTGCAGTGACCATAATATTAAAAAAAAAATGTTTAAAAATGTTGAAATAGTTGTGCTAAACATGCATAATTATATTTTGTTTTCTGCGTGTAGACACACGGAAAGATACAAACATAATTATTTAATTCTTTAATTATAGACAACAATGAAGCCTTTTTCGTAATTTTATTATCAAATCAAGCTCATAATCATAGTCATAGAAAAATCATACTTTAAGCAAAAGCATGCTTTTGTTTTTAATTCAGAACAAAATTTATATGTTTTTGTGGTTTAAAAGTCTACTTTTACTTAAAGTATGCTTTTTCTATGACTATGATTATGGGACATTGCAAGTTGCATTAAAATGCTCTCTTTTCACAATTCCACTAACAAATAAGCTACACATGTCTGTGTGTAATCATATGTATATAATAGCTGCCGCTTGTAGCCATTTAATTTCTATTGTTTTCTAAATTAATTGCTAGTTAATTAATTACTAATTTTACAACACATGTGGAACATAAACCTACTTATAAACGAATATTGCAAATATATAAATAAAAAATTTTGAAATTCATTAAAATTTTGTGGCTTTTTCTTGTGTACTTTGTTATATAAATTGTTACACTAAATAAATACCCTTTGCTTGAATTTACGGTATTTATGAGACGTTTTATTATAATCGTTCATTTTGTTGGGCTAAATTTTCGAATTTAATTTAATGATTTTTTTAAGTTTTATTACCGCTTTTTTTCATATAAAGCCTGATTTGTCTCTTTGATTGACATTTGTTTGATGTTTTAACGTTTTTAAGTAGTTTATGAGGATTGTTAAAGAGCTATGAGTTTAGTTGTTAATAAGACTTAAAGTTCAGCTGGTTATAAAAACGGTTTAAAAATTTAAATTGTTTTATTTGAGTGACTGATTTTAAACGATTTTGTTAAGGGTAATAAAGAAAACAAGATAATTTAATATTTATGGAGCTGTTGAACAAATTTAAAAAGAAACTTAATTCGCAAAAATTAGAAAATAAAACTCCAAGATTTTGTGTTAAATAAAAAAAAAAGAAAAAAGAAATATGAAAAATATTAAAACATTTAGTTAAGTTTTTGTTAAATTGAAAAACTTACTAAATATAAAAACGCAAAACAATTTAAAGTTTTCGCACGTTTTTCAGTTTAAACAAAACAAAAGACTTAAGCAACATACCTTTTAGTTGTTTAGTGTGTTTCATCAAATGTTTTTTGAATTTCTGTGATTATTTGCCGTGTACACAAAAGTGACAAGTAATGCTTTAATTGGGTTATAATTTTATGTGTGTCCAATGTGCCAAAGACCCACTTTAAATCTACTTATTTGACAATAACTCACGGTGTGAAACACTTTAAATCACATGACATAAAATTTCCATTAAATAAATTTTAAGCAAAGTGTGACTTATTGCATATTGGCTGACAATATTATTGTAAATGAAATAGCTAAATTTGACTAAAGACTTACAAAAACTGTGATATTCAAGTATTACAATTCAAAACATTTTCTACAATTTAAATCTTTCGTGTTCTATTTTAAAAATTAAGAAGGCAAGTTTTTTTTTTATTAAGCTAAAGGTATGGTCACACTTGGCAAATATTTGCCGAAAAAGACGGAACCACTAAATAAAGTATTTTTGAATTCGTTTATTTATTTAAAAAAAAAACTTTGTTTATTTAGAACAAGACACAACAGATATTTAGTTTTATTTTATTTGATGCTGTTTGATCTTGCAAAACTCTTGTAAGAGTAAACAACATTAAACAAATCTGTTCTTCTTTGAGTAAATATTTGCCAAGTGTGACAGTACCTTAACTATTAACTATGCTAGTAATTAACGTTTTAACTTAAGTATTATGTTTTTTTTTTAATTTTTTTTTTTTTTTTTTTTGGAAATTTAAACATTTCTTTTATAACAAACCCATAAATTACTTTCAAACCATTGTAAGTTGTCTTGTTTTTAAATAAACTACCTATTTAAACTTATGTTAAACTTGAGTTAATGAACTTGTCGACAAATTACTCTACAACTTCTTTTATTTTTATTTATTTAAACAACTTATTGTTGCTGCTGTTACTGCTGTTTTTAATTTTGTTTATTTTTTTTACAATCTTTATTGTTTAAATCTTTCAACTCATGAACTCTATTTCTTGCATTTAACCGCAAACAATGCGAATAAAAGTAATAAAAACAAAACGCATTGTAAAAGTACGAAATGTTTGATATGTGATTTCCACTTGCCAGCAATAATAAATTAAACTAAAATGAAAAAAAAAATGTAAATTGTGGTGCGTTTGTTTTACATTAACTGACAAATGCAAATCATAATATTGGTTAGAAAAACTAACAAAGATGAAAATGGATAAATCGCGTTAATTTACTGCAACTTGTTTATAATTGTGTTTGATGTTAACCATTGTCCTCAAATCCAGCTCATGTCTGAAGTTTGAATTCAAGAAATATATTTGAATTTAAGCGTTCTATATTCCACTACGAAGAAAAACTGAAATCCTTTTCAATTCCAAATAGACAATTTTACTTCCAAAATAATTTACACAAAATTTAAAACACAAACTTCACTTGCGCTTCATTTTACAAATGTAGAAGCCAGTTGTATGATTTTTAAATAACCAATAACTAAAAGTTCCAAATGGAACGGTAACACTTGGTAAATATTTGACGAAAAAGACGTTGAGGTTGTTTGATTTTGCAAAACTCTTGCAAGAGTAAACAACATCAAACAAATTTGTGCTAAAACAAGTGGTTACGCTTTGGTGTTGATTCAGCTGATGGGCCGGGCTTCACACACGATCTCTTATGCTTTGCTTAATCGTAATGGATCCATTACGTTTAATGTTTTAAGACCCTAAGTTCTAGTGCAAGCCTAATGCGAAAGACATAAACAACTCTTTGGAAAGCGGCCAAGTGACCTAGTCTGTGATATGATATTCTTGTCTATTGGAAAGCGTTGAGCTTTATATTCTGAACAAGTTATAGAGACTAGGCTGTCTGGCTGCTAATTCTGCTAATACTGCTTTATGACTCAAGAATTCAGGTCGACTGAAGTATGTATATATGTCCGTATTGGTCACGGCACCTTCATACAAAAAAGGGTCAGTCCATTCTTGGGGCAACTAAGACTTTGCTAAGCTTTAAATACCGCCAAGAGATGACATCGCTCATCGGCGATGTGATCATAGTAGATCATAGATACCTTCACAATATCTACCAAGTGAAAATCTATACCTGACATTACAGACGCAGGAAAAAACCGTTTACTCTTGAGATAAATCTATACTATTAACACAGCCGGGAAACCGTCCAATTAAATCTTAATTCATATCCCTTTCCATCTCTACCGACACATATTTGCCTAGTGATTTATTTTCGCTTAAATATTAATTTGTGCAATTATTTTTGAAACAAATTCTCTATTCAAAGTATTTCTGACAAGTCTATGCCAGAACTTTGATGGGGTTTCGCTTCTGTTTTGGCGATTTATTGAAAGATTTAAGACATATTAGAATTATAGGATGTTGTTTTTTTAACTGGCGGCCATTTTGTCAGCTGTCAAGTAAATTATGTTTGAAGGCGCTAGTCTACGCCGATAAGCCCGAAACGTTTGAACACTTGGAGGACAACATTCGGCGCGTTATTGAAGATATACGGCCACAAATGTTGGAAAATGCCAGATTAGACTATGTCGGAGCTAGTCATATGAATTTCTTGCCCCGATAAACCTTTTTTATTTAAATATTTAATGACAGCACGAATTTCTAATTTTTCCATTGTAAAAAAAATCGCGGATGTGTCTTTTTTGAACACCTGTTTCTATATGAAGGAGTTGTCAGATCGAAAAGAAATTTAAGATGGAAGTTTCCAAAACACTTGAATATTTTTCTATTTATACCGCGCTTTCTGTTCTAGGCTAAGAAGCTGCCGAACCGCCCTCGTACTTAAAGCATCAAACTGATAGTTTTAGTGTTTGTTGAATGCATTAAAGTATTGTTTAGCTTTTCATTTCTTTAAAAAGCACTTGTTACTAATATATTTGTCTCAGTGTATCATATCATATACAAAGAAACCCGGAACATTGACTAAAAAATAAAAAACATTTTGAATTTTCATGTCTATTCAACAATCAAAGACAATGCGGTAATTGCGTGCAACAATAAAATAAAATTAAATAAAGTAAAATATTAAAGACATTGTAATAAATATACAATAAACAAACGTACATACGAGTTGTTGTGGTAAAATACGTACGTACTTATGTAAATCTATGTCTGTCCCTGTGAAACATGCAACATTTTAATTCAAATCTTACATATCTAAATCAAAATTATTGTAGTGATTTATGATAATTTTATGGAGCTCATAGGCAAGATAAACAGTAAATAGGAAAGAGAAACTGTAACTGGAACTGTTGAAAAGATGGTGTTTTATGCAAATATGTAACAAAGTTGCTGATACGAGCTGTATGTAAATCTTAGCTAATTTTTATGCAAGGTTTTCCTAGTGAATGAAAACAAATTTATAAGCGGAAATATGTATATTTTTTTTTTGTTTTTTGTTTTTAAGGATATTTACATTTATTTTATAAAAATACTAAATGATTTAACAATTTTAAATAGAAATCTTTTAATACTTTTTTTATGGGTTTTATTGTAATGACATGTAATAGTTTAATATTTCTTTTTTATTTGTTTGTCTTTAATGCTGGTTTCGTTTTACTGTTTTTAAGCTTGTCATTTCCCAATCTAAAAGAAATTAACTTGCAAAACCTGATTTGCCATGGATTTCCGTTTTCAAATGAAATGTTATAAAAGAAAATATGTAAGAAATATGTAGTTAGAGACATGAGCAACAAACAAACCAACCTACGATATAAAAAATTGAAACATTTTAACTGCAAAACTATTAAATGGCAATGAACTTGAATTCAAGAAATAGTTTAACTAACCATAAGGTTTTTTAAGCTCACAGCTGTGTGAAACCATTAATAAATACTAACAATTGAAACACAATAGTAAATAATGCTGTAAAAGAAATTTATAACTGCGACCAGTTTAAAATCTTATCAATTATCTTGTAATCATTAATATTAATGCTGTAAGTCTTTAAAATTTTTGGCATGTGTTTATTTTTTACAGTTAATTTTTATTATTGAAATTATTGTTTACTAAAACGTTTGACATAATTTATACTGAAAACAAAAAATCCAGCACACACTCTTACTTTCGTTGTGTACAAACAATTTTTTTTAACTGTTTGTTAAATCATGATTTTTAGTTAATAAAAACGATAAAATTTACAAATAAATAAAAGAAAAAGCAAAAAAAAATAATTAATTACGAAAAAAACAAGTTCATTGCTTAAGTCTTTTGTTTGTAACTGCGTCAAACCCGGCCTTAATTTTTTATTTTTCTTGTTGCTGTTGCTTGTTTGTTTGTTTAAACATAGTTTCTGTAAAATATTTTCATGACTTAATATTAGCAATGATATTGATAATAATAATCCTAATTTGTTCGTGTTTTTTTTTTATTTGTGTGGATTTCCTTCCTATTTTTATTTTATATAAACACCTGGCAAAAACAAAACTTTGATTATTTGATTACTTACTATTTGCACCAGCTTTATTTGATCAGAAATGAAATACAACTCTCATGTATACTCGTCGCAAACATGAGAAGCCAATTCTTATAAATAAATTTTAAAGATATTAAACACACTCCTGACTATGCACTCGAAATTTTTGCAATATTTTTGACCAGTGATTTGGATTACGAACTTCAATTTAATGCAGAACCTCAGAGAAAGATCCATTTTTTTGACAAAACATTTCAGCCACAATTGTTTGAGAACACTTTGATGTTTACTCAACAATGACTCACAATAAACTGACTGATTCATTTGGTTGGCCCTGTTGGTCTAGTTATACAGCAATCATAATTTCTGGAAGGTTCCGAGCTAAGATACTAGAATGTTCATGACTGCAAGTCTAGAATGTTCGTGTCTGGAATATTCAGTCGTTTAAACTTAATGTTGCCATATTGCTCAGCTATTTTTATAACAGAGTGTTCTCAATAATGTTTATCAATTAAAACTTCTACAAATACAAAACAAGTTGTATGTCGATTGAAATTGAAATACAATTTCGTAACAATATATTTTAATATTTCTGTAATAATTGAACTCTTACTTAAATTGTCTCATCTAACTTTATCTTTATTAATTGAGAGCCCCAATATGTGTGCTTGGTGATCTAATTTGACCAGACGTTAAGTTATTTTCAGTCTGTCAATAAGCACTGATATTCTCGTATTTGTTTCGAATTTCTGTAAACGATTTGAAGCTTATGACGACCAGACTGAACGAGACTGAACCACATTTCATTACAATCTTAAATTAAGTGAGAATATTTTAGGATGATAGCTTCTATGTATTTATAAACCAAAGTCAAATGGGAACAACTCTTTATGGTATGAATTATATGAATTGAAATCATATTATGAAATTGATATTTTAGTCTATAAACTAAATAACTATACTTTCCAGAAAAAGTTTAATGATAATTTTCCTTTTACAATTTTCTTCTTTTTGCAGCTTCCTATATTACAATCAATTAAAATATGGGACAAGAGATATCACAGCAAAATAAATGTAACACTTCTAGACGACAACAGCAACCTTTTCCTCAACAACAGCCAAATTTTCATCAGCACCAAGACAAACAAAATTATCAATCAACTAATTTTCACAACAACAACTCTCCAAGCTTTTCTATACCCAAGGCACGCTACAAGCAGCAGAAAGAACTTATTTATACATCGTCCAGCATTTCTAACGCCTCCTCTACCGACGACGAATACTATCGGCAAAGACAAAAGTACAATTTGGCCAAGCAAACTTATGAGACAGCGAAAATATCGAAAGCACAATTAGGTTCCAGAAAATCTCTCGACAGTCGTTCCTCCACATCGGATTATCAATCGAGCGGCTTTGAGACGGCAGAAGAACTGTACCGTGATCTCAAGGGTAACTACAAGCGCAAGAGTTCACAAAGTACAGACAGTGGCATTTACTATTCATCGTGTCATTGCACGCCCAACCGATTTTCCTCGGCTGCTTCGGTAGCAAGTGGGGGAGCCACTTCTATAGTTTCCACTAAATCGAATAAATCATTGCAAAAGCAAAAGGATTACCTAGATCATCATTTGTATATAAAATCGTATTTGGATATTTTAGAAGAAGATCAAAAGGCTAAGGCTCAGTATAAGGTGGCCAAACCGGGTGGTATACGTAATTATACGCCCAAAATATTATCGGAAGTATCGCTATCGACTAGTGCGCCGGAAAGCAACGGCTTTAGTAAACAAAAGGCCAAAGTAAAAGACGATCCGTGGATCTGACAATTACTGAAAAATGGCATTTGGTACAATGACATCTTTGCTCGGCATGATACCCCTATTGGCAATCGGCATGAATTATTATCGTTATCAAAATGTAGACCCCGAAAATAAAGTACAAGAGCCACAAGTAGTAAGTTTTTGATATGTATTTTCAAATTGAGTAAAGAGCCATATTAAGTAATGTTCTTTTTTTGTGTGTTACAGATAAGACGCCAATATGATTTTGTGGTTATTGGTGGCGGCTCGGCTGGAGCAGTGGTGGCCAATCGTTTGTCGGAAGTTAAGAACTGGACAGTTTTGCTATTGGAGGCGGGCGGTGATGAAACGGAAATTTCCGATGTACCAGCGTTGGCTGGTTACTTGCAACTCACCGATTTGGATTGGAAATATCAAACTGCACCATCGGCTACCAGGCAATATTGCCAGGCCATGAAAGGTGACCGTTGTTTTTGGCCTAGAGGCAAAGTTTTGGGCGGCTCCAGTGTTCTCAATGCCATGGTTTATGTAAGAGGTTCCAAAAATGACTACAACCATTGGCAATCTTTGGGTAATCCTGGCTGGGGTTATGAAGATGTTTTAAAATATTTCCTCAAATCCGAAGATGTGCGCAATCCCTACTTGGCTCAGACTCCCTACCACGAAACGGGCGGCTACTTGACAGTGCAGGAATCACCCTGGCGTACCCCCTTGTCTATAGCATTCCTGCAAGCTGGCCTGGAAATGGGCTATGAGAATCGTGATATCAATGGCGAACAGCAGACAGGCTTTATGATCACCCAATCAACGGTGAGAAGAGGTTCTAGATGCAGTACGGGAAAAGCTTTCATAAGACCAGTGCGTTTGCGCAAGAATTTGGATGTTGTATTACATGCCCAGGCCACACGCATTATAATAGATAAAAATAAACGAGCCACGGGAGTGGAATATCTAAAAAATGGCCGCAAGAGTATAGTGTTTGTCAGAAGAGAGGTAATTTCTTCCGCTGGTGCCTTAAACTCGCCACAGCTGCTCATGCTGTCGGGAGTAGGACCCTCTGATCATTTGCAAGAAATGGGCATACCTGTGGTATCTGATTTGCCAGTGGGTAGTAATTTACAAGATCATGTGGGTTTGGGTGGTCTTACATTTGTGGTGGATGCTCCTCTAACAGTGACACGCAATCGTTTTCAAACTATACCCGTATCCATGGAGTATATCTTAAGAGAACGTGGTCCCATGACATTTACGGGTGTAGAGGGAGTGGCTTTCCTTAACAGCAAATTTCAAGATCCTAAAATTGATTGGCCAGATATACAATTCCATTTCTGTCCCAGTTCCATTAACTCAGATGGTGGTGAGCAGATACGCAAGATTTTAAATCTAAGAGATGGTTTCTATAATACAGTCTACAAACCTTTGCAAAATTCCGAAACCTGGTCTATATTACCCTTGCTACTAAGACCCAAAAGTACTGGCTGGGTGCGCCTGAATTCACGTAATCCTCAGCAGCAGCCTAAAATCGTACCCAACTATTTTGCCCATCAGGAGGATATTGATGTTTTGGTGGAGGGCATTAAATTGGCCGTAAATGTTTCCAATAGCCAAGCTTTTCAAAGATTTGGTTCCAGACTGCACAACATACCCTTACCAGGCTGTAGACATTTGGACTTTAACAGTGATGCCTATTGGGCCTGCTGCATTAAACAGTTCACCTTTACCATTTATCATCCTGCGGGTACATGCAAAATGGGTCCCAGTTGGGACATCACCGCCGTTGTTGATTCCCGCCTTAGAGTTTATGGTGTTTCCGGTTTACGTGTGGTAGATGCCAGTATTATGCCCACTATTGTTAATGGCAATCCTAATGCTCCCGTTATTATGATTGGTGAAAAAGCTTCCGATATGATCAAAGAAGATTGGGGTATGCGCCCTGTACGCCGCAAGGGCTAAGCAGTAATTCAATGTTCCATTAGATGTTATTTAAGTCTTCCAATATAAATTTTTAGAAATTTTTTAAGAAAAAACTAACTAGTCAATATTTCGTTATTGTTATGAATTGTCTTCTTTTGTGTAAAACAAAAAAAAAAAAAAAAAATATGAGAAAAATTATTTATTTTATTATTTTTATTTATGTTTAAACTGTTTTCTTATTTTGTGTAAATTTTTTTATTGTTTCTCTTTTGTACTTTAAGTTGTTAATTTTTAGATGTTTAGTTATTTGTAAAAATAAAAAGAAAATATAGATCTTAAAAATATTTCTATTTATTTAAGGATTTTTTAGGAAACTGAAACCAGAAAGGATTATTTTTATGGGTATTCCTTTAGTAATTTTTTAATTTGAATTTAAATATCAAATTTCTAGAACATGTGAGAGACTAGTTTGTTTGTTTGTAGAGAATGTCTAGATAACCTAGTCACATTTCTATGACTCAAAACCTGTGCTCTGAATTTGTTTTACTCAAATCTAGGAAAATTTAAAAAGTCGATGTTTGATGTGACTGGATTAGCTCAAGAGAGAGAATGTAAATTCTGAATGCAAAATCTAATGAAATGTTAAAGTCGATGGATGGGGCTGGATCCAATATTATATAACTAAGTCCAAGAGAGAGTCTGCGAAATGATTAAAATTATTAAATAAAATGATTAAAAATTCTAAAAGTTTCTCTGATAGTGTAAACAACTTATTAATATTGAGATAGTTTAATAATTATTTATAGAAAATTTTAAAAAATAAGTAAATGGTGATTCAATTAGAGATACATTTTTCAATGGCCTTTTTTTGACGGATCACGTATCATGTTATTTTTTTTTAGTATTGTTTGGCATTTCATAATGGAGAGACTTACGCCTGAACAACGTTTAAAAATCGTTCAACTTTATTACGAAAATTCACGTGCTGTGAGGAATGTGTTGCGTACACTTCGCTCAACTTATGTGTCAACATAATCGGCCTACTGAGCGTACTATTCGCAACACCATCACTCATTTTGAGACCCAGTATTCATTATTGGATAATATTCGACCGAATAGACCACGTCCAGCACGCACGAAGAAAATATAGCGGCCGTAGCTAAGAGTGTACACGAAGACCGTGGAGAGTCGATTCGGCACTAGTCGCAGCAACTCGGACTGATGACTTGGATGCCTGAAATTGAAGCTCGTGATCTAGGAGACATTTGGGTTCAGCAACACGGTGCCACTTTCCACACATTGTATCAATCAATGGATTTATTAAGAGAACACTTCGGTGAGCACATAATTTTATGTTTTGGGCCGTTCAACTGGCTGCCAAGATCGTATGATATCACACCATTAGACTTTTTCCTGTGGGGATATGTTAAGGCTAAAGTTTATGCGGACAAACCCGCTTCGAATTAGGTCTGCAAGAAAACATCACGAGTGTCATTCGCCAGTTACCAGTCGAAATGCTCGAACGAGTCATCGAAAATTGAACTCAACGGATAGACCATCTGCGACTTAGCAACGGCCAACATTTGATAGACATAATTTTCAAATAATAAATGCCAAAAAATGTTCTTTCAAAATTTGAATTTTCTTTAAAAAAGTAGGGAACCTCGAATTGGGTCATGCTTTACTAAAGCCTACTATAGTAACCAACTTTATGGTGATTAGCCCATAAGTGTTCATATGTAGCTCTTACAGAGGCACCACTCCGAAAAACACATTAATATGCGTAAATATCTTATCGATAATGAATTGACATTTTTCACCGATCAGTTATGCGTGAGTAAAAAATTCAGTATTGGATTTTGTGAATCTTTTTAGTTAATCAATTTGTTCTATTGTTTGATAAATCGATATTTAAATGCATATTAATAGATTTAAAAGATATTTGAATTTATGAATTTATAAGAGACAACATTTCTGAAAGTAAAGTTTGTTAACTAACTTTGTTTTAGATTTAAATTTTAAATTGTTTTATACAACTGCTTCAATTAAATTAATTACTAGCAGTTAAAATTTACCCGCCTAAAGGTATGCTTTCCCATTTCTACTAAATTTCAAACAAAAGAAAACCGAAAACCTAACTTGTAAAAATCAACAAAGAAAAACGAACTGATTTATTTATATATTTGCCCTTTTTTCATTAAGATTTTGGTAATTATTTAAGCTTTAGGTATGTATTTTTTATAAAAAATTTAAATTTTATTTCAATATTTCGCTACTCTTTGAGTAGTTTTTTTATAATTTTATAAATTTCAAAAATTATTTGTCAAAGGAAAAATAAAGGGATATGAAAACTTTAACATAACAAAGTATTAAAACAATTTATAACAAGTAGAAAATATTACTAATTATACAATATTTGCAAGTTGTGTTATTTTTTTATGTATTAAATGTCTGTAAATCTGTGCTACATTTTCAATATCTGCTTTGTAGTTGTTCCTTTTAGTTGTAGGTACATTAATTATCTGCAACATCTCTAACATATAACGATGTTTGTAGTTATTTTCAGTGTATAATAACGATACATTTTCATAGTTTGGATAGTGATTTAATTAACTACAATGAGAAGATAACGCAGTTTTTTGTAAAGTAATATTGTCTCTATATCTTTGGTCTGATTTATGTTCAGCAATTCTGGTTTTTAGTTAATTTTTCGTGGTACCTATATATATATAGTTTATTACAATGCTCTTTATCATTTCCGTCACAAGGTATTTTATATACACCATTTGACATGTTCCATTTTCCTGTTTTATCTTTTGTTTTACTAAATAATTTATGTAATGTGTTATAAGTCTTGTAAGCCATTCTATATTTATCAGCAGTATCGAAAATTTTTGATCTCCTCAATCGTTCTGATATATCCGAAATATAAGTTATTGATTTGTAAATTTTCGGTTCTATTGTGTTTCTTGTATTGTTTTTATATTTGTTCTTATATTATATCTCTCTGGGTGTTTTCTGCAGACAAGCCAAAAGTTTCGCAGTTTGTGTTGTTTAAAAAAAATATTTTATAAAAGAGACCTAAAGCTTAAATATTTACCAAAACATTGATTGTATATCTACACCAATCAATCATAATTAAATTAAAATATTTTTCAAGTTTTATAAATTGGAACAAATGTTCAAAAAAAAACAACCTGAAACGTAATATTATTGTCAACATGTAAAACGGTGTTAAATGTTTGCTTTTTCTTTGTGTTTTTTGGTAGGAAAATAAAATAATAGAAAAAAACAGAAATGCTGGTAATACATACAAACATACATACGAGTACATACATACATATGTATAATGAATGCGGGCAGGTATTACTTAACTGTTTTCGGTTTCTTTCTAGCCATAAAGTAAGTGTGACCAATAATATTAAAATGTGACACCATAAAACACATGTCAAAAGACTATTTTAAAAAGAAATGTGTCTGCTAGACCAGAGGCGTCTGTTGAAAGGCAAATAAGAAAAATACAGTTAGTCAACTTTTTTCCTTATAAATTTTTATTTACTTTTGAAAAAAAAGACATCACAGAGTAAGATTATTATAAATTGTGCATAGTATTGCGCCTTCTTCACTTGAACCCAGCCTATATAAAACAATTGTTAGTAGTGGAATTTGCTTGCAGAAATGAGGTCCATGAAAAACTTGGTAATTTTTAATCCAATTCAGAATTGTATGAAACCCATGCCAATTCAATTAACCAGCACAATTTTTTTAAATCTGCTCTCATCTAAACTAGGCAACATATCGAATAGAAAATTGTGTGATTTCGGGACTGAATGATGAACAACAAATGGCATTGCAAAGCGAAAATATCCTCCAGCTACAAGAACATTATCGAAAATCTCTTCATCCACCTTACGTTGATCTACCGAAATAGAAAAGCAACATACTCGTACATGCTCATCATCATTTTTACCAAAAAAAAAATGCAAGAGTTAACATACCACAAACGGTAACTTCTTCAAATAATCTGAGTAATTTAGTCTTTTGACTATCTTTAGGCATTTGTAAAAATAAATACATATATATGGGTAGTTCCATTAAAATGTCAACCACGACCAAAAAAAATTAATAAGAGAAAAATATTCGATTTTTCATAATATGGAAGCATTTACAGGTTATTGGAATTTTAAAACTTAAAAATGGAACAGAAAAACTAAATGTCTCTTCGACTCAGTTTTTGCAAATAAAATAAATTATTTTCTCTTTGCTATTAACTAAATTAAGAGATTTGAAACATTACAATTACATCTTAAAAATAAATTTGCAATAACAAATAACTATAATAATGAGAAAAACGAGAAGTTAAGAGTTCGAATAACGGTATTTTTTTGTGATTTGCTTTTGATGGTATTCTAATGTCACGTACGTTATGCATTGTTTAACTATGTCATTTTTATATGTGCAGTCACAGGTAAAATAAGAATTCTTCAAATTAAAGATATTAACTAAAATTTCCTTTTCAACCGAAATAAAAAAAAAGTTATTATCTTTTAAAGTTTGTCGCATACGTTATTGTAAGTACGATAATTTAAATTATAAATGCATCAAAATCAATGTTAAATGCAAATTTTATTTTAAATAGTCGCAAAACCATTAAACGGTGGCGGGAAGAGTTAAAAAAAAAGACGAAGCAAAACCAAAAGAGCACCAAACAAATTTATGTCTAAAATTATCTACAAAATACATTTAATTATTTATATACGTGAAAAATTGTCACGTACGTTATTATGTTTTTCTTTTATATAAAACTAACCAGAGATGATTTCTCTTTAAATATTAAAGGATTGTAAAGGTACATTATTTAGCTTATTTTAGGAATTTTTAAAGAAAAGAAAAACTTCCATGATTCGCAGACTTTCGCATATACGTAAATATGTCTTAAAACCACTTCCGTTTTTGTCACGTACGCTATTACCTTATTTTGATCGTACATTTTCGACACCAAAGTTTCGAGGCTGCCCATTTTTTTCTCAAACATAGAAGCTTTTAACGGCAACATAACTGTAACATTGTTTTTCATTAACTTCTATTTTTGTGAGATTTATATTACTCCATATGCGTACGAATGTCACGTACGGCTGTATCAAAATACCCATATGTATGTATATATATAAAGTATATATAGTATATCTATACGAAGACTTAATTTATTCAGTGTAAATTAAAAATTTATAAATTTACAATAAATTATGTCTCAAAATCGAGGTTCAACATTTTATTTGCTTAAAGTAGAACAGCAATATTACATATCGATTCATTTAACCCAATGCCAAAGTATTTTAATTAGTAATAAATGCCAGTTTTGTCCTTGATCCAGTCCAAATAGCTGGTGATACGGGTGTAGGCAACAGGATAACCCTTGGTACAGCTAGCCGGATCACCGAAAGAAGTCACACCAACTTGGACCGAGCTGGATTCCAACACCAATGGACCACCGGAATCAGCTTGACAGGCTGAAGCACTAGCGGTAGTGGAGACGCAAAGATTGGTAGGGTTGATCTTAAACCCATATTGTCTGACACAGTCGTCATTGGTCGTGATTTCCATGGTGCCCCATTGCAAATCTTTAACTAAATCGTTATTAGAGTCAGAAATATAACCCCAACCGGTGCCAATAGCCTTATCACCGACATAATTGGAGTAAGAGCTGGAAATGGCGGGCAATTTCACGCGTTTAATCTTGGGAGTATAATTGGTTTTAGGTATCCTGATCAAGGAAATATCGTTTTTAAAAGCTTTTCTATCAAAGCGAGCGTCGAGGATTTTTGAGGGCCTGACTTTGTATTGAATTTCAGCATTTTCACGTTCGGTGGCACCCAAGTGCACGGTAACAGATATAATATTATCGGTACAGTGGGCAGCAGTTAATACCCATTCTTTGCCGATCAGAGAACCACCACACCATGATAAGTGATTATCAAGTTCCAAGGAGACACCAACTTGATACGGGAATTGACCGGCTTCAGCCTTTTTACCATTGAAAATACCCAACTTGGAATTAGCCATACGATAGGCAGAGGCGGTGGACAAAGCCAAAGCGAATACAATTAGGAATTTCATATCGTTTTTGAAAGTAATACAAACAACTGATGCTTGTTGCCGTTCCTCAACATATTTATATAGTCTGCCGCCTAAAAAATTATTATATGTTTGTATTCCTAAAACTTATGATTAAAAAAATATGTCTAAACAAAAAATGTAATAATTAATGTTTAATTGCTGATTTAGCTGAAAAAACAGAAAAAAATGGTTGATATACATATCTCTTGAATTAGTTTATTTCCTGTGTTGTTTTTAAATTATATTTATTTATATATTTGTTAACAACAAATTTAGAAAAATTCGATATTGATACAGGTTGGAAAATAATATTTATTAAATGCGTAGATCTTATTGTTTAATTTGAAGGTATAAGTTAACATTACTTCAGTGACTGATTATACTGCTATATACACATCTATGTATATAAAGTGTGATTCATTTCTAGGTGTTATACGTTTCTAAAGAAAAAAAAAAAAATACAGAAGATTCAAATTTAATGGGAAATTATTTGAAAAAACATTCTTTGGCATTTATTATTTGAAGATTATGTCTATCAAATGTTGGCCGTTGCTACGTCGCAGATGGTCTATCCGTTGTGCCAAATTTTCGATAACTCGTTCTGGTAACTGGCTAATGACACGCGACTTTGCATATCCCACAGGGAAAAGTCTAACGGTGTGATATCACCCGATCTTGGTGGGCAATCGACCGGCCCAAAAAAAGTGCACGAAACACATTCCTCGCAGAACGTGAATTTTCGTAATAAAGTTGAACGATTTGTAAACGTTGTTCAGGCGTAAGTATTTCCATTATGAAATGTCAAACAATACTAAACAAAAACAAGTAAGAGTGCTATATTCGGCTATGCCGAATCTTATATACCCTTCACCTTTGTTGTGGATGCATAATTATATTATGCATAATTATGTCGATAAACACGCCATCTGTTGATGAATTTGTTCGTAACAATTTAATACACTTTGTATGATCAACGCCATCTGTTGATGAGTTTGTTCGTAACAATATTAATACACTTAGTTTTTTTGATAACATTTTCAGAGGTTGTCTCGAATTTTTGCTCACATCTCCGTTATTTATGAACGGATTTTGCTGATTTTAAATAGCAAACTTCTCGAAAGCATGTCTGACAGAATTATTGAAGATTTGGATTCCGAAGATATCTGGGGACTTTAGAAAATTGATTTCAACAGACAGACAGACGGGCATGGCTTGATAGACTCCGCTATCTATAAGGATCCAGAATATAGATACTTTATAGGGTCACATTTGGCAAATATCAAATATAATAAATTAAAACTAAACACTTGTTGTGCTTTGGCCTAAATAAGAAAAGTTTTTTTAAATAAATAAACCAGTTAAAATATATTTTATTTAGTGGCTACGTCTTTGTATTTGCCAAAAAATTACCGTACCTTAATTTTTAAGTCAAAAAGTCAGTTTTATATACTTTTAATAAAGTATATTTTTATGAAATTTTAAATTTGCTTAACTGGGGTTTTTTAAATTTTACGTTTGCCAAACTTCGGAGTGACTTAAGTCAATAGTGTGGCCGTCAAAAGAGCTTATTGTAAACAAAATTCTTAATAAGTGTGTTGCCATAGTGTTAAAATTACTTAACCCTTTCGACCCGACTTTCGAATGGCAATAGTGCAATAATATTTTTGGTTGCAGCATGTTATTTAAGTAACAACTAAGGTATTGGCGAATGAAAATATGAGAAATAATAATTGGGGGGCTGGGGGAGTGGTGGTAAACCATTGTACCAGTCGGGATGTTAAGTGGTACAAATGAGTACCAACCGTCCGATAAAATAAACTACATCAGAAAGAAGTAAAGCAAATAATATATAAAATTTTATTGAATTTTTACTGAAAAAGAGAAGTACGTATTAAAAATTATAAGAAATGTGTTTTTACATAAAAATCATATATGATATGAGGCAAAGCACATTTTGCAAAGTGGCACTTGGCATTCCTTGCAGATTGTCTTTGTGCGTGTTTGTTTCTTTTGAGCGCTGCAGTTTGTGCAACGACGTCGGGAAGTTCCTTCAACAGGAAGATGCATTGCCTTGCATCTTTTTCCGATTGAGATCATTATAAATAACCCAGGCATTCACGGCTGTCATCATTATCAAACGATAAAAAGTTTTCTTCCACCACTTATCCGATTTAGCACATTACAAACATGCATCCAACAATTGCTTTTATTTCACCAGCGTTGGTTTCCGTTATTTTTACTTTTTTGGTACTGGGTTGCTTGCTTTCAAAAATTTTGATACGTTCATTTGTACATTGGGCTATGTATATATAGGCTGATCTAGGTAATAACTTATTGAAAACATTAATTATAGACGAACGCTGAGGTATGTGATCTGCTATTTTGCAGCCACGAGAATTAAAAATAGTTTTGTTGGGTGCAAAGTACTCATCAGGAGTACTCCAAATAAAATTGGTATCGAATGCGCCAGGTTGTGAAACGAAGCCAATACTAGAGAGGCTCATTACTGCCTAAGACTTCATCGGCAGCCTCATTCACTTTATCTACTATGTCGTCTGCTCTATCTTCCCCATCATCGCTTTCGCTGGAGCTAGACACACCACTTTGCAAAAATTCCTCAGAGCTTCCTCCAGAAAAGTCCTCCAAGTCGCTAACGCTATCAGCTTCATCTTCCAAAATTTTTCTTATA
Organism: Bellardia pandia; assembly: GCA_916048285.2. NCBI lineage: Eukaryota > Metazoa > Arthropoda > Insecta > Diptera > Calliphoridae > Bellardia > Bellardia pandia. Next base: position 109,382,578 of record OU696532.1, read on the forward strand.
TCCTCTGGATCCATTTCTAAGCAAAGAAAAATTTTTTTCCGAAAAGGGGAATTACATTATTACCATATACCGGACGAATGGTACACATATGTACCATAATCTAAAATAACAATAAAACACATATATTTTTTATAAATACTTACATGCTGCAGTTATAAATACTTGCAAAAACTTAACTTCTTTTATATTTTGAATAATTTTGCAACTTTCACTGTAAATTTCACACAAAAACTTAACAATAACTAGATACACACTTCACTCTAGCTGCGTCGCGACTGACAAAAAATGACACAGCACATTTAAAAAACAAATTAAAATAACGGGACTTCTTAGAATGTATTCAACAAAGTTTGAAGATGATGTGGTACGTTTCACAACCATGAATCATTTCATTTACAACTTTTAGAGACGTTCAAAGTTTAGGTGGTACACATATGTACCATCCGGGTCGAAAGGGTTAAATCAACAAAACGTTGTTATTATTTAATTTGGAGACATTTTTTGGTTTTGTTACAGATATGTCACACTGGGCTATAAAGGGTTAAAAGGAATTTGCATTTATTTTTTGATGTTGTAATAATTTTAAAAACAAACAATAAAGTCTGTTTAATATAGTGTGTTTGAAAGCTCTGGTGTTAAGGCCGTCATAATTAATTTAACTTTTTGTTTTATAATTTTTTTTGTAAACTTTTTTTTACATGTCATTAAGTTGTCATCTTGACATGTGACAGTACCGGTAGTAAGTTTATGTTAATAGTTTATGTTTATATTAACGCTCACCCACTTTCATAAAAAAAGTTATTCAAACCATAAACGTTTATTACTGTTACTTAAAAAGTGCCAGTCTTAATGACGTTTAGGGTTTTTGTTAGTGTTATACTATGATGAGGTTTTGAATTTCAGTTGAAATTTTTAAATTTATGTTTTTTAATTGCAATAAGCAGGAGTTTATGTTACTATTGTGCTCAAGAATATTATTACAATGCTGGGTATGATTTTTTATTTTCTCACCACAGTTGTTCGATTTAAACAAAATTCCAAATTAGATTAGTTACCTGAAAAGAGAAGTTGTAAAAATATTTGTTAATAAAATGTGTACTGCAGATTATTTTTAAAAATTACTTAAATATAAAAAATACTGTTAATGCAGCATTTTCTATACATAAAACTGTTATACACAACATTGTCTAAAGTTAAAACTGTTATACACAATATTTTCTATAGAAAATAAAAAATAAAATTACACACAATAGTTTCTATAGAAAATAATGTTATACGCAATCTTTTCTATAGAAAATACTGTTATACACAAGATTTTCTATAGAAGAAACTGTTATACACAAGATTTTCTATAGAAAATACTGTTATACACGAAGAATTTCTATAGAAGAAACTGTTATAAACAAGATTTCGTATAGAAAATACTGTTATACACAAGATTTTCTATAGAAACTATAGACGAAACTGTTATATACAATATTTTCTGTATAAAATACTGTTATATTATTTATATTTTCTATAGAAGAAACTGTTATACAAAAACAATTCTACAGAAGCAACTGTTATACACAAGATTTCATATAGAAACTGCTGTTATACACAAAAATGTCTATAGAAGAAACTGTTATATACAATATTTTCTGTAGAAAATACTGTTGTTTCTATAAAAGAAACTGTTATACACAAGATTTCCTATAGAAAATACTGTTATACACAAGAATTTCTATAGAAAATACTGTTATATACAAGATTTCCTATAGAAAATACTGTTATACACAAGATTTTCTATAACAAATACTGTTATACACAAGATTTTCTATAGAAAATACTGTTATACACAAAGAATTTCTATAGAAGAAACTGTTATGCACAAGATTTCGTATAGAAAACACTGTTATACACAAGATTTTCTATACAAAATACTGTTAGATACAAGATTTTCTGTAGAAAATACTGTTTGATAGTTACCTAATTTTAAATGTGTAGAGAACGCTACTGATTTAATAAGGACAAGAACCAACCCAATTTCTATGACCACGGCCGGAATGATAGGTAGCAATGTCCCTTGAGAGTTTTGTTTTATTACACAGGTCCAACTGGGTCACAAGGAACACTTTGCTGATCACCTTGTTCAGATTAATCTGGACTTTCCGAATTATGTAGTCCGACCTAACAGAATTTTAAGGAGTACATGTGTGGAAACCAAATTTGTATGATCCTTTTTCTTAGCCACAACAGTGCTTACTTGTAAGCCTCTTAACGCCGTACCGATTACATACCCCTCAATGAGTAATACTCGTATATGTAGATTCTACATTGTACATTGTATAATATTATCCCTAACCACCTGAGACAAGCTCTTATTACTTCAACCCAATTTAAAATCATTTACTTATCTTCTCAATTTAAAAACTGTTTAATCTACTAACAACATTTTTACATTTTAATAGTTTCACTTTTTTTTTTAATTTCTTTGCACACAAACACTCAACATTCGATTGAAAATTAACTTGACATTTGGCTTTTGCGCTTAAAATGTGAAAATCATTTTGCGGAAATGCAACATGACAAGTTGGGCAGATGAAAACAACGTTTCTTAAAGCTAAATAGACCACCAAATTTATGAAAAGCCACATTAAACAAGAGTTCCTGGAAATAGTATTTTCTGTTTGCAACGCCTGACTAAATAAAGAAAGGTGAGATTAACAGTTTGTTTGGTATTTAATGGATTATGTTTAAGATTAAATTGCAATCAAGATTATGAAAGAAATTAGTTATTGTAAAGTTGTTTGTTGATAAAATGTTGAAGATAGATAATGAGGAAAATGTTATTTTTTAAGACAACATTAAAAACATTTTTAACTTTAAATGAGTGGCAATTATAATATAAGGAATACTTTTTAACTGAATAAATTTATATTAAAAATATATTAAAATCAAATTCTGCTACCTAGAAATTGTGATTTTATTTATAAAAACGGGGAACATATTAAAAACATTAAACAAATGTTAAATTTAATTTAAGATACCCCCTCTTGCATTGACCAAATCCCTATAAAAATTAACATGTTTTGACGCATACATCTAATCTTTATTTAGAAAATTGTCAAACCTCATGATGTGGTTTTGGTTTGAAAATGTTTGCTACATTTTGTTACGTTTGTTTTTTTTTCTAAACGAAAATAGTAACTTGTGCAAGTCTATTATGGCAAACAGTTGCGATTTGATTCGTGCAGTTCTTCGGTATTTTAATTTATATTTATTTATAATCTGTAAGCCTTTAAGGCCAAATAAATCACATAGTACAGTTCAATATTTTGACTCTCTACTCTAGTAATCTTCGCTCTATATCTTTGGGAACAATCGCCTAATCCAAACATCTGATACCATTGGATTTGGTACGGAAGGAGGAGGCAATTGCAAATACCTTTGGTCACTGAAAACATCTAATAATACGAGGGCGGTTCGGAAATTTCTTAGCCCAGCACACAAAGATAATAGTTAGTTTTTCAAAAACGTTTTTATTTTTCAATATAATCTCCTTCCTGCAACTTCAATACACTTAGTCCAACGCTTGTCTAGCAATTCTAGCCCTTGATACCTTTGAGGTAAAACGCTTGCCAGCTAGGAATTTTTTTAGGTTTGGCAACAGGTAAAAGTCACTGGGAGCTAAATCAGGATCAGGAATAAGGTGGGTGGTCAAGCAACCCTCCCTCGTATTGCTAAAAAACTTCACAAAAAAGGCATTCATGCATAATATCTATTGTAACGTTCTCCAAGTCCGTGTAGTGTCAGAAGAAATTGGCTTATCAACATTGTTTTTTTTTTTTTTTTTTTTTTTTTTTTTTTTTTATAATTAACAAACACAAACTGCGAAAACACCCAGAGTCTTTGGCGGGAATCGAACCCGCAACCCTCAGACTGATAGTCCGGCGCACTATCGCCTAGTCTATCGGGGCACCAGTACAGATATTTTGATTTTTACAAAAAAGGGTTCTTAACCATTATTAGCATAAAAGTTAACATTTAAGGTCTGTAGGATATAGTTTGGTTTTATAATACATACGCTGGACAACATACAACGCAACAGCTGCCATTTAGCGTAAAATTATTGAAGCTAAAGTTGAGAAATTGCACTTTACAATTTACGTCGTAAACATACTCTTTTGTAACTCTCTGATTGTATGCAATTATCAAATTGGCGGCAAGTGTGACAATGATAAATGTTATTTGAAATACAAATATGGGTTAATAAACTTGCGCTAGTGATAAATTACAAACATTTGAAAAAAAAAACATGGTAATTTACACTTTTTGCTCGCTTTGTATTTTCTTTAACTGCCGCAGACTATAATTGTAACTTTAAAATTAATATAAATAAGATGAAACAAATTGAGAAAAAGTACGACAACTATTTACACCTTCTCCTAAACCATTTTGAACTTCATGAAATAAGAGTGTACGTGATAAATAGCACAAGTACATTTAATGCAAACGAAATAATTGGAAGAAAAAAAACTCTGCAGTTGAGTTTGTGAGTTAGGTTAAATGGTTGGTAGGTAAGTTTGTATATTGTTATATTTTGGCCCAATGTTTGTATTAAATAAACTTGGCAATATTCAACAAAATACTAACACAATAAAATTTTTATTTAAAGTAAATATTTTATTTTTGGCCAGTCAACCAAGTGACGCGACTAGGCAAATGAATGAATGATCAGTTTATTGCTGTTGAACTCTGGCTTTAATAACGAAATAATTTTTGACTGTTTTTGTATGTATTTTACCACAACTACTCCACTAACACAACTTTATTATTGTTTTTTTTTTTTTAACAAATATTTGTAATAATTTTTATATGGTTTTGTAAAGAAGAAAGACAAACATTTTATTTAGAAAAAAAAAAAACATTGATTGAGAAATTATTTCAAACTGTTTTTATAAGCAGATTCGCTTGATTTTTTACATATAATATATTTTGGTTTTGTTTAAATTTTGTTAACATTTTATATTATATATGTATGAATTTTGCAGATATATTTTGTTTATTTATTTATTATTTATAATTTTTTTTTATTTAAATATTTTTATCACGTACATACGTTTCTTTAACAGATTTAATATAACATTTAAAATACCAATATGTTGAGCAAAGTTAATGTAATAAATTCATGCGAAAATACACTCAGGAAATCGATACATATTTAGTAATCGTCGTCTTTATGAATTTCGTTGAAAACTGTCATATATGAGTTGAGCTCAAATGTATCCTCTATATACCCTTCTCGTACATGCGTAGATCCTGTCTTGGGGGAGTCACAAAATGTGTCTAAGCTTAGATGACTACTTCGGCGATATCCCAGAAGAAATTGTTAAACTAATAAACTAATTCTGAATCTTATTTAGCATTGAGCCCATTATTGTCCCCACCATAATCCTCAAACAAACCCTATTCAATTGTAACACTAACTTGACAATTGCTAGCTCTAACTTAGGCCATATTGGTCCTGACAATACAGTCCATTATGGTATACCACGATCGATTAGCCCTATCCAGATTCTTTTTAGCCATCTCCCTATAGATGTGACAGATCGGTGATTTTACATCATTTACCTTCCCTTGCTGATAGTTTCTGTTTTAAATTTTCAAAATGTTTTTCCCATCCATCCATAGCTCTTAATTGTATTAACGATCCTTATAACTAAGCGTTACATTTAAAAATCATCATAAACCTCTCTAATTGCATTTTAACGTTATTGTGTTTTAGAGACTAAAATACAAAAAAAAAAATTAAAACACTTTTTAAAATTTTTAACAACCAATATAAATTTGCCGTAAGTAAGTTTGAAGTAAGTATTGTCTCATATTTTCCTAACATCCAACTAACTTTTAACTCAACATGAGTTTTAACAAAAAACCTTTATTTTAATAGCGTCAGTAAAATGTATTTAATATTTTCCTTAATAAAATCAAATGAAAAACTGTTTTCATCATTGCAAAGCCGTAAAAACTTGTAGAGAAAAAAGTGAAAAATGAAAATAAAAATTTTCAGTAAATAACAAGAGTTGAAGAAATACGTTAAGGGTAAAAGGTGATAACTAACAGAATTTTTCTTTAATTAATTGTTATGAAATTAAAAACCTTAAACTTTTTATATTATTTTCTTAAGTTCTCTTGAAATTTATTTTATTTAAATAAAATTTAGTTTAAGGCCTTTGCGCCATAAACCATTTCAGTGATTTATGCTTTATAACATTGTGTGCAAAAATTTTTAAGCCTTATGACTTTTTAAACTTTAACAAAATAAATAAAAAAACCTTTAACAAAATAAATAAAAAAAGTTAAGTGCACAATTTAAAAATAAAATGAACTTTTAAAGCTGTAATAATCATTTGAAACAGTAAATTGACATTTGGTTACTTTAACTATTTAATTTTTCTCACTTCATGGCCGATTTAATGTTTGAAACTGACATTACGAACTCATTTACTTATTAGTTTAGCAGCAAATTATATTTAATTAACGTCAAATGGTCAAGACTAAATGTGAATAAGTTTTACAAAGGTTGGGCCGTAAGTATGGCGCCTGTATAGTTTCAATATTTAAAAGGTTTATATTAACAGGTATTTCAAAAAGAGTTGTTAATTTATAAGCTCATTAGAATATTAAGTGCCTGTCCTTTCCTTCTTTCCTAAAGACAATTATCTAATCTATTAAAAGTGCGAAGACTGTCTTATACTAGAAGACATACGAGTATGTTTATATTCCCCTAATGCTAGGAACACAACATGGCACGAACGAAGAATTTTTGGTCGCGAATATTCGTCTCTAAAAATACAACAAATTTGTATGAAAATACACATAATACCGGCGTCGGCTGAATTCGTCTGAAATAGAGGCTATTTCTATTTCTTACGACGCACAGTGGCTCACAATTGTTTTTCATCTAAATGGAAAAAATCTCACGCATCCCTTAAAGAAAAGCGTGGGGCGCGTTGTTATGAAACAAAATGCTTAATTATTGAAAATTCGTAGCTTTAAACATGAGTGGTTGTGTTGCTTTCGCCCACGCTTTTTTTTTAAGGGATGTGTGAGATTTTTTCCATTTTGATTTAAAAGTTTATGTTGTGTGAAATGTTCTTATTTTTTGACTTTTAATCGATTTTTTTAGTATTCATATTTATTTTGTGTTCACAACTGATCAATATATTAAGGTAAAGAAAAGCGTTTCTTAAACATTTTTTTTTATTTATTTTTTACTTTTTAGTAACGAATAGCTTTAATTAATACATTACAATTTCCGTGCTAATTCCAGGTCTATTGTTTTCCTTAGTAAAGTAGGAAGGAAATATGATTAAGCGTATAAATCGGAATGAAAGGATGTTTATTAAACCGGGTCGACCGCATATGTCCAAAAAAAAAAATGTCCCAAAGTCTAACGCATCACTTTCAGACATTTAAGAAAAAATATTTTTTTTGCGTTCGGAACCCGTTAAAAACAGCCAAAATCGTTGTGTTTAAATGCTTTTATTTAGCTTCACTTCGGAAAATCAAATCTTGTAACGGATTTTATCCTGGTGAATGCCTGCAAAGTTTTATCCATTTGCATTGAGTAGAAGGCAGTCAAAAAATAATTTTAACAAAAAAAAAGAAAAAAAATCCCCCCCTAAATTGTATCCTGGCTACGCCCATGTATTCGTTTATTGCCATCGGGAGTATGATTGCCTACAAAGTTTTATCCATGTGCATTGAGTAAAAGGCAGTCAAAAAATCATTTTATCAAAAAAAAATTCCCCCCCCCCCTAGTTTTTATCCTGGTGAATGCCAGCAAAGTTTTATCCATTTGCATTGAGTAAAAGGCAGTCAAAAAAGCATTTTATAAAAACAAAAATTTGCCCCCCCCCACTAGATTTTATCCTGGCTACGCCCATCGTGACATCGGGAATATGTATGCCTGCAAAGTTTCATCCATTTGCATGAATGTAGATGAAAAGTATAAAAATGTGTAAAGAAAAAAGTAGATTAATGCTTTTTAACCATGATGTCATTCTTATAACCTAACCTAACCTAAAAGGGGTGGCTAGGTTAATTAATTTCCTTTTGAACTTGTAATTAGCGTAAAGTATTTTACCAACAAATATGGAAATACTAATTCGACATGTGCAAATCTACATTGTATGTGCAAAACTAAATGGCACGTCTAACAAAAAATGTTAATTAAATTCCATTATAACAATTTAACACTCCCTAAAATTAAATTTCATTATCCAACTGATTAGAGGCTTCTTTATTTCTTTCTTTCTTTCTAATAATTATGTAAATCAACAAAAATAATTTCACATCTTTAGACCTAAAAAAAACTAAAAGATGAACAGATTACAACATAAAGATAAAAACACACAGGTAACCAACAAAATACCAGCACTCATGCAGTCATACGAGTCCAAACACAATAACCTTGACACATTTCTGATTAACACAAACCTGACAGCAAACACTAACCAGTAACTCACATTTAGCTGCCAATAGAAGAAGTAGCAGTAAATAAACAAAATTAAATGAAATTTAACAAAATAAACTATATATAAATAAATAAATATTTGGCCAACAGCACAAATGATGACAAAATGTTAAAGACCAAAAAAACGTTTTTTTTTTTGAACAACAACAACAAGTTCAAAACTTACCACAAATTTATAAATAAAAATCATAAGTATGAGTATTTTATAGGTTTGATTTGGTCTACGTGCGTAAAGCATTTTTTAAACAAATACTCTAGCCTCCAACTGAACTCAATATCTTAACTTTTGTGACTGATATATACGTACTTGTATTTGTAATAGACCTGAATGATTATGCCAAGTTAGCATGCACATGTGAATGCAATTGGTAAACCCTCTACAATAATAAAATGGAATTTCAAATGAACTGACGAAACATATTTAATTTTGGAGGGTTTTTTCTTTAGCCAACAAACAATATTTGAACAGTATAAGACAAATTTTAGTGTTATCTCTTACAATTAATTAAATAATTCAAGCAGTAATGCAACGTATTAATTATTCCGTTCCGCAATCGGCATGCCGCAGGAATGACTTATTACATTTAACATATCGCTCGATATTTCTTTCCGCTTAGTCTTGCTTTCCGTGCGGAATTTATAATACCACCCAATAATAATTTCAAGAAATTTTAACAAATATATCAAAAAGCTTTGCAAGAACTCCATATAAAAGAGAATTTTGTTTGTTACAAACAAATTAGTTACTAAATTCTTAAAATTTCCTTTTAGCTTTTCAATAATTATTTTAATGTTAATTTTACCTAAATAAAAAAATAAAATTTTTTTTGGACAAAGTTTTTTTCATATGAATATTTTCTCTCTCTCGCTCTCTTAAAAAGAGAGACGTCAACTTCATATGAAAAAAAATTTCTCCGAAAAAAAATTTGTTTAGGAACTAATAGGTGAATCCACCTTAAGAGTGTTTAGGTAAAATAAACATTATTAAAAAGCTAAAAGCAAGTTTTTTTTATATGAATATTTTCTCTCTCTCTTAAAAAGAGGGATATGAAAAAAATTTTGTCCGAATAAAAATTTTTTTAGGAACGAATGTGTGAATCCACCTTTAAAGTCTGATCCAGTAAAACTGATAAAACGTTTGCATAGAAAATTTATAAAGAATTCACTCAGTTTTTAAATATTTCTGGAGTAATTTTCTTACAAATTTTATTAACAAACATGTTATAAATTTTACTGACTCAAACCTTTTAAATACAATAATTAAATTCCAATAAAAACATTTAGAATTTTACGTTACAAATCTTTACATTTATTATTCTTGGGATTTAGATTTCTAAAACAAATGAAATATTTCTTATCGACAACTTTTCCCATAAAGTTTAATGGTTTCCAAAATGTAAAATTCGTTAACCTTTAATGTACTATTTGTCTAAATCAGGGCCCTAATCCACAAATAGTTTTCAACTTTTCACTTCCCACTTATCAAATTGCATTCTTTTGCCAAGAGTAAGGTGTTTCTGCTAAACACATTCTTTATAAATTTCTTTATAAGGAAATTTTTCCACATACTTTGCTCTCTTTGTTTAGAAATTGCGCTCTTTGTAAAGTCTTTGTGTCCTACTGCAAAGTGAGTGTGCAAAGTGCAACACAAATTATTTAATCATTTTTGCATTTCTGTCTTATCACTTTTCATGAGCTGCAAATTAATTATTAAAGAAAAAAAAGATATTTCTTTGGCTTTTTTTCAAATCAATAAAGTAAGTATTTTTTACAAAATTATTAGCGCAATTCACAATATTGTGCAAATGATATTGCATCATTGCATTTGCAAAAAGGTTTAGCATATTTTTGTTCTAAACTAACAAAATATACAGCAAGAGCAAAAATATTCTAAACCTTTTTACAAATGCAATGCTGCAATACCATTTGCACAAGATTGTGAATTGCGCTATTGTAAATATTTAAAACATATTAAAGTTTACATTTCATTTAATTTAGACTCTAGAATCTTTTTTTCAGAATGCCAAAACTATTTTCAATTATGTGCCGTGTTTTTTGTGGCAACGATTGTAAAAAAACATCTATTATAACATCGACAATTCTGTGGATGGTTCTGCAAACTGTTGATTTTGCACTACAGGGTACTGGCAACCATTTCCAACAGTTGATTTTCAACCGACAAAGCATGACTGCGCTGTGTATTGTGCTCTAATTTTTCTTTATACTCGTACATATGTATATTTGTCTAATTATTTTATGAAATCAGCTTGGATTTGCTTTCAACGGAAAAGCCCTTTAAAATTAAAGTTTTTTTTTTTTTTTTTTTTTGATATTTTCTATTAGTTAGGCTTAAGTTCATTGAATTTAATTTTCATTAAATTGAAGAAGGAATTGTTTAACAACTTGAAAAAATTTTTATTTTTGATAATTTTTCTGACTAGGATTCGAACCTGGGTTGTTGGTTGAATTTACATATATGTTTCGAGAAACACCACTTTCTCTCATCAGAATTCTTTACGTTCTGACCCTTGCACCACTACGGTGTCTGCTAGTCAACAGACAACATCAATCCTTTAACCAGTGACTGGTGGTTCGAAGTTTTCTGTAATTATCATTTTTTTTATTAATTTCTATTTAAGTTGTTGTTTTTCCTTTTCTTCAGTTTTTTCTTTCGTATTCATGTCGAGACTTCGTCTCGTAAATTCAACCAACAACCCAGGTTCGAATCCTAGTCAGAAAAATTATCAAAAATAAAAATTTTTTCAAGTTGTTAAACAATTCCTTCTTCAGTAAAAATAATTTAATGAAAATTAAATTCAATGAACTTAAGCCTAACTAATAGAAAATATCAAAAATTTAAATATTAACAGTTCAACAAAATACTACTAATTTTTTTTTTATATAATTAACAAACACAAACTACGAAGCTTTTCGGCTTATCTGCAGAAAACACTTAAAATTAATTCGGTCTCTATAATTTCTCGTCTTTTAGACTCATGTCTTAACATATTAAATAGTAAAGCTTACTGGTTATAACAATATAAATTTGTAAAGCGTTCGTTTAGCTTGCAAATTTTTGATAAACTTTTCAAAATTTGCTTTGCAAAAAGAAAATTTACAGTTTTTGTGGAACGAATCAACATATGTATTAATTTGCAAAGTCTTTACAATATTAACTTTCCACTTTGCACAAGAGAACGTATTGCAAAGAGAATATAAAAATTGCAAAAACTTTGCAAATCACAGTTATCAATTTCAACTCATTATAAAGTTTTGCAAATTGGCGAAAAATTGCCTAAGTGGAAAGGGGAAAAGTTGAAAACTTGTTTTGTGGAATAGAGCCCAGATAAGTTATTGATTTAGTATAGAAAGAGAATATTAGAATTCTACATGACATAAAATTTTGTCCTGGACGAAAACGCGAGAGATTCTCTTTGAGCAAATGGGAAGAGGTTCCTGGTAATTTGTTTGCAGATAATGAAAATGATGGTTTGATTGGAGTAACACTTTTATCATGCAAACAATGAATTCAGGGGGCATAAATCATCTATTGGAAACTACCTTTAAAAATTGGAATACGTTAAGTAACTGGTTTGGTTAATACCTACAATTGCTTTCCACTTTCTCCACATGCAATAACCAAATGATAATGCAGAATGTGTGTGAAGATAAATTTAAATTTAACTAGCACAGACAAAAACCGCAATTTTTAGCCAAGCTCATTTTCCACTTAACAGAGCACTGTTATTCACTTAACAGTCATCTGGAGAGGATTTTTGACCATTGTGGAAATTAGGAAAAGGGCTCGGGTATGACACTATATGGAAATGGTGGTCCTATGGTCCTCTCCAGATTTATTTTTGCATAAAACACAAATTTACTGGAATCCCAAAATTATTTCAGATACCCCACTATCATAGTTCCATTCAGCGGTCTTTTTCCATACCATATCCATTTCTTAATAACTATTCTTTTCGTATTTTGAAATCATTTTAGACATTTTATATAAAGATTTGTGTATCAGAATTCAAGTATGATGACTGTTAAATGAATAACAGTGCTCTGTTAAGTGCAAAATGAGCTTGGCTAAAAATTGCGGTTTTTGTCTGTGCTAGTTAAATTTAAATTTATCTTCACACACATTAATGCAGATAGTGTTCAATAGTGCTACATTTAATGACTAATTATTACTTGGGAAGGAAATACTGCCTGCTGCTCAAAAGCTTTCGATAAAATTTGGAACTTAATTAAGCTTTGTGGTTGCAAGGAATACATAATTTTCCCAAATTTAAATTTTAGGTTTGACAGTTGGGCTGTTAGCATAAAATCACAGTTACTTTTTTTTAATTAATACATAATTTTATTTCTCATGCTATTAAACATAAATTTATGTCTCATTTAATTTAATGAAGAGAAGAAAAAGTGGTTACGACTTGAGTATATTTACAGACAAACGTAATAATTATAATTAGTGTAATATAAATATTCATCAAACAAATAAACCAAATAATCACTCACAATATGATGATAAAAACAACATTTAAGGTTTTGAGAAAAAAACATAAAAATTACAACATTTTAGTTTCTTAGTTTAGTTAATAAAACTTTACTTTTGGCAAAAGAAAATTTTCCTACAATTGACTATTCGAGGGAAAGCATCTTTGTGTAGTTTTCCTGTTGAGTTGTTTTGGTTTTTTTGGACTTTTTATCAGATTTATTAAAATTTATTCGTTAGTGCAATTGCTTGTGCGTTTGCCGAGTTCAGTTTTAGTGATGTGAACATTTTCAAAGTTTTCGTTTTTTTTTTTTCTTTGAAAGACGTTATAAGTTTCAAAATCTGTTTGTTATGGAGACGTTAAATAAGATGACATGGATTGTGCTTGTAGTGCAATACTCTTTACCTTTGTTAGTGGCATGTAAATATTTGATTTTGTAATAGAAAAAGTGGGGGGAAAAAATAGCTACAAGTTACAAGGGGTGCATTTACTACGAATGTTTGTTTACTAGTTGGCAGCATTTATACAAGATGCAAAGTATATTTGTGTTATTAATTTAAGAAAAAAAAATTTTGTGCAAAATATTGGTAAATATTTTTAGTTTGTTGTAACCTGATGTGATGACTAAATCGGAGATATCAAATGTAATCAATAAAAGGGAAATGCGTATAAATGTTAAATCAGCTTGTAAATAGTTTTTCAACTAATGTGAATTTTTATGTGATTTGAATTCAAGCAAACATTGTGAGCAACTTTGAAAATTGAGTAATTTTCGAAATAATTGAAGAAGGCTGATGTTCCCCTTAAACTTAACTTATGTATATATTAATATTTATTTTATCAAACTTTGTTATTCTAGACTTTAGATAATTTATACAAAAAAAAAAACTTAAAAACATTTTATTGAACAGGCAACTGTTTCCTGGTATAAAATTTTTGTTTGCACAATTTCCAGTTTACACCTACAAAATTCACTGCTCAGTTTTCCTCACTCCCTCCTAGTCAAATAATTAAAAATGTTTGCTCAGACATCATTTTGTGAATGTAAATGCAATTCAAACATGTTGGCTGCTGGCAATTAATATATTTTGCAAGATTTTTCAAAACAAAAAATAGCAGTTTTTCAACTCATTTGAACTTTATTTTGTACAATGTACATGTCTTTTGAATATTTTTGAAGTTTCCTTGAAACTAAAGACGATCAGAATACGCATTATATTGGCATATTAGTGTGCCAAGCAATTAGTTTTTCTGTACATTGTTTGAAATTGCTAATTGGAGAAATTAACTTCTCTTTTGCAGAATAGAAATTTACATGAACTTGAGCTCTAATAAATTATTTTATATACATAACATTTATTATGAAAATTTTATGCTGAAAATAATTGGTTACGATCAATGGCCTATTGACAATCAGTTGAAACTTAAATTTCATTGGCTCATAATTTCAATATTTATTTAAACAGTTTTAAGTATCAACTCGAAATAAATAATTATTTTGTTCATGCATTCATTCAATTGCTTTGTTTCAATTGTCAACTGATTATTTGGAATTATTTTCGGTTTTTATTTTATGCAACGAAAATTATGGGGATTTATTTTAACTTTAAAAACGTATTAAAGAAGACAAGAAAAAACACTTTTGTATGGTTTAATGTATCCGATGATGATTGTTTCAATTTCTTATTTAACCGGTTCTTTGTAAACGACCTTGTCTTGTAAGCAGCTTCAACCAGCCAATTGTTAATGCAGCTGGAGCTTTATAATTGTTGCATTGATTTATTATTTAGGTCAAGGTCTTTACACTTTAACAGGAAATTAAGTTGATTTCTTGAAACTGTATTATAGCAACAGTTTGTATGATTATATCAATTGTCAGACATAAAACTAAATTAATTGAAAATGTTATTTGTTATGTTTTCAACAAAACCACTTTAAGTCACAAAAATCAAGCATTAACAAAAACCCCTTTTATTTGCAATAACATTTTCTGCAAATTCACATTAATTTTCTGCTGCAATGTGGTCATGCCAGAAATTCAAATTATTAGAAAAAAATAAAGAAAACCTAGAAAAAATTCTGTACAATTTAGGTTTAAAAAAGAAACGTAGTAAAAGTGTTTTATAGGGCAGTACCAGGGCAAACACACAAATAAATGATTATTGAAATAGACTTTAAACTTTTTTAAATATAAATATCCTACAATAAGTTTAGCCAATTTAAAACTTAAACTAGGGTAAAAACTTTCACAAGTCTGGTTTCGGAAGTCATGTAGAAGAGATATTAACTAGTCTTCATCTAATGCCAGTTTTTTAGGACAAGAACGAAACCTCTGCTGTTATATTCTTTATGATAACTAGACAGTAAAATCAGGGCTAAGGCTCGGTTAAACTACCAAACATTGTTCATATAAAATCCGACTGCATAATGTTTTTAAAAAAACCTGGAGGCAGCTTAATTATTTAGCGCATTTGATCATTAAGCATGAGTTGGTATTTATAGCCCGGGTTCAATTCCCAGCCGCTGCCACTCAAACAACATCTGTTTCTGATAATTATTAGTTTTCTTTCTATCCATCATAACTAATATTTATCACAGCGCTCTCCTTGGTGGGTATAGCATTCAAAACGCCACCGAAGTAAAATAATTAAAGAAAGGCTACAAAATCAAGCTTTAACATTAATGCGCCTACTCACCACAAGAGGCGCTGCAATGATGCACTAAAACCATTATGTCATGCGCAATTGCAGAGTTGTGATATAAAAAAAGCTTTCTTCTTTCCCCACCTTTACTTCTTCAATCTATCCCCTTTCCAAAGAAAGTAACGCAATTATATATTAAAAAAAGCTCCTGTCGAAGAAACTGCAGAAAGACAAAGGATTTACTAAAATGTTCTGGCCTTTTTTTCGTTTGTCCTCACTCCTTCCACACTCTTCAATACAATTTTATCAATTGATTGCTATCAACGAAATTAGATCAACGTAATAGAAAAATATACAAAACCCCTAATTTGTCTTAGCTGTGTGGCCAATTAAACAATATTAAGCTATTGTCAAAGGAAAGTTTTTGCAGTGCTTGACAATAAATAAACGTAAGCTTTTTGGAAGAGCAAAGCAGGTGGAAATATTGTGCAACAGTTAAGGCAGGCAAGCCTTTAGAACAAAAAAAAACACAAATTTGTATAAGAGAAAATTAATTTCAAATTCTTCTTTTAGTTTTTCTGAAGTATTAATAAATGAGCAACAGTTTGTGTTTTAAAATTATTGAAACGCTTTACTTGCTACATAAATATTTAAACATATATGCGAACGGATTTTTTGTAAACAATGTTTTAGGCCTTCTTTCATAACTGTTATGTTTAAGCATTAATGTTATTTGCAAATTTCTAAAATTATTAACATGATTATTATAGCAAACTAAATTAATAATAATTATTATAATTAAAAAAAAAATTATATAGAAAATACACTCACACACCTTAATACTATTTGTATGAAGAAATATTATTAAACAATTGAAAAGGTACAAACTAAACCAAAGAAAAAATTCACAAAAAAGCAGGCTTTTTTGTCTGCGATTAAGAAATACCGCCAAAAGCCATAAATAAAACACACAGCACACAAGTTCCCAGCCAACATGTATGAGTTGAGTTGCAAACTTAAACAATGCAGGTAAATACAACATAGTAACTGGGGGTTTGTTTGTGTTGTGTCTTTTGTAGTTTTGCTAAGCTAGTTTCACAAAGATGCTTGGCGGTATAAAACAGTTTTAAGCGGGACGGCTTTAAGAAAACACGGTTTAATTTTATGAGAAAGAGGAAAAATATAAAAAAAAATTTGAATAAAATCAAGAAATTTAAAAAAAAATATTTATAAAAAAACAAAATTACTAAAAATTTACTAAAATTTAACAAATATTTAAGAGAAATCTTAAAACAAATTGCTAAAATAAAAAGTAATTATAACTTTACTGTTTTGACACACTTACTGCTTATTATAATTACTGTGTGAGTTTCGTCTGCTGCATTGTTTAAGTTAAACAAAAACGTGTTGCAATCAACATGTTGCTTGCTATTTTCACAAATAAATATTAAATTTACAAATCCTCTATTTAACACAAATGTGTCTTTTCATTTACTTTAAGTAAATTTAAAGAAAAAATAGTTACAACTTTTAAGCAGTGAATTAGTGCGTTTTGCAATTTTTTGGTCTACTGCATTTAAACCACAGAAATAAATAAAAACAAATAAAAAACTAAAAGTAAAATCTAAATTTCTAGTCACTTATTATAGAAGTTTTATAAAGAAATTATAGAATTAGTAAAACTTTAAACAATTTACAAAAACGTGTTCATCATTATTTGTTATTAACATTTACTTTATCATTGTTGACTCTTGTAAAAAAAAAAACACCAAGAAGCAATCCTGTTTTAAACGCTAGAAAAACAAGCAAACAACTTGTGGTATTTGCAGAGTTGTTATTGATTGCTGTTGCTATTACCTGCTGCTGGTTTAGAAAAATGTGTCAACAACATTGAGTGCAAGTGCAAATGCATTAAAGTAAGTTAATTATTAAAACGAAGAATGGTATTTATAAATAGAATCATTAAGTTAAGCTGGATGCACCCATTTGTTCCAAACAAAATATTTGTGGATTCATCCACTTATTACGAATAAAGTTTTTGTTTGGACAAAGTTTTTTTCATATGAATATTTTCTCTCAAATTTCATATAAAAAAAAAATAGGCGAATTCACCTTTATTGCAATGTATTGCAAAAATGTTGTTAAAATTATAATCTAACAATAAGTGGAGATTTGTGAAATCTTTAATGAAATTTATAAATTCTGCAAATCAAAAGACTTAAGACACATACACACACAATACGGATACAACACCAAAGACTTGTAAAACAAACTTCTTTCTGTGTCAATTAACCCTTAAGCGAACACTAGGGCCTGATCAGGCATTTTTGAACATTAACTTTTTATGAATTCCTCAATAAAAGTGTTTTGTACAAAAAAAATTACGAAAAAAAACTTGAAATTTTTTATCTCTAGGCGTGTGAATTACTCTCAACATGTTTGTAACACCAGGACCCAGCCAGGCGCTATTATGTAGAAAATGCAGCAAATAAAATCGAAACAAAAGAGAAAGAGATTAAACCGATAAAAAGCAGAATCAATGTGCTTGAACGTTTCAGAAATTTGCTTTTTTTTTATTGTTGTGTTGGCAGTTAACAAGTGTTAATAGTGTTACAATGAGTACTAAATGAGCCAAAATCTTTGAAACAGTTTCAAAATCTCACCCTAATTATGACAGATTGGCAAAGGCAATTGCCAATGATATAGAAAACGAAATTCAGAATGAGGTTGATGGAAATGAAGACAATGCTTCTGATATTGGAAACGAGTTAGAAATTGATAACGAAATTGAAGATTTTTAATTTAAAGCCATACAAATTATAAAAAGTTCCAGCTAGGCCCTGGGGTTAGCTTATGTGAACACAATTTGGTGTTTGCTTAAGGGTTAAACTAGAGATGGAATTCTTTTTTAAATTTAATGAACATTTTCTCATCAGCTAGCGAAGTTATAAGGAGTTATTTTCTCCAATTCTATTTATTTTTTAGCCGAAAGTTATACTGACAGTTAAAACTATTGCTGTATGAAAAAACATTTTAGCAGATAGTGTAACTATAGGTTAAACAATAACTAGTTTTGCTGAAAACGAGGTTGTGTATGTTTTCTATTCAGTGTTCCTTTAGAACAAAAATCAAATTAAATCCTGCTTTAACATTCCTAACATGAAACGAAATAAAGTCAAACTGAAAAGTATTTAAATATATAAACAAATTTTTAAACTTAAAATTCGAATTGAAGGTTATTTGAGTGCTTGCGGAATTAATAGTATTTATATTATTTAATCGTCTGTTCACATAAAATCCGAACGCGTAACAAAAATAGCAATTGAATATTTTGGAATACCTCAAATTGTTATCTTAGAATTTATGTTGATGGTTCACATTAATAACAGACATTTCGTTACAACCTCACAACTTAATGTCAAGAAATGATCGTACAGTAGCACTCTGCTTTAACTTGCTCTTGATAATACCCTAATATTGTTCAATTGGCCAGAGCTGGAGGCTATTAGAGGCGTTTATATAAAATCAACACCACATATTCTTAAAATTTTTACACGGTCTTTTGACATGGTTTAAAAATAAACAAATTTTAAAATTTTAATATCTGGACAAACATATTAGACAAAGCAATACTTCTTGCAAAGATAAAGGCAGTAGTAATACAGAATGAATAGAACAAAATTGATATGTCTAAAAGATTCTCAGCTATGATAAAGGCAAAAGATCCACAAACAAAATAATAAATACAATGTTTTATATAATTTTAATCTGCCTTTACATATCTACTAATTTTTGAATTACAAAAACAATTCGTATAAATTTCTCAATGTTATTTGCAAAATATTTCCCTTAATTCGATAAACAATAATAATAATAATAAACTTACCTCATCTTTAGAATTATATATTGTATATAAGTAAAGGAAATGAATAATTTACCTGAAAAGAAAAAAAATAAATGTTGATTTATTCTGAAATATTAATAACAATAAATTTGTTTGCAGCTATGGACAACTAATTGGCAACGCTTGGCAAACCATAAAAGTAACATTCAAAACATGTTTGTTTGAAACACTTTTCTAGGGTGCCCCGATAGACTAGGCGATAGAGTGCCGGGCTATCAGTCAAAGGGTTGCGGGTTCGATTCCCGCCAACGACTCTGGGTAGACGAGTAAGACATATGTAGACCAGTCAGACATATATAGACCAGTCAGACATATGTAAACTAGTCAGACATTTGGTAGAGAATCTAAGGCATCGCAATGGACCATATTGGTCTCTGGGTGAGGGTGTGAGGTGACTCACACCAGCCTTCCTACCTAACCTAACCTAACACTTTTCTATATATTTGCTCATTTTTCTCATATTTTAGTAGATTAAAAAGTTATCATACACGCAGAGAAAAAACATGGTTGTGGCAAACATAATCTAAGAGCCAAATATTATGATAAGATTTATGATTAAAGTCAAAACATATTATGATGAATATTTGTATCACAATATATTATATTATGATCAATTATTATCGTAATATTTCATTATAATATTGTCTTTTATTAATCATAATTTGATGTTATAACATCATATTCAGGTATGTGATGGAAAACGATAACGATAACGATAACGAGTGAGTTTTAGAAGTTAATTTTTTCGTAATATTTCTGTATTAAAACAATTTTATGCCACAAAATATAAAGATAATTTGCTATTAAAGAGAATCTTAAAACAAAAATTTTAAAAATTTAATTATAAATACTTTAAAATGGACTTCAAAAGCTCACTCGTTATCGTTATCGTTTTCCATCACATACCTGATTGTAACTAACGTGACGAATCATACCGTTTTTGACGGGATTGTTCCGTTTTTTGAAACTTCATCCCGCCTAGTTTTTATAGCCCGTTTTGCAAACCAAAATCCCACATTTTATGTTTCGGTTTTTGCTTATCTTTAAAAACTATGTTAAAATTTTAACTTTTTTTAACATTTGAATTAAATTTGCTTTATTTTCCTATCACTGACATTATTGAAAATTGCATTTTTTACAGTAGCACATTTTTTTCTTCTTACACACAGTTTTAGAGCATCATATATTGGTTCCAAACTTTCACTGTATAATCGAAAATATTGTTGTTTAAGTGTTAAAATAAATTGCTCCTTGGGCAGGAGTACAGCTATTGCCTAATCCTGTTTCAGTCTTAAAAATAATGATATAAGTATATTAAATTTCTTATACATTAAATTAAACCTAATATTTTCGAAAATTATCAAAAAAATTTAACAAAATAACATTAAAAATATGTTTTTAATAATAATCGCACGTTTCCAATTAGTTGTCTCAGCTTTATAATAATTTAACTAAATTGAAAAGAGAACAAAACGCATTGCATTTTTTAATAAAAAGAGTAATTAATACAAGTGTTTTGAAGAGAAACCCTAAAAGTAAATTTTAATTTTTTTAATAAATAAATTTTTTTAAGCAGTAATATGAAACTAGCATTAACAATTAGTTGTCAACAGCTGTATGTTTTATGTTCTAGAATCATGAATACACAACTTTATACAGCATGTAGCATGTAGTTTTCTATTATACTCCGAATTGAAGTTCAAAGTTAAATGAACTTGTAAAATCAACAAATAACACCATCAACCACATGCTGAAATAAACATTTATATTATGTGAAAAACTTAATAATATAATTTGAAAATTAAATTGAGTATGAAGTCTAAACAACCAAAAGAGTTTTAAAATTAAATCTTGTTAAAATAAGCAAAAACAAACAAATGACAAATAAGTGTCAGTTGAGTGCTTGATATTTATTATAATGATGTTGTTTGATAACTATATAAGACAAAAAACTATGTTTAGATACTTTTAAAGAATACAGCCTTTTCATATTATATTTATCATAGATTACTTTATGTTAGAGTTTTACTTGTTGAAAATGTTTTCAAATTTTCTTTTTATATTTCATTTAATACTTGTTGTTCGATAAAAACAAACAAGTGACATCACAACAGGAAATTAAATTAATATACGTAAACATTTGTCTATTCCTTTTTGTGTCAGTCATAAAAATCTGTTATACTCTCATTACTAAGCCATCGTTTTGTGCACACAACAACAAAACATCTGCAAAATGACGTACACAAATTTGTTCATGTTTTTCTGAATTTACATTGTTTTTTTTTTTTGTCGATTGAAAACAACATTTGAAGGCAGTCTTTCACACTCTTCAATTCTGACTGACGATTCAGGTCTGGAGGAAAACATTACGAGTGTCATACGCCAGTTACCAGTCGAAATGCTCGAACGCGTCATCGAAAATTGGACTCAACGGATAGACCATCTGCGACGTAGCAATTGCCAACATTTGATAGCCATAATCTTCAAAAAATAAATGCCAAATAATGTTCTTTCAAATGATAATAAACACTCCCCATTAAATTGTAATTTTCTGTGTCTTTTTCTTTAAAAAAGTAATGAACCTCGAAATGGATCACGCTTTATATGGGATTTCCATGTGAGACGACAATCGAGTTGTAGAACGAGATATTTAAATTGGGTTTATTGTGTTACTGCTTGATTGTTGATATAAATAGGAGAGAATAAAAGTTATGTGTATGCATTTCTGTTCAATAACTTTTATCCTCCATTGCTTTAACCAGTTTTCTAATTCAAATAGGAGTGTTTTTATGAACGTTTAAAATAACAATATCATCAGCAAGTGTTGATGTGTGAGTACGTTTGTTTGTTGGCATATAAGTTGTATATATCAAGTGTAGGAAAGGTCCTAAAATACTTCCTTGGCATACTCCTGTTTCAATAGTCTGTGCGTTATTTAAAAAGTATCCTTCTTTAAGCTTAAATATGTGACCAGTTAAGTTAGCTTTCTAATAGCTTGTGTGTGTTATCCGTATAGACAATAAGTTTAATTTGTATGTATATTAAACCATCATGCCACACTTTATGAAAGGCTTGGGAAATGTTGTTGAAAAAAACAAAACAATATTTTTTTCTTACGTTTGTTTTCTTTGAAATTCAATTTGATGTTTCGGAATACAATTGTTTTTAATTAAAATCGGGTATAACTTGTTTTTGAAAAGCTTCTATATACTCGGACAATAGACTGAAGGGTCTATATGATACGACTTTTATGTGATCTTTCCTGGCTTAGCTATCATTTTCACATTTTATTATCAAACGTCAGTTCAAGTGATTTCAAGTATCTAGATGGTGATCATAGTTTTTCCATAAAACCTATACATCTATTTTATTAGCTATTGACTTAATTTGTGTAAAAAAAAGTTAAGTTTTGCTTGGGAGCAGTGATTGTTTTCATAAGTGTCTTAAGGCACTCTTCGGCACCGTTGCAGTTTCTTCCCTTTAATGCTTAACCATGCCTCACTCAAGGCACTCATCACAAAAGTGCTAATGTAACTGGTTCTTTATACCAAAAGCTTATTTAACAGTTGCTAAAAAACGTTCAAAGACTTTGAAAGCTTTTGAAAGCTCGATATATTTTGCTACACTTTTTTCTAACTAAGTGTATTTTCAAAGCGCTTGAGTTACCAGAATTTAGGAAATCCATTGCTGCTGGACTAGTTGCATAACAAGAAAACCAGTCAATAGGTCGCACAAGCGTTAGCTCGAGTAGTACATCCTTAGTAAATTCACCACAACCCATTCTCCCAGTTGCGGATATACGCTATGATAGCATTAATCAATGGAGCAAGCATTGTTTTTTTTTTTTATTATCATAATCACAAATAATTTATTTTTTACATTTATTTGCAACTAATGTAAAGTATTTGCAAAAAATCAAATCAAAAAAATTGACTACATTTTATCAATAAAAACCAAAGAGTGTCTTGAGGCACTCATTAACCTTTTCCCACCTACCTAGTAAACCATAAATTGTAGTAACTTGGCAATGGTTTTTTTTTCAAATTTATTAAAAACAAGTTATTTAAAAACATGTTGGCCTTTATTTTAGAATTAGAGCATTAGAGGGATAATATTATTCAATTATTTTCATCCTAGATTATTTTAGTGTTATAATTTATTTGTTTCAGATGTATTTATTTCTTTGAACATATTTTATTTCATGTATTACATGATTATTATTTTCATGGATTTATTTTTTCGTTACAAAGTGTATCAGATTTATTTGATTGTTTGCTTTTGTTATGAATAAAATATTAGTCTATAATTTTGGCTTAATTTAATATAAGCTACAAAACAATATTATGCAGAAAAAAAACATACAAATCGTATCATGTGTTTATGATATCATGTTTGATGTTTGAATTGTAATATGCTGTATTTTAAACTATGAATAGTAAAGCACTCAGAGGAAAATGTTGGGTATGTAATCAATAAATTAAACACACTGCAAACTATTTGAACCTCTGGTCAAGCAACCATTTACTGCGGGTGTCCTTTACCATTCGCTAGTACAATCATTAGTAGAAGATTTCATAATTCGTTAATAAATCAGTTTTTTGAAGCCTTTCCCTTCAGTGTAGCAAGTTTTTAGCCTATCACCAACATTTTGCCACGGGTGTATGTTAATTTTACTATTAAACAAACATTTATGTTGTATATATGTACGAGACTACACATGACTACGAACGGTGATTCAGACACATTTTCCTTTAAAATTATTACAATTACAGCATAAATTACTGAAATAGCAATTGAAAAATAAACCTTTTCCTCCATATACATTCAATGATTTCTGTTAAATTCAACTGTTAAAAAAAATCAAAATTTATTATTATAAAGCAAAATAAAATTCAAAAGAAATTTGCTATAATTTACAAATCAACAATTGATGATTTATTTTTTCTGCTATTAATAAACAAGAGTAGTTTTCCTTTAAAATAAACTAAATATTTCAAGTATGCGCGTTAAAAATGTATGAAAGAAAGACCAGAGAAATATTTTGTAACAATTATTTAATGTTGTTTTACTTTTAACTTTATTAAACTTTATATAGCATGACCATTAAATATTAACGAATTAAATAGTGTTTTATGTGGTTAATATGATTACTAATAATTTCTTAACTAATTAAATACAAAATACAGTAATGTGCTTTGTGCTTTTATTATTTGTTTAAAGTAAGAGTGAACATTTGAAAGCAAACATTAAGCTGATTTCACAAGAATTAATTGAAAAAATGTAATAAAGAAAAGTACCTTGTATTATAAAATAAGTAATTAAATTTGGCAAAAAAAAAGGCATACAAAAGTAAAAATTAAAGTGCCAGTTTCCCAGTGAAAAAGTAACTGGCACAGAACTAGTTATGTAACTGGATTATATGAATAAAAGAGATCTGAGATTTTAATATGGAAAGTGACACCTTTTCGACATTTTTTGACTAACCCAAACGAGCTTGCTTCGTTTAGTTTAGTTACTTGTTGAGATACTGCACGCAGAAAAAAATATAGTTGTACATGTTTACCACAACAATGTCAACATTTTTACAAGTTTTCTTTTTGACAATATTATGGTGACTGCAATTATTTAAATGATTGTGCTCACCATAATATGGATAAGTTACAATTCATATGATTACTATAATCATATATATAATCGTGGTAACTGTGTATATATTTGTGGCAATCATGTTGATAATTATGCTAGAAAACAACATAATATGATATAATCTTTTATCATAAAACTAATCATCACAAACATTATATAATTACTATAACTATCTATATAGATGATTATTATAATCGTGTGAATCTGTTTGCCGCAATCATATATATTAAAATTAAATTTTTTAATTTCCCAATTAATATTTATAATTTGTATTGATAAATTTTCCATTTCTTACTAAAACTTGGGTTCGTCCCATTTTCACCAGTTACGGCTCCAGTTCATTTAAATCAATTGCTACAAATGTTGGGCACCAACAAAACAATAATACCCATGAAATGTGAATCTAAGGCCGCGTTTTCACTATGTTTTCAGTATGTCATTTTTGTTGTCAAATTATCCAAATTGTTGGCAATTGTATGAAAACGGGTTGTCATATGGCGTCATCTATGTTTGCAATCATCGATGTTTGCATAGATGACGCCATATAACAACCCGTTTTCATACAATTGCCAACAATTTAAACAATTTGACAACAAAAATGGCATGGTGAAAACCAAGCATAATATTTAACCTGTTCTCTATCTTAATTAGAAAATTCACACAAGCTTGAAAAGAAACAATTTTAATTTGAATATTAGGATGTCAACTTTCTTCAAATTTTGAATTGTTGACTTTGCTAATTTATGCAAATAAGACTTTTAACCTTTAATTTTATTTTGAAATAAAACAAATTTGTTTGAAGCCAAGAATGAATCAAGTTAATTTTGGATAAGCTGTTCTAAAGTGAAATGTATCGCAAAGACATCGTTCTGCATCGATCGGACGGGGCAAAGTATGGCAAAACTTCTCAAACTCTTCTTTCTAAATAGTTTTTAACAAGTATAGCAATATGTAGCCTAGCGTTGTTATGCTGGAATATAACACTGTCATGTTTCGCCAAATATTCTGGGCGTCTTTCGACCAATGCTCGCTTCAAACGAATCAGATGTATTCAATTCCTGTAATGGTCGGGTCAAATTTCAGTAACTTGTAATTGATAGGACCCTTGTGGTCCCACCAAATACAGGGCAAAACCTTAGCGCCATGAATACTTGGCTGTGGTGTCGACTCGGCTTGTTGGCCGGTCTTCTTACGCTTCCTAATGGATCCTTTTTTATGATTTCTTTTTATAGCATTTAAATAGCATTTTGTCTCTCGGCATCAGTACATATGTTACCCTCATATGCTTTTGGATGAATCCTGCTTCTTGCAAAAGTTTTGAAATGTTTGCTTGTAGCATCCAATGATTTTGCAAGCTCTTGTTGAGTTTAACAACAATCTTCGTGGAGTAACGCCTCTAATTCCTGGGGGGTTACTATCTCTATTCGATGCGTAAGAGTATCAATTTGTACGCTTATCGCATCGAATTTGCTTTCGCATCGCAATAGAGAGTAATCCCCCTGATCTTAAAAGTTTTTTGGTTGGCCAGGCTGATCTTTCTCTTTCGTGTCAAAATCACCCCTTCTGAACCACAAAAATCATCGTTCACACGTTAAACCGATGGAACAGCATATGGTGAATATGCTTCGGTGAGTAATCGCTGTGCTTTAGTGGCACTTGAAATTAAAGAAATAAAGCAAAACTTCGCGCATGTGACTCTTCGACATTTTTGAAGCAAAAACACTTTGTGGTTTACACTATAACGTTCAATAACTAAGTGAGAATAAATGACAGATATGTATTGAAATATAAGTTACTAAAGACAAAAACCTCGTTCAAAAGATATGTCATCTATTATGAATACCGCATTTTTAGGATATACAACCAATATTAGAAATCAAGCTACTTGGTGTTGCAGTGGTAGAGTTGAGAGTTTGGCTGATTTCGCTATCGGGGAATGTTAGCAACAAAATTTTGGTCTATTATTGATGATATGTCAACAGGAAAGTGACACATATGTCACAGTTGCCGTTAAAATGAATTTATAGCAAGCCAAATTTTTCGATCGCATAATTCCACGAAATTCAAGTGTAAACTGGTTATTTGGAGCGACGAAACGAAAGTCAACCAATACCAGTCTGATGGAAAAGAATACTATTGGCATAGGCCAAAGGCTTCCTTCCTTAATGCAAAACGTCCGGACAGTTTTGCTTCCCACTGTATATTTTTCTAACAAGATATTCTTTGTTTGTTTGCCCAATTCCTATAGATGATATCATATTTTTTGCATATTTATGTTTATTTACACCCCAGAAACCGTTAAACCTTAAAATAATGAGGTCAAATGCCCAGTTTGTACCTACAAGTTAAAGGCGTTGCCAGTATTACATTTCAGCAATAAATAACGTTATCAAGTCAACAACAAAACTAATATCATCCAAACACCTACTACCACCAATATAACGTAATTTTTCTTAAACAGCCAAAATCCACGTATGTGGCACTGTTACACCCAAGAACACAAACTTACATACATATCTATGTATGTATGAATATGTACGAAAATGCGTTGACCAACGACCTTGAATAAAATTTCAAATCAAAACAAAACGAAAAAATCGAAATCATAAATCAAGACAACAAAAACATAAATAAAGAGAAGAAAAATTAAGTGAGAAAAGGCAAAAGAGTCATGTACATTTTACAAACAACAAAAACGCAGTGAAAACAAAAGTGACAAACGGAAGGGAGCAGAAAAAAAAAAACAAAAAAAAAACAAGAAAAATTCAAAGTAAAACGTAAGTTGACAGACTAACTGACTTTAAAAATGAAGAAGACAACAAGACAGTCAATCACATAGTAAATGGATAAAATGGCAATAAAAGAAAACAAAATCCCAAATGAAGTAATCCAAACACAGGCGTAATGAACCAGACTTACGCAGAATATATAAACAATAGTTGCGATACATACATAGGTACATATGCATGTGCATATATATATATGTATGTCTCTATAGTATATTGAATACACTCAGTATGTATCCATACATATATGTACATATATGTACCTATATATATTAAAGTGTATACTTTACACATGATAACGCATTTTTTACACAAAACAACAACAGTAAAAACTACAAATGAAATTAATGAATAAATTTAAATTTTTAATTTAATAAGAGAGGGAGTCCATCAAATGATTACAAAAAAAAAAAAAAAACAAGTTAGAGTACAATATTCGGCTGTGCCGAATCTTAAATGCCCTCCACCTAAATATAATAAAAAAAAAATACAAAAACTACACTCGTTATAGGACTGCGATTTTTATTTATAGTGAAAGGCCAATGCGGCCGCGGGCGGCAACAGTATTACCAGTGAATAAAAGTTTTGTTTTTTTACAAAATTATTCATACAAAAATTTTAACCTTTGAACATTATTTATACCAGTTTTGTCTATGGTCAAATATGAACCGAAGTAAACAAATTTTCGTTTTGCGATTTCTTTTAACATGAAACTTATTTTTGCTGAATTTTGTATTGATATTCCAATTTTATAGGCTTGTATGTACCATTGAGCCATATGTCGGAAGATTCAGGAACTTGTTTAAATATGTTTATGATTGCCGTTTAAATTACACTAGAGCCCCGACTTGCGTCGTCCCGATTTGCGTCGTTTCGATTTGCGTCGCTTTTTAAAAACTGGAAAAATTCCATTTGCGTCGTTGCAATTTCAACTTGCGTCGGTCCGAGTTGCGTCGTTTTGACCCCAATTTGCGTCGGTTCGATTTGCGTCGTTTTGTTTCCGATTTGCGTCGTTTCTATTTCCATTTGCGTCACTAAAAACGCTCACGATGAGGAATGTGATAATGAAAATTTATTAGCCATTGATATTCAGCATGTTTCAAAAGAAGATGTCATAATAAATGATGATACATTAGAAGAAAAAAAAATTAACAATCGCCAATATTTCAAAAGCTATGCAATTAATTTCCCATGCAATGGATATATTTTCTGAAAACGATCCTGAGGAAACCCGTAGCACAGGCGTAGCAGCAACCGTTGATCAAGCCATTAGTTGTTACAAAGAAATTTATCAACAAAAAAAATCTTTAAAAATTCAACAAACTTTAGACATTTTTGTTAAAAAAACAGTAAGACCATCAAATCAAATGGACATAAGTGTTGTTGATTTAGATTTATCATCTGAAGAAAGCGCAATGTTAACTAAATAAATTACAATTGTTTAATGCATCTACATACTTTTTATGGATACATATGTAAATGAATTTAATTTTTGTTATGTTTTTTCTTAATTTATTGTTTTGTTTTTTCTTTATAATATGTAATTATAAACATTTGTTGAAGTAAATAAAATGAATAAAAATGTATTTATACTTGTTTTTTATCAAAAATGCAAAATTTTTTGCTTTGTTTTGAATATTTTCCCGAATAAATCAAATTTCAGTACATTTATATAGAAAAAGGTGATTCAATTTGCGTCGTTTCGATTTGCGTCGCATTTCTCCCGCCCCATTAACGACGCAAGTCGGGGCTCTAGTGTACTTGAAAATTGCAAACACCTTCTATATGTTAAATTTTTTTTATTTTGGGGCAAAATTAGGTCACACTACTCACATACGATACCAAAGATTTAAGTATTGGAGAAAAAAAAAAACAATTATTTACACTCTCCAAAAAATAAACACACTTCAAAAACACTACAAAAAAAATATGCAAAAACAAGTTTGCTAAACTTTATTCAATGTAAGTAACAAAAAATCCCATCACCACCACCATCACTTTAACAATATCTTTTACTCTGCGTTGAGCAAAAACCTTTAAACAAATTCGTTTGCATACCTGTAATACAAATGAAATTCAATCATTGTTGCATTATGGTTACGTTCAGTGTTCATTGTTTGCTTTAGCAGTGTATGTATATTATTGTTAAGTAAAGTATTTATTTGTTAACTTCATACCACACTGACATGTTTGTCATGTAAAAATAGTTTTTTTTTTTTTTTTTTTTTTTTTCTTTTTTGTTTAATTTATGCAGACACTAGTATTTATAACATCATAAATATGTATCTATATCTATGTATATAATATATCTTTATAAATGTATCTTTAAACAATTTGAGAAAATGTTGAAAATGTTAACATTTGCATTTGTGGCATGACACACATTGTGATTTAGAGGAGTATTTACAATTTGATGTATAAAATGTAACAGCAACATATGGAAAATAATGTAATATTGTATATATGTACATAAATAATTTGACTCAAATGGTGAAATATTTGAAAAAGAAACTTATTATGTACCTATAATTTGTATAAAGATTACATAGACAAAAAGTATATTTCATTTATTTAAAAATGTAAGCTATGAATTTTACATACATATATTTGAATGATATTAAGGCTTAAAAGCCCTCCTTCTGAACTTAGTTTTAGTATTAAATATGTATGTATTTGAAATCCCTATTATTAAACCCATGTTATTAAAATTTAATTACATATATGGGCAATTTCGTGTCAAGTGACCCAACTTTTAAAATCAACGTCTTCCGATTTGGATGAAATTTGCACCAAGGTTAGTACTATTGGATAGTTGGCCAGACACAAATTTTCAGCTCTATCAGTCAAGGACTGATTACAACTCTGTAATTGCGCATTATGTTTGTTTTTAGTTCAGAATTGCAGCGCCTCTGGTGGTGTGTAGGCGCATTAATGTTAAAGCTTGATTTTGTAGCCTTTATTTATTTATTTTACTTCATACATACAGGTCATACAGGGTTTTTTTTTTTTTAAATGAGTGTAACTTTTCACTTATTGGTCCTAGCAAAAATTGTCCAAAGGACTTTAGAC
This sequence comes from Bellardia pandia, assembly GCA_916048285.2. NCBI lineage: Eukaryota > Metazoa > Arthropoda > Insecta > Diptera > Calliphoridae > Bellardia > Bellardia pandia. Next base: position 109,413,642 of record OU696532.1, read on the forward strand.
AGCTATTTCTTCAATCATTCCAAAAATAATTTTTGTTTAATTTTAATATACAATACGTTTTTTTCAATACATATTTTAATACAAATTTATTGTTTTGCTCAATACAATTTTTTTAAATATAAATTTGCTGAATTACAAACACTATGTGTTTGGCAACATAAGCAATTAACTTGAAAAAAGCTGGTTGCAGTTGCTTTGTTAGATGAAAATAGAACATGCACTAATTGAAAATTTTACACTGTAAACGCAGGCTGACATTTGCAGAAATGCAGAAAAATGGTGGAAAATTAACAAGCACACTGCAAAATACATACCGTCTAAAACCACCTTAACTAACTATTATTTAAGGGGGTTAAAATATATGGCTGCCTTAAGTTAGGCAACAGATTTGTAAATATTAGACTTTAATAAATACTACAAATACACAATTTCATACTTGCATACTTTTCTGCTGTTTAAAATGGCTATAATAAAATTTGAGTTGCCAGAGGATTTAATTAAACTATATTCATATTCAGATAACAAGAATGCCCCGATTATTGCACTTTTTCTAAATATAACTACAACTATAACAGATCATATAACTTGTTTTTGATTACAATAGTCTTTAAATCACGTCAGAGATTTACAGAAGATCCTGAGCCTTATAGTGGAATGCCAATGTAAGTAGCATGCGGCCGCGGGCGGCAACAGTATTACCAGTAAATAAGTTTTTTTTTACAAAATTATTCATACAAAAATGTTGAAGTATCACAATTTACTTAATCTGGCAATGCTGTGAGAAGCGGCAAAGTAGAATTTTGTTCAACTTTTGTTCAAAAAGAACAGCTGATTGCCGCCCGCGGCCGCCTTCCACATTGGCCTTCCACTATTAATTTGTTTAAAAGGTCTTCCATTTAGCATAAAAAGCCGAGGCCATGAGCTTGACCAAGTTTTAAAATGGATAGAGACTCATTGTTTACCAAATGAGTCTGGAAGCTGCCTAGAGTCTCTATCTAGAACCACGGGATCAGTTAAAAGCCCTGGGCTATTAGAGAGCAGGTTCCCTGACTGATAATTGCTGAAGCGTTTTGGGGTACATGGTGGCTGTGGTTGATACCCAAAGCAGGAGGAATAGCAGTTAGTTAAATGACTGTTATTTGTTCTAGTAAGAAATTTCGGGCCACCAAATTCCCTAGGTGCTGTTGCTGAAACAATAGAGCCATTGAAGGTAGTGGTGGCACTTAGCTCTGGCCTCACGACATGTACTGGAGTGTGGGTTTGTTGACAGTTTTGCTGACAACGTTAAATAGCGGCCTTTAGCAACCGTCGTAAATCCTGATCTCTCGTGTCTTAGCAGTAGTGGTCGTCAGTTTTTGCGATTGCTGCTTTTCTTAGTCATTGTATTGGCTTATAATAATTTATGTTCATAGTAGTGGTGACGCTTGGCATGTTGTTCAGGAAATGTACAATAATTGTGGCTTCGTTGCATGGGTCCTGGCATCCACCATTGACAGGATCACATAGCGGTTTCCCCCCTCGCTGATCCTTGGCACTTGGTTGGTTGGTGCAATGTAATAATTGCTGCTTTTCTAGCAATTATATTTTGTCATGCTAATTGACTAAGCTACTATGATGGAATATATCCCAAGCTCTTAAGTAAGATGCTCGTTACAAAGATATGCTTTGCAAGACTTGCTTTTTAGTGTATTCTTGCAGGACGTACAATGCGGTGGTATTTCTTTTTTTTATAACTTAAGAAAAAAAAAAAACTTTTCATTTTCTGTTAAAAAATTTTTTCAATTTTCATATTTCAATTATTATTTTATTATAATTCAAAACTTGTATTATCCCTGAAGAAGCTATCCATTGTGATAGCGAAATATTGGAAATAAATATATATAAATAAATTAAATATTTTTATATAAAATTCAAGTGACCTTATTGCTTATTAAAAAAACTATTAAAACCAATTAATTTATAAACCCCACAATAGATTTACAAAGCCCATTGCTCTTGAATATTGTTATAAAACCCAGAAAAAATCTTGAAAACAACATTTTTCTTAATTAGTTCAACTTTGATTTTGGAAGTAAACCGCACGGAAGATGTGGCTACATTACCGCATTTACTAATAAAGTAATAAAAAATACAACTCTATAAATATACTGAATTGTTAAATTAACACTTGTATCTATTGGTTACACTGGTCACCACCATTTAGATTATAACTGGTTTAATACACAAAACTTTTATTGGAAGTGGTTTTAATCAAATACTTGCATTCAAATGGAGACATAAACTTATAATAATTATTACATATATAAAAAACAGCATCTATGAAAAATGTCTCAGAAAATTACACTAAAAAAAATATTACACTAAAAACATTTTTTATAAAGATTTTTCGAAAAAATCACTTTTGAAATTTGAAAAAGGACTTGGGATCTTTTCTCACAATTCTTTGAGAGTGGGCGAAAAAAGTATATTCCTGTTTTTTTGTGTTTAAATATTATTAATAAAGTTATATATCGGATTTTAAAGCTTTAACATTGTCTCTGTTAAATAGTTAACATGACTCTGTTGTAATATTAAATTATGAGGCGTATGTTCTTTTAGTTTTGAGTTCTGATGTTCAACTCTTGCTTTATTCAAAAATGTTCTTTCTTATAAAGCTAACATGAAAAGAATTTGCTTAATCTAGAATTGAGTTACTTTCTAAAGTCACTCATAACTTAAAATACTTAATAATCAAACATTTACATAATATTTACATTACATACTTAATTCTATGCATCTTGTATCAATGTCCCATAAATTTTAGTAAGTTAATATTATTCATATTACATTGAGTTTTACTATTGAGTGTACTTTTCATTGAGCACAATTTTATGTTTAAAGTCCGTTTAGAAATCGAACTATTGTTTTGGAAATAAAGTGAAATTCTAAGCCTTTGCTCCATTTCTTACACGAGTGTAATAAAATACATACTTGAACTATTTTCCCTTTCGAACAAAAAAAAACACTTGTTAATTCATTGACATTGAAACAAAAATGCATTTGGTTTGCTTATTATATTTCATGAATACTTAATACTATGTCTTAACCAATTACACACATGCATGCTATGCTATGGGTGCAAGATATATATGTGATGACGAATTTCGAGTTGTTTATGTTTAAATTTAATTTGTTTATATTTGACACTTAGCTCTACGTCTACTACACCCCCAATCTTTCAGTAAAATCATATACATATATACATACATATGTATATGATTTAGGCTTTCATGTGCTGTGTGTTTTAACAATTTTTATTTATTTTAGTTTTACTTTTGTTTATTCGTGATTATTCTTAGTTTTATTATTCTTAGTTCTACTTTTGATTACAATGGTTATATTTCTTTAATAAATTTTTATGTATGGTTTTGGTTTTTTCTTTTACTTTTAAGGTTACATTTACATCATCCATGCCAATGATCTCGTATGGACCATGGTATGGTGGTTCATTCTTCTTTCTAGTTTCAAATTTTACAAGAACAAAATCTCCTATATTTAGATCTATCATATTCGTTTTGTTATAAGATTCTAAACTTCTTTTCTTCTTTGTAATCTCTATAATTTTTCTAGCATTTTCTAATGAAATCTTCAATCTTGCTTTTAATTCATTTGCGTAGTTATCTAAATTGTACACTCTGTTACTATTTATAATTTGTTCACCCGGTAAGATCGGTAATTTTCCAAAAATTAATTCAAATGGAGAATAATTGGTATCTACATGAGGTGTTATGTTATAAGCAAAAGAATAATAAGGTATCCAATCATTCCAGTTATCATTGTTTACGAATGTTAGAAAGTATTCATTTAAAACTCTATGATTTCTTTCTATGGTACCCAGAGTCTCATGATGGTAAGGTGTAGACAATTTCTGTTCTATTTTTAGCAGATTGCAAATTTCATTCATTAGTTCATTAACAAATTCTGTACCTCTATCGGACTTTAGAGTTTTGAAAATGCCATATTTTAGTATCAGGTTTTCTGTTAAGCACTTTGCTATCGATTTAGCTTCCTTTGTTTCCATTGGTGCTGCTATTACATATTTTGTTAGTTCACACTGCATTGTTAGAATATATCGAAAATTACCTGAAGGACGTAAAGGTCCGACAGTGTCAATAACTATAGTGTTGAAACTATTTTGTGGTGTGTCTGTCACACATAATGGTTCTTTAGTGTGTCTTATTTGTTTGTTCTTCTGACAAAGGTCACACGTTGATACATATCTCTTGACCATTCTATTCATATTTTTCCATATATATTTTTGTTTTAATTTCAGTAATGTTTTTCTGATGCCAAAATGTCCTCCGCATGGTGTATTGTGATACAATTTAATTAGTTCCTGTTTTTTTTCTTCATCTGTTATTCTCTGAGGTTTGCTATATAATAGAATTCTGACGTCATTTTCTTTACTTTTATTTATCATTTCTTTCATTTTTTCTATGTTTATTCTCTTAAATATTTCGTCACTCTTTTCTAGTGCGAACTTTACATAATTCAATTTGCTTAAAACAGAAGGTAGTTTCTCCAACATATTACATAAATAATCGGGATTATCGCTACATCTGACGGCCGTTTCATTTAAAGCAACATTGTTTTCAATTTTGAATTCTATTTTTCTTTTCTTTTCTTTAGTTTCTTTACTTTTCTTTATTTCTTTATTTTCTTTAGTCGACTTTTCCAATATAAACCTCAATTTTCTTGCAAGTTTTATATCATTCATGGATGTACATTCCCACATTTTGAGTTGATCAGGCTCAGTAGAACTTGTATTACCATTTTCCTCAGTTTCAGTTTTATTCATTTTCTCAGATTGTATCATCTTTTTCTTCATATTTCTTGTTATCACCAGCGCCTTTTTTGTTTTTTCGTCGTTATTGTGAGGTAACATTGTTTTTAAAATATCGGAGTCTAATTCTACTCTCGAAAGTGCATCTGCGTTAGTATTGTTTATTCCTTTTTTGTATATTATCTGGAAATCGTAATCAGATAGTTCTAGTCGAATTCTGGTTAGTTTGGAACTTGGATTTTTATGTGAAAAAAGTGCAATTAGTGGACGGTGGTCAGTCACAACAATAAACTTTCTGCCATATAGATATGGTCGAAAAAATTGTATTCCCCAGTGTATTCCAAGTAATTCTTTTTCGATTACCGGTTTATTTCGTTCATGTTTATTTAATGAACGACTAGCGAAAGATATTGGTCTATCCTCCCCAATTTCTCCTTGAGATAGTATGGCTCCCAATGCAAAATCCGATGCATCCGTTGTTAATATGAATGGTTTTTCAAAATCTGGATACTGCAAAATCGGTGGACTTATTAATTTCCGTTTCAATGTTTCAAATGATTTTTGACATTGTTCTGTCCATTCAAATTTCTGGCCTTTTTTCAATAATTTGTTTAGACAACTTGCTATGTCAGCGAAATTTGCAATAAATCGTCTGTAGTAATTGCAAAATGCTACAAATCTTCTTACTTCGTCGGCATTTTTCGGTGTTGGATACTTGGTTATTGCATAAAATTTTTCTGGATCTGGTTTAATTCCGTTTGAAGTTATTAAATGACCAAGATATATGACTTCTGGTTTCAGAAAACAGCATTTACTTGCATTTAGTTTCAAATTATATTTTTGTAATTTATCAAAAACTTTTATCAAATTAGCATTATGGTGATTAAGACTGCATCCAAAAACTATTATGTCATCCACATACAAAAAAGCTTCAGAATCCAGTCCAGACAATGCTATTGTTAGCATGCGTTGGAAACTATTTGATGATATTTTCAGACCAAATGGTAATCTCGTGTATTGATAATGTCCATCAGGTGTTGAAAAGGCTGTGTACGGTCGAGATTTTTGATCAAGTTCTATTTGATGGAATGAACTTGTCATATCCAAAGTTGAAAAATATTTGGCTCTACCCAATTTGTCTAAAATGTCATCCAATCGCGTTAACGGAAATTTATCGTTTACAATTTTGTCGTTTAATTTCCTAAAATCGACTACCAGTCTCCATTTTTTTAGATCGGTTTGTCCCTTTTTTGGAACTAATAATAACGGTGCGTTATATGGACTTATGGATGGTTCAATGATGTTATTTTTTAGAAGTTGTTGTACTTGAGAATTTATTTCAGCCGTTTGTGCTTGTGGTAGACGGTAATTTTTTATATATACAGGACTATTGTCATGTAGATTTATTGTCTGCTTATAGAAATTATTCGTTGTTAGATTCTCGTCGTCAATATGAAATATTGATTGGTATTTTCTCAATATTGATATCAGTTTTTTCTTGTTTTCTTCATCCAGGTCATCTAGTTTTATATTTTCTAGTAATCTAGTAAATCTTTCCTTTGTATGTTTGTTCTCCTTTGCGTCGATATTTACCGAACATATGTCATAATTTTTTAGTGATATTGTTTCTACTTTTAGATTTCTTACGAGTATTGGTTTATTTGTGACATTTAATAATTTTATATGTTGGTTACCTTCTTTTGGTATTATTGCGTTTGCCAAATATACGCCTTTTATTATTTCTCGATTAAGAACTACGGCATCTTCATTCAATTTAATTTCAAAAGGTATTATGATTTCACTTCTTTGCGGTATATTCACTTGGTTAACACTGAAAGTGTTGTTATGTATTGGGATTTGTATTAAGTTGTTGTTTATATTAAACGATAGTATGTACTTGTCGTAATCAATGTTGCACCTATATTTAGAGAAAAAATCTCTACCAAGAATTCCATCTGTTTTAATTGGAAAGTTACTTTTGACTAGTTGTATTTCATGATTCATAAAATTATTTTCAAATTTTATTTTTACTGTTGTGGAACCTAATGATTTTATTACTTCATTTGAAATTCCCGTTAAATTGCAATAATCATCTGGATTTTCATTATAATCTCGCAAGACATTTTCCTTGCATAAAGTCACGTCTGCTCCAGTATCTATCAGAAATGTTAGTTGGAAATTTGTATTCACAATATTTAGTTTAACATAATTTTTGAGATTAGATGATATGCAATATATTTTATTTGGAATTACATTGATTCCTCCGGAAACCCTTGATGTGTGGTTTCCGGGGTTTGGGAGTTTCCCTGGTTATTTATCTGATTAATATTTTGACTTCTTCGGTTGTTATTTCTGTTATTGTTATTATTGTTACTATTTCTTCGGTTATTATTGTTAGTGTTGTTATTGTTGTTCCTGTAGTTGTAATTGTTGTTATTATTATTTCTGTTGTTGTAGTTTTTGTTATTATTTTTATAGTTATTATTATTTCTATTACTATTATTGTGGTTTTGTTCTTTTGTGTAACACATGTTTGAAAAATGGTCAATTCTTCCACATTTATGACATATCATGCCTTCTGCGGGACATTTTCTGCCATGATTTCTTCCACATTTAGTGCAGTTGGATTGTTGGGCATTTGTCCTGTGATGTCTAGCATTTTGGTAAAGTATTCTGTTTGGTTCTACTCGTGATGATGCATTTTCGGCAATTTTTAAGGCTTCATGGAAAGTTGTTACTTGACTTGCATATATTGTTGATATTATTTGTGGGTCTGTTAAGCCATTCATAAATGCATTGAATGCTATTTTGCTATTCGTATTGATTATGGTATTTCTATTGGCTTCACCCTGTTCTGATACCTGAATTTCGTTGAGTTCAGATATTAGGGTTTCTATTTTCAATGCAAATCCATTAAGGTTGTTGTCCCTTTGAGTGATACGTGTTACTTCATTCAAAATTGCATTTGATGTTTTCCGTGGTTTATATGCAATTTTCATAATTGTCACCAATTCATCTATACTCGTGGGTATGTTAATCTGCTTTATTCTATTTTGAACTCGTAAGTCCAGTCTGGATTTGAAAATAAAGTTAAAAAATGAATTAGCTTTGTCTGCGGGTATTGTTATGGATACTGTCTCCAGATTTGCAATGAAATCATGCAATTCATCGTTTTTACCCGAGAATTTAGGTACCAATTTGGTAATCATAGATAACTCATTTATATCCAAATTCTCCATTGTTATTGCTTGTCTTTTTATTTTTCCTTTTGAATGTTGGTCTAAAATAGCCACTGCTTCTTCCTTTAATTTTCTAAACTGTTCTAGTATTTTATTCTTTTCTGTTTGTTTTGATTCTGATTTCTCTAATAAATCTACTAGTATAACTTCTATTTTTTCAATTTCCGTTTCTTTATTTTTAATTGTATCCGTAGAGTATGGACGATTAAGAGTTTTCTTTGCGTTTGTTATTAGGGTTCCTAGTTGTTTAAATTGATCCTCCATATGGAATCATTAATTATTAATTTTAGTTTAATGTTTTACAAATTACATATATATTTTTGAACGTTCATTGTGTCAGAAATGAAAAAATATTTCTTAGTGATAGATGTGTGTGAAGATAAATATGCCGAGTTAAATATGTTTTGACGTAAGAGCTTACGTCAAAACATATTTAACTCAAAAGTTAAATATGTTATGACGTAACGACATATTTAACTATATATTTAAATATGAAAACATATTCAAACAACATTTGATGAAAATAAAATTTATTTTAAATTAATTAAAGAACTATTATAAATTTATAGATTGTAATACAAATTATGTACCATTTTGGAAATTAGTTTTTTTCTTTTCTGTTTTAAAAAATTTTTGAAAATTCAACTTCAAGAAAATCACTGATTCTCTGAAGGATTTTGGGCATATTTGGACAAATCCTGCTTTGTCGCTCATATGGACCATATGGAAAATGAAGCCCATGGACTACACTATAAGACGCAATAACCCGTTTTTCTGAATTGTATTTGTGAGTTTTTTAAAAAATTTTTGAAAATTCAACTTCAAGAAAATCACTGATTCTCTGAAGGATTTTGGGCATATTTGGACAAATCCTGCTTTGTCGCTCATATGGACCATATGGAAAATGAAGCCCATGGACTACACTATAAGACGCTATAACCCGTTTTTCTGAATTGTATTTGTGAGTTTTTTAAAAAATTTTTGAAAATTCAACTTCAAGAAAATCACTGATTCTCTAAAGAATTTTGGGCATATTTGGACAAATCCTGCTTTGTCGCTCGTATGGACCATATGGAAAATGAAGCCCATGGACTACACTATAAGACCCTATAACCCGTTTTTCTGAATTGTATTTGTGAGTTTTTTAAAAATTTTTTGAAAATTCAACTTCAAGAAAATCACTGATTCTCTGAAGGATTTTGGGCATATTTGGACAAATTCTGCTTTGTCGCTCATATGGACCATATGGAAAATGAAGCCCATGGACTACACTATAAGACCCTATAACCCGTTTTTCTGAATTGTATTTGTGAGTTTTTTAAAAAATTTTTCAAAATTCAACTTCAAGAAAATCACTGATTCTCTGAAGGATTTTGGGCATATTTGGACAAATCCTGCTTTGTCGCTCATATGGACCATATGGAAAATGAAGCCCATGGACTACACTATAAGACGCTATAACCCGTTTTTCTGAATTGTATTTGTGAGTTTTTTAAAAAATTTTTGAAAATTCAACTTCAAGAAAATCACTGATTCTCTGAAGGATTTTGGGCATATTTGGACAAATCCTGCTTTGTCGCTCATATGGACCATATGGAAAATGAAGCCCATGGACTACACTATAAGACCCTATAACCCGTTTTTCTGAATTGTATTTGTGAGTTTTTTAAAAATTTTTTGCAAATTCAACTTCAAGAAAATGGCAAAATGCAGAAAAAATAGTTTTTGGTTGCAACTTGAAACATTTGGGAAAATTTTATTTACTTTCCATAATTGGATGCTCAAAAAGTCGTTACAAAATATAGATTTGTAAATATTAGTATTAGTTGAACATATTTTGGTGTATAAATGGTTTAAAACAAATGATTGTTGTCACATGCGGTAGCATGGTGGATGTGTTTTTGACTAGTACACGGTGAGTTCGAGTTCAAATCTCGGGTTTTTTTTTCGATACAATATTTTTTTTTAATAATATTTTTCATTAATATTTATTTTTTTTTTAACTAATAAGAAATTCTATCATATTTTATTACTTTAAGTTTACAAAAAATCCAAATAAATAGATTTAAATAAGTGGTTTTTCAAAATTTTAAATTTAGACTTCTCTCAGGGAGGAGTCCAGTTTTCCGGGAATAGAGGCAACGTGGGCGAACAAATGCATATAGGATTTGTAAAGAAGATGACTGGCTATAATGTATATAATGATATAATTCCATACAGTAGATGATATAAGTCTGAAATAGAATATATCTAAAAGTTGTAAGAAAAGTTCTTCTAACTAGAAGTTGTTGAGATAAGTAAATCCGAGCTTAGTGAAAAAAATTTAAGATATTTTTTTTTAATTTTTTCAAAAACTATATCATTTTATTATTTATTAATTAAAAAGATAACAAAAATTATTACAATATATATATGTATGAAGGTAAAGATTTTTATTTGGCTAGTATTTAAAGCATATATGTATATGTATGTGCCAATATTTGCATCTAAATACAAGTAATTATAATTCATTCCTAAGAAAAAAGGGCAATATGTATATAAATTTTAAATTTTTTAAAAGTAATTATTAATAATTAAAACTTTTAGGAGATATTTTTTTTTTAATTTTATAAAAATGCATACATTGGTTGTTATTTCAGATATACTTATAGGTTTATATATTTATGACGTTTAAAAAAGGCATATACAAAATAATTAAAAATTATTTATTTATTTATTTATTTATTTATTTCCAATTCTATACACAAGACTTAAAGTCTCTTATTGCAATTTAGAACATTGTTTTAGCAGAAACATTAAAAAGAAAAAAAAATTATAATTCTTAAAGATAAAGTGTTTAAACTAATTAATTTATAAATTTATAAAAGAAAACAAAAAAGAAAAAGAAAAGTGTTTAGTTAACAAATTAACATATAAAAAAATTAATAATGCATTTTTTAAATCTCAGTGCGTTACTTATTATTTGTATGTTGTGCGGGAGTAGATTCCAAAGCCGGATTGCATTAAGAAAAAATTGCCAATCAGAAGTTAAACAATGATGTCTAAACAATAAGATTCGCTTTCCTCTATTAGAACTCAATAGGGTTAAGCGGTTATAGAGATGTTGTGGTTGTTAGGTATACACGATTTTGTGCATGAACAGCAGTACTCTTGTTTTGAGTATGGCATCAAACTGAATACCATATAGTTTTGCCGTAAAAGGCGAAACAGAATCAAACCTTTTCACGCCATATACATAGCGCACAATACTTTTGTAAACTGAGTTTAGTTTTCCTGTACTTGCGGTATCGCATTTGGCAAATAATTCGCATCCATACATCAGAACTGGCAATAAATAGGTTTTTGCAAGAAGTACTCTTATTTTGACAGGTGTGCAATACTGCGTTTGCCAGAGAGTTCTAAGCATGGAATACGTACGGCCACATGCATAATTAATATGATTGCTCCATGTCAGGTTCTTATTAAAGATAATTCCAAGATTTTTTGCTGAGTTTACCCTTTCTATACGTGTGTCATTAAGAAAAATATCCGGTATATGATCACTTATAGTAGTCCGTTTTTGGATTAGAAGATATTTAGACTTTTTTGGATTGATACTAAGACCATTAGCAGTAGCCCATTTATAAATATGTTTTAACTCGGTATTTAGAGTTAAGACACACTGTTCAATTTTAGATAAATCACAACTGATGTAAATTTGTATATCGTCAGCATACATTCTGATTTTACTGTGCGTAAGTTGACTCGGCAGGTCATTAGCATAAAGCGAGAATAGTAGAGGCCCAATAATTGACCCCTGCGGTACACCTCTCATAACAGGTAGTAAATTTGATTTATCGTTACCACTTTGAACATACTGATGCCTGTTGGTAAGATATGTAAATACTAGTTGCGTAGCGGCTGTAGAAAACATAAACATGTGCTGTAGTTTATAACATAGGACGTTATGATCGACTGTATCAAAAGCTTTCGAATGGTCTAAAAGTACTAAAATATTGGTTTTTCGTTCATCTATCTCACTTCTTATATCTTCCGCAACATCTACAAGAGCCGAAACCCAGATTGCTTATCATTAAGCAAATTATGATCATTTACGAAATTAGATATCTGACTATGTATTATCCTCTCAAATATTTTGGACATAAAGGGTAAAATAGCGATTGGCCTATATTCTGATTTAGTTTTAGGTATTGGTATAATTTTATATTTTTTCCAATTTGAGGGAAAATGACTAGTGGTGATTATATTGTTGAATATATGTGTAGCATAGGGCAATATTATTGGAAGAATTATTTTAAAGAATCTTGGGTGAATTTCGTCGACGCCAACTGCATTTGATTTTATTAACATACAGTTCCTTATAACATCGAACTGATCTACGCAATCGAAAGAGAAGTTATAATGAGGTTCACGATTGTTATGGCTATGATTGTAAAAACTAATATCAGCTTCTACAAAAGGAATATTCAAAAATTTTTAATTAAGAACATCTGGTACAATAAAAACAGGGTCATAATTTCTAGATTTACCAACACCAATTTCTTTTACAATATCCCAGGTTTTCTTTGATCCCAGAGCCGTGGAGAATTTTTCAGTGTAAAATTTAGATTTTTCCTGCTTAATTATTTCGTGTACTGTCTTTCTTGCTGAACAATATTCAACGTGTAGATCGTTTGTTTTAAACCGTTTCCAACGAGAAAAAGCTAAGTCTCTTTGCTTAATAGCTTGCTTAATATATGGTGAATACCATGGTCTATTTTTTTGACCCACTATTTTGGTTTTTATTGGAACAGATTTATCAAACAAACATAATATATTACGCTCAAGAAAGGCTAGTTGATCCTCTGGTGAAGCCATAAAATAGATTGCATTCCAATTAACTCTGAGTAATTCTAGTTCCAGTGTGGTGTAATTAATATTTTCGAAATCACGAAAAGTTTTTGAATAGGGTGGTACTTGCAATTGAAAATTATAGGTCATGAACAATAAATCGTGTTTCGAAAAACACGAGGCAGACAGTTGGTCGTAAAATAGAACATTCCTGTTATTACCAACAAAGAGAAAATCTATTAGAGTGCTATTGGACGAGGTAAAGTGAGTAGGTGTGGTTACGTTAGTTGGAACAAGTCCTAATGGTGCCAAGATGTCGATAATGCTACTGTCAGTCAAAAGGTTTGAGTTGAAATCACCCACAAGGACAACGTCATTATATAAAGCTGTGAAGTTCTCCAAAATTGAAAAAAACGGTTCCATTGGTATATTATTATTAGGCCTGTACAAACTTCCAACCAGTAATTTTCTTCTATCGGATATGACTTCTATTAAGACGTATTCCACCAAGCAATTATTACTATCACCATCATCATTACTATAAGATGTGCTTTTAATATTGTAAGCTATGCCTTTTCTAATATAAATAGCCACTCCACCACCGCGCCTAACTCTATCAAGCCTTATTAAATTGTAGCCACTTAGAGAAATTGAAAGATCAGTGATACTTGTATGAAACCATGTTTCTGAAACGCATACAATATCAATGTTGGAGTTCTCCAATATTAATTCATATCATTTAAAATTTTTTTGTACTTATGTATATACATATACTCATTAGTTTTTAATAACAATCAAAAATAGCACATAAATGATAGAGTGGTTTGATTGACCTAAAATAAATGTTATCTATCAGATTACATTTTTCTCACAACACCTAAGCAGGTATGATCATGATAAAAAATATTAAATGGATTTTTCTTTGATATTACCGCTAATAAATTATGAAATTAGACTGAGTCACAAAAAAATAAATGATGTTTCCAAATTATTTGTCATACTGGACTCCTCCCTGAGAGAAGTCTAAATTGAAAATTTTGAAAAAACACTTATTTAAATCTATTTATTTGGAATTTTTGTAAACTTAAAGTAATAAAATATGATAGAATTTCTTATTAATTAAAAAAAATATATAAATATTAATGAAAAATATTATTAAAAAAAAATATTGTATCGAAAAAAAAACCCGAGATTTGAACTCGAACTCACCGTGTACTAGTCAAAAACACATCCACCATGCTACCGCATGTGACAACAATCATTTGTTTTAAACCATTTATACACCAAAATATGTTCAACTAATACTAATATTTACAAATCTATATTTTGTAACGACTTTTTGAGCATCCAATTATGGAAAGTAAATAAAATTTTCCCAAATGTTTCAAGTTGCAACTAAAAACTATTTTTTCTGCATTTTGCCATTTTCTTGAAGTTGAATTTGCAAAAAATTTTTAAAAAACTCACAAATACAATTCAGAAAAACGGGTTATAGGGTCTTATAGTGTAGTACATGGACTTCATTTTCCATATGGTTCATATGAGCGACAAAGCAGGATTTGTCCAAATATGCCCAAAATCCTTCAGAGAATCAGTGATTTTCTTGAAGTTGAATTTTCAAAAATTTTTTAAAAAACTCACAAATACAATTCAGAAAAACGGGTCATAGCGTCTTATAGTGTAGTCCATGGGCTTCATTTTCCATATGGTCCATATGAGCGACAAAGCAGGATTTGTCCAAAGATGCCCAAAATCCTTCAGAGAATCAGTGATTTTCTTGAAGTTGAATTTTGAAAAATTTTTTAAAAAACTCACAAATACAATTCAGAAAAACGGGTTATAGGGTCTTATAGTGTAGTCCATGGGCTTCATTTTCCATATGGTCCATATGAGCGACAAAGCAGGATTTGTCCAAATATGCCCAAAATCCTTCAGAGAATCAGTGATTTTCTTGAAGTTGAATTTTCAAAAATTTTTTAAAAAACTCACAAATACAATTCAGAAAAACGGGTTATAGCGTCTTATAGTGTAGTCCATGGGCTTCATTTTCCATATGGTCCATATGAGCGACAAAGCAGGATTTGTCCAAATATGCCCAAAATCCTTCAGAGAATCAGTGATTTTCTTGAAGTTGAATTTTCAAAAATTTTTTAAAAAACTCACAAATACAATTCAGAAAAACGGGTTATAGGGTCTTATAGTGTAGTCCATGGGCTTCATTTTCCATATGGTCCATATGAGCGACAAAGCAGGATTTGTCCAAATATGCCCAAAATCCTTCAGAGAATCAGTGATTTTCTTGAAGTTGAATTTTCAAAAATTTTTTAAAAAACTCACAAATACAATTCAGAAAAACGGGTTATAGCGTCTTATAGTGTAGTCCATGGGCTTCATTTTCCATATGGTCCATATGAGCGACAAAGCAGGATTTGTCCAAATATGCCCAAAATCCTTCAGAGAATCAGTGATTTTCTTGAAGTTGAATTTTCAAAAATTTTTTAAAAAACTCACAAATACAATTCAGAAAAACGGGTTATAGCGTCTTATAGTGTAGTCCATGGGCTTCATTTTCCATATGGTCCATATGAGCGACAAAGCAGAATTTGTCCAAATATGCCCAAAATCCTTCAGAGAATCAGTGATTTTCTTGAAGTTGAATTTTCAAAAATTTTTTAAAAAACTCACAAATACAATTCAGAAAAACGGGTTATAGCGTCTTATAGTGTAGTCCATGGGCTTCATTTTCCATATGGTCCATATGAGCGACAAAGCAGAATTTGTCCAAATATGCCCAAAATCCTTCAGAGAATCAGTGATTTTCTTGAAGTTGCATTTTCAAAAATTTTTTAAAAAACTCACAAATACAATTCAGAAAAACGGGTTATAGGGTCTTATAGTGTAGTCCATGGGCTTCATTTTCCATATGGTCCATATGAGCGACAAAGCAGAATTTGTCCAAATATGCCCAAAATCCTTCAGAGAATCAGTGATTTTCTTGAAGTTGAATTTTGAAAAATTTTTTAAAAAACTCACAAATACAATTCAGAAAAACGGGTTATAGGGTCTTATAGTGTAGTCCATGGGCTTCATTTTCCATATGGTCCATATGAGCGACAAAGCAGGATTTGTCCAAATATGCCCAAAATCCTTCAGAGAATCAGTGATTTTCTTGAAGTTGAATTTTCAAAAATTTTTTAAAAAACTCACAAATACAATTCAGAAAAACGGGTTATAGCGTCTTATAGTGTAGTCCATGGGCTTCATTTTCCATATGGTCCATATGAGCGACAAAGCAGGATTTGTCCAAATATGCCCAAAATCCTTCAGAGAATCAGTGATTTTCTTGAAGTTGAATTTTCAAAAAATTTTTAAAAAACTCACAAATACAATTCAGAAAAACGGGTTATAGGGTCTTATAGTGTAGTCCATGGGCTTCATTTTCCATATGGTCCATATGAGCGACAAAGCAGAATTTGTCCAAATATGCCCAAAATCCTTCAGAGAATCAGTGATTTTCTTGAAGTTGAATTTTCAAAAATTTTTTAAAAAACTCACAAATACAATTCAGAAAAACGGGTTATAGCGTCTTATAGTGTAGTCCATGGGCTTCATTTTCCATATGGTCCATATGAGCGACAAAGCAGGATTTGTCCAAATATGCCCAAAATCCTTCAGAGAATCAGTGATTTTCTTGAAGTTGAATTTTCAAAAATTTTTTAAAAAACTCACAAATACAATTCAGAAAAACGGGTTATAGCGTCTTATAGTGTAGTCCATGGGCTTCATTTTCCATATGGTCCATATGAGCGACAAAGCAGGATTTGTCCAAATATGCCCAAAATCCTTCAGAGAATCAGTGATTTTCTTGAAGTTGAATTTTCAAAAATTTTTTAAAAAACTCACAAATACAATTCAGAAAAACGGGTTATTGCGTCTTATAGTGTAGTCCATGGGCTTCATTTTCCATATGGTCCATATGAGCGACAAAGCAGGATTTGTCCAAATATGCCCAAAATCCTTCAGAGAATCAGTGATTTTCTTGAAGTTGAATTTTCAAAAATTTTTTAAAAAACTCACAAATACAATTCAGAAAAACGGGTTATTGCGTCTTATAGTGTAGTCCATGGGCTTCATTTTCCATATGGTCCATATGAGCGACAAAGCAGAATTTGTCCAAATATGCCCAAAATCCTTCAGAGAATCAGTGATTTTCTTGAAGTTGAATTTTCAAAAATTTTTTAAAAAACTCACAAATACAATTCAGAAAAACGGGTTATAGCGTCGTATAGTGTAGTCCATGGGCTTCATTTTCCATATGGTCCATATGAGCGACAAAGCAGAATTTGTCCAAATATGCCCAAAATCCTTCAGAGAATCAGTGATTTTCTTGAAGTTGAATTTTCAAAAAATTTTTAAAAAACTCACAAATACAATTCAGAAAAACGGGTTATTGCGTCTTATAGTGTAGTCCATGGGCTTCATTTTCCATATGGTCCATATGAGCGACAAAGCAGGATTTGTCCAAATATGCCCAAAATCCTTCAGAGAATCAGTGATTTTCTTGAAGTTGAATTTTCAAAAATTTTTTAAAACAGAAAAGAAAAAAACTAATTTCCAAAATGGTACATAATTTGTATTACAATCTATAAATTTATAATAGTTCTTTAATTAATTTAAAATAAATTTTATTTTCATCAAATGTTGTTTGAATATGTTTTCATATTTAAATATATAGTTAAATATGTCGTTACGTCATAACATATTTAACTTTTGAGTTAAATATGTTTTGACGTAAGCTCTTACGTCAAAACATATTTAACTCGGCATATTTATCTTCACACACATTAGTGATAGTAAGTTTTCTACTTGATATTGGTTTGTGTTTACAATATTGTTAACAATACGTATTATAGTATTTGTTATATATAATTTTAATAGACAAATAGCAATAATTGAAAGTATTGAAAATACCAAAAAGCTAATGAACAGTATATAAATTAATTTCATTTTGAAAATATTTATTTTATTTTAATACATTTTTTTTTTTTTTGAATTTATTTTATAGAAATCCTCTATTATTTGTTCCAGCTCGCTTATCCTTATCCAATAAGCTGATGCTAATTCCCAATGTGGTGGTGGTGATGCATTCACAATGCGTTTAAGATTAGCTAGCTCTCTTCTTCTTTTGACGAGGTAGCCGCCTCTTCGTTTTGGTGGTTATACTTTTGGGATTTTTAGTAGTATTTCTTTTGTGGCTGGTTTATTCCTTTTTTTATATTCGTCAATTGTTAATTTTTTAGGGCCAATTGTGTCTTTGTTGTTTATGCCCGACATTAGAAAAAAAAATTTATGCTTGGATCATGGGCGAAGTCGCCTCCGGTCCGCAGGTGCTGAATAGAAAGCACTCTGTCCCTAAAAAATTTTATTGCTGTTTGGATGGTGTCCTTGGCCTTCCTTCTTTTGTTTATTGATTGTTCATTGGCCGAACAATCCTTCTAATCACGGCTTTGATTAGGAACGTCTTCCAGGACTTCTTTTTAGTGCTCAGATCTTGGAGCACTTAAAAAGATTGCAGGATCGCCATGTAATATTAAATTATGAGGCGTATGTTCTTTTAGTTTTGAGTTCTGATGTTCAACTCTTGCTTTATTCAAAAATGTTCTTTCTTATAAAGCTAACATGAAAAGAATTTGCTTAATCTAGAATTGAGTTACTTTCTAAAGTCACTCATAACTTAAAATACTTAATAATCAAACATTTACATAATATTTACATTACATACTTAATTCTATGCATCTTGTATCAATGTCCCATAAATTTTAGTAAGTTAATATTATTCATATTACATTGAGTTTTACTATTGAGTGTACTTTTCATTGAGCACAATTTTATGTTTAAAGTCCGTTTAGAAATCGAACTATTGTTTTGGAAATAAAGTGAAATTCTAAGCCTTTGCTCCATTTCTTACACGAGTGTAATAAAATACATACTTGAACTATTTTCCCTTTCGAACAAAAAAAAACACTTGTTAATTCATTGACATTGAAACAAAAATGCATTTGGTTTGCTTATTATATTTCATGAATACTTAATACTATGTCTTAACCAATTACACACATGCATGCTATGCTATGGGTGCAAGATATATATGTGATGACGAATTTCGAGTTGTTTATGTTTAAATTTAATTTGTTTATATTTGACACTTAGCTCTACGTCATGCATATATACTACACTGTTAATATAAATGGTTTGTGTCTAGGGAGTTAACTTTTAAATTTATTTTCACGCATATAAACTTATACATATATGACTTAAGTTTGAAGACTCTCAAATAGGGTTAATAACATTTATTCCACAATAAGACATAATTCCATAAAATCTATATGAATATCAATATAATATCTGTAATTAAAAATGTTTAATAGTTCTTTTAATATAGTTTCGTTAAAGACTAGACGTTGAACATCTACATATCTATACACGTAGAGACTAAAAAATCAGGTTGTGCATGTCTACCACCACTATTTTTATATTTTTAAAATTTTTTTTTTTAATATTATGATCACTGTAATTATTTATATGATTTCGGCAACCATAATATGGTTAAGTTACGATTAATATGATTATAGCAATCATATGATGATAAATCATTATAATAACTTAAATCATTATTAATTACTACAATCGTATATTTTATTGTAGTAATCATTTAACTCGTAACTTAACCATATTATGGTTAGCACAATCATATAAATAACAACAGTGACCATAACATTGTTGAAAAATTTGTAAAAATGTTTAATTTTTTGTGGTAAACATGTATAATAGAGTGGTTCGCCTTCCATACAAAAAAAAGTTGTGTCAGTCAGCCTCTAGGATTAAAGATAATGTAAAAACAATTCCCGAAATATGTTTTCTTATTCTTTGCCACGCCTACAAATACCGCCTTTTAGTATTTTTATTCCAATCATAACATTTTGTATACCGGTGTTCATGACTCTCTAAGGGCTACATTTCTATCGACACAGTAAAGAAAATACTAAAAGGGCGGTATTTGTAGGCGTGGCAAAGAATAAGAAAACATATTTCTGGAATTGTTTTTACATTATCTACATTACATTACTATATTTTTTCTCTGTGTGTAGTTTTAAACTTGCTTCATGGTTTAAAACAAAGGTTGTGGACATAAAGTTTTTTTTTTATAGAATTATTTTAAATAATTTGTTTTTAATGACCAAACGATAAGTCTTTAAACTTTTGAGGGTCTGGGTTCAAAAGGGAAATATTTTTTAACATTTTTTATATAAATATTAATAGACTAGTTTTTATGACAATCCAAAAAGAATATATAATTATATAAGCCATAAAGCTGTTGTTGTTGTTTTTTTTTTTTTTTTTGAACTTGTTTTAGAATATTGTCAACAGTGTTTTAAAAGTTAATCGTATTATTAAATAGCATTATTATACAAAATACACAAACTGATCAAAAACACAATAGAGCTACAAATGTCCCTGCCAGGCAGAAGAATAATTACGATTTAAGAAGACCTATATAAAGTTAATATTCTATATATAAAATTCATAAAATTAAAAATAGTTTTCAATGGTTAAATACAATTTATTGTCTAAAAAAGTTAAGAATATGTAAAAAATAAAAACACTTAAACATAGTTCACAACATTATTTTCACTATAATTCATAATACCTCTATTTAAAAAAACCGAATTAGAACTGAAATTAGAATTAGAAATCTGAAATTACGATTTTCTTCATACAGATTATTTTACTTACGTCAAATTTTAAAGGGATAATATAAAGTTTTTATCAGAGAAAATCATCAGAAAAATTTAAAGAATTGTAACAAATTTCCAAAGCTACGCCCACCGCCCACAAACCAAAAATAAAAGATCTGGCTCCGTCTTGCACCAACAGCGCAAAAATACTTGAACTATGCCCAATTTCAACTTTCTGCGATATCAAACAGCTTCATAAAGCTATGGAAAGAGAATTGGATATATATACATACCTACATCCGGACATACAACGAAATTAAATTATGTCAGAATTGAAATCAAAAATAACTAAAAACAAAACAAGCAAGATATTGGAAGGTATTATTGATTCCGCACGGAAAGGAAAACTAAGCGGAGAGGAATATCGATCTATGTATATTTAAAATGTAATTACTCATTTCACCGGCATGCCGCAGTACTGTCTGTGTAGAGATGATACCGCAAAACGGAAAAATACCGCAGCAACGGAATGAATAATTTCAAATTATGCTTCCGCACAAAAAATTTCTTTCCGCAATCGCCGAACGGAATGAATAATTCGACCCATTAACTTAATGGCAAGCAAAAGAAACTAAAGATAAATATCAAAAAAGAAACAAGATAATAAGATTATTTCGTCATTAAATGATTCGTGAGCACATATAGAGTAAACTAAAGAAATAATGGTTGGATCCAGCGATGCCAACTTCGCCCTTTTCGGCTTTGTTCCCTGTTTAGAAATCCAGCGTTACTATTTTTATAATCATTGACCACATTGCCTTCAAAACAAGAACATAAGGAATGACAAATTCGTTATTCATGTTATGTATTTGATCTGGGATAAGCTAATCTACAAAAGTAAACAGATGCATAAAGAATTAAAGTTGTTTGTGGTAATATTTTGATAAATTTTTTAAATTTCTTATGTTTCGTACATTTTTGTAATTCTCATTTCTTGTTTGAGATTTTTGTTTGTATCGTATGAGTTTGAAAACTTCAAACAGATGGGTGAACGATCTATTAATGATATGGCATTTACACTAACAAAATGCAGGCATGCTTATATGTTTATTATCTTAACCCACAACAAATAAAAATTTGTTAAACATATATTTTTACATAAAAATGAATTAATTTTTAGTTTGTTGTTATAATAGTTTTTTTTTATTAAACTGAATTAATTTTATTTTTATATTATTTTATGGATTTTTAATTTTATTTTTGAATTAAAAGATGTTTCTTATAAAGTACCAAAATGTTGAAAAAAAAGTACTCTTTTTGTTGACGGTCAGTACCATTTCAGTTTTTAATTTTTGCATCAATGAATCCAATACAAATTTCAATCTTTTATTAACTTTGTATATCCAAATAAAATAAAGCAAACAATTTACGTGGAAATCATACAAATGTTTATTGTTTTGGAAAGAGTAAAGTTTGACAATTATACATAAATGAAAAAGAATATCGGACATATGTGATTTGATTGACTCTGCATAAACTTTATCTTTAACATAGCCCTCCAAAAAATAATCCAGTATCTTTAAGCGGTGCCTTTAGACCACATAACGCACTATAGATTTTCAATAATCCAAATCCGATAGTTTAGCTTGTTGGCGTATCCAGTCAAATAAAAATGATCTTCGTCTGAAAAAATTAAAGGTTGGCCAGCCTCAATTCATGCTCTAGGTGCTGCCTTACAAGCTTTAAAGTCAAATCATTCGCACAATTTGGTCATTGTTAATACCTCCAATTATTTAGAAAGTCTAGGATTTGACAAATTCTGACAGCTTCTGCAGAAATATTTATAAGGGATTCTTACCCTTTGTGCATGTGAACCTACGAAGGCCAGTGGCCAGTAAATACAACTAGAGGTTTCTTTGATGGGTTCTACACAGATTTAATGCAAAAGGATTTTGTTTTTTTTTAACTTTTTATTATTTATCTATTGAATCTGCCTGAATCTGAATTTAGCCAGTTCAGATTAAAAGATTTCAGTCTCATATGGATCCTCTTGGCTTCTGTGGCGACGTTAGGTAAGGCTTCTGTCCAGATGTATGCCAAGATATGTAACATGATCAGACTGTGGGATATTGACATTGGTTTGTGAAACAATTGGAAAATTTTCTCTCCTAAGCTATTTGCTTCTTAAGAGAAACACAATAACATCATGTCTGAATTTTGTTCGAAGTTATGATGGTGCAAGTTTATCAGATTTATATCATACAAGAGTAACCAATAAATATCTTGAGGCTTTTGCGACAGAGCAGTGTTTGTAAAGTGCGCTTGTGTAGAGATTGAAAATGCTAGACTTCTAACATTGAACACATCCGCAAAAGATTCTATGGAAGCTCTCATAATGCGATCCGGTAGATGAATCATTTACTTAGTCTTTAACCTGTTCTAAGGACAAAGATTTTAAGGCGGAAGATAAATTAATTTATTTGTCATCAGATTGGTTTGACATTGAACCAAAATGTACACGGTCATGCAGTGACCTTGATTAAGGGGTCTGAAAGATGATCTTTTTCCTGTACTCCAAATGGAGTGAATTATGGACATAAGTGAGACGGCAATCACGGACTTTGTACCTGGAACATCTTATAATTTTTTGTCTTGCTCTAAGGATATAGTCCTTTTCTCCGCGAACTAGAAATTCGCAAGATGACTTCCTGTGCCGGTTGGGTATCGCGGTCACTGATTGGCGGACTGAAATACGATATATTTCGGTAACCTCAGAGAGAGTAGATTATAAACCAAATTGAGCCGGTTGGTTTTTGATAAAGAGGAAACTCGGAGCAAAGTGGGAAGCACAATATATTGAGCAGTGTTTTTGGATATTAAATTGTGGTTTTCAAATAAAGTGTTGTAAGATTTATTTTAAAGCTTTAATTATTATCTCCAATCATCTGTGCTAACCAAGATATTCCTAGATAGGCCATCATAAGACTGTATTGTGAAACAGTACCCTTGGAAATATATTGTATTTTTAAATGTTACTCATAGATACGAGTATGTAGTTAGAAAAAGATCATTTGCATTATGGAAATTGTTGATTTTTATTTATATGCTACCTAAAATACATAAATATTTAAAAAAATAAATTCAAATTAATTCAAATAAATTCTAACTGAATCTATAAGAAAACAATGTTATAGCAGATGCCTTACAACAACATAAGATAGACTTTATATGTATTAAAGCCGGTTAATATTACGATCGAAACTGCTTAAAATGGTAACATTAAAGGGCGCTATTAATTTAAATTTTAATTAAATTAAAATAAATTTTATTGTCAATAATAAAAATAAGAAGAATACACACACATTGTTAATTTCATGCGAACTCCATGACGTGTAATTCTATTTCCAAATAATGGTGAGTTAAATGTGATAATATTTACAAGTAAGTCTTGGTCAATAAACATTGCCCTTGTTAGGGCAGAAAATACATTCCAATGTGTCAATTGTCTTACTTTAAAATGGTATTCTTTGAATTATTAACCGTAGATCGAGCCTTAAAAAAATGTCACAATTCTTCCTTTGTGTCATATTTTATACATACCGAACCACGAAATCAAATACAATTAATGTTTGTTTTATTACTTCTTGTTACTGAGGCTTTGTCTAAATTATAAACTAATGCCATCTACCCAAATACTTTTAGAGTGTTTATTATTGCAGCATGGCTTTTTACACAAGCAGCAAAAATAAGACGTCCATTTGTTCTTGTTTTCACCCAAAGTATAACATTTTTGACATCTTGCAGATTTCTTCATCGAAGAATTATCAATATGTCTTTTTCTTGATGGACCGGCTTCACTGTCATTAGACTCCAAAACCAAAGTTTAACTTGACAGTTTTGAGTATATCGCCAAAGAAAGTTCACTTCAAGGAAAGTTTTTACATTTGTCCTTATATAGCTTTGCCAGTGATATTGCCAAATCATAAAGAAAACACTTACATTTTAAATGTTTCTGAGTAGTTTTCCATTTGGTGTCTAAAAGGTATTATCTTCCAGTTGGGTAAGGATCTCTTTTCCAAGAAGTTCCATCTTTGGCTATATATAATGGATCAGAGCTTGTGTTGCACAGTTCGTTATCATCAGAACTACTTTCCTCATTCGATTCCGGCCTCCTCTGATTCCGGAAAAACTAAATTTATCATATTTGATACAAAGGTCTATTAACAGTTAATTAAAATGAACTCAAGCCAAATAAAATTTCTCTAATACTTTTAAATTATATTATACTGTCACTCACTATCTGTATTTAGGATTTATGCATATTAAAATTATATACTTCTAATTACAACCAAATCTTACCCTTACCCCTACTCACACCTCTTTTTTTTGGGATAAACAAAACCATTATTTCTTTAATTTTATTACTTTGTATTTCTCTTGTTTCGTTTCTTATAAATTGTATTTAAATTTTATGCACAACGTGTTTATTACCACTACACCAATACCTCACTTTGTGTCGGGGTTATGTTCCAAAAAAAAAAAAGGACGCAAATTGAAACGACGCAAAATGCATTCATATTTTCTATAGCAAACCATGTAAAGATTGAAGATAGGTTCCAGGGTTACGTAAATACTAAATTGGTTTAATGTAACATAAAATAAATTTTTAGTATTGCATATTTTGCAAAAATTTCAAAAATTAATTCAAGACTCGAACCCAAAACAACGCAACCTCGAAAATCTAACGACGCACATTGAGAATTAGTATTAATTAAACAGTGACGCAACTTCGAAAAAAAAAACGCAAAACGAAACGACGCAAAACTAGGTATTGGTGTATTCAAAACAAGAGTTTAACGGAAAAAAAGTTTAAGTGCACTTTGCGGCCTGTAGCTCATTTGTATGTAAACTTTGTGTCATAAATTTATGGCTGTTGTTTAAAATTCTGGACAGTGTGAAGAGAAATATTTGTTTATCATTGTTAAATAATCTTAAAATTTAGAACGTTGTTCAAGGTTAATTAAAAAAAAAACCAAATGTTTTTTTCTGTTGTTTGATAGACACACCTCAAAGAACGTATGAAATAAACCTGTTTGGTTTTTGTCATTTTAGTATAATTATATTCTGAATTAAAAAGCAGTTTCCAAGCTGGATAAATTATGGTTATTTTAAAGAGGTTTGGTTACTAGTCGTTTAATTCCTGTATGACAACATATTTTAGAAAAAGACTCAGTTAAAGTTTTTATAGGAAATTGAGTTTATTAAGATGTTACAAAGAGTTTAAAATACATTAATACCTATGTTAGCTATCGTTACCGTTAAGCTATCGTTATGCCTAAAATAAACTTTTTGCTTAACTACCGATACCGATAAAATAACGTTGCCGTAATAGCTGCAACGTTTTCAAAGCGAAATCAAAAGATTCCACATGAATGCTTGCAGGCAGCAGGCAAACACGTAAAACAATAAGCCAAAATATCGTTGTCACTGAAATAGCGTACCCTCTTAACCGTTTCGAATCGTTAGCGCGCCTTAATTAATAAGAATTAAAACTAAAGTTATTAAGTTCAGCTCATTTTCTAAAAAACGTTTCAAACCGTAGACGGCAAACTGTATGTTTTTCAAAGTTCCAATGCAACCAAAATTATCGTTATCTCATAAAAATCGTTAACGTAACCGCTACCGTTATTCACAAAATGTGGTTTAAACTAGACTACCGTTACCGGAATAAACGATAATAATTTCAGTCCGGCAAAAATTACCGTTTTCTCTATTATAAGTTACCCAAATAACGTTAACGGTATAAACCAAAAATATCGTTATCGAAAGAATCTTTTTAACTGTTTCGATTCCTTATCCAGCCTTTGAAAAAAAAAACAAAATGTTTCTACTGTGTGTATAACTTAAAAATGGTGGATTTTTTTCAAATTTTAACTTTTTTTTTGAAACATTTGTCAGCTATAAGCTTTTGCTATCTTTTTGTTTCATTTTTTTGTGAAATCAATTCTACTTAAATAACTATAGAAAAATACTATTGTATAGTTTTCTAATATAATATTATTTATATTAATATAATTCAGCTTTTCTTTTAATAATATAGGTTGTTGATTTTATTTAGACGCTCACAGTATGTAATCTAAAGACAAACACTTCTCTCCAAAGATACGCGATCTGTTGTAACTTTAATTTCGCTTTTTCCCTTGTATTTCTGTAATAATGTCCATTATTTCTTTAAAATTCCTACTTTCCATTTGAATTCATATTTCAGAAAACACAGTCAACGATATAATGATACAAGTTCGTGATCAAATCAATGTATTCCAATGCAGGCCTAATGCACAGCTCGCTAAAAGTTCATTGGTTTAGGATTTAAGAGAGAAAAACAAAATCACTCAATAACTAAATTCAACTTTATTTCAGTAACTAAAACAGAAATTGGTATAAATATTAAGATATTTCTAGAATAAAAATATAAGAAGCCTTTGCATTTGAACTGAAACAATACTGCAAATTTAATATAATTAAACAAAACAAAAACACAAAACACAAAACAAAATTTGAAAAGGTTGTTTCAAAATTTGATATGAAACAACTCAAGAAACCAGATCTTAAATACTGCCAATTAACTGGGTCAAGTGCTGTTGACATGCCAGTTTTTGTGTGTCTGTTAACTGAGTTTTAAACTTCCGCAATATTTAAAACTTGTTTTGTTTTTGGTTAAAACAAATACTTCCGTTATGTTTTCTGCTGGGTAACTTTTAGTTAAAGTTTTCAAAGGTTTCATTTCAAAAATCTTAAATTAATTTATTTTTTCTGGTAAAATTATAGTTTTATTTTTTGCAGCTAAAGGTTAATAACCTTTTATTTTTATTTTGATAAATTTATATATATTTGTATTTTATTTTTATGTACATATGTATATTGTTTAAAATTATTTTTCATTTACTTATTCTAGACAAGTTTTCGTTTAATTGTACAGAATTTTACTTTTCAAAAAAAAAAAAAAAAAAAAAAAAAAAAAAAAAAAAAAAAAAAAACATTGACTAAAGTTTAATTTATAAGATTCTGTTTAATATACTTTTAGAGTTGACTTAACCTTGACCCAATAAACTTGAACCAAACTGGTAGATTTAAATATAGAAGTAGTACGTATTTGGCAACATGTGCTGAGAGTTATTAAGGCTGCCAGATGAGTTTTTAGAATAATTTTTAAAGTATTGAAACAATTCTAAACGTTTATTCAAACTATTTAAAAGTTTATTTGATGTTACATTACTTTTATAAAAACAAACAACATTAACAAATTTAACAATTACTTTTTCTGTGCCATATTCTACTGCCAACAACATTATTTGGCTTCTAGGCATCAAATAAATAAAACTAAATATTTGTCGTGTCTTGTCCTAAATAAACAAAGTTTTTTTTTTTAGTAAATAAACGTGTTTAAAAATATTTTATTTAGTGGTTACGTCTTTTTCGGCAAATATTTGCCAAGTGTGACCGTACCTTTACAAACTCTAATCAAACAAAACAATGAAAATATAAACAGCTGTTGCAGTAACCCATTTATATTTCAGTGGTGCCACTTAAGGCTTTTATTTTTTCAAGGCAGCGTTTTTCATGAATCGTGAAATACATATGTACATGATTCCAGACATGCTAATAAACTTCACTTATATAATATCATTAATGTAATATTATTAATGCAATTAACAATTCTTGATGCATAACTGATCATAACATTTCAATTTTGTATTTTTCTTTTTTATTTTAAAACTAGCTAAACCCGGTGTGCTTCGCTACCCCCCCCCCCCTCGTCATAAAATAAAATAAAACGTATTTATGTATTAACAAACATTTATTTATTTAATTTTAATGTATTTATTGCAATGCTATAGGCGAGGCCATGCCCCTTTGTCCACTTACATAGTCAAGAATTTATTATTTCGTAAGAATATCCTATTGTGAAAATGTAATGACGATCGGTCCAGTAGTTAAGACTATATTACGATTTTTAATTTTCCTAAAAAGGGGCGTGGTCCCACCCACTTTTCTCCTAGTACGTATTCCTAATTATGCCAATACCATATGTACCACATATCATTGACGTAGGTCAAAAAATACCCAAAATATGGCGATTTAAATTTTTGGGTTATATGGGCGGTGCCACCCCCGTTTGTACAATCGAAATTTCATATAGCCTATTATTCCTTCCAGAGTCACAGTAACATGCTGTGAAAATTTCATCAAAATCGGCTCAGCCGTTTTGGAGTCTATACGTTACATACATACATACATACATACATACATACATTCAATTTTATATATATAGATTTTACAGTATTAACTAGAAAATTTCCCAAATTATAATGATACCAAAGCCAGGAAAGGATTTGACCGTACCATCCTCTTATAGACCAAATTAGCTTACTATCCTGTTTGTCGAAACTATTTGAAAAAGTATTTCAAAAGAAAATCTTAAACTTTCTGAATGATCAAAACATTATCTCAGTTCAACAATTTGGTTGCCATGAATAACATGGAACTATAGAGCAAGTTAACCGTTTAACTGGAGAGAAAAGAAAATCTTTTGAGCTTAAACAACATTGTTCGGCTATCTTTTTAGCTGTCGCACAGGCATTTTGGCATAAAGGTCTAATACATAAGATTAAATGCTTACTGCCTCCTAGTACTTACAGATTACTATAGGATCGCTTATTTAGGGTTAAATACAGTGATTATGTGACAAGTGACTACGAAATCAGAGCTGGAGTTCCACAGGGGAGTGCTCTCGGATCAACACTTTACTTGATATACATCTCTGATTTGCCAACGAGTGAAAATTTAAACATTTCTACATTTGCAGACGACACTGCCATTCTTAGCTCATATGTGGATTCAAGTGTGGCATCTAGAGAACTCGATAATTATCTCAGACGTTTAGAGACGTGGTTAAAAAACTGAACAATACGTGTAAACGAATCGAAAAGTAATATTTCTAGTATCACGATATTTATTGAACGTATAGCATGCAATATTGATGGATCGCGATCCATATCGCAGAATAGCCTAAAATATGAAATCCAGATCGCGGATCGTGAATCTCGTGATAAATATTGAACGTGTAGCATTTTCATGATATTAAATCATGATACGTCAGTAAAAAGTAACAAATAAAAGAAATAAAATATGTAATATAAAATACGCAGTGGAAAAAATTAAACAAAGAAAAGTAAAACAATTGACAAAAGCAAGCAAAATAGCTAAACAGGCTTTCTTTTGGTTTTCTCGCGACCCACACAGCACAAAAATAACATAAATACTGATAAATACTGAATAAATATTGAACATGTAGCATACGCTCGTGAACTATCAATACTTTAAAATGGATCGCGATCCAAATATCACGATATTTATTGAACGTGTAGCAGTGCCCTAACGGCTAATCAACTCTGTTTAGAAAACCATTTAACTTTGCATTTTAGCTATAATTTACTTATTTAGGCTTAGAAAAAAAAAACATTTATGTAAAATAAATTATAAAAAAATATCAAATATCAAAAAAATTTATTTCATTATGAATTTTTTATTCATTTTAAACAAATTAAATAAATTTGCATATCTTTTAATTGATTTTTCAAACCCTTTTAAATAAGCGCACGAGCCAGAACACACACAAAATATATTGTAGCAAATCCGAATGCATGGCATTATAATGATTTTATTTATACAGATCTCTTAATATATTTAAATAATAATAGTAAAATCAATTTAAAATGGAAACACAAATGACATTGTTGAGAAAAAAAAATAGTTGATTGTTCAATAACCATTTAATTAATTCACACAACTTCCGACAAACTCAGCAAATGTGCAAGCGAATAATGTAAAAATTGCTCGCGATTAGTTGTAAACTCGTTTCATATTGTTGAATTTTGAATTTCAAAACAAATGCATAATTTTAGGCGATTCAGATTGAATTATTAAAAAATACAATTATTTGCAAATGACTTACGTTTTTAAAGACTATTTTAATTTTAAAATCTTACCTGTAATGAAAAGAAAAATATTGATTAATATAAAGAAATAAATGGGAAATTTGTATATATAGCAAAATTTATAAGCATAAAATCAGGGCCCTATTCCACAAAACAACTTCGCACTTATGCAACTTTTCACTTTGCACTTATGCAATTTTTCGTCAACGTGCAAAACTTTATGTTCCTCAGAATTATAAAATTTATTAAGTAAAAAGTTGAAATTGCTAAGTGTACTTTGCAAAGTTTTTGAAATTTTTATATTCTCTTTGCAATTTCAATTCCCTGTACGTTCTTTTAAGCATTGAGCAAAGTTAATATTGAAAAGAGTAGTTAGTTTCACAAAAACTAGTTTTGCAAAGCAAATTTTGAGAAGTTTGTCAAAAAGTTGCCATGTATCGCTTTATCAATTCATATTATTATAACTAGTGAAGCTTTCGAAATGTTTAGACATGAGTTTTTGTTCGATGCTAGTGAAGACTCGGTTATAATGAGAAATTATAGAGACCGTATAAATTTTCCGGGTTAGCTGCTACAGTTCTTCCATGGGTTGGAAAATGGTGAGCACCATGAAGTTGAAGTATGTATGGTGTTCCAAAATTAACAGTTTGTAGAAACATTCATAGAGTTGTAGACGTATAATAGGAGTTTTATTTTAAAACATCGCTGTGGCCCGATGACGTCAGTGGTATTGTTGAAGTTTTTTAATAATGGCTGGATTCCCTACTGTTTGTGTTTGCGTGGATGGCTTTCTGGAACACTTTACACTCTCACTTTACAAAGAATATTGCAAAACAATTATCTCTTTGCAAAAAAATGCAATTTGATAAGTGCAAAGTGAAAGGTTGATAAACTATTTGTGGAATAGTGCCCTGCATATATTCGAAATTATAAACTAAACTGAATTGAACTTGAATTAAAACTAAACTATAAACTGAGCTAGAATCTGAACTAGAACCTGAAGTAGAACCTTAACTAGAACTACAACTTGAACTTAAACCTGAACCGCAACCTGAACTAGAATAATTAGAACCTAACTTACAACTACCATCTGAACTAGAACCTGAATTAGAACCTTAACTAAACCAGAATCTGAAGTAGAATCTGAACTAAAAACTTAACTAGAATCTTAACTATAACCTGCAATAGAATCCAAAATAAAACTACAACCTGAACTAGAACCTGAACTACAACTTGGACTATAGGTAACACCTGAACTATAATTTAACTACAACCTGAACTAGAATCTTAACCAGAACCCAAATTACAACTCCAACCTGAACTAGAATAAAACCTAGAACCTAAACTAAACTAGAATCTGAAGTAGAACCCGAACTAGAAAGAAACATGAGCTTGAATCAAACTTTAAAATAAACATAATTTTGAACTAAATTTTGCTAATATTGTTATTAATAAATCTGTTGTGATTATTTAATTCTTAAATTTATTATCCCTTTATTTTCAGATTGCTCTCTGTGAAATTTTTTACTACAATGATCAAACGCAAAAAGCTCTGAAGCTGCAAGGAAAACGAGCTTAAACTCCCTACAAATAAAAAACCTTAACTAATCTAACGAAGTCCCTAAAAATCCTGTTATAATTTTTCCAGAAAAACAACAACTAACATGGTGCTAAATCTACTGTTCATAACGACTGTGATAAAATCCACCTTCGGTGTGGTAACCACCGGTCTCTGGCTTATACCCCTATTATTGGCCGCCATAACTTTCTACAAATACGACAATGTGGATCCAGAATCAAGAGTTTTCGATCAAACAAATATCTATAGTGAATATGATTTCATAGTGGTGGGTGCCGGTTCCGCCGGGGCGGTGGTGGCCAATCGTTTAAGTGAAGTGCGTAAATGGAAAGTTCTATTGATAGAAGCAGGGCCAGATGAAAATGAGATATCGGATGTGCCCTCCTTGGCGGCTTATTTGCAATTGAGTAAATTGGATTGGCAGTATAAAACAGAACCTTCGAATAAAGCCTGTTTGGGCATGAAAAACAATCGGTGCAATTGGCCCAGAGGCAAGGTATTGGGCGGTTCCAGTGTTTTGAACTATATGTTGTATGTAAGAGGCAATCGTTATGATTATGATCACTGGGAATCTTTGGGCAATCCCGGCTGGGGTTATGACAGCATTTTGAAATACTTTAAGAAATCTGAAGACAATCGCAATCCCTATTTAAATAAGAATCCCTATCACGGCAAGGGCGGCCTATTAACCGTGCAAGAATCGCCCTGGCATTCACCCCTGGTGGCCGCCTTTGTAGAGGCCGGTACTGAAATTGGTTATGAAAATAGAGATATTAATGGTGAAATACAAACGGGTTTCATGATAGCCCAGGGTACTATTAGACGAGGTTCTCGCTGTAGTACGGCCAAGGCCTTTTTGAGACCCATTAGAAATCGTCCTAATTTCCATTTATCTATGAATTCTCAGGTAACCAGGATAATAATAGAACCGGGCACCATGAGAGCTAAGGGGGTAGAATTTATTAAGAATGGTCAAGTTAATAAAGTGTATGCTAAAAGAGAAATCATTTTGTCAGCCGGTGCTATTAATACCCCACAGATAATGATGCTGTCTGGTATAGGGCCACGCAAGCATTTAGAACAGCATAAAATTAAGGTTTTGCAAGACTTGCCGGTAGGAGAAAATCTACAAGATCATGTGGGTATGGGAGGTTTGTCGTTTTTAGTTGATAAACCTGTGTCTATAGTACAAGATCGATTTAATCCTACAGCAGTAACTGTTCAATATGTTTTAAGAGAACGTGGACCCATGACCACTTTGGGTGGTGTAGAGGGTTTGGCTTTTGTGCATACACCCTATTCCAACAGATCCATAGATTGGCCTGATATACAGTTTCACATGGCTCCTGCCTCTATTAATTCTGATAATGGAGCCCGTGTAAAAAAGGTTTTGGGTTTAAAGGAATCTCTATATCAAGAAGTTTATCAACCTATAGCCAATAAAGATACCTGGACCATAATGCCTTTGTTGTTAAGACCCCGTTCTAGAGGCTGGGTAAAACTGACATCAGCCAATCCTTTCGATTATCCCAAAATTAATGCTAATTATTTCGATGATCCCTTTGATGCCAAGACCCTGGTAGAGGGAGCCAAGATTGCCTTAAGAGTAGCCGAAGCTAAAGTTTTCAAACAGTTTGGTTCACGTTTATGGCAAAAATCTTTGCCCAATTGCAAGAAATTCAAATTCCTCTCGGATGATTATTTAGATTGTCAAGCCCGCACCATATCCATGACCATATATCATCCCTGTGGTACAGCGAAAATGGGTCCAGCCTGGGATCCTGAAGCAGTAGTAGACCCTAAACTGCGTGTTTATGGCGTTAGAGGTTTAAGAGTTATAGATGCCAGCATAATGCCCACAATTAGTAGTGGCAACACTAATGCCCCGGTCATAATGATTGGAGAGAAGGGAGCCGATTTGATTAAAGAAGATTGGTTCCATAATCCCGAATACAAAGTAGCGGATAAAAGTTAGCATAAGAAAATTTAATTAAACTAAGCTCTCGGTATACTAGAAACTAGACCTCCAAACATTTGATGATTGCTGTCATTTACCAAAGGTTGTCCACTTGTAATTAATTGTTTATTGTCATGATATATGTTAAGTATTGTTGTAATTACATTTTCACATTCAGGGGGCGTTTGCTTTACAAAAACAAACCTAACGAGTTTAAACTCAGAGTTGCCATTGTGTTATAAATAAGTTTGTGTTAAATAAATATTTGTATTTATTTTTGTTGTTGCTTAGTCATTTGTTTATTATTTAGTTGTAATTATTCGTTTTAAGAGCCACTAATGTTGTTTTTTATTTCATATTCATTTAAGTAGCGAACTGTATTTAAGTTAATTTCAACTGCAATTATTTTACTTTTAATTTATTTATGTTTATTTTTTATTTATATTTACATACACATGCTTAATTACATTGTATTTAGTTTGAAATATAATTGTTTAGTTGTAAATATTATTGCAAGAACAATTGAAATATTTAAATAAACTTGTAATAAAAATATTTTAAAGAAATTTATGGAGACTTTCTTATTTGTTTAAAACTGTTGTTTATTAATGTTATCTCTGTAGATGCAATGAATAAATTATTGTTAATTAGAGTACATTGGGTATTTAGAATAAAACATGTCAAACTAGATTCTATTTTTTTATTTTTTTAGGAGAAGTAACACTCAGGCTTACTTTCTTTGGAAGAAGTACACGTGGTGAAAGAAGAAAACTTTTTATATCACGACTCTGCAATTGTGCATTATGTTTGTTTTTAGTGCAGTGATGTTCAGCCCATACAACAATTGTTTGAAAAATTTACACACATTTCTTATGCTAAAATTTAGTGCAGAATTGTAGCGCCTCTGGTGGTGAGTAGGTCCTAGCCTTTATTTAATTATTTTACTTCGGTGGCGTTTTGATTGATATACCACCGAAGGAGGGCGCTGTGATAAATATTAGCTATGATAGATATATATATAAATAAACCAACAAAAGTGTGTATCAATAATATTTAAAAAGAAGTAAAAGAAAATTGAAGAAAATACTAAAAGGATATCTGTCCACATTTCAATAAATGAATCCTGCAACTATGAGCCAATTGAATTGAATTTTACTGTTTAGTCTAAACAACCTCAAAAAGGTAGAATCCGTGTAGTATTATCAAACTTCTCGAGGAAGTTGAGGCACGTCGAAATTTATGGGATGCTGGTTGCAATGAATAAAAACTACCAAAGATATTTTATATCAAGATGTCGCAGATTGCATGCAGTTCTATCACGAAATTGTGCGGCATTTTTTTTTTTGTTGTATCTTTATCCCCGCTACTTTATAGTACAAACGAGGGCGGTGAGCAAACTTCTTAGCCTAGCACAGAAAAAGAATAGTTACTTTTTCAAAAACGTTTTTTTATTTTTCAATATAATCTCCTGAAACTTCAATACAATTTCATATTTCATATTAAAAGAAGTTTCTCTCCGTCCATCTTATTTATAGGTAAAGGGGTATTTAAACTTCAAGATAAGTTATAACAATCACTATAGTTCACTAATATTTTAAGTAGATTTGACACTAGAAACTGACTTTTCAAAAATATATAAAACCTATTAGTACTTGCTTTGAAGCGAATATGTTCAAGCACTTACTTCGCCATATCTGTTTGTATTTGTTTAGGGAAACAGTTTTACAAACTAAAAGTAAATATCCCAAATGTCAAATTAATTTATGAACACGACAGCTAACAACTGTCAACATCTAAAGCTTTCATTTATAATTATAATTAATAATTTTTTCTTTGAGTTATTTGAGTTTAAAAAATATCTTTAAACGTCTAAACTTAAATAATGAATTCAAATTTATAAATATTGAATAATGGAAACACTTGAAGGTGTTTGGTAAACATGTCAGAGAATTAACACCCTCAATATACATAATTGAATTAAATAAAATAATTATACATAACTATATTTTTTAATTACTGTGTCTGAACAGTTAGCTGTGAAAGATTATTAATGAAAGATTAAAAAGTCATTAAACTATTGGAAATAAAAAAAAAACAATCAATTGTTATGGATATATGTATGTATGTAGATGTTAACTGATTTAGTTATTATTATAATAGATTGTATGTACTCGTATGATTACTTCTTTCAATTTAAACAATAGCTACAAGACAACAATTATTATTAAGCAAATTATCAGCATAAATAATAAAATAATTTATGGTTCATCAAAATTATCTGCAAATTTATACGGTTGTCTGTTTAAAAATTTAATTGTTTGAGAATTTAACAAGGAAGTTTATTTACTTTTTATTTCATTATTTAAAATTTATTAAATTATTTAGCTAATATTCATATTGTTGTGTGTGTGTGTTTTTTTTTCTAGTTATGAGTATGCAATTCTTGTTTTTATTTCACAATTATTCATTTTAAAAGAATATTTTTTTTTTTGAAAATCATTCTTATGTTTTTGTTTAACATCATCTTATTATTTAGGAAGTGGTTGTCTAAGGGTACTTGTTATTCAAGCAATAATTGCATTAACTATTTAAACATTCAAATCGTGAGTAAATAAACTAATATGATTTATTTTATTTATTTAATATATTTTTCTTAATTCTTTTATTATTAGGGAAAATTTTATTTTATAAAAGTAATTTGTTATAATAAGATTTATTTTAATAATTGAAGGAAGGTCTTAAGGTAAGATCACATACGCCAATTTGCAACAATTTTTATTGTGCTAATTTCGATGAAAATAAAATGATTGTGGCAATAAAATTTTTCAGTCACTCGATTGGCTAAAATTTTATAAATTTGAAGGCCGCAAATTGGCTTGCAACGTTTAAGGGACAATAATTGCTGTTTACCAGTCACACGATTGTGACAATATACGGCAGCACTGCCAAACAGCTGTTGTCTTTAATTGCAAATTTTGTTTTGTTTATTTACTTAAAATATATGTAAATCTTAATTAAAAATTAAAGAACAAAAGTTAAAATGATTTCTTCCCCATAGAAAATTGCAGCTGCAATAATTATTTTAAGTGAATTGGAAAAAAGAGTATTTGGCTGACAAAAAGCAGCAGGAGTTTCGCGCTAATTTCAAACACACGAGTGTTATTCTACAGCCAATATTAATTCATTTATTGCACTGTAGGTCCACGATAAACTTACACTTGGTTTTTCCTTACTTTTGGCCAAATGAGTTTTTAATTGCTGATCAGGAGAGTAAACAAATTCCGTTTACAGAGGATCAAGTATTTTTACAATGCTGTCATCGAGCTGCATGTTTAAGCTACATTTAAATAATATTTAGTATATTTACAATAATTAAAATCAATATATAACCAGGAAATGACATTTCCACACAAAAATACAGACATTTT
Source organism: Bellardia pandia (assembly GCA_916048285.2). NCBI lineage: Eukaryota > Metazoa > Arthropoda > Insecta > Diptera > Calliphoridae > Bellardia > Bellardia pandia. Next base: position 109,451,231 of record OU696532.1, read on the forward strand.
TAAAAATTACCAAGAAAACAATGAATATGTTTTCTCCACACAGAAGAACATTAAAACAAATTTATTGTCGTACTACTAGCGAAACTTTTTAACTCCGTGCAAACTTTAAAATTTCAAACTAAAAATTAATAGAATTATATAATATTTCCTACAAAGAATTAAATTAATATATGAAAAAAATTAACTAAATTTATGCACATTAACTTAACCTACTGACTGAGTAAAAAACGAGCTAAATAATTATAATATAAAGTCATCCCCATCATTAAAAACAAACAAACAAGTTCTTAACATTCTATATTCTATACAAATACAAGTAAGAAAGTATAGTCGGTCAAGCCCGACCATATAATACCATACACCCCGTATATTTATAAAACAGAGATATAACCTATTTTGGACCCGTCATCCAAAAATTTAGTGCCATAACTTCTGTGAATATATGTAAATATAATGTATTGTAAACCTTATCTCTATATAAATACTTTATGGAGCTTAAATTAAATTACGGAGAGGGTCTTATATGGGAGTTTCGACTAATTATGAACCAACCATTATAAAATTAGGTGTCATCATTTCTGTATATAGGAAACTTATTTGTGTCAAATTTTATTTGGATACCAACTTTTTTATGAAATTTATGATCGTTAAAATGATTTTCGGAAGTGGGCCTTATGTGGGAGCTACGACTAATTATGGACCGATCTGCACAAAATTTGTAGATGTGATGAAATTTGATTGGATACTTGTATAATTCAAACATTTATGATCGGTAAAACCCCATTTTCGGAAGGACTTTTGTATGTCGGCCAGGTGAAATAATGGACCAATTTCCACCAGTTTCAATCCCATTCATTCTTGGGCCGAAAAAATATCACGTACCAAATTTTATCGAAATATCTTCAAAATTGCCACCTGTACTCTGCGCAGAATGGACAGCCAGCCAGACGGACGGACAGACGGATTTCGTTAAATCGACTCAGAAAGTGATTCTTAGTCGATCTGTATACTTTAAGGTGGGTGTTGTACCAATATTTCTGGGCGTTACAAACACCAGCACAAATCCAATATGGTGGTGTAGGGTAATGTAACATGTAACACTAACTTAATTCTAATAATTATACACCTTGAGAAGTCCAATTTAATAGATGTTGAACAAAATATAAACACGTTCGTTCTGCAACTCTTACAAAAAATAAACATAAAGATAAGCATTAATAATGAACAAGAAAACATAATAGTTTTTACAAATGGTTTCAACATCTATAAACTTAAGAATTTTTGTGTTAATAAAGAACAATAAAATAAATAGTTTTCGAAACTAACAGTTACTTCCTTATTGAAAACCTGTTAACATTTTCTTTATATGTAAAATATAAATATATTTACAAGTTGTTGAATATTTATGAATTATTTAATACTATTAGTTACCAAAATGTTTATAACAAATTAAAAATATTTTGCAGCATGTTGATGCTGACCTTATTTCTATGGGTATACAACGTTCAATGAACTGGTTTTTGAAAGTAAAAACGTTGTGAGATAAACATAAATTAAAAGTGAAATTGATAAATCGTATTTTGAGATTTGAACTGATATAAAATCAAGTATGAAAGAATAGTTTAGCATACCCAATTTTACGAGTATTGATATGATTATGATTATGTTAATGTAATTTATCCGTATTGGAGAAAAACATTTCGTAACATTTATCTACTGTTTTCCATTTGTGTCAACATTTCTCCATTTCAATAATGTAAGATTGAGGATTTTCGTATGTTACCGAGAAAGTTTTGTTTTTAGTTTGATGAATCTCAAATAATTGGACCATTTTTTATTTCCTATACGAAAAAAAAATACTTAAAACTTTTAATTTGAAGGCTCATAATTTAAACGAAAATTTAACAATTAAGGCAATTCTATATTTACATCATACTAACAACATTTAATAGGTCTAAAATTGGAATTCAAGACATTATTATTAGCACATTTCACATCTCAACCGCACTTAATTAGTGTGCTTGCAATTTATCAGGCTGAGGAATCTCTTTAACCAGGTAAAACATAAAAAACAAGAGAACAAAAACATATAAATAACTATCAGTTATAAAATGTTAACAGATAATTCCCATGAATTTTTATAATTTACTTCTACTACTACATATTTAAAAATTATTTAAACAATTTGGCTTGTATGGCATGTAATTAATTCAACAATGGACCTTCATATAATAAACCACTGCCCACAGTGCACTCTTAACGTGAATTGACGTAAAAAATTATAACTACTTCTATTATTTTATAATTATAAGTATTTCATCTGAATAATAAAATAAACATTGAACATTAGGTGACGTGGGGTGTCAATTAAAAGTAAAGTTTAACACAACAGCAACAAAGTTTATCAAGAAATAAATAAACAATTAAAAAATTATATACAAATAAAGTAATTAAACAGGATGATTTGGTAATGTGTGTGAAGATAAATATGCCTAGTTAAATATGTTTTTGAAAAAATATAGCATGCGATAAAAAAGTATGTAATACACAAATTAGGCACATTTTCGCTGAAATTTCATACTTTTAATAAAATTTTGCAACAAAATAGATTATTTGTATTAATTTTTAAATTTTAACTGTAATTAAATATGAAATAAATGTGCTGATAAAATTTTACTGATTTAAAAACATATAAGGTTGGTATATTATCGAAGAAAATATATTACTCTGAGCAAATCTTAACATATCGGGAAATAAAACCAAGTGGGGAATAAACATAACCAATAGTGCTATTGACCGGCATAAAGCGTTTTTCCGAATTGTATTTGTGAAAAATTATATTCATATCAAGAATATAACAAAGTCAATATTCTCATATATAAGTGCTCTGAGGGATGTGGTCACTATGGCCAAATCCTACTATGTCAATGAATGAAACCTAGTGGGAAATGAAGACCATCAATAGTGCTATTAACAGGTGTATAGGATTTTTCCTAATTGTATTTGTGAAAATTTATATTCAGTCCTGAAAATGTGAAAATTTATAAAATTCTCATATATAAGTGCTCTGAGGGATGTGGTCACTATGACCAAATCCTACTATGTCAATGAATGAAACCTAGTGGGAAATGAAGACCATCAATAGTGCTATTAACAGGTGTAAAGGGTTTTTCCTAATTGTATTTGTGAAAATTTATATTCAGTCCTAAAAATGTGAAAATTTATAAAATTCTCATATATAAGTGCTCTGAGGGATGTGGTCACTATGGCCAAATCCTACTATGTCAATGAATGAAACCTAGTGGGAAATGAAGACCATCAATAGTGCTATTAACAGGTGTAAAGGGTTTTTCCTAATTGTATTTGTGAAAATTTATATTCAGTCCTGAAAATGTGAAAATTTATAAAATTCTCATATATAAGTGCTCTGAGGGATGTGGTCACTATGGCCAAATCCTACTATGTCAATGAATGAAACCTAGTGGGAAATGAAGTCCATCAATAGTGCTATTAACAGGTGTATATGATTTTTCTTAATTGTATTTGTGAAAATTTATATTCAGTCCTGAAAATGTGAAAATTTATAAAATTCTCATATATAAGTGCTCTGAGGGATGTGGTCACTATGACCAAATCCTACTATGTCAATGAATGAAACCTAGTGGGAAATGAAGGCCATCAATAGTGCTATTGATGCATGTAAAGGGTTTTTCCTAATTGTATTTGTGAAAATTTATATTCAGTCCTGAAAATGTGAAAATTTATAAAATTCTCATATATAAGTGCTCTGAGGGATGTGGTCACTATGACCAAATCCTACTATGTCAATGAATGAAACCTAGTGGGAAATGAAGACCATCAATAGTGCTATTAACAGGTGTAAAGGGTTTTTCCTAATTGTATTTGTGAAAATTTATATTCAGTCCTAAAAATGTGAAAATTTATAAAATTCTCATATATAAGTGCTCTGAGGGATGTGGTCACTATGGCCAAATCCTACTATGTCAATGAATGAAACCTAGTGGGAAATGAAGTCCATCAATAGTGCTATTAACAGGTGTATATGATTTTTCTTAATTGTATTTGTGAAAATTTATATTCAGTCCTGAAAATGTGAAAATTTATAAAATTCTCATATATAAGTGCTCTGAGGGATGTGGTCACTATGGCCAAATCCTACTATGTCAATGAATGAAACCTAGTGGGAAATGAAGGCCATCAATAGTGCTATTGATGCATGTAAAGGGTTTTTCCTAATTGTATTTGTGAAAATTTATATTCAGTCCTGAAAATGTGAAAATTTATAAAATTCTCATATATAAGTGCTCTGAGGGATGTGGTCACTATGACCAAATCCTACTATGTCAATGAATGAAACCTAGTGGGAAATGAAGGCCATCAATAGTGTTATTAACAGGTGTATAGGATTTTTCCTAATTGTATTTGTGAAAATTTATATTCAGTCCTGAAAATGTGAAAATTTATAAAATTCTCATATATAAGTGCTCTGAGGGATGTGGTCACTATGGCCAAATCCTACTATGTCAATGAATGAAACCTAGTGGGAAATGAAGGCCATCAATAGTGCTATTAACAGGTGTATAGGATTTTTCCTAATTGTATTTGTGAAAATTTATATTCAGTCCTGAAAATGTATACATTTACGTTTGCCTTACAACTTAAGTTTTTTTATATTTATGTATATTTCTATTTTTTGTGTGCAACCAAATATTTCGAACTTTATGAGGAGAGCCCTTACATATGTATGTTTGCAAAGTAGTATTCGAGTACAAAAATGAAATGTTCAAATTATTAAATGTACATAAATATTGCAATTTTTATTTTTTTGTTTTATTTATTTTAGGTACCTGACGAATTGATGAAAAAAAGAAATAATTAAATATAAATTGACCTTTTAAAATATAATTTAAATCATTGTGAAGTAATAAAAAAGAATCAAATTTATAATCAAAATCATTTGAATATTCTTGTAAATAATGAAAATAACAGATTCTTCTTTAAATTTGTTGGCACAAAATCTTTTTAAAAGTTTTATAGTTCTTTTGAAAAGATTCACTTACAATAACAACATCACAATATCAACGTGCTGCTTGATTTTTGTAACGGATATTTTACTTTGCAAACATACATATGTAAGGGCTCTCCTCATAAAGTTCAAAATATTTGGTTGCACACAAAAAATAGAAATATACATAAATATAAAAAAACTTAAGTTGTAAGGCAAACGTAAATGTATACATTAGTGCTGGCAAAGTATTGAGTAATGGGTACCGAGTATCGAGTATTTGCCCCTTCTTTGGATACTCAATACTAAAAAGTAGTTACTCGATACTTTCTGAGTTGCGTTTTTAATCAAGTTGAGTGGGTTAAAATGTGCATAAAAATGCATCACTGTATAAAAAGACATCTGTAAGGTACAAAATTAAACCAACTGCCGAAATAAATCTGTCTATTATTTCTTAAGTTGTTGTTAACGTTGAATTAAAAGTTAGCTTTACATTTATTTTTGATTTAATAATAAAAGACATACAAAACCAACAATAGTTGAAGATCTATTTTTATTTTTTGAAGAAACTTCAATTTGCAGATAAAAACTATGCGTTACAATTTCAAAAAATCCGTTAAAAGTATCGAGTAGTATTGAGTACCCAAATGAAAAGTATTGAATATTATTGAGTAATGGAAAGTAGTAGAATTTGCCAGCACTAGTATACATACTTTCCTCTGCAGACGTTTTCTCTTAAAATTCGATCGTGTTTTATGAAAGCCTATGTTGCAGAAACACAAAACAGAAACAATCAATATTTGATACATTTGTATTTATGTACAAATGTAGTTTTCTAACAGTTATTTCATAATACAATTTTAAATATTTTGTTATAATTTTTATATTTACATACATATGTATGTATTTACATATGTATATAAATTAAAAAATATTTTTAATAATTCATTACGACAACTCATATACATATGTACATATATTTGGTCATAGTGACCACAACTTATGTATATATGAGAATTTTATAAATTTTCACATTTTCAGGACTGAATATAAATTTTCACAAATACAATTAGGAAAAACCCTTTACATGCATCAATAGCACTATTGATGGCCTTCATTTCCCACTAGGTTTCATTCATTGACATAGTAGGATTTGGTCATAGTGACCACATCCCTCAGAGCACTTATATATGAGAATTTTATAAATTTTCACATTTTCAGGACTGAATATAAATTTTCACAAATACAATTAAGAAAAATCATATACACCTGTTAATAGCACTATTGATGGACTTCATTTCCCACTAGGTTTCATTCATTGACATAGTAGGATTTGGCCATAGTGACCACATCCCTCAGAGCACTTATATATGAGAATTTTATAAATTTTCACATTTTCAGGACTGAATATAAATTTTCACAAATACAATTAGGAAAAACCCTTTACACCTGTTAATAGCACTATTGATGGACTTCATTTCCCACTAGGTTTCATTCATTGACATAGTAGGATTTGGTCATAGTGACCACATCCCTCAGAGCACTTATATATGAGAATTTTATAAATTTTCACATTTTCAGGACTGAATATAAATTTTCACAAATACAATTAGGAAAAACCCTTTACATGCATCAATAGCACTATTGATGGCCTTCATTTCCCACTAGGTTTCATTCATTGACATAGTAGGATTTGGTCATAGTGACCACATCCCTCAGAGCACTTATATATGAGAATTTTATAAATTTTCACATTTTCAGGACTGAATATAAATTTTCACAAATACAATTAAGAAAAATCATATACACCTGTTAATAGCACTATTGATGGACTTCATTTCCCACTAGGTTTCATTCATTGACATAGTAGGATTTGGCCATAGTGACCACATCCCTCAGAGCACTTATATATGAGAATTTTATAAATTTTCACATTTTCAGGACTGAATATAAATTTTCACAAATACAATTAAGAAAAATCATATACACCTGTTAATAGCACTATTGATGGACTTCATTTCCCACTAGGTTTCATTCATTGACATAGTAGGATTTGGTCATAGTGACCACATCCCTCAGAGCACTTATATATGAGAATTTTATAAATTTTCACATTTTCAGGACTGAATATAAATTTTCACAAATACAATTAGGAAAAACCCTTTACATGCATCAATAGCACTATTGATGGCCTTCATTTCCCACTAGGTTTCATTCATTGACATAGTAGGATTTGGTCATAGTGACCACATCCCTCAGAGCACTTATATATGAGAATTTTATAAATTTTCACATTTTCAGGACTGAATATAAATTTTCACAAATACAATTAAGAAAAATCATATACACCTGTTAATAGCACTATTGATGGACTTCATTTCCCACTAGGTTTCATTCATTGACATAGTAGGATTTGGCCATAGTGACCACATCCCTCAGAGCACTTATATATGAGAATTTTATAAATTTTCACATTTTCAGGACTGAATATAAATTTTCACAAATACAATTAGGAAAAACCCTTTACATGCATCAATAGCACTATTGATGGCCTTCATTTCCCACTAGGTTTCATTCATTGACATAGTAGGATTTGGTCATAGTGACCACATCCCTCAGAGCACTTATATATGAGAATTTTATAAATTTTCACATTTTCAGGACTGAATATAAATTTTCACAAATACAATTAAGAAAAATCATACACACCTGTTAATAGCACTATTGATGGACTTCATTTCCCACTAGGTTTCATTCATTGACATAGTAGGATTTGGCCATAGTGACCACATCCCTCAGAGCACTTATATATGAGAATTTTATAAATTTTCACATTTTTAGGACTGAATATAAATTTTCACAAATACAATTAGGAAAAACCCTTTACACCTGTTAATAGCACTATTGATGGTCTTCATTTCCCACTAGGTTTCATTCATTGACATAGTAGGATTTGGCCATAGTGACCACATCCCTCAGAGCACTTATATATGAGAATTTTATAAATTTTCACATTTTCAGGACTGAATATAAATTTTCACAAATACAATTAGGAAAAACCCTTTACATGCATCAATAGCACTATTGATGGCCTTCATTTCCCACTAGGTTTCATTCATTGACATAGTAGGATTTGGTCATAGTGACCACATCCCTCAGAGCACTTATATATGAGAATTTTATAAATTTTCACATTTTCAGGACTGAATATAAATTTTCACAAATACAATTAAGAAAAATCATACACACCTGTTAATAGCACTATTGATGGACTTCATTTCCCACTAGGTTTCATTCATTGACATAGTAGGATTTGGCCATAGTGACCACATCCCTCAGAGCACTTATATATGAGAATTTTATAAATTTTCACATTTTCAGGACTGAATATAAATTTTCACAAATACAATTAGGAAAAACCCTTTACACCTGTTAATAGCACTATTGATGGTCTTCATTTCCCACTAGGTTTCATTCATTGACATAGTAGGATTTGGCCATAGTGACCACATCCCTCAGAGCACTTATATATGAGAATTTTATAAATTTTCACATTTTTAGGACTGAATATAAATTTTCACAAATACAATTAAGAAAAATCATATACACCTGTTAATAGCACTATTGATGGACTTCATTTCCCACTAGGTTTCATTCATTGACATAGTAGGATTTGGCCATAGTGACCACATCCCTCAGAGCACTTATATATGAGAATTTTATAAATTTTCACATTTTCAGGACTGAATATAAATTTTCACAAATACAATTAGGAAAAACCCTTTACACCTGTTAATAGCACTATTGATGGTCTTCATTTCCCACTAGGTTTCATTCATTGACATAGTAGGATTTGGCCATAGTGACCACATCCCTCAGAGCACTTATATATGAGAATTTTATAAATTTTCACATTTTTAGGACTGAATATAAATTTTCACAAATACAATTAGGAAAAACCCTTTACATCCATCAATAGCACTATTGATGGCCTTCATTTCCCACTAGGTTTCATTCATTGACATAGTAGGATTTGGCCATAGTGACCACATCCCTCAGAGCACTTATATATGAGAATTTTATAAATTTTCACATTTTTAGGACTGAATATAAATTTTCACAAATACAATTAGGAAAAACCCTTTACATCCATCAATAGCACTATTGATGGCCTTCATTTCCCACTAGGTTTCATTCATTGACATAGTAGGATTTGGCCATAGTGACCACATCCCTCAGAGCACTTATATATGAGAATTTTATAAATTTTCACATTTTTAGGACTGAATATAAATTTTCACAAATACAATTAGGAAAAACCCTTTACATCCATCAATAGCACTATTGATGGCCTTCATTTCCCACTAGGTTTCATTCATTGACATAGTAGGATTTGGTCATAGTGACCACATCCCTCAGAGCACTTATATATGAGAATTTTATAAATTTTCACATTTTCAGGACTGAATATAAATTTTCACAAATACAATTAGGAAAAACCCTTTACATCCATCAATAGCACTATTGATGGTCTTCATTTCCCACTAGGTTTCATTCATTGACATAGTAGGATTTGGCCATAGTGACCACATCCCTCAGAGCACTTATATATGAGAATATTGACTTTGTTATATACTTGATATGAATATAATTTTTCACAAACACAATTCGGAAAAACGCTTTATGCCGGTCAATAGCACTATTGGTTATGTTTATTCCCCACTTGGTTTTATTTCCCGATATGTTAAGATTTGCTCAGAGTAATATATTTTCTTCGATAATATACCAACCTTATATGTTTTTAAATCAGTAAAATTTTATCAGCACATTTATTTCATATTTAATTACAGTTAAAATTTAAAAATTAATACAAATAATCTATTTTGTTGCAAAATTTTATTAAAAGTATGAAATTTCAGCGAAAATGTGCCTAATTTGTGTATTACATACTTTTTTATCGCATGCTATATTTTTTCAAAAACATATTTAACTAGGCATATTTATCTTCACACACATGATTTGGTAACTAGAAAACAATCGATTATATTTTGTAATCAAACAATAATTTCAAAGTGTGCTAGATTTATTAGCGTGAAGTTAGCATTAGTAATCATTACATCAATTATTTACGGGTTAAAGTCATTAGTCTGAGTAGATTTGAAACCGGAATAGAACAATTTTGTGTAATTCAATTTCAAATGAAAATCATTACAATTTGTTTGATTTATACATAAACATACAAAACTGGTTTCTTTCTTTCTTTTAATTATAATGTCACATTAAATGATTTTGGGTCTAAATCCAAAAACGAAAGCTTAAAGTTTAGTTAATCAGGATTTTAAAAACTATAAAATGTAACTCTTCTATTTCTTAATACAGGGTTAAAATAATAAATTTAGTAATTTTTGAAATAAAAATTACTTCATAGATAAGAATGTAATAGATAATCGTGATAATAAACGAAAATATCATTCTTATAGATTTAGAAGTCTATTTAAGGTATGACTAACTGTTTATATATGGTTTTAAACAAATACAGGTAAATCCCGGTATAAAGAACGATATATTGTCAACTCTATTCGTTAAATCGAAAAAATCGTTATATCGAGATTTATTTTTAATATATTTTAGTCGGAAACATTAGGAGGCAGATCATAAGATACATATATTCTTTTATAGTCTTTATAAATTATTTTAAATGTGATTTATTTGAATAAAAATAATTTACGGGAAACTATTTTTTACAAAACGAGCTTTTATTCTTTCCACTTCCAAATAGAAGAGGTTTAATTTTTTTTTGTTTCAGATGCGTTACCGCAAATCAAAATTGTTACTTTATCCTTCGATAGATTTCTTCCTGAGGCACTAGTTTTTTAGATTAAATAAAATTTTTTTTTTATCTAATTTCTCTACTGATTCTTTTAGAAGTCTTACTCCGTATACTTCTTTACAATACATCCACCACTATAAAACCTTTCTATATTTTTATGGGTTTGATTTTTTTTCAATTAACTGAAAGGGTATTTAGTTCTTTTATTCGACCTTTTTTCAATATTATTTCCTTGAAAAAAAAAAATGTCGAATAAAAGAACTAAATAATTAATTTTATTTATTAATTTTAATTTTATTTATTATTAATATTTTCCATTTTGTATATTTTTGTGTGTCGTAACACATATACACATTCATAAACAAAACAAATGTCAGCTGTTTTATCGTGCGATTCTCCCCCTCTAAAAATACAGAGTGTGAAAGGTGCAACATTTTTTTATTTATAGGTACCTACCTAGTGTGACTTTAGCAGTAAACACATTTTTTCAGAAAAAAACAGAAAAAAATTAAAAAAGGTGCGAAAAAGAAAACGCCATTATAGTTTTTAAAAGTAGGTATAATAAATGGTTTATAAACCCTTTTTATTAAGGAAAATTCACATTAAAGGCAAATAAAATATTTAAAAAAACACTCACCTATAATTAGTTTTTAAAAGTTGTAAAAAGATGATGCTGCATATTCTCCTTCACACATATAATTTTTTCTAAAAACACTACTTTTTCTATAGATTTCATTATTTTATATACACATGCATTTACATACATATGTATGTTTGTATGGATCTCTACTTGATTTCATTATATATATTATATATATTTGATTTCTCATTATTTTGTGAGACAAACACTCAACCGAACACTAAAAAACACCAAATGTCTGACAAACAATTACATTACTTTTTTGGCAAACTTCTATTTTTTAACACTTTTCAATGATATTTTTATACAAAACTATTAAGCAGCATGTTATTTATAATTTAAAGATAAAATATTTTATTAAAAACGTTTGATTAAGGCGCTACATTGATTTTAATATGACAATTAATCAACAAACAACAGACCACTTTACACATTTTTAGAAAACTAAAGAAGAATGCAAATAACTAAAGGAATCGAATTGTTGCTGTTGCTAGTAGGAGACCATCATACTAAACTGTATGTTGTTGTTGGTATTTGAACAAATAAGGTGTTATTGTTGTTAGAATAAAAAGTGAAAGTGTTTAAAGAGTGATTATTCTTTTTATTTTCTTTTATTAGCATTTAACCTAAACACTTTACTTCTTTAATAACAATAACAACAACAACATGCTATTGGACAATACTCTCCCATTTACATTACTTATGCTCTCTTGCACTCCTTTACTTTATTAATGAGACAAACACTCAACCGAACACTAACAAAACACCAAACGCCTGACAAAAAATTGCATGATTTTTTTTACCAACTTCTAACACTTTTTTCTTTTAATTATTTAATGTTTTTCACAAATATTTTTATATAAAACTATTAAGCAACATTTTATTTATAAATTAATGCAGAAATATTTTATTAAACGCGTTTAGTTAAGGTGCTTTATTAATTTTAATACGACAATTAATCACTAAACAACAGACCAATTTACAAATTTCTAGAAAACTAAAGAAGAATGCAAATAACTAAAGGAATCGAAAATAAGTAATTGTAGCTGTTGCTGTTACTAATGTGAAGCTATCTGTGTATATAAGTAGTGTACATATGTATTAATATGTGTTGTTATCATAGCTGCCAGATTTGACGATTTATCGTCATTTTGACGATTTTTGGTTTCAAAAATAGCAAAATGACGATTTGACGATTTTTTCATTGAAAGTGACGATTTTCTGAATTATTAAAAATTTCTATCATTTGTTAGTTTTATTAATGTTTTTGTTACCAAATTCTCTCTTTTTTTGAGACAACAACTATTGTTCTCATTTAATCTCATAAATATTAAGAAGAACATGACATATTTCAAAAACAAAACTAAGTGATAGTAGTGTTTTCTTAATTATTTTTGTTAAGTTCAAGTAAAATAATTCCAAATAATATTGAGACACGATAGTCGAAATTACTTATTTATCTGTAAACATAAAAATCAATTTTAAATACTGAATTCCACGAACTAATATTTTAAGAGGAAACAATTTCTGAATTTCCACGAGGAAATTCTTCTACAAAAACTTCTCCTATTTTAACAAAACGTCGAAAGCATATTCAGCCAAATAAATTTAAATAAAAATACGGAATTCTTTGAAAATAAGTACATGTTCTCGTATATGATGGATGAATTTAGTTCTATACGCAAAATGATATTTAAAACTTAATAAAATAAATTGTCCTGACATACGTTAAATCAATTTTCGTACTTTTTAATGTAAATCAACATGCATGAAAAAAAAACAAAAGAAAATAAGAAAATTGACAGTACCGTCAACTTTGTACCCCTTTTGTTCTTATTTCCCTTCTCATCCAAAAATACTTGCCTTGACGAGTCAGAAGTGAAAACGGACTAAGATATTATAAAAATATTACACAAGTTGTGTTTAACATTATATGTTTTGTGATTTGTTATGTAAAAAGTTAAAATTTATGTATTTTGATATGTATTGTACAAGAGACTATATAAAATTGAATTTTTATGTTTTCGTTTAAATAAACATTTCAAAATACTATTAGAAATAGTGACTTTTTATTTTTCCGATTTTTTTGACGATTTTTAAAATTCGAAATGACGATTTTTTTCTTTTTTATCGGGATTTTGACGATTTTTTCCGAAATTCATCTGGCAGCCCTGGTTGTTATAGGAAAAAGTAATGTGTTATTTTTGTTATAATAAATAATTGAGTATGTAGTTTAAAGAGGCTGCTTACCCACTATTAAATGTAAATACAACAAAAACATTGCTATTAAATCAGAGATGAGCGCATACATACATTAAGGTACCTTAATGAAATATTAAAGGGGGAAGTGGATTATTAAGGACCAAATGCAATAATTAAAGAATATGCAATGGAATGTTGTATTTAATATAATACATGATACATATTATTAAATAAAGAATATGTACAAAATGTGATACAATACAATTATATTATACCTATAGCTTTTAAAGCAATTTTAAAAATTATTACTTAAAAAGCAAACGGCTTTTAAGCTTTAAAATTTGCATTTTATTCATCCTTTAGTATTTCTTTCATTAAATAGATTATATAGTAAAATAAAGGATAAAACAGTAAAATTAGATAAATCCAATATTGTTTATAAAATACCGTGTAAGGGTAAAATGTAATAAAATATACATAGGTATGTAGGTACAATTAAAAACAAATTGAAAACTAGATTAGCTGGACATATGTAAATCTGGCCAAAAACACAAACATACCTCTTCTCAAAAAACTGCATTAACATCACACTGTTACAATTTAGATAATTATCCAGATTTTGAAAATACTACTGTATTAAATACAGAAACAAATTATAAAAGACGATTTATGTTAGAAATGTTACAGATTATTAATGTACCGATAGAAAAGGGAATTAATTTTAAAACAGATACAGACAATGTAGCTCAAAATTACAGACATTTAATTTATAAGAATAAGTTTAGCAAGTAAAAATATTACATACCTATTTAATTTTTCATTTATTATTCTAAACAAGTTTTTTATATACATATGTATGTATTGACTTTTTTAATTATTTAAGCTTGAGGTCTTTATATTAATAAAATATTATATTTATTATTTTCGATATTTCGCTAACCTTTGGTTAGCATCGTCAGGAAATTATTAACAAATTTTATTAAAAATAACAAAAAACGATAACAATTTTATGAAAAAATATTTTTCTTTTTTGTCATAAATTAAATTCAAAAAAATATTTGTCACAAAAATTTCTTAACCTAGTAATAATACCTATATATCTTACATACTTATAAATAAATACATTTCTAATTAAACTTATTTTATTCTAACTTATTTTATTGGAACAGGAAGGTTAAATTTGCAAATTAAATTACATAAAAATTAAGATTTTCTTGTTCTTAGGTCACGATATGTATGTTAGAATAAATAAGTGGTGCATAGGTCAGAACGTAAAGAATTCTGATGAGAGAAAGTGGTGTTTCTCGAAACATATGTCAATTCAACCAAACAACCCAGGTTCGAATCCTAGTCAGAAAAATTATCAAAAATAAAATTTTTTTCAAGTTGTTAAACAACCCTTCTTCAGTAAAAATGATTTAATGAAAATTAAATTTAAAATGAACTTAAGCCTAACTAAGAAAAAAATATCAAAAATTAAATAGTAACAGTTCAACTAAATACTACAATTATTCTATAAAATAGCTAAGGCACAAGCCGTTAATGTTTACATGTGTACGAAAGTGGACAATAAACACAATAAAAACAAATGTATTCAGGTTTTCGAGACGAAGTCTTGGCATGAATACGAAAGGAAAAAACTGAAGAAAAGGAAAAACAACAACTAAAATAGAAATTAATAAAAATGATAATTTACAGAAAACTTCGAACCACCAGTCACTGGTTAAAGGATTGATGTTGTCTGTTGACTAGCAGGCACCGTAGTGGTGCATAGGTCAGAACGTAAAGAATTCTGATGAGAGAAAGTGGTGTTTCTCGAAACATATGTCAATTCAACCAAACAACCCAGGTTCGAATCCTAGTCAGAAAAATTATCAAAAATAAAAAAAAAAAAAAAAAAAAAAAAAAATTTTTTTCAAGTTGTTAAACAACCCTTCTTCAGTAAAAATGATTTAATGAAAATTAAATTTAAAATGAACTTAAGCCTAACTAAGAAAAAAATATCAAAAATTAAATAGTAACAGTTCAACTAAATACTACAATTATTCTATAAAATAGCTAAGGCACAAGCCGTTAATGTTTACATGTGTACGAAAGTGGACAATAAACACAATAAAAACAAATGTATTCAGGTTTTCGAGACGAAGTCTTGGCATGAATACGAAAGGAAAAAACTGAAGAAAAGGAAAAACAACAACTAAAATAGAAATTAATAAAAATGATAATTTACAGAAAACTTCGAACCACCAGTCACTGGTTAAAGGATTGATGTTGTCTGTTGACTAGCAGGCACCGTAGTGGTGCATAGGTCAGAACGTAAAGAATTCTGATGAGAGAAAGTGGTGTTTCTCGAAACATATGTCAATTCAACCAAACAACCCAGGTTCGAATCCTAGTCAGAAAAATTATCAAAAATAAAATTTTTTTCAAGTTGTTAAACAACCCTTCTTCAGTAAAAATGATTTAATGAAAATTAAATTTAAAATGAACTTAAGCCTAACTAAGAAAAAAATATCAAAAATTAAATAGTAACAGTTCAACTAAATACTACAATTATTCTATAAAATAGCTAAGGCACAAGCCGTTAATGTTTACATGTGTACGAAAGTGGACAATAAACACAATAAAAACAAATGTATTCAGGTTTTCGAGACGAAGTCTTGGCATGAATACGAAAGGAAAAAACTGAAGAAAAGGAAAAACAACAACTAAAATAGAAATTAATAAAAATGATAATTTACAGAAAACTTCGAACCACCAGTCACTGGTTAAAGGATTGATGTTGTCTGTTGACTAGCAGGCACCGTAGTGGTGCATAGGTCAGAACGTAAAGAATTCTGATGAGAGAAAGTGGTGTTTCTCGAAACATATGTCAATTCAACCAAACAACCCAGGTTCGAATCCTAGTCAGAAAAATTATCAAAAATAAAATTTTTTTCAAGTTGTTAAACAACCCTTCTTCAGTAAAAATGATTTAATGAAAATTAAATTTAAAATGAACTTAAGCCTAACTAAGAAAAAAATATCAAAAAAGAAAAATATTTTTTCATAAAATTGTTATCGTTTTTTGTTATTTTTAATAAAATTTGTTAATAATTTCCTGACGATGCTAACCAAAGGTTAGCGAAATATCGAAAATAATAAATATAATATTTTATTAATATAAAGACCTCAAGCTTAAATAATTAAAAAAGTCATTATAAAAATAAAGGTCAAATAAGAATAAAATAACATATGTATGTATATCATAATTGTAAAGTTTTCATTTTCTGTTAAAAAATTTTATTTTTATACTTCAATTATTATTTTATTATAATTCAAAAATTGTATTATGCCTGAAAAAGCTATCCATTGTGATAGCGAAATATTGGATATATATAAAAATATATATGCAATATTTTTATATAAATATTAAAAGTGAAAAAAGAAATTATTATAGAACAAAAAAAATTATTGTTACATTTTTTTTTGCTTTTCCTAAATTAGCTGTTTTCTAAAATTTTATGTTTGAATGAAAAACATATTTCTCTTGAAAATGGTTAGCCAATATAGTTGTGTGACACACTGTATATAAACATATTCTGACTCTTATTAAACGTATCCATTAATCGTTCAAAAGCTGCAATAATGGTGGTGTCGATGAAATCTGGTCGACGTAATAGAAATAAAAAAGTTGGTTAATTTCCTTTAAATAAACCGGATTCTTTTCAATTGCAAATAAGGCAAATGATAAAAAATTTTTCTTTCTTTTATTTACACCGTTTATTTATGCACCAGCGTTATATTCTAGTAATTTCCAGCATTATCTAACGTAAGCACTAAAAATGTCTATATAAAGTACTAAAACTAAAACAAAATTTTAAATTTTTTATAAAATACACCACAATTCCCAAAAAAAAAGTTTTGAAAAATTCCAAATACATATGAAATTTTGTGATTCTTAGCCATATAATCTATACCAGGGGCGTGGTTATCGTAAACCTTTACAGAATAATAAACAACAGATTGGGTAATATGAAATCGGTTACTATTTTTGAATATCGACTATGAGATATGAGAACATTTGTCCTAAAATTTAATTTTACATAAAAAATTGCTACTGATCCCCTGGGTAAAATAATTTATTATTTGTTTTCCATATAAACTTAAACTTCCTTTAAAGTTAGCTTTCCGAAAAATATAAATACGTGTTAAGGCTTCTTGGAAATTTCTTAAATAATGAGAATAGAAATAACTTTTTATGCCAAAACATTTTTTTATTTTAAAAGCATATAACTTTTAACTTTGTGAGGATTTTTAAACAATAATTTTTTTAATATAGATTTACAAAACAAAATATTTAGAAAAAATAGGCAAATATTAGGCTATTAGTAAAAAAACGGATCAGCATGGCTACAAAAGTTTAAACTTTAATTTTTATATGCGAATATATGCATATAGTAAAATCTTTGAAATCGGCTCACAACTAAGAATTATGAGGACCTCTAGCCAAGCCCCTAGTGTGCTTCTAGGTTTCAAATTCAAAACTTAAACCCGACAACACTTCCTCTTTAGGTACGTGAAATTTTATGGCAATTAAACTTAGCGTTTAAAAATTATTAATTTATTTTTCTCTTTTTTCCAAATTCTGTAAAAACTAAGGAATCTGTAGCTTTATAGCAATATGCTCTGAGTCAACTGAGATACCCCTCTAAAATAGTTAAACTTTGAAGTACCGCCAAGGCACTGAAGTGGCTTAGTTTATATCCATATTGTTTCAAAACAGCATTAAATTCTTTAAAAAACAATGACAACAACTAAATGGTCAGCCGGTAAGTCGTCACTAATTGTGTTCTAATCACAATTAGGCAATTAATCATTCATTCACAATGACGCCAGCAAACAAAACATTACAAAAAATGACATTCAAGCTGCATTGAGCACGCTTGGCAAAAAGCCCCCAAAAACTTAATTCTTTTGCAATAATAGCGAGTCGTACTGTAATAACTATCATAAGTTGCCTGACGTTGTTGTGCTGACGCTTTAAACTGCAGTCAAGGTAAATGTTAAATATTTATTTTATGTTGCAATTCTTGTTTTAAATTTTTTTTTTCACAAATGATGTATCAGCTAGCAATGAATGATTTGGCTTAATGTAAACAGAACGTGCGTTAACTAACGGTTTTAAAAGCTTTTCTTGTAAACAAAAGCTTTTTTCTATTTAAAGTTATAAAAATTGTAAATACAAATTTGTGGGCTTTTTTATAGTTTTTCCATAAACGCAAAAAAAAAATTGTTATTTACTTGTAGCCAAAAATGTACATACAAGTATGTATAATTTATGACATACAAGTAAGCAGTTGTGGTTGTCTTTGACCGAGTTTTTCTTTAGTCAAGTCTATTAAGAAAATTACTTGTTCGTTTAGTTTATTTATTCTCTTGTTTGGCTGCTGAAAACTCTAAAGAAATATATATATTATATGGTTGAATAAAGCGGCTGAATAAATACAACTCCAAGTTTAATAAAAAAAAATGTTTGGTAATACAAAATGTTGTAACTCATTTGAAGTTATTGACACTGATGCTTGAAATTTTATTAAATTAAAATTGTGCAATTGCAACACAGTTTCAGGTGAATGGAACTTTGGCTGAAAGAAGTACATAATATAAATTTATAAGTTTGACAAACTGTTCTGGTATGTAATTTGAAAACATTTGAAACTTTGCTACTTTAGTTGCTTTTCCTGTTTTAAATGAAGTATTAGTTACATAAAGTTATGCCACACATCCGACAAAAATTAATGGCTTTATATTCGTTTTTTTAATGTAATTAACATTATTCTGTCAACGAAATTAGTTTAGTTCTAGTTATGTTCTAGTTCATGACCTACAGACAAGCCAATTCGTGACTTCGTGGGTGCTTAATTATTAAAATAATATTCAATAAAAATTCTTCTACAAAAAAAAAAAGTTCTAGTTCTACTTGAGTTCTAGTTCAGTTCTACTTCTAGTTCTAGTTCAGTTCTACTTGAGTTCTAGTTCTAGTTCTATTTCAGTTCTAGTTTAGTTCTAGTTTCGTTCTAGTTCAGTTCTAGTTCTACTTAAGTTCTAGTTCAGTTCTACTTGAGTTCTAGTTCAGTTCTAGTTCTACTTGAGTTCTAGTTCCGTTCTAGTTCATGACCTACAGACAAGCCAATTCGTGGCTTCGTGATTGCTTAATTATTAAAATAATATTCAATAAAAATTCTTCTACAAAAAAAAAAAGTTCTAGTTCTACTTGAGTTCTAGTTCAGTTCTACTTGAGTTCTAGTTCTAGTTCAGTTCTACTTGAGTTCTAGTTCAGTTCTATTTCAGTTCTAGTTTAGTTCTAGTTTCGTTCTAGTTCAGTTCTAGTTCTACTTAAGTTCTAGTTCAGTTCTACTTGAGTTCTAGTTCAGTTCTAGTTCTACTTGAGTTCTAGTTCCGTTCTAGTTCATGACCTACAGACAAGCCAATTCGTGGCTTCGTGATTGCTTAATTATTAAAATAATATTCAATAAAAATTCTTCTACAAAAAAAAAAGTTCTAGTTCTACTTGAGTTGTAGTTCAGTTCTACTTGAGTTCTAGTTCTAGTTCAGTTCTACTTGAGTTCTAGTTCAGTTCTATTTCTGTTCTAGTTCAGTTCTAGTTCAGTTCTACTTGAGTTCTAGTTCAGTTCTAGTTCAGTTATAGTTCCGTTGTAGTTCAGTTCTAGTTCTACTTGAGTTCTAGTTCAGTTCTAGTTCAGTTGTAGTTCAGTTCTGGGTGAGTTCTAGTGCAGGCTTCTCAGCCAAATGTAGTATCAATATATCAGATAGAATTTTATATATAAAATTGTCTTATAAATGACTTAGCTCTAAATCTTAAAGAGACCAGTGGAATAACTATTTCTGTTAGATCCAGTGAGTGGTGCTTTAAAGCTATTGGAGTCATGTAAGCTGCTGGATTAAAAGCTTCAATCATCATCAATCTACATTCATTTGTAGGGATAAACTTAGTCTTTCTAGATTAGATTTTACTCTTTGAATCCAAAACGCTTAGCTGAAATTACAATCGTATATCTAACGAGTTTCTTACCATTAACTTTACAATTGACAGCACTGCGTATGTATAATTGATATTATAGCTTTTCAATCAATTTACACAATATTTGTTATAAGCTATCTATGTAAATTGCATATTTTAATTACCACATTACGGCCCTCTTTATAGAAATTAAACAGGCAATTGTTTAATGGATCAAGTACAAATAAATCCAATACAAATTTTAATTATTACATCAATTAAATACAAAACAGAAATTACAAAAACGAGTTTTATTTCTTGTTAGAATTCTAAACTTAAATATCACATTTATTGTATAATTACTAATTGATTTTCAGAATTTATCTACATTTTATAAACAATTTTCTATTAAACAAATTACTAAATAATTTATATATACTATATGCTTTACAAAAAAAAAAAAATGAATGATTTCATTTACAGAAATCTTGTTTTACAACAAACAATAATTACTTTATATAAGTTATAAATTAAATAAATAAATAATTAAATAAATAAATATTAGTATTAATTGTACTTTAACATCCATCGTTAACACATAAATAAATAACAGTTGCCAATGCCCTTCAAATAAAGCCATGATCTTGTTTGATCATATCGGCCGCCTTTTCGGCAATCATGAACACAGGACCATTAGGATGGCCAGCTATAATTTTGGGCATAATACTGGCATCCACTACACGTAAACTGTTAATACCATACACTTTCAAACGAGCATCTACTACGGCGGCCTTATCACTTTTGGGCCCCATTTTGGCCGTACCCGAGTAGTGATAGATGGTGAAAGTCAGATGTCTAACATAGCACTCCCAATAGGCTCTGGATTTTATATTGCCAAACTTGCGACAGGCGGGTATAGTAGCTTGTGACAATCTGGCATTGATTTTCTTAAAGGCTGGGCGATTCATTAGATCTATGGTTTTCAAAACACCTCTCACTACAATGTCTAAATCGTAAGGATCAGCCATATAGTTGGGATAGATCACGGGATATTTGTGAGGATCATTGCTGCGTAAGGAAATTCTGCCACGACTGCGAGGCTGCAAGATCATCGGGAATATCACAAAAGCATTGGCTTGTTTTTTAATAATATCGCCGTATAATTCATTGTAAATGTCACGCTTTAATCCTAAAGCTGGTATGGTAGCGGGATTGGTGTCAATCCCACCACTTATAAGAAATAGTTCTATATCGGGCCAGCCATCTTCTAGGCCCGGATGATCGAGATCGTAAAAAGCTATGGCCTCTACGCCTCCAGGTGTGCCAAATTGGCCGGTGTTGCGTCCAAAATCCAATAGATTGTTAACTTCAAGAAAATCATTCAAATGCAAACTGGTGGTATTAGTGAGGAAGGTAACAAAAGGGGCAAAATGATCTTGCAAATTGTAGCCCACCGCCAGATCCTTCAAAGGCTTAATACCCATTTCTCTCAAATGTTTGGCTGGTCCTATGCCCGATAACATCAGCAACTGGGGTGTATTAATGGCCCCTGCTGATACTATTACCTCCTTGCGTGCCAACACCTGATACGATTTACCCTGCGATTCGAATATCACACCATAAGCCGTTTTATTTAGAGGATCTATTAGTATTTTGGTAGCTAAAGCATATTTGCGCACATGTAAATTAGCACGTTTACCCTTTAAGGGATACAAATAGGCTCTATTGGAACTCCATCTGATGGCATTGTAAGTGGTACTTTGCAAATAGGATACACCCTGCTGTATGCGGCCATTATAGTCCCGGCGCTTGAGGCCATCTTCCTGCAAAGCTTGAACAAAAGCATGGGCTATAGGACTTTTCCAATCTGTATAGGAGACTTTAACAGGGCCCTTACGACCCACATAGTCTTTATCCGCATCGGCTACAGTAGAACCTTCCAGTTTCTTAAAGTAAGGCAAAACATCTTTATAACTCCAACCCTCATTGCCCAGTTCAGCCCACTGATCATAGTCACGACGATTGGCCCGTGTATACATCATGTAATTCAACACCGAAGAGCCACCCATGACTTTGCCGCGTGGAAAGTTGCAACGATTATTGGTGACACCCAAACAATATCTGTCGGATGGCTGGGCTCTATAACGCCAGTTAATTTCAGGACTTAGTTGCAAAAAATGAGCCATGGCCGGTATATCCATGGCCAGTGTTTCCGGTCCACCGGCTTCCAGCAATAAAACTCTCCATTTCGGATTCTCTGACAAACGGGCTGCCAAAGCACAACCCGCAGTGCCTGCTCCCACAATTATAAAATCATATTCTTTTAACAATTTCACTTCATTATCTTTCATTTCCAAATTCAAATCACTTTGACCGCGGCGTAAAAAGTCCAAAGCGAATAAAGCCACATTCGTTTGCTGCCCCGCAATACAGCGTAAACACAATAGAAACAATAACAGTTTTTGAAAACCGTGATTCATGTTCGCGTTCGATATTTTATTTCTTTAACGAAATCACAATCTTGTTTTCGGTTTTAAATTTCTTCAAACTTTACAAATGCCGCCTCAATGTTGAGGAGGTCTTTACTTTCTCGCGTTTCAAACTTATCTGTTTCTACTGATTTAGAATCAAAGCGCCTTTTCTTTAGTCAGAATAAATTTATACAATTTTCTAACGTTCTTTTTGTTGTCCATTATTTATTTTTTTTTTTTGCTATTGTTGTTATTTTAATCATATATTTTATTAAAAAACAAAAAAACAAAAATACACATCATATACGAGTATCTTAACTAGAAATGAAATGAGCTATTAATATTTAAATGATGACTATAAAATTTTGTAAATTTGTGAAAATATTAGCTGAGTGAATAAAGACCCAAGAGACAATTTATTTTTGCGAATTATTATTTGCAATGTCTAATAAAACACTAGAAATTTCGGTTTAAACAACAAGTATAAGGAGAACCCGAAACAGACTCCTTTGTACAAACTGTTCACTTGTTTTGTATATTATTGATTTTCGTGAATTTAGTAATGTAATGAAATGTAATTAATCTACTGCGACCCAGAGTGTACGATTCAATACAGATTATTTCAGTCAAAGAAGAGCGCTTTAGAGCCATGATTATAGCACTTCGGAGGCAATTTGGGGGTTTGAATTGGTGATATGAACTTGTATGACTTTATATATGAGCGGCATTGACTGTGTCCTAGAGTATGCAACTCAATCTAAATCATTGCTTTTAGCGAAGACTGCTTCAGAGCCTTGACCATCTAATATTTGGGGGGTTTAAATCGGAGATATGAACTTGGATAACTTTAGATATCAACCGAGTGGAGGATAGCCCATCAAAAGACCGATGTTTTGCCAACTAACTTTGTTATAGCGACCTTGGCAATTACATTAACCCATCTCGATTAGAAATAGCTCTATGCTAACAACAAACCACATTTCGATACGGATAGTATGGAAAATATTCATGAAATAGTGCCAAAAACCGTCGAAAAGTACTTGGAAAATTGTGTTTAGAAGATATGTGACTGTGAATCCAGACGACCACATTCATTAAAATGTATTTCGTTAATAAATGTAAAGAACAAACATGGATTATGATTACATTAATGTGGCCGTCTTCAAGGTAACACATGCTCTCAACCTAAAAGGAACTTAATTCACACGATACTTTCAATATTTTACGCATCATTTCACGCTGCATACCGACAAGCTTTTGTCTAATTTGCCTGGGATACGCAACTCAATCTAGATAATTACGGTCAGCGACAAGTGCTATGAAGGCACTTTTGGGTTTTAAAATTTAAGAAAACAACTAAGATGATACAGATTTGAGCTTAACTTCTGAAAATGTCATATGTCTTGGAGCGGAGGTTATACAACATTGAATAATGCAATGCGAATAATAAAGAAGAGATTAAAATTCTTAAGAGCAATGTCCTATAAACTATTTGAGGAAACGGAAAATTGGACTCAAAAGATGGACTACTACGAAGCCAGATGCGTCCTATTAATGAGAATAAATTTCATTAATAAATGGAAAGAGCAAACATTGCCATTATCCATGGAAAATGATTTAATTTTTGTGGCTTCAAAGCAGCTCATTTTCTGAATCTAAAATAGCTTCAGTTCATATGATTTGATAGTTTGGGTGTCCCAAAGCCTCAAGTTGTTTCAGCTTTTAATAACGAATATAATCTTTAACTTCAATTTAACAAATCCTAATTTCCAATGCTGTCATAATCATGTCACAAAAGCGATGAAAACTATGCGTTATTTTTTTTAAGACCTAGTGGACTTTATAACTAATTGATTCCAAAATTATTAAGGGTTGCGTTGTGGGGTTTGGAATTTTTAGAATGACTGACTTAGTGAAAATATGTTTAATATAATTCATATATGTAGTGCTATGTTTTGGCATCAGGAAGACAATCCGACAGAAGTATATGTTCACAACATCACTTTTCTTTTTCATAGTGCTTTCTTTGTAAGCCTCCACAGAGTTATTACGGATTAAATATTCTGGGATTGTAGCATTGATCTTAGTTGACATTTTAGCATTCTTAAATTCCTCTATCCACGTGCATAAACTATACATTTTAAAGATATCGCATCATAGTACAACTCAAATTCGGACGAACAGTGATCGTATGTATATTTACACAAACATAATTGTGATCAAAGGGCAGGCACGAACAATTTGGGAATAAATCTTCAAAAATATATATATGTACATATGTTAAGATGTCAGTAGTAGAAGATTAAGCCATTGTTACAATGAATTTAATTTCGCTCGTAAATCGCACGTGAATCGTAAAATTCGTGATGTTTTAGGTCAACGTTTTTGTCCTTCTGGGACCACTAAAAGAAATGTGGTTATTATATTTAAGTCTACCAACAATCTATTCTATCTATTTGAATCAGGTCGTTCAAGTTAGTCGTGAGCCTCAGTATTAACGATTTGAATTTGAAGATTCCTCTACATTCTCAATTTGGGCTATCCACAACGACCACGTGGCGAATTAGGCTCAAGAATTTGGATTAAAAGCCTTACAAGATATAACTGGTGCATAAATTGATGCCAGTCGATCATATACTTTGCCGTAGATTCACGGAACTCATCCAAGAACAGCCTGCTGGGAACTTTGCTGCAAAAATGTTTGAAAAATTATAGAGAATTTTCCAAAATATTCATAAATGTTTACAATACCGAAGAGTTCTCGATAACAAATCTTGATTCATATTCCTAATGATTGGCTATTGGCAACTTTCTCGAACCTTAGAATATGAGTGAATTGAGCAATTTGCAATAGTTTTTCTCAAGTTTGATGAGGAATAGTTGAATTAGCTTCATGAAATGCTAAAACAATTTATTATTATTTATATTTTGTTAAATTTTTCTGCCAGAAGAATAGGTAAGGACTGGATGCTTTATCCCATGTTTATTTAATAAAAATTTTCATTAAATTTTAATTTTCTGTGTTTTTTCTTTTCTTGAAAAACGTAGGGAACCTCGAAATGTATCACGCTGTATAACGATAGAGCTTTAAAAGATAATCCAACATTACAAAATGTTTCTAAGTAAGACTAGGACATTACGGTCCAATAAAAGAAGCAAAATATAAAGAAAATAAAGTAAAGATTTTACAATCACAAGTTCACTGAACTACTTTACACTATTACTACAAAATGTCTTTTAAGGCCTTTTTCAAACGAACTCAATTTTGTGCAAAAAAAGACAAAAATTAATTTTTAACATTTAATCAAATTCAATGGATTCATGGTTTTACAGATTCATTCACGTATTCAAATGAAAGCAAAGTTTAGAAATCTGTCGCAGGCCTTCTGTGCCTCAACAGAGACGCAGACGTAACGTATAATTATTTTAACTGATTATAGACTACAGTCAGGTTCATTTGTTATTTTGTATGTTTTATTACTTCTTAATTTTGAGACTCCCTTTCATTGTTAATAAAAAAAATACAACAAAATAAAAACAAATTATTTAACGCTACTCTTTGCTAGTAATTATTATTTTATAAGTTCATAAGTTGTGTTTTTGCATTGTTTTATTATTATTATTCGTTTTGTTTTTTGTTTTATTGTATTTTGCAGTTCACGATCTTAAACAAAAATGTGTTTAATGACGCGTTTTAACAAGCTTCCTCGCTCAGACGTCATTATGTATTCAGATCTTTGTGGGTTTTCCTCACTTTGATTTATGATTAATTTTTAATTATATGGAAAATTTGCCTAAATAATTGCTAAAACAAATAATTTAATATGTAATTTAAAAGATAATCAATAAATTAACCATCTCATACACGATCTGTAATTAATTAAGTGATTACTGCTCAATTACTCCATGCGAATGGAATGAATTAAACTGCGGCTATCAAGGCTATGAACATTTCATCAAGTAGCCTTCTTTCTGCTGAAGTTTGAGGAATTAGTTATTGAGATTTACATTTAGCCTTTGAGCATGATCGACTGACATTGCGCTCCATAGAAAGATCTCTGAACTAAAGAGAATTTTCCTCTCTATAGCTTTCTTGCAAGTAGAGGCATAATGTTAAGCCGAGGTCAATGATTGATTCATGAGGAGTTTAGTATCATTAGCGAATTGCGGTTAAGCTATCAACACGTCCGAACTAAAAGCGATGTTCCAGTTCTGTGCATCGACTTTTGTAGATGCTGCAACTAGGAACAGAAGGAGAACGCAAAGGAACACCATCTCTTCCATTGACCAACTGTAGGCGACTTAAAATTAAAACTCTACGCTTATAAAGTTTCAAGATTGAAACTCCGACAAAAAGAGGACTCAACGGAACACCTTCTTAGCAACTGGCCAACCTTTTAAAATTGAAACTCTGCCATAACAGAACTTTTACTGCGAAGACGTGCCTCTATACTAATTTGGGAATCCATTCCCAAAATGGATTTCCACCCATGAATTTTCATCTTTGATGTAAAAGTCTAAGACCGCCTTGTAGCTTTATATTTTTCGTACTTATCAAGGAACTATAAAATTCCAACAATTTTTATTTTCTTGTTTCATTCTAAATATTTCTCAATTACTCTCTCTCTGTCTCTCTCTATCCATCTTCTACATATCGTACATTTATTTAAATTCATGTCCATACTTTATAAAAATTCAAACAATTTCAATAACTTTCCAGCATTTTAAAATTTCCATTTGAAGCTTCATGGGCTTGCTAAGTCTCCGTTTACACAGTCGAACATTTGGAAGAAAAACATTTAGCTTGGTGAAAATTACGCATGGGGAAGAGAGAAACATTCTTAAAAACCAAATCAAATCAAATAGGCAGCATAAAATCACTATTACGTTTGATGAGCACGTAATAGTGATTTTATGAATCTTATATACAAGCGATCTTTAGTTTCAATATCAATTCTCTTTAACATTCAAACTCAGCCGCCACAGCCGAACAATAAATTGAGAAGAAACAAACAAGAAAAAAAAAACGAAAATGACTAAAAATTAACAGCAGCGTAAAGTCTACAACAACAGTATTTTAAACAACTGACCGCCATCACCCAAACAATTCCAAAAGACAAAGAACCATTGATAAAAACGAAAGCAACAAAAGATTCAGTGAGTGATTCAGTGCAAACAAATACCACCAATAGGTACTTATTGCCAAGAATGGCAGTCAATATTGATCAACAGGTTGTTGTTACTTTGTTTGTGTGTGCTGGAGGATGCCAGATTTATAAGGTTTAATAATACCTGCTGGGGGAAAAGAAATCGCTGAAATTAATTTTGTTTTGATTTTGGTTTTGCCACATTTCGTTTCTGACAAAACTTCTTTAAAATAGAATTAGAGGAGGTTGTAGCAAACTTGGTTAGTGCATTTGATCATTAAGCATGAGATGGTATTTGTAGCCCGGGTTCGGTTCCGAGCCGCTGTCAATCAAACAAAATATGTTTCTGATAATTATTAGTTTTCTTCTATCTATCATAACTAATATTTATCACAGCGACCTCCTTCGCAGAGTAGAGTGTTGAGTGTTTTTCGAAGGAGTTTCTTATATTAGAGCTTTGACTAATTATGGACTGGCCGTCTGTTGTTATGATATCTGTATTTGTGAAACTTATTTAAGTTGAATTGTATTTGGATGCCAAATATTTTTAAAAGATTTATGTTCGTTAAATTGAGTTTCGGAAGTGGGACTTATATGGTAGCTATGACTAATTGTGGAACGATCATGATAAAATTAGGCTAAAGGATATTTATATATGAAACATATTTATGTTGAATATTAATTGAACATCAACATTTTTAAGGGAGTTATGCTCTTTAAAATAATTTTCGAAAGCGGTCCTAATATGGGAGCCGATAAACCGATCTGCACAATATATATATAGATGTGTTTAGATTTCATGTACAACTTATTTGTAGAGAAATTTTGAGATGTGCATATAGCAAATATTTATGACCAATAAACCTCTTTTTCAGGAGGACATTTTTTGGTGGCTAAGTGAAATAATGGACCGATTGCAATTCCAACCGTCCTTGGACCGAAAAATATCATGTACCAAATTGTATGGAAATATCTTCAAAATTGCGACCTGTACTCTGCACACAAAGATTAAGGTCACACATGGCAAATATTTGACGAAAAAGACGTAACCACTATTTAAATTATTTTATAATTCTTGTGTTTATTTGGATGGAAAATTTTATTTCCAAATCACAATAGAAGTTTAGTTTTATTTTATTTGCTGATGTTTGATCTTACAAAACCTCGTCAAAAAAAGACGTACGGACGGACGGACATAGGAAATGATTCTGAGTTAATTGACATACTTTAAGGTGGGTCTGGGACTAATATTTTTGGGCGTTAGAAACATCAGCACAAATTCAATATACCCACCCCAACATGGTGATGTAGGGTATTAAAATCGTAAATACTTATTGAAAATCCCTATATAAATCTAATTTATGTCCAATATATACATTAATGCTACATATTACTTTCCAGTTAAAGTTTTTCTCACTCCAAACACAACATATTATATTTTGGATGAAACTTTCGTTGTCTGCTTTCTTAACACTCCTTTAGTCATAGAATATTATAAATATATAAACTCCTGGAGAAATAGTAGTTTCAATTGATCATGGGAACTATTAAAGATTGAAGGAGAATATCAAGTTTTTAAGATTTTCTATATTCCGGTGAGTACTTAATCTCTAGGTCAACACCATCCTTAAGTGACAGGTTGTTTTCATATAAAATATTAGAACCACTCTATACACAGGGAGGAACTAATTACCGGACTAGTTTCAAGTCAGTTTATTTACCTACTGGGTTATTTTGCATAGTTACAACCAATTTGCGGGAATTAATTTTCCCCTTAATCTGGTAACATCTTTTTACCATTTCAGTTGACGCTCAATATTTTAAGCGCCAACTAATCTTACGTTGTGAAAAGTTTAAGTTCAAACATCAATATCAAACCAAGCAGCAGCCAACACCACTACCAACACCAACACCGACGTACTACATCCATCAACAACATGCACGGTGTGGCACTAAACACTATTGCCTACGACTAGACAAATATTGTTGGCCAAAGCGAACCAGTTTTTGCGATGTTGGCTAGATCACACAACTATTTTTTTTTTTTTTGGAGTTTTGTATTTTATAAATAAAGTTCCGTAGATATATTTAGTTTGTTTTTTTTGGAATTTTCAATTTTAGAGAGCTACAAAAGAAACACTCAATAAGAACATGTGAATACAATAGTTGAGTAGTTGAATTTGTTGTTGTATTTGTTAATTTATTTATTAATTTTAAGAAGGCAAATAGACGGACAGACGTGTTAGCTTTATTATAAACGATACATAAAACGCGTCTTAAAGCATTTAGAGTTTAGATTTCCAACTCAGAGGTTGTTAACGGGCTGGCCGTAAAGAATAAAGAATAGAATAAACGAAACTTAAGAACTCACGGAGTAAAGTTCAAAAAAAAAAAATTGAAAACTAAAAAATAAAAAATAAACCCAATGCTAAAAAAAAAATTAAATTTATTATGTTTCCTGATTGATTATTAAAAGAAAAATAAAAATAAATAAAAAGTGAAATTTAAAAGCAAAGACAAAAATAAAACAACATTATGTTAAAATTGTGTAAACGAGTACCATTGATGGGCCTTTTGGCTCTTTCAAGTATATTGCTGGCCATAACATGGGCCCAAGAACGTAACGTTATACTCGAAACTATAGACTTTTTGCGGCGCGGTCAGAATGATGTGAATTTAGAAAATTACGACAATATCATAACCATGGAAGGCGAATATGATTTCATAGTGGTGGGAGCTGGCACAGCCGGTTGTACTTTGGCCGCACGTTTGTCAGAAAATCCCAAGTGGAAGGTTTTGTTGTTGGAGGCTGGCGGTCCGGAAAGTTTAATTATGGATGTACCAATAGTGGCTCACTTTTTGCAATTGGGTGAAATGAACTGGAAGTATAGAACCCAGCCTTCCGATCATGCCTGTCTGGCCATGAACAACAACAGATGCAATTGGCCCAGAGGCAAGGTTATGGGCGGCTCTTCGGTGTTGAATTATATGATGTACACTCGCGGCAATCGTAGAGATTATGACAGATGGGCTGAGTTGGGTAATGAGGGTTGGAGTTTCAAGGATGTCTTGCCCTATTTCAAGAAATATGAAGGCTCTAGTGTACCCGATGCCGACGAAGATTTTGTGGGTCGTGATGGTCCCGTCAAGATCTCCTACATCAATTGGCGTTCCAAGATTGCTGATGCTTTTGTCGAGGCCGCCCAACAGGATGGTCTCAAATACCGTGATTACAACGGTCGCATACAAAATGGTGTAGCCTATTTACATACCACCACACGCAATGCCACGCGCTGGAGTTCTAATCGTTCTTATCTGTATCCCATTAAAGGCAAGCGTCCCAATTTGCATGTTAAGAAAAATGCTTTGGTTACCAAAGTTTTGATTAATCCTGAAACTAAAGCCGCTTATGGTATTATAGTACAAACAGATGGTAAATCCCATAAAGTTTTGGCCAGACGTGAGGTAGTGGTATCGGCTGGTGCCATTAATACACCACAATTGTTGATGTTGTCTGGTGTGGGTCCTGCCAAACATTTGAGAGAAATTGGCATTAAGCCTATAGTTGATTTGGCCGTTGGCTACAACTTACAAGATCATACCGCTCCCGCTGTTACCTTCACCACCAACGCCACCTCTCTGCATTTTGAGGACTTTGCTGATCCCACTTGGTTGAATTTGTTCAATCGCCAGTCTGGTCCTTATGGTTCTCCCGGTGGCTGTGAAGCCATGGCTTTTTGGGACTTGGATCATCCCCATTTGGAGGATGGTTGGCCAGATATTGAATTGTTTTTGGTGGGTGGCTCCATGTCATCCAATCCAGCCATCTCCAGAGCCTTTGGTTTAAAGAAATCCATCTATGACAGTGTTTTTGCCGAAATTGAAGATGGAGATTTGAATGCCTTCATGATATTCCCCATGATCTTGAGACCTAAAAGTCGCGGTCGCATTATGTTGAAATCTGCCGATCCCAGCAAATATCCTCTCATCTTCTCCAACTACTTTAACCATCCCTACGATGTGGACATCTCTGTCAGAGGTCTATTGAAGGCCTTAAGTCTTATGGATAGACCGGGTTTCCAGAAAATCAATGCTAAACTTTGGGAGCGTAAAATTCCCACATGCAAGAAGTATCCTTACAAATCGTATGCCTATTGGGAATGTTATGTTAAGCATTTCACTTTCACCATTTACCACTACTCGGGTACTTGTAAAATGGGTCCTAAATCTGATAGAGCTGCTGTGGTCGATGCTCGTTTGAGGGTGCATGGTATTAAGAATTTGCGTGTGGTCGATGCCAGTATTATGCCAGAAATTATGTCTGGTCATCCCAATGGGCCAGTGTTTATGATTGCTGAAAAGGCGGCCGATATGATTAAACAAGATCATGGTTTTATACCCTAAAGAGTTAGCGTAAGGAAGTAAAATATTAATTTTATTAGACAACAAAATGACGTGTGGGGGGGGGAGGTAAACTTTTCGCAAAAAGATAAATTTGTTATAAAAGCAAAAGAAATGAAAATGTTTATATCAAATTAAGAATTTTGAAAATTTTATTGAGTATTTTTTAACTTGTCTAATTCTTTTGTTGTTTGCTTTTATAATTAATTTGCTCATCAGGTTCT
Source organism: Bellardia pandia (assembly GCA_916048285.2). Classification (NCBI taxonomy): domain Eukaryota; kingdom Metazoa; phylum Arthropoda; class Insecta; order Diptera; family Calliphoridae; genus Bellardia; species Bellardia pandia. Next base: position 109,484,175 of record OU696532.1, read on the forward strand.
AACATTATAGGAATTTTCAAGAACTTATTGTATAAGTTTTAAGTAGTCATTAGTTTTAACAAAAAATATTTCGAAAAAAGGAGGAAGATAAATGACAAATAATTAATAAGTAATTAACAGATGATACAGGTTTGACAACTAAATATACCTTATAAATGTCATTTTATTATCTCTTGTTTCAAATTGTTAAAAAATTGTGATTTCATCTTATATAATAATAATAATATAAAAAAAAATTGTTTATTATATTCTTAAGAACTTCTAGCATAATTTGTATAGATTACATTTATTATTAAGACGTTTAATAAGAACTGATTTATTTAGCTTGTAAGGAAATTTTGTAAATAAAATAAAACATACGTCTTTAACGAGTTTTTATTTATTTATTAACAATATTTACAAATCTAAGATTTGAAGCATTGAAACTGGAAATTTGTAATAAATATTATAAAAGAAGTCAATGTTTTTTTTTTTTTTTGCTAACGAAAACATCATGGAAGTTTTTGGACTGTAAATCTATCGGCTCTAATTGATCGTTCAACATCTAAATCAAATTAAATAATTATAATTACTTGCAAGCATTTGTCTTTAATTAGATCAGAACTCGTTACATTTGATGTTGAAAACTGAATAAAGAACAAATTCCTGCGAACCTTTCAATGAAGTGCATTTATACTTTAGAGGCCTTAGAAGTCCCTGTGACATACATTTCTTAAATATCATGAAATATTCGAGCTAACAGGCTTCAATTACGATCACATTTGATCATTAGGAATTAATTAAAACCAATAGCATTGAACAAATTGTATTTGACAATCATTCAAGAAATACATAACTGAAATGCTCAAATTTTATTTGAATAAATAAACTCGAACGCCAAAAAAGTTATTTATTTTAATAAATTTATTAAATTTCTTAATAACTATTGTAGTTAAAAATTTCAATAACATTTGCTAACATCAAATAAGACAGGTTTATCCAGAATCTGTTAATAACTTGAACACAATAATTTATTGATTATTTGACACGTTTAACGCTAAATTATTCATTAGTTATCATCAGCTAGTCATCAGCTTTACTAAATAAAATCAAATCTAATAAATCAATATTTATGTAAGCGTTACTATATGTGCTCCAAATAAATCTAAATAACGATATTTAACGCCTACCTCTAACTTTTGTTGGCATGGAACACAAAAACGTTAAACAAACCTTTAAATGTTAATTAAAACAGTAAATATTTAATTGAATAAAACAACCCTATTGTTAGCTCTTTGTAAATAGCTAGAATAGCTAGTAATAAAATATAAAATAAATACAATTAAAAAAACATAAAACTAGAGATACGGTCACACTTGGCAAATATTTAAAAAAAAAACTCGTTTATTTAGGACAAGACACAACATGGAAAATAAAATATTTAGTTTTATTTGATGCTGTCTGATCTTGCAAAACTCTTGTAAGAGTAAACAATGTCAAACAAATTTGTGCTGAAACAAGTGGTTAGGCTCTTTTGAGCAAACATTTGTCTGGTGTGACCATAGCTTAAAAGTACAAAAAAGGCAAGTGAAATAGAGACATGGATCGGCAAATAAGTATTGGTTTGTCTCATAATAATAAATAACTCTTATAAGACTCGGTTATGGGTTTATCAATAAAAAATTTTTCTAAACTTTTTTCTAAAAAAAAATTTCATTTTTTATTATTATTTATCGTTCAACATTGACATTGAATAATATAGACATTGTTTTCATCACAATCAACTTTTTCATCATTAACATTATCAGCGTAATGAAATTCACAGCGTCTCTCCCCTCCCCTAACCTCCTCCTTCTATTGTATTCAATGTCAATGTTTTGTGAAACATTTTTTTTTTTTTTGTTAATTTTCTTTGTTTTTATTTACACATTTGTATTGTATTGAAACATAATAAAAAAACAGTTGTCTTTTTCTTACTATGAATTAAATCAACTTGATAAATATGCACGAGTATGTTTAAAATTAGTGGTAGCGTAAAAACAGCTCCTCGTATACTTTTCGTTCTTAAAATTTTTAAAAAATTTTATGCTAATTATGATAATTCATTTAATTATACTATAAGTTTTGCAAATTTTTTTTATTGTTAATAGTTGTTGTTGTTGTTGTTGTTATGTCTTTTATTTGTTAGTCAAAATATATTTGTTTTGGCGCATACTGCTGCGTTTACCGCTGAAAGCGGAAGTAAATTGCAAAGATCATTTAAATGTTGTTTAATTAACTTTAAATTTAAAATACATATGGTTTTTTTTAACAAAGTCTGGTTTTTGTATATAGTACATACTCGTACATATTTTGATTTTGATTCTCTAGAAACGCCAACGTCCAAAAGAATCCCACAGTTTTGGAAAAACCTTTAAAGTTGAAACACTAAATTTTACAGTTATTCTTAAATGTTAAAATTTACAACAAATAAAAATAATACGCCATTTGGATTTCAAAACGATTTAAAGCCTGCCGCGGATTAAATGTAATATTTCAAAATCTTAACAGAAATAACAATAGGAAGGAATCCTATACTAACATTGTAATGAAAATAATGTTGGCTCCCTATTTATCCGTTAATAGTTTAGAGCATTACAAAACTGTAAGTGTATGGTATTAAAAACCAAACCGATCAACTGTCACATTTCCAATTAAATGTTGCACAATGGCTCCAATCATAAACAAATTTTAGTGAATATTTGCCTTCGTTACACTTGGCAAATATTTACTCAAAAGAGCGTCGTAGCCTTCGTTACTATTCTAATAATTATAGATTGAAAATAATAGATGATGATCTACACTTTTTTGAATTAACACAATCGTTTAAAGCTACGGCCACACTTGGCAAATATTTACTCAAAAAAGCGTAACCACCTGTTTTAGCAGAAATTTGTTTAACGTTGTTTACTCTTACAAGAGTTTTGCAAAATCAAACAGCATCAAATCAAATAAAACTAAATATTTTTTGTACTTTGGCCTAAATAAACAAAGTTTTTTTTTAAAAATAAATAAATATACGAGTGCAAATATATTTTATTTAGTGCTTTATTATACACAGCAAAGATCTTCAATAACGTGACAACTAGCGCAAGTTTTTGTTTCAATTCGAACTTGTGCAACATCCCAAGACTGATCAGCTGATCACTCCACTACAACGCATAAAAGTTAAATCGCATCTTGTTGGACTGTGCAATTAGAATAATTAAGTGTATCTTATATACCCACCACCAAATCATCTATTATAATGATATTTATAAGAATTGTATGCATATTCCAGTTATAATCAAGAATTTACATTTGACTCTTTCTTTCAGAACTGCACTTCATTTTTATTTTATAAAGCATAAAACAATTTACTTTCACATATAAGTACAATAAATCAGTTACCAAAAAGCCCTAGGAAACTGATTTTGTTTAAAACGTCAATATTGTCTCCTCAGTATACTCTGTGTTTATTCTCGGAAGTAGAGCTTGTATGGGAGCTTTGGCCAGTTCTGAGCCAACTCTTACTAAAGTCAATAGTAAAATTTTTACATACTTATAACTGATCTGTGTAAAATTTTGTTTCGAAATGGATGTCTGTGTAGGTTAATGAGTTTTCGAAAGTAGTCCTCACAAGGGAACTATGACCTATTATGGGCCGATAATCATGAAATTCTGTACGAATTTCAACTTGATAGTGATTTTTGTAAGAGATTTATGCGCATTTAAGTGATTTTTGGAAGTGGATATATGAACCGATTATTATGAAATCTAGTAAAACGATTTTAATGTAAATACAGATTGCTTGTGTAGAATTTCGACTTCTTGGTGGTTTTTATAAGAGATTTATGCGAGTTTTATTGACTTTCGGAAGTAGGATTTATATGGGGGTTACGATCATCATCATATTGAAGTGGAGGATTTTTATGTAGGTTTGGACTATTTGTGTTGAATTTCAACTTAATACTGGGTTTTGTAAGGGATTTATGCGGACTTTATATGGGGACTACGGTAAAATATACACCGATCATCATGAAATTTGGTGCAAAGATTTAAATGTATATTTTGATTATGCCTATAGAATTTCAACTTGATAGTCATTTTTACAAAAGATTTATATTTATTTGAATATAACACAAAATATCGTTTTGAGATTTCACTTTGCATGAAACTTATTATTGCAGAATTTTGTTTAGATACAGCTTTTCTATAGACTATGACATAAAGCCATATTCTGGGAAGACATTTGTATGGGGGCTTTGAGAAATCGTGCAACGATTCCTAATATTTGTAACAGGACTTGTCATTTCATAATAAAAATGAAGTGTGCAAAATTTCATGATATTATCTGCATTATATTTGAAGAAAACAGCAAAAAATATTTGAAAAATATCGAAGTAGTCTGCAACTTTGATATGTAGCTCAGATTCTACTGGACCAAACCAAACAATACCAAAGAATATTTGGTAAAAATTTCATTGTTCTATGTTTTTTTTCGCAGCTCTATCGTGCCAAAACAGAGGGACGGACATGGCTAATCGTCTTAGAATCTTATAACGACCCAGAATATATAGACTTTTTGGTTCTGCGACCATTATTTCGATGTGTTTTCGTGGTGGGTATAAAAACAAATACAACAACTTTATTTTAAATAATTTCCCTAAATATAATAATATTTACAAGATGTTTCATTTAAAGTTTCAAAAAAACAGTTGAAAACTATAAAATACTAAAAACAAACCCTAAAATTTAAGATATTTACAATATGTTAGCATTATTTTAACTGTGGCATCACCAAATTATAAATAGCCTTAAAATATGCAACATAAAAAATTACCTACCTAAAAGCAATTATTCTCAAACTGTTAACACACGACGAAACTCAACTGTAAACTAAATTTATTTCAGACATAAAAAACAAACCTTCTGTAATATTTAGAAACACAAGTAATTCGCAACAAATTTTCCCAAAATTTATTACACTTTAAACTGCATTATTATACATATATTATGTATTTCAATTTAACTCCCCCTATAAAAAAGAACGACAAGCAAAAAAGCATATAACCACCAAGTAAAAATGAAAGAAATGCATTTTTCTCACCACCCTATTGAAAGAAAAGAACAAATATTTGAAATCCTTTTTAATGTTGTGTTGCACAAAAAAATAAACCGAAATGAAATAAATTATATAATCATTGTTGAGACATGGCGTTATAAGGGTTGTAAGAGTATTAATTTCAACATTGCCAGAAAATTGTTCACTACATCGCTGTTTTTTATTTTATCCAAAGTAAACAGAGGCTAGGCTGCAAGTGCTGCTTGTTATGCCCTCAGAGACAGCTTAAGGGTATGGTAAACACACACGCAACCCCAGCATGTAAAAAAATGCAATTTGCCACATGACTTGCATGTGATTTTGTTGTATGTATGTATTCTGGGTATAAAAGGAATTAAACGTTTTGATTTGAAAACAATACGAAAACACATGCTTTTGATAAAAGTGACAGGATATACATACATACATACATATGAAATTAAAGAAATTTCTAATGATTTCATTAAATTCATTTATATGCAGTCATTTTTATCTACATATGTATTTTAAAACTAATTGTTTTTTAATGGAATTGTTTTAAATTTAACTGGGTTTTAAGGATTCTTTTGTTTCAAAAAAATCTGTTCATTTGTTTTTACATTATAGGGTGTAGATTTTCATTGGCAGTTTGAAGTATTTATTGTTTCTTAGCTTTCTTTAAATTTTAATTAGCCTTAGTACTATTTAAGTATCCTTTTGCTGGTAACCACTTAAGAATTTGCATTTACATATTTAGCATGACTTACCAGGAATTAATAAAATTTTACATTTCAACACGTTACCATTCCAATCTAGTAAAACCGAAATTAACTTATGACAAGTAAAGTATATAAGTATGCATACTTTTAGGCGTTCAATTTAAATAACGTGGGTAGAGTTGGTTACAATTTATTTCACATATTTCGATTAATATTGATTTAATTTTGGGGTCTAATTCAGAAAGTTCATCATCTTACCTAAAAAGAAAGAAGAGAAAACAATAACAATTAATAAAGTTATTAAAGCAGTTAAGTATATATTTTCAATAAATGTCAATAAATGAAAAAACTAAAAAAATGTTTAAACAAACAAGACAAAAAACACACATAAATATCCCGCTTTGGCAGACATGAGGTAGAGAATCAAATCCCTTTTAAAAAAGCTGAACACTGGACGCAGCACACGCCATAAGACAGACTACTTAAGTAAAGTTTTTCAACCAAACTCATCCAACAAATGATTTTGAACTTTAAGAACCAACTGTTCAAACCTTAACTAATGCGGACGTATTAGCTATAATCCCAGACGACATTAATACAGTTGTCAAAGGGAATATAATCTTATATTCCAACAAAATGAAAACTTTTTTTTGTTCACTGTAGTCCTTATTTTGTAGCGTGATATCATTATCCGCTCATCGCTACTTGATTATTCTGTCCCACCAACTCAAACTGCTTTAAATTCAGATCTTATCTCCTTCCGGACCATGGTAAATAACCTAGCGATAAACATAACATAAAACTTTATTCCGTTTATCATAAATATTCATTGGAATTCCAGACGAATATTTAACATATTAAACCTTTAATATCATTGCACACACCGAACTTCACTTTATTCAAAACGGCAAATGGGCTTGCGGCATATTTTTGAAATAAATAAATAAAAATAAAAAAAATAAAAAAAAAACAAATAAAATTTAGATAAATTTATGAAATCTTTATTTGAGTCGATAGAAAGATCCTTATAATGCAATATTTAAAGATGAGTTCATGTAAATGTTGACCGCAGCTACACCTTAAACGGTTTATACGCTGGATCCAATTTTGGCGTACTATCTCCAACATATCGGCCGGTATCTCACGAATTAATTCAATATTAGCTTCGAGTGCGCCAACCGTTGCGGGTTGTCCGCATAGATATGAGCTTTAACATAGCCCCACAAAAATAGTCTAAAGGCGTTAAATCGCATGATTTAGGCGGACCTGGTTTACGACAATACATAACACCATCCATGATTAAAAATCTACTTAAAGTGGCTATAATTGTTTTGTTTACTGTGATCGTACGATTGGAAACTTGTCTCAATATAAAATTTTTAGGATCATGACGGGCCCATCATGGTGCACAAGAAATGAGAACAACTTTAATACCTTGCAAGTACCATTATGTAAGGATGAGTTTAACCTTCATAAGGTCCTTAAATTTTTAATAAAAACAACTATTTTCTGCAAGTAATGCGTTTTTAAAGTTAAAATTTAATTTTTAGCTTTCATTTTAATGAATTCGTATTTTTTGTTAACATTTATTGTGTATACCTACACACTTGTTTTTATACCCTCCACCACCATAAGTGGTGAATAAGGGTATATACATATACTCGTAAGTTTGTGTGTAACACTGAGAAATATTCATCTGTGACCCAACAAAGTGTATATGTATATTTCTGGTCCTTACGAAATTCTAATTCGATTGAGCGATGTATTTTCTCTTAAATTCAGATTTTTAATAAAAATCTTTGGTTATTTGGCCATTTTGACTTATAGTTTTTTAAGTATAATAAATGGTTTATAGCAGCTTTTTATTAAGAGAAATTCATATAAACGGCAAATAAAATATTTAAAAACACTCACCTTTAATTAGTTGTTAGTTGTAAAAAGATGCTGCATATTCTCCTTTAAACACAGAATTTATTCTATTCTATTCCATAGATTTTATTATTTTATATACACATTCATAAATACAATACATTTACATACATGCATATGTATGTATGTATATAATTATGTATGCATTTCTACTTTATTTCATGATTACTCTTGTTTATATTTGATTTCCTTTATTTATTCCTAAAAACTTTACTTTTTTAATACCCACAACAACAACAACAACATGCTATTGAACAACTTATTATATTCTCACATTTAGAGTCCTCTCACTCTCTCTCATACTTCTTACTTTTTTTGAGAGGCAAACACTCAACCGAACACTAATGCTTGGTTTTCACTATGTCAGTTTTGTTGTCAAATTGCCCAAATTGTTGGTAATTTCATAACAATTTAGACAATTGCTTGGTTTTCACTATGTCAGTTTTGTTGTCAAATTGCCCAAATTGTTGGTAATTTCATAACAATTTAGACAATTTGACAACAAAACTGACATAGTGAAAACCAAGCATAAGAAATATTAACCAACAAATAATTGCATTAAATATTTGAGCAACTTCTAACACTTTTTTCATTTATTTATTTAACACTTTTCACAAATATTTTTATATAAAACTATTAAGCAACATATTATTTATAAATTAATGCAAAAATATTTTATTAAACGCGTTTAATAAAGGGGCTACGTTAATTTTAATACGACAATTAATCACCAAACAACCGGTCACTTTAGAAATTTTTGGAAAACTAAAGAAGAATGTCAGAATTTTGTTGTTGTTGTTATTGTTGCTGTTAATAGTAGGAGAACATAAGTTTAACATGTTGTTGTTATTATGTAAGGCGTTATTGTTGTTATAATAAAAAGTGTAAGTGTTTAAAGAATTAGCCGCTATTAAATGTAACGAAAACCATCAGAGATGGGCTCATTAGTAAAGAGTACTTAAATATACTAAACTTGCATATAAAAAGGGGCAGTGATACATTAAGGACTTACTGCAAACATTAAAGAATTTGTAACAATATTCTTGTATTTTAAATGTTACATGCAGATATTAATATGGAAATAATTTATAAAATATTATTTTATACAATAGTTCTGTCTGTATGTCTGTCTTACTGTCTCTGTAAAACACTCTCACGTCCAAAGGACACAACCGAAATCAACAAAGTTTAAAATTAGAATATTAATACAAAACACGCAAAAGTAAGTTTCGTGCAAAAAGAAATCATAAAACGAAATTTTTTTTACATATACACATATACACAAAAATAATTTTACAGAATTTTGTGAGTTTCGGTCCGTATTTGACCGTATCCCCTATATAAAGCCCTCTTCCGAAAACACTGCAAAAACTGCGCGAATAATCACTACACCTTTAAAACAAAACTAAAGAGCTTGACAGATTTATCTATAAGTTTCCACGACAATTGGATACCCGCTTCGGAAGCTAAATCAACTTAACGTTTTTCCATAGAAAATAACTCTCGACAAGAACAGATTCATGTGGGAAATTATTTGCGTTTAATCGTAAAGTTTTCCAAAATTGAAATACACTAGAATTTCGATTTGCGTCGTTAATAGGGACCGGGGAAATGCGACACAAATCGAATCACTTTTTTCTATACAAATGTACTAAGTTTTTGTTGAACATTTTAAAAATTAAGCAAACCAAAATCATATTTTTATTAAAAACCCATTTTATAAAAGGTTTGATTACATTTATTTTAGCAGGTCTTTCTTATTATTATAAAGAAGTAATTGAAAATATGTATATGTACTTTAAACAAGGAATAAAAATCGGGGCTCTAGTGTAGTCGGTTAGCTACGCTTAAAAGACAGATTATTGTGTCATGAAGGGTTAGTAAAATAAAAATATTTCTATCAAAAACCAAATTACTTTGGATATGCAAAATCTCTTTTAGCTTTTTTAAGACTGCAATTGAGATGACAATTAAATTCAACATGAGTTTTGCAAGGCAATTAACAAGACAAATTAAAAATTCATTTTGACTGCCTTGAGACAAGAAGGTTTTTTCTATTGATAAATATAGTTACACACGTTTAATTTGTAGCATCATAGTTTAATTAAACAGTTCAAAGGCCTTTATTATTTAGTTATTAAATTGACACAATTCGATCAAAATACCAAGAATTGTCTGCAATATTTCATTTGTCACCAGTTCGTGATCAACAAACTTAAACGATCATTAACAGCACATTTATGGCCAAATCTTAGGGGCAATGAACTCGATGTAATCTTAAGGAAACCCATCTGCATATCAAATAACTTCAAATAATTTAAATAAAAAATTATACCTTAATACAAAATAAATTCGCTTATAAATTAATTTAAATGAAAAATTAATAAAAAGAAAATTAGCAATTATAAACCAAAAACGCACATTTACATATTTAAATAAGTAAAAAATAAATAAATAATAAAAATGATTTACGCGATTTAGCAGCTGATCAAACATGGATGTGTTAGACAAAATATTTTTATGAGTTGAATTGCAGTTGTTGCTCTCGTACATTTCATGCCCAAGTTGTAGTTAATTTTTGAAGCGTTCAGAGCCACTACAGATATCAATACAACCGGTTATAGGTATACGAATGTGAATATATAATAATTAAATTAAATGATAGTACACTGTTTCCAATGGAAATTATATGGTGAGAGACAATGAATTGTTATGCACGAATGATTGCAAAGAAAATACTTTCATAATTTGAGAAGCTTTTCAGGCTATGAATATCGTATTACGTTTTATAAAAAAAAACTTAATCATTCTGCCTTCAAATTCACTATGTTATATGGTTCCACAAAAACCGGAACTCATTAAAGAGCTGTTCGGCAAAATTATACGTTTCCCGCTGACGCAGAAGCAAAGCCTAAAGTTCAGCGTCCCAAATAGGCACCGAAATCAAATCAACGAAATCCTTTAGGGCTGTTTCCAAGACTTCCATATCTCAATCGTATTAAAATATGGCGGAAGAAAAGTTGGTTGTACTTCACTGAAAATAACTCAAAAGAGATACTGGGAACTCTATCTTGAAGATTTTTCAGTGCTGCATTTCGAGATAGATCAAACGTTCCAAATCTGCACTGAATTCAATGATTTAATTCTTCAGTAAGTGTTAGCCAGGGAAAAATACTTTAAGAGAAGCAGGTATTTCACCCTAATGTAATGGTGCCTGATTGGCACCAGAAAATTCATAAGAATTTCAAGTGACGCAAAAAGCATTCAAGTGATTCGGTTTTTTAAAATGGTATAGGAAATAATTCAGTTTTTTTTTTATCTCCTTACTATTTATAACACTTATGTATATTTCAATGAATATGGAATACAACTCCCATGCATGGGCCGGTGATTCGAAGTCTATTTTGGAGTACAGAAGAGAGCGAACATGTTTATCAGTGACGGTCATAACCATAGTGTTGCAGTGTTTTATCGATACTACAATGAAATTTTCCCGAAACACGTACCTTTTTACGCAATACCTGCTGTTCAGTAGGAGCTCATCCCTTCGTGGTCGAATAGACAATGGATCGCACAACATATTACAGAGAAAATTTGTTCTTTAGTCGTATCGTCCGTATGTAAATAAACTTTTTGCAGAAGTTTTTCCTGTCACTTTTAATATAGGAAAATTGAAATCAAATGTCCACAAATACTGCATGAGTCTGGGTTATCCACTGAATACGGGATAAAGCGATAGATATCCTTTTCATTTTAGACTTTGGAAAAGTCTAATTATATTATTGTAATTGGAGTTTTATATTAGATAATCATTGTTATAGTCTAGTGTTAATCCTACAACGGTCATATATGGCTTATGATTTCTCTATGAAATCGCAGAAACATTACTTTTGTGGACTGCAAACTTCCAGTATTGCGATATCTAATTATGTGATCCGTTTTCTTTCTAGTGTTTAAGACACATTCATCAACAACAAGGGTATGTTCACTAGCACGAACTATTCAACCCATCAACATTCGTTCAATTAGTTGTATACGAACTGAATATGCAGAAATAAAAAGTAATTCGATCCTCTATCCAGAACTATTAGAAATACTAAATCGGGTGCCCCGATAAACTAGACGATAGTGCGCTAAACTATCACTCTGAGGGTTGCGGGTTCCATTCCAGTTTCTGCAGCTAAGCCAAAAAGGCTTTGCAGTTTGTTTTTGTTTAAAAAAAATCCCTTTACTCATATAAAATAAAGTATTTTTCAACAAGTAAAAAAAAATACTGGTATCTATTTCACTGGAAATGGTGTAAAAGAATGCCTCATCAATAACACTGAAGATGTCTAGCAAAAGAAATGGTAAAAAAAAAATAACAGAACGAATAACAAACCTAAAATAAAATATTTATAGAAAAGTCATTAACACAAACTGACGCTATGGAGCGTCATCAGAATCAGCTGTCACAAACAGCAGCCACCAGTCTCAGTAGCAGTAACATCAAGCAGCAAATAGGGCATTAGATAAACTTGAAAATCCGAAAGATATTCAAAGACAACCAGAAAAATACCCATAAAACCTAAACTTACGCACATGCAAACGTTTAGCACAAACCAACGAGAATACAAATAGTAAATTATTGGATTTTTGTTTTGAGCTGTTACACACAGCTTGTTGAGAATAATGCCAAACAAAGTTTATTTGTAATAAAGAAACGTAACGAATAAGACGCGCTAGCGCTACTAACGCTCTGAGCAATTTAATGAATTAAAAAAGTTAAAACGTAAAGTCAGTGTATTAAGGGATCTAAGAAGTTTGCTAAAGATGTTTAGAGTAGCAATATTAGTGGGCCTGCTACAGGTCATTGCCGGTCAACAGAATATTCAACAAATGCTGAATTTGGGTCTCACCAATATCTTCAAACAAAATCGCTACAATGATGGTGAGTACAATTTTGGAGGCTAATCATAGTGCTGGAATATTAATTATTTGCAAGTAATAAAAAAACGTTTTACTAATAAACTAGTTAATTAATTAATTGTGTTTGTTTCTTTGTTTACTTTAGCCCCCCAACAAAATGCCGAATATGATTTTGTAATAGTTGGCGGCGGGCCAGCTGGTTGTGTTTTGGCCAATCGTTTGTCAGAGAATCCCAACTGGCAGGTGTATCTCATAGAAGCGGGCGGTTTAGAGGGCATTGTACATCAAGTGCCCGCTTTGGCAGCCTTTTTACAGGGCACCCACTCCAATTGGGGCTACAAATCGGTGCCTCAAAAGGCCTCCTGTTTGGGCATGCTTAACAATGAATGCGCTTTGCCGCGTGGCAAGGTATTGGGCGGCACCAGTTCCATCAACTTTATGATCTATAATCGTGGCAACAAAAGGGATTTCAATAGATGGGCCGAATTCGGCAATGAGGGTTGGTCGTACCAGGATGTTTTACCCTATTTCTTGAAATCGGAAAATGCTCAGCTCCAGGGTTTGGAATACTCGCCCTATCACAATCATTCGGGTCCTTTAAATGTGGAGGATGTTCGCTATAGAACTAAATATATACATGCCTATGTTAAGGCAGCTCAGGAGGCGGGCCATGCCAAAACCGATTATAATGGTGAGTCGCAAATGGGTGTCTCATATGTACAGGCGAATACTTTGAATGGTCGTAGACACAGTGCCTTTAAAGCCTACATAGAACCCATTAGGGAGCAAAGAAAAAATTTGCATATAGTAACACTGGCTCGTGTAACCAAAGTCTTAATAGATCACCAGACCAAAAGGGCATATGCGGTAAGAGTGTTATACCGCAATACCTTGTATACCATACGGACACGCAAGGAAATCATTTTATCAGCCGGGGCCTTTAATTCACCACAAATTCTAATGCTTTCAGGCATTGGACCGAAAGATAATCTGCAGGCCATAGGAGTGCCTATTGTCCAAGAACTGCCTGTGGGAAAACTAATGTATGATCACATGTGCCACTTTGGTCCCACCTTCATTACCAATACCACAGGTCAAACCATCTTTACCTCAAGATTAACTGCCAATGTCATTAAATCCTACACCACCGGGGATCCCAATACAGTGCTGTCCTCTATAGGAGGTGTAGAAGCCTTAACATTTGCCAAAGTACCCAATTCTCTGGAACCTATGGATATGCCAGATGTAGAATTTATTAATGTAGCCGGCAGTTTGGCCTCTGATGAGGGCACTGGGCTTACTAAAGGAGCAAATTTTAAACCCGAAATCTATAGCCAAGTCTACAAACCTCTAAACGATGCCCAACAAGATCACTTTACTTTTCTCATCATGCAATTTCATCCGAAATCGGTGGGACGACTGTGGCTACACAATCGCAATCCCTTGGAATGGCCACGCATAAATCCCAAGTACTTTTACAACTCCGAAGATGTCGAATTTCTACTGCAGGGCATTAAAGAAGCCATACGCATTACGCAAATGCCCTCAATGCTAAGCGTTGGAACACGTTTACACACCATACCAATACCTGGCTGTGAAGGCTATCAATTTGGCTCTGATGACTATTGGCGCTGTTCCATACGTGTCATGTCGTATACATTGCACCATCAAGTGGCTACTTGCCGCATGGGTCCCGCTAACGACAGCACCACCGTGGTAAATGCAAAACTACAAGTTCATGGTATTAATGGCTTGCGTGTTGCCGACACCAGTATCATACCATTTCCACCAACATGTCATACCAATGCGGCTTCGTTTATGATTGGCGAAAAAGCTGCTGATATGATACGTTCGCTTTGGTCATAATTGGACAAATATTGTAGCAGACGAATAGAGTAAGATTTAGTCTTTAATGTCTTTAGTTTGTTAAGAAGTTTTTTTTTTATATTTTGTAAGTGATAAAGACAGTAGCAATAATTTATGCGTAAATAGAAAGCGTTTGTGTTTTAAATAACTATAATTAGTGAAACAAGAATTTCAAGAAGATAGGCACTGCATTGAAAGACAAAAAAAGAAATCGCAACAAAAGGAGAAAACAAAGTTTAAATTTCAATGACAGCAGAGCAAGAATTACATTTAAATGGTATCGAGAGCAAAATATGGTACAGTGTTTTCCATATATTTTGATCAAAACTTGTTTATTAATGCTAGCAAATTTTTTTCAAGGTATCCTCGTTTAGGACCTATCGTGTTTTAGTTGTTTTAAAATGACAGAGAGGCGGACATTTTGTTCTCTAGTGTGGTTTGTGGTTTGAAAGTGATGCCGGTGCGAACGTAACCGTCAATGGCGACCATTATCGTGCCGACTATTGATGCCCGAAATTGAAGCTCGTGATCTGGGAGACATTTGGTTTCAGCAAGACGGCCAAAATGTTTAATCTTAATAGTTTTTAAGATATTTAACTAAGTTTTTTAGAATTTATTTATTCTTTTGGGCACTTGAAATTTCTCACAAGATAAAACACAAGTTTTTGCTTCCGAATTCACACACATCGCATCAATCAATGGATTTATTGAGAGAGCACTTCGGTGAGCACATAATTTCACATTTTTTTTTTTTTTTTTTTTTTTTTTTTTTTTTTCAATTCAATTTTATTCATATAAATAAACAATACAATATTGGTGCCGTCGATTGGCCACCAAGATTGTGTGATATCACACCGTTAGACTTTTTCCTGTGGGGATATGTAAAGTCTAAAGTTTATGCGGACACACCCACTTCGATTCAGGCCTTAGAGGAAAACATCACGCGTGTCATTTGCCAGTTACCAATCGAAATGCTCGAACGAGTCATCCAAAATTGGACTCAATGGATTGACCATCTGCAACGGCCAATATTTGATAGACATAATCTTCAAGAAATAATCGTTGTCCTAGTAAAATCGAAAATCTGATTTTATACCCAGTTTCTTTTTTAAGTTATTGTTACTTTTCTTTTCATGGACCTTTGAAAACAAAAAAAACATGCACTGCATAAAATAAGCTGTAAACCACTGTGTATACCCGTTCATAGTGTAAAAATCGTCTAATTACTGAAATAACCTGCCAAAATTGCTTCAGGTTTTGCAAACAATTTTCAAAATACTTCATTTTATTACATTTTTTTATTATCGCATAAAACAACTTATTGAAAACAAAATATTTGCTAATAAATTAATGAAGGGTACTAAACAATCTGCATAAAACTACATACAATGTTTATTAGTTGCATGAGTATTATTTGCTGACATTGTTGAAACAAAATAATCAAGGTTAACAGCAGTGAAGTTGGCTTTTTAGAAGATGTTGAACTAAAGCGTCATTTCAAAAATACAGATTTTGGTTGTGTTTGGGTCTTGTGGTACAATTGTTACTTAGTAGTATTTAAATCTGCACAACAGTATGAATTGCAATTTTGAGCTGCAAAATAAACCAGACAAACTAGTTATTTTAAATGCTAGATTTTTTTCCAACAAAAACTCATCTTGTAATTACTAAACAACTTACAACAACATATCTTTCAATAACAACAACATACCATTTGCATTACTTAGAAGTAGTTTGGAAATGGATGATACTTGTTTAATTCATACCATCTGCATTACTTACAAGTAGTTTGTAGGCTGATGTCCTACTTGTTATACCCTACACTACCATAGTAACGCCCAGAAATATTGGTCCAACACCCACCTTAAAGTATACTGATCGACTCAGAATCACTTTCTGAGTCGATTTAACGATGTCCGTGCACTCGTCCGTCCATCTGGCTGGCTGTCCATGTAAAGCTTGTGCGCAGATTACAGGTCGCAATTTTAAAGATATTTCGATAAAATTTCGGCCCAAGGATGGATGGGATTGAAACTGGTGGAAATCGGTCGATTATTTCACCTGGCCCCCATAAAAATGTCCTCCCGAAATTGGGGTTTACCGATCATAAATGTTTGAATTATGCAAGTATCCAAACAAATTTCATTACAAATGAGTGGTAAATGAAGCCAAATCACATCTACAAATTATGTGCAGATCGGTCCATAATTAGTCATAGCTCCCATATAAGGCCCACTTTCGAAAATTACTTAAAAGAGCACAACTCTCTCCAATATGTTGGTATCCAAATAATATTGAAGCCATATATTTCATATTTATACAAATAATACGGTACAATTTTCTAATGGTCGGTCCATAATTAGCGGAAACTCCCATATAAGACCATAATAGGTCATATGTCCCATGTAGCGCTCATTTCTGAAAAACAGTTTTAAACATATACTGGGTGTAGGGAATTATATGGTCGGGTTTGACCGACTATACTTTTTTAAACAATTAATTTTAGCCTAATCTCCTAAATACATTTAATAGTTATAACTTATTTAAAACCCAATTTGTACACGCAGTGTATGCATTTTGCAGAGGAAAATTTGACAAGCACACTGGCAAAACCACCTTAAAAAATTAAATGATATTTCACTTTCCTTAGAATAAATTTTAATTTCATAAAAAAAACATTCATTTATAAACTGAATATTTACAGTATTAACACACTATTATACAAGGTGGCGCAAAAGTAAACTTCCGATGTTTTTTAGCTGTCACCGACCGATTATTGGTCAAATAAATAGTCAGCAATATTCCGCGTTCTGGAGCAGTGTAGCCTCGCAAAATTTATAGCATATTCTAATAGGAGGATTACTTTTGTGCCACCTTGTATTATTTGTTTAAATGTCTTTTGATATACATTTGCAGTGTGCACGCAACTTAAAACAAAATAGCAAAATTAATTACAACCATAAAAACCTGACCTCCCACAATATTACTCAAATAGTAAATTTAAAATTCATACGTATGTACTTTTATTAGTTTATTAGCTTTTTGTACCCGGCGGTGCCCGGGATATTAATAATCTTTTATTCCTGGCCACTGATCATTTAACATTTTGGTAATCTGTTTTAAGAATGGCACACAAACGAAGCATGTGTCATGTGTAAAGTGGCAGTTTATTCTGTAGGAGCAGATTTTAAATCGCTGGCTGATGATAACTGTTAAATTTGTTTTCTTAACTTTGCCTTTCTAAACGTATATTTGAGCTTGTAATCGTAAATATTTTTGAAAATTAATAAACTTACATTTAAAATTTGAATAGCCTTTGTTATTTTCAGATACAAAAGGTACCAAAAAAGTACAAAAACACAAATCTTTACCCTTTTTTACCCCTTCAGTTTGTTTGTTTTTAATAAGATTTTTTGTCTTTTAATATATCAATATTTAAAGTTTCGAGTGTGTAGATCACTTATTAAGATAAAACTTACAAAGTACTATTTTTCTAATGCACAACTTTGTGACAACAGAAATGTTAAATGCGTTCCACATTTCAATAAAATTAGTTTAGCCGTTTGGCATTACCGGGTTTCCATTTTTTATCCCAACCTGGTCTAAGTTCATATTTTTAAGAATGGATCAATTAACGTTTCAAATTTCAATAAAATCGGTTCAGCCGTTTGGTCTTACCGGTTTTCCCCATTTGGTCTTACCGACACCCCCCCCCCCCCGGGTTAAGTGTGATTGGCGGAACAAACAAACAAACAAACTTGCAAAGACATTTATAATATACTCGTATACGAGTACGAGTATATGGATTGCAACTATCAACAACAACAAATGCAAAATATGCAAAGCATTTGAATTAAAAAACTAAAAGTGTTTACATTTAATAAACAAAACAAACAAAGAAAAAAAGTTTATTCACCTATTTTTATTAACAATAAAATGAAATATTAACAAACACATCGATCTAATTCAATAGCAGTACATATATGCACAAATTGTTTACACTTAAGATTATATATAATATTTAATTACTTAGGACACGTTTGGTGGATATTAAAAATAATTAAAGAAACTGGTTTGTATGGAAATACTTTTTTATATATTTAAAAAATGTAAATTAATAAAGTAAATGTTAAATTAAAAGTTAAATATTTGAATAGTGAAATATAACACAACTTGATTACAATTGCCTTCACAATTTATTGACATAGGTACATAGCTATACATATTTTGCACTGACACCTGGCGTCATTGTTTACAGAATGTTTGACCTTTTATTTTTGTTGCTCTCTCTCTCTCTCTCTCTGGAGATCCTCGCATTTGTATCATATTTTACTAATGTTGTCGTTGTCGTCAAGGTCAACACTGTACTTTTTTTTTAGTTAAACGTCGAAAAATGTATGCGACTCCCTTTATAATCAATTAGCAGGATACACCAGATGAGCTGCAATAATATTATGATTCATGGAACCATAGTCTTAAAAAACAGCAAGTATTTGCTTGAAATAAAATCCCAATTGTGGCTCCTTTAATATAATTTACATAATACAATAAATTATGTCGCACACACAAACTGCTTAAAATAAAATCAAAATTTGAATGCTTAGTATTCAACACCGCGAATCTGAACTAGAAAGTGAACAAGAACCTGCAAATGAACTAGCACCTGAAATAGAATATGAACTAGAAACTAAGCTATAAACTGAACTAAAAATTGAACTAGAAACTGAAATAGAACCTGAGCAACAACCTGAACTAGAAACTGAACGAGAAACTGAACTATAAACTGAACTAGAAAATGAACTAGAACCTAAACAACAACCTGAACTAGAAACTAAACGAGAAATTTAACTAGAAACTAAACGAGAAATTGAACTAGAAGCTGAAGTAGAATCTAAACAAGAACCTGAACTAGAAACTAAATTAGAAACTGAACTAGAAAAAGAACTAGAAACTGAACTAGAAAGTGATCTAGAAATTGAACTAGAACCTAACCAAGATCCTGAACTCGAAACTGAACTAGAAGTTGAACTAGAAAGAAGTTGAAACGAGAAATTGAACTAGAAGCTGAAGTAGAATCTAAACAAGAACCTGAACTAGAAACTAAATTAGAAACTGAACTAGAAAAAGAACTAGAAACTGAACTAGAAAGTGATCTAGAAATTGAACTAGAACCTAACCAAGATCCTGAACTCGAAACTGAACTAGAAGTTGAACTAGAAACTAAACGAGAAATTGAACTAGAACCTGAAGTAGAACCTGAACTAGAAACTGAATGAGAAACAGAACTAGATAGTAAACTAAAACCTGAACTAGAATGTGAACTAGAAAGTGATCTAGAACATGAAGTAGAACCTGAACAACAATATGAACTAGAATCAGAACTATAACCTGAACTAGAATCTAACCTATAAACTAACCTAGAAACTAAATTAGAAACTGAACTAGAAAAAGAACTAGAAACTGAACTAGAAAGTGATCTAGAACCTGAACTAGAACATATACATGAACTAGCACCTGATTTAGAAACTGAACGGGAATCTAAACTAGAAACTAAACTAAAACCTGAACAAGAACCTGTACTGGAACCTGCACTGGAACCTGAACTAGAACCGCAACTGGAACCTGAACTAGAGACTGTACTAGATCCTGGACTAGAACTAGAACCTGAACTACAAGCTGAACTAGAAACTGAACTAGAAACTGATCTAGAACCTGAACTAGAACCCAATTAGAACTGACATATAACAATCGGAGTCGAATAACTAAATAAAGAATATCAACCGAATAAACAAACATCATGAATACAATAAAATCTTTAAACATTTTAATTCTTTGTGATTCTATTACATAATCGAGTAAATTTATTCGAATATTCGGAATCGAATAACTGAATAACTTGACCCGTATAAATCCTTCTTACAATAATAAAATTTTTATTTAGTTTTAATTGAATATATTTGTTCAATTAATCTGGGCCGAATAACCGTATTCGAATAAAATAAATAATTAATAATATAACGAAAACTTAAACAATTACAAACGTCTTAAGGATGACCGAAAAAAATCTTGAATAAATTCATTCGAATAATCAGAGTCGATTAACCGAATAACTTTATTCTAATTAATAGAATCAATATTAAATGTAGAAACATTTTACAGATTTTTTAATAGCAATTAATCTAATTAATTTATTCGAGCAACCAATGTCGAATAATCGAATAAACATATTATATTGTTAATAACTACATTATAACATTATATTTTTTATTGACATACAGCCAGCCATAAACATTTGACAAACTTTTATAATAAAAACCCTTAAAGGGCAGAATTTCGCTGAACCCCGTTACAAGTACAGAATTCAACATTTTAATAAAACAAAACTTAATTAACGTTGTAACAATTTTTATGTATTTTAACACGAAACGAATAAAATATTTGGGTTATAAATGATGTTTATTAACACTCAAATACTTATAATGAATCATTTGTTAAACATTAAAAGGAAAAGCAATAAAAATGTCACTACATTTTTATATAAAAATTCAATATGCATCTCCAAACGAGTTTAGTTTTGTAACGGACACAAATCCGCAGCGATATGAGGATAAACAGATTTTTATATTTCTGGGTAATGCTAACGGCGGCGATAGGAGAGACACGTGCCTTTCAAAGTATATTAAATACAGTGCTACAATTAGGTGTAACTAATGTCAAGGAGCAAATTTTAAGGCCAAAGAGTAAATATTTGCAATATCTGTATGTTTTATAATAAATGTTGTTTAAATTCGTATCAATTACAGTTCCAAGCAATAATGCGGTGTCTGATTTTATAGTGGTGGGTGGCGGTACAGCGGGCTGTGTTTTGGCCAATCGTTTAAGCGAGAATTCCAACTGGCGTGTGGCCTTAATAGAGGCAGGCGGTGTGGAGAATATTTTAAATCTTATACCCTCGTTGGCGGGTTATATGCAGGTGACGCATGCCAATTGGAATTTCAGATCGGTGCCCCAAAAACGTGCCTGTTTCGGCATGTACAACAATGAGTGCTCCCAACCTAGAGGTAGAATACTAGGTGGTTCTAGTTCTATTAATTTTATGATCTACAATCGCGGCAACCGTAGAGATTTTGATAATTGGTCCAAGGCGGGCAATTATGGCTGGTCTTATAAGGAAGTATTACCTTATTTTCTAAAATCAGAATCGGCCAGTTTGAATGGTTTGGAATACTCGCCATATCACAATCGTTCGGGACCTTTAAGTGTAGAACATATACAATTGCGCTCTAGTATAGCTGAAGCTTTTGTGCAGGACTCTCCAGAATTTGGCCTACGACAAACGGACTACAATGGCGAGTCTCAATTGGGTGTGTCTTATGTACAGGCAAATACACTTTATGGTCGTAGACATAGTGCTTATAGGGCCTTCATAGAGCCTATAATGTTTAAACGTAATAATTTAGAAATCTTTACTTTCTCTAGAGTAACCAAAGTGTTATTGGATGCCAATTCAAAAACGGCTTATGGCATAGAGTTTCTGTATCGGAGACAGCGTTATATATTCAAGGCCCGCAAAGAGGTTATACTTTCTGCAGGGGCCTTTAATTCACCCCAAATCTTAATACTGTCGGGCATAGGACCAGCCGACAATTTGGGTGATTTGGGCATAAAGATTATACAACAATTGCCGGTAGGCTTGAGAATGTATGAACATGTCTCACACTTTGGTCCCACTTTTATAGTTAATACCACCAATCAGGCCTTGTTTTCCACTAGTGTAACTGCCAAAGATATTTTAGGTTTTTTGGCTGGACGACCAGACACTACATTGTCCATGTTGCCGGGAGTTGAAGCTTTAGCGTATCTTAAAGTACCAGGATCTAAGTTACCCAAAGACTGGCCCGATGTGGAGATAATATTTGCCAGTGCCAGTTTAGCTTCTGATGATGGTACAGCCTTGAAGAAAGGAGGCAATATAAAACAAGAAATCTACGACAAATTGTATCGTCCGTTACAAGAAACTAAACAAGATCATTTTACGCTGCTAATAATGCCCTTCCATCCCAAGTCGATGGGACGTGTATGACTGAGAAATACCAATCCTTTGCAAAGGTCCATGATAGATCCCAATTACTTTGACAAACCAGAAGATATAGAGTATATACTACAAGGCATTAAGGCAGCCATACGTATATCCCAAACTCCGGCCATGCAAAGAATTGGAACACGTGTATTGGATACTCCTGTGCCAGGTTGTGAAACTTATGTATTTGCTAGCGACGACTATTGGCGCTGTTCTATACGTACATTAACCTATACTTTGCACCATCAAGTGGCTAATTGTCGCATGGGTTTGGCTACAGATCCCGCAGCAGTTGTTAGTCCGGAACTACGAGTACATGGCAGAAGTAAGCTAAGAGTGGTGGATGTAGGTGTCATACCTCTGCCACCCACGGCTCATACAAATGCTGCAGCATTTATGATTGCAGAAAAGGCGGCCGACATGATTAAGTTAGCTTGGAGGGAGTCATAACAATACAGTTTATAAAGATATTTTAATGTAATTATATAATTTTTAAAAATATTTCATAAAGTTCAAAAACAGTTGTGCTTTGTACAATAAAAATTGAATTAGAAATTTAAGTCTTTTTTTATGACTAATTCAGCCACAAGATCTCATGAATGAAAAATTATAAAAATTAATAAAAGGTGTTGTGTTACTTTAACTCATTCATTTGCTTCATTAATACATATAATAATTATAACACTATGTATTTATAGTACATTAGGGTTAAGGTCATTGACACTTGCTGTTGAAACATAACTAATAAAAATCTTACTGTAATAATAAATAACTAACCTTTCATAAAACTTAACATTATTTAACAAACACTTACACGACTTTTGTGACAATTAAAAGATTTTAATTTGCCAAAATTTTGTGTGTATAAAAAGAAACATAATATTTTTTCCAAAAAATAAATGTAAGAAAAATATATAAACTCATTTCAAACAAACTAGAGGTCCATTTGTCAGTACAAAGCGGTTTGAAAATATTCAAGAATTGTGTTCATTAACAATTTAGAATTGTTACACAACAAAAAGTAACAATTAAATTGGAAATTAATGTTACTCAAAAATAAAAAGAGATTTAAATACATAAATTGGATTTTTAATTTTAAAACATTCGTGCAATATAAAGCAGTGTTCTTCTACATTAAATTAACAACACGAATTAATGAATTGAGTGTGAGTCAGCAAGTGAATTATTAAGCAATATCTTTTTTCTTAATTCTTTATTATTTCACTAAGTAATAAATGTTTGTAATGCCTCTAAAAGTGATTAAACAAAAAAGATTTACTCAAACAGTAATTAATTGCTAAAGAATCTTAAAAATCCAAAAGCATGCAATAAATTTATATGAACCCGGTGTGCTTCGCTATCCCCCTTTAAGGTAAAGCCGTTAATAAACATTGTAAAAAAGTAGGTGCAGAAGTTTGCATGGTCGAAAAATATTATCATGTAATAAGTATTCCTGAGTTAAAGCTGCACGCTGTGAAAATTTAAATTTAATTTAACAGATCCAGCCTCCAATATATCGTCAACAATGGGGCGTGCTGCTTCCACTTTTCTTTTGGTACGTATTTCTATTCATGTCAATAGCATATATGTATAGCAAATACTGACGCTGTTGGTCAAAAAATGCCCAACATATGATGGGTTATATGGGCGAGGCCACGCCCCTTTGTCCACTCACAACTATGTACCAATTATCATCGACGTAGGTCAAAAAAATGCCCAAAATATGGCGACTTAATATTTTTGTGGTTATATGGGCGGTGCCACGCCTCTTTGTCCACTCACAACTTTATGTAGTCAAGAATTTATTGTTTCGTCAGAATATCCTATTGTAAAAATTTAATGACGATCGGTGCAGTAGTTAAGACTATATAACAATTTTTAATTTTCCTAAAAAGGGGCGTGGTCCCATCCACTTTTCCCCTGGTACCATATGTACCAAATATCATCGACGTGGGTCAAAAAAAAAAATGCCCCAAATATGGCGATTTAAATTTTTGGTTATATGGGCGGTGCAACTCCCGCTTGTCCAATCAAAACTTCATATAGCCAATTATTCCTTCCAGAGTCACAGTAATATGCTGTGAAAATTTCAGGAAGATCGGTCTAATCGTTTGGTCTACTATTGAACACAAACATGCAGAAAGGCAGACAGATATTTATTTTTATATATGTATGTAAAGGGTGTCCCAACTAGAACGCAATGGTGTCAATGGTGTTCGGTATCGTGAAATGATAACCAGTTTTTTCTTGCCTAAAATTGAAGAAATGAATGTGGAGGGCATGTGGTTTCAACAAGACGGCGCCACATGTCATACAGCCAGAGAAAATGCATCAGTCATTTCCAGGTCGTGTTATTTCGCGTTTTGGAGACCAGAATTGGCCGCCTAGATCGTGCGATTTAATACCTTTAGATTTTTTTCTTTGGAGTTTTTTGAAGTCGATGGTTTACGCGAATAAACCGACGACGACTCAAGCCTTAGAAAAGGAAATTGGACGCTGCGTTAATGAAATACCACAGCATTTATGCAAAAAGGTCATTGAAAATTTCATTAAAAGATCGCGTGTGTGCCAGCAAAGCCGCGGCGGCCATCTGCACGATATCTTGTTCCATACATAACCTCATTCTGTCTACTTTACGATACAATAAAGTTTCAAGATTTTTGTTTTAAATATCTGTGTTTTATTTAAAATTTAAAAATTGCGTTCTAGTTGGGACACCCTTTATATAGATAGATGGTCATGGTGTAACTATACAAGGTGAGTGCAAATCGGCAACAAATACAACACAATACAGAGACAACAGGCATATATGTACTACTGGGAAAAACACTTGAAAAAATATTACTTTTGACACAAGTAAATTGTAAACAAAGTCAGTCAGCTGTGCTCCTGCACACACCTCATATATATTTTTACCATATACATACATGGTTTTGTACAAATTTAATAAAAATTATAAACAAATCTTTAAAAGCGGAAATTCAGTAAAAATCATGTCAAAACAAGGCCTTTAAGAAGGCCGTTTTAGTTCGAAAAAAAAATATAATCCAACTCCTAAAATGATATTACCTAAAGGAACTCAACTATCAACCTGCGAAAACAGTTTGCGGTTTCAATATTAAGCGATTTAATGGCAGCGATTTAGGGGCAGAGACCGAAAATAACTCGTCCATATAGACAAAAATCAAAATTGTGATTTATATTTTGTTTTTAAAATCACTCAAAATAATTGTTACTCCTGGTGCATTGTGGAGTAGATGCGTCTATGGACTGCTCGCGTTTTTTGCAGCTAAAAGGTCTTATTCGTTTAGAATATATTGGCTTGGGTGTTAGACACTGTGATTTAAAATTAATAAAAATTTAGTATCGACATTAAATAATTATGAAACAAGATCAAAATTCTAATTAAAATACAATTTGTAAAAACACACGCTCACATCTAGTTACACAAATACTGAATGGAATTAAAACAAGATTTTAATTGTTTACTTTTAAAATTGAAACAGATACAAGGTGTTTTCATTGGTATTAGTTAAAAGTTCTTGATAAGAAAGGAGGAAAGACTTGTAATTTTTGTTTTTAAATTAATTATTCTACATTACTAACAGTTAATATGCTTGCTATATACTTGTTTGTCTACATTAAAAAGAAATTGTAACAAGTTAGAGTGCTATATTCGGCTGTGCCGAATCTGTAATACCCTCCACCTAAACGTAATAAGAAATACAGAAACTAAACTGGTTATACGACTAGTATATCCTAATTCTGTGTTTTCTATTAAGTCTAAGTGCAAATTTTATTAATATTTTATATATTGTTTGAAAGGCAATTTTACCTATTGGTCGTAATTCACTAATGTGATTTTATTTGAAATGTTTTGAAATTTGCTCTACTAAACCGATTTCGCTGATTTGCAATACAAAACTGCTTAGGAGAAGTATAAATGGTTTTTTGTAAACTTTATTGATTTCGATTGTGTCCTTTGCACGTGAGAGTGTTTTACACCGACAGACAGACAGACGGACATGGCTCAATTCACTTAGTATTTCTTAAGCATCAAGTTTTCACTTTGTTGGATCTCAGATGAGTATTTCTCAGCGTTACACACGGAATGACAAACTTATATATACCCGCATTCACCACTTATGGTGGTGGAGGTTATAATAAATTCTATATATTAAACCAGTTTGCTAAAACATGTATTAATAACTTGCAATTTTTGTAATTACATTTCATTTCAGATTTGCATTTGCTTTGAATTAGAGCTCCCCAAAAATTAAATTGAAATCGTCATTAATGATATTGATTTATAAAACATGCAGTTAAAACAAACGTTCTATTGTTCTGTTGTATTAATAATATTGTGCCTGCAGAACAGTTCATATGCTCTGCAAAATCTATTAGGTGGTTTAACGCAACTGGGTTTGACTAATTTCCAGCAAGAACTTTTACGTCCTCAAGGTAAGTAAAATACTTTTTCTATTGAATATTCATTTGTGGCTGTAATTAATAAAATGCTCTTTTTAGTTCCCCTTAATAATGATGTCTTCGATTTTATAGTAGTGGGTAGCGGTACAGCTGGCAGTGTAGTGGCCAATCGTTTGTCCGAGAATCCCAACTGGCGTGTGGCCTTAATAGAAGCAGGTGGCACGGAAAATATTTTGAATTTGGTGCCAGTACTTTGTGGTTATATGCAAGTAACTAATGCCATTTGGAACTACAAAACCGTGCCTCAGAAACGTGCCTGTTTCGGCATGTACAACAATGAATGTCTACATCCGCGCGGCAAGATAGTGGGAGGCACGAGTTCTATAAATTTTATGATCTATAATCGTGGCAATCGTCGTGATTTTGATAGTTGGGCTGAAGCGGGCAATTATGGCTGGTCTTATAAGGATGTCTTGCCTTACTTTTTAAAATCTGAAATGGCCAACTTAGATGGCCTGGAATTTACCCCCTATCACAATCAATCGGGACCTTTAAGTGTGGAGTATGTAAAATATCGCACAGATATTGTTCATGCTTTCATAGAAGGCGCCCAACAGGCGGGCCATGCCTATACGGATTATAATGGTGAATCCCAGTTGGGGGTGTCTTATGTGCAAGCAACTACCCAAGGTGGCCGCCGACACAGTGCTTATCGTGCCTTCATAGAACCCATAATGTTGCAGCGCCAAAACCTAAAAATATTTACTTTCTCTCGAGTCACCAAAGTTTTAATAGACCCCTCTACAAAGGCCGCCTATGGAGTGGAATTTCTTTATCGCAAAAAACGTTATATTTTCAAGGCACGCAAGGAAGTAATACTCTCAGCTGGTTCATTCAACTCACCCCAGATACTCATGTTGTCGGGTGTAGGACCCGAAGATAATTTATCACGCTTGGGCATTAATATCTTACAACAACTACCAGTGGGCGTGCGCATGTATGAGCATGCTTCTCATTTTGGTCCCACATTTCTAGTCAATACCACTAATCAGTCCTTGTTTGCCAATCGTTTTGGTATACGCGATGTTTTGGGATTTTTAGCCGGCCGGTCTGATACCCGCATGTCTTCCTTAACAGGAGTAGAGGCCTTAACGTTTTTAAAAGTGCCGGGATCTAAACGTCCTAATGACTGGCCAGACTGTGAAATTATATTTGCCAGCGGTAGTCTGGCTTCTGATGATGGTACAGCTTTAAAAGTTGGTGCCAATATAAAGGATGAAATCTATGATCGCTTGTATAGGCCTATAATGCAAAGTCAACAGGATCATTTTACCGTTTTAATAATGCCCTTCCATCCCAAATCGGTGGGTCGTGTATGGTTGAGAAATAAAAATCCTTTACAGTGGCCCATGATTGATGCCAATTACTTTGATGATCCCAACGATGTGGAAGTAATGCTGGAGGGTATTAAGGCAGCCATACGCATATCAAAAACTCCGGCCATGCTAAGAATTGGTACAAGAATTTTGGATACTCCTCTACCGGGTTGTGAGTCCTACACTTTTGGCTCAGATGATTATTGGCGTTGCTCAATACGCACTATGACTTATACTTTGCATCATCAAGTGGCCACTTGTCGTATGGGTCCAGCATCAGATCCCACAGCTGTGGTAAGTCCTGAACTTAAGGTTCATGGCATACGCAAGCTAAGGGTAGTGGATGGTGGCATTATACCGTTTCCTCCAACGGCCCATACGAATGCTCCAACCTTTATGATTGGAGAAAAAGCGGCCGATATGATAAGAGCTGCCTGGGGGGATTAGGGGGTTTTATTTAGTTTAAATATTGTATTTTTTAAGTATAATTTAAAAATTATTTAACAACAGTATTTGTTGAAACAACCACAAAACTTTGAGCCTTTTCGGAAATACAGCACTGCGCTGCAACTGATGCGCATCTGTGATTAGTTTGCGATGCTGATGGTCATTTATTGCATTAGCCATTTTTGTAATTCACTATTATATTTTAGAACACACTATGTACATTTGAAATGATTCTAACTGTTGCGCATCAAATGCAGCGCAGTGCTGTATTTCCGAAAAGGCCCTTTATTTATATAAATAAATATTTTGCATTAAAATGTATGTTTTTAGAAATAATTATTTTTTATGAAAACAAATCCATATGGTGGGGCTTTTGACACCCTTCGCTCGATTTAGCATTCATCAGTTTCAGATGCAGTGGTATAAACAATTGGTTTATCTAACCGCAAAGGTTGTTCTGGAAATATATAAACGAACTACTTCCTTTTGCATTATGCCATTGATAAGAATATGTAAAAAAGAACTTTCAGTCGATTGATGATTAGAAATATACAGTTTAAATGGTTAGAAACATTCGTTAAAGTTGAAAAACATGTTCCATTTTTAGAAAACAGGTTTCTAATTCCCGTTAAGCAAATGTTTTACTTTGTATGGACTTTATTTTATATGTTTACTGGTTTCAACATAGAATTCGTTACCAAACTAAAATCATAATCTACTAAAAAAAAAACTTACCTATCTGTCTTTCCCCAAGGATGTTAAAGTGACATTTTTTAATCCAAATATTCCCCTCTAACTCTAGCTGCTGCTCAATATTTTTAATTTCACTAACATCCAGCAATATTTCAATTCACACACCTGAGTACACCCCTTTTATTGAGGTAAAGTAATTAGAAAACCACATGACAATACTGTTAATGTCAGCATTGGAAAGCAAAAATAAAAGTACGCAAAGGGTAAAAACGAAAACAAATAAAGTTACGCCCTCGATTTAACAACAATTCGCCATAAATTTAAATCTTTTTGTATTGAGCACAACAACAAAAACGTGGCCAGACAGACATCAAAGTTACATTTCGAAGACACTTGGAGTTAGAGTGGTTTACAACTGTTGTTATCGAGAATGGCCAAAACAAAAAAACAAAACAATAGCAAGCACTAGACTATGCTGCATAAGTATAATTTGCATAGCAAAGCAGAAGACAGGTTTTATGCTCAAGGGAAGAACAGTTTGTCTGGACTGGACGAGGAAGATAATTTGAAGGAAAAGTTTATGGAAATAAAATACTTCGTAATCATATAAGATAATAATGCTTGAAAAATACTGTGAATGCTAAAGGTTTTAAAGACTGGAGTCATTTAATTCATAACATCATGATTGCTATAGTTTGTTGTTAAAAACAGTGTTGAGTTTTGAGAAATTAACCACATACAAGGAAAGATTTTTTTAGTTTCAATCGATTCTTTTTTTTTAGGGACAGTGTTATTAACAGTTTACCCTCATGGAGACTATTTTTTAACCATCAATTAATTCAGGCTTACATCCGTCAATATCATCTAATCCATCCAGAAATCCAGATACTTCCAAAAAAATATAGCCTCTGTATTACATCTGTCATTATCTTCTTATTTATTGTAGAGTTCGAGACCAAACCAGTTACATCTGTGGCATTGCAGGACCTCAAGTTATCTCACAACTGATATATAGATCACGTGTGAGTCGTGTCATGCTGTCATGTTTGGCATTTCATAACGGAAAGACTTACGCCTGAACAACGTTTACAAATCGTTCAACTTTATTACGAAAATTCACGTTCTGTGAGGAATGTGTTTCGTGCACTTCGCTCAACTTATGTGTCAACATAATCGGCCTGCTGAGCGTACTATTCGCAACATCTTTACCCATTTTGAGACCCAGCATTCATTATTGGACCGAATATACCACGTCCAGCCCGCTGTGAAGAAAATATACCGGCCGTAGCTGAGAGTGTACACGAAGACCGTGGAGAGTCGATTCGGCGCCGTTCGCAGCAACTCGGACTAACGTATGGAACGACTTGGCGCATTTTACGTCGAAAGCTTAAATTAAAAGCGTACAAAATACAGCTTGTGCAACAACTGAAGCCGTTCGACCTTCCCAAGCGACATCGTTTCGTTCTATGGGCTCTTGAAAAGTTCCATGAAGATCCGACGTTTTGTTCAGCGATGAGGCCCTTTTCTGGCTCAATGTAAACAAACAAAATTGCCGCATTTGAGACGAAGAGCAACCGGAAGAGAATCAAGAACTGTCACTTCATCCAAAAAAAAAAAAAAAAACAACGGTTTGGTGTGGTTTGTGGGCCGGTGGTCTATATTTCTTTGAAAATGATGCCGGTGCGAACGTAACCGTCAATGGTGACCGTTATCGTGCCATGATAACCGACTATTTGATGCCTGAAATTGAAGCTCGTGATCTCGGCGACATTTGGTTTTAGCAAGACGGCGCCACTTTCCACACATCGCATCAATTAATGGATTTTTTGAGAGAACACTTCGGTGAGCACATAATTTCATGTTTTGGGCCGGTCGATTGGCCAACAAGATCGTGTGATATCACACCCCTAGACTTTTTCCTGTGGGGATACATAAAATCTAAAGTTTATGCGGACAAACCCACTTCGATTTAGGCCTTAGAGGAAAACATCATGTCATTCGTCAGTTACCAGTCAAAATACTAGAAGGAGTAATCGAAAATTGCACTCAATGGATAGACACAATCTTCAAAAAATAAATGCCAAAGAATGTTTTTTCAAATGCTAATAAACATTAAATTTTAATTTAATGGATCACGCAATATGTATAATCTGTGTGAAAATAAATATCTATAACAAAACTCATGTTTAAAGAAAGAAATTATAGGCTGGAATAGGCAATAAATCCTTGACAGGAGACGTTTGTCAGCCTAACCATATAAACTTACTTTATTTAATATGAGTCATCATATAATAAAACAAGTTTTATTATATCTCCAAAATACTGGAATGGGTGTTTGTTATTATTTATATATATTTATTTTTGTTATTAGATTTACTTTGTCCTTTCATAGCAAATGTTTCATATTACTTTAGTATAAAAAATACACATATAAATACATAAGTGCATATTTATATATATAAAAATACATAAATAAAGTAAAACTAAATGAAGATGAAGATGATGATGATGATTTCATATTTTGTTTACAAACATACATTTCATAATAATGTCAGTCAGTAACATAACAGCCCATCAACAATTTCTCCTCCCTATCGCTATGCCCAGGGCTACAGAAGAACAAATCTACTCAAATCAACCCCCACACATAAACTGACAAATAAACCCAGAAGAAAACAAAATAAAAGATAAACATCAACAACAAATTCATTCATACTCCTGGGTTAATGCACTTTTCAAAACTAGCTACAAACCTTTCACAATTCAAGAAGCAGATGCTGCTCATGATGATGAGGAAACAAAACGTGGTTTTCATCCCCATAGACATGATGTTGACGATGATGTGGAAAATATGCAACATTTTAAATATCCAGAGCAGAAAGCTCTTTTGCAAACATAGCCATTACCACCATTTACCACAATTAACAGTAGGGTGATGCATCTTCACCCAGCAATCAACCCCTATTTCGTTATGGTTTTTATCTATATCCATAGCACACAGTGTATAAATAACACCTTCCTCACAGAATTTACTACATCAATGTGCCCAGCATCAGGGAAAACCAAAACACAGAAAAATAAATAATAATTTTTAATAAACATTCTACCATCTTTTCTATATATTTTATTACCTGGGTCTCTGGGTTTTTGTTGTAGTAGTATGTACTTGTAGCTCTTTGCAACATACCACATTTTCACTTTTGATTTTCAATTAAGCAGGGTTAAAAAGTTGCTAGTTGGAATAATATTACATACATACGAGTATATGTATATGTATCTGGCTAATTAATTCTATTCCATAAAACAAAACAAAAACAAACTTTTTCTTTTACCTCAACCACACACTCTGACATTTGAAGTGTTGAAAACTTTCAATTAACACAAATTTATGTTAAACGCAGGTTAAAATTTTTTCAGTGTAGGGTTTTCATGTGGCATCCTCAAAATTTATGACGGCATTAATTTACGGATGATTTGTCAAGTGGCATTTCTATGTTTTATTTTCATATTTTACAAATTTATATTTATTGTGAGATTTATTGTATTGTTTAAATAGTAATGGTATTCACTGTAGGGATTAAAATGTAAATTTATATAAAATTGTTGAAAATATTCCCAGCAAAAACTCGCTAATTACTTGGAAATAAAACGTTAAAAAAGTCTTATTCGCACATAAATTTCTCTCATGTGGTCCGCTCTTGTCGATGTTATGTTCTTGTTTAAACAACGCAGACACAACATTTGCCCGCACAACTATAGCTTTCTGCAGACGGTTGTCAGATCTTACAAGGAAAAATGTTCAGAAAATGTCTAACAACCGTGTGAACTTAAAATTTTTGTCTTCCAACGTTGTAAGAAAAAGCATTTTCAGTACAAAACATGTTAGTACACGCTATTCCGATATTTTGATTACATGTGTGGTAAAAACTACGCGGAACTGGCCATCGCGCCTGTGGATTTGATGGCAATCCAAATTGCACTCAGCTGTATGTCTCTTAGGGACTATAATAAGCTACTATGAAAACCTTCATAGGCATATTGATTACTGCACACCGAAACTTTTTTCGATATCCAATTCTTCATATGTCTTCTGAATAGGAATTTGAGGTTAGAATGACTATCTCCGGAAGGAGTAATAAGAATATACACTGACGGCTCCAGGAGGTAAAACAAAGTTGGTGGTGGCTTTTACATTGAATTAGACTTCCAGATTACTGCGTTCTGCAAACTGGCTAAGGTAGTATTAAATAACTGGGGATATATGTATATTTACTGAGAGCAAAGTGGCCGTTAATAGTGTAACAGAGTTCTAGGTTAACGCTTATATGGGTCCCGCAGCATACTACAATACAAGACAACTGATGAAATAGCCAGAATGGGTACAATAATAATCGAGGAGGCGATTGACCCCTTTACTATTGTTTCTATTATGAGTCTTAAAATGTATGTTGCAAAGTCAATTTGGCCCGTATTTGATAAAGGCTGATTAGCTTTCGTTGTGAAAAAATAAAAAATAAGACTAATTGTTTCAGTTTACAGGGCACTGTACTTTCGGAACACACAGCAGAAGAATATGTATACTTTACCATGATTACTATAGGAGCTGTCATAATAAGAAGGAAGAAGAGAAAATTATTCATTTTCTCTGCGAATTACCGGCCCTATGAATAATGATGGAGCGTGTACTTGGGGTGTCTTACCTATCATGCTTGGAAGGGCTATCAAGTATAAACTAAAGACACATCTATACTTTTGCCAAGGAATGAGGGTGTTTTGAAATGGAAACAACCAGTGTTGATTGATCGATCAGTTATTTACCTAACCTAATACAATGGAACCCAATTTAGCTGTTCTGAGGATAGCTGCTCATGGAACCTAAGCTAACCTAATATGACCTCTTTACACATGACTTGGGTGTAGAATATTTAGAAGAATTGACACGAATTGCTCGCAGATTTGTCACAATTAGATCATGGATTTTGTTGGCTTCAGCTCTTTTTTTGAATAGGATCAACATGCAAGTATATTAAAAGTTTGGTCTAAGGAACTCCAAATATAATGGATAATAGGATCTCAGTTGTCTGCTAGAAAGAAAGAAATATCATTCTCAGAAATAAATTCGTTAAAAATTAGAAAGTATTAATCTACTTTTATGGTTAGAAGTTTAATGAGTGCCAGTCGAAGATGATTTTGGATTCCATCAAAGACATTGAATTGTTTTTGGAGACATTCTTTATTCGTATTGGGTATCCCAAATTACAGATGGACATTCGATGATTGTCGAATAAAGCTTATAGCGACACTTACTTTATTAGTAATCATAATTTTAGTTAAAGTTCAGTTTCTAACGCAGTGAAATAGGCAAAGGGAAAATGTAGATCTCAACAACGATATATGTACATTGACATTTTTTCCAGTCTATTTCCATTAATTCAACAATGTACATACTAATTTTAATATTGTCCAAATTAGATTGAATGTTAGTTCAGTCAACTTTCTTCAAGTTAAGTGATAGAATAAATCGTAGGATCGCCATTGCCTGTCAACATTTAAAAAGTTCAGTCTATGGAATTCTAAGTATAATGGATCAGAATTCATTAATTAGGCTGAGTAAATTTTTCCGAAATTATTATATCCTTTATGATTGAAAGCTTTAAACTATTTCACTTGGAGCAACAGTTGCTTTACTAATAGACATAAAGTTTGGTTGCCATCAAAATTGCCGCCTAAAGCAATATCACTAATGAATAAGTCTCTAGAGAGATATGTTTTGACATTTTTTCCGGTTAATTTTTATCGAGTTAATAAAGCAAATCGTGAACACCCCTATTAAATGCCTGTCCAGTTCATACAATTATTTAGGGTACAAATACTTTAGAAAGTTTGAAGCAAAATGGGAAAAAACAAGGCACAAACGAATTTTACAAGTTATAACGGCAGACAGTTTTCTCTTTTTAATGATTTCATATCCAGACGTAAGGTACACATGTAAGTAAAGTGTGGTTAGAAAAAGTCGATAATATTTAAAATTTGTTAGGAAATTTAATATTTAAAAGTTTTAAGGTGAAATATGTGGAAGAGGGCAACAGCTGCTCACTAAGAACTAATGTATACAAATTAGGTGTAAAGGTTGTTAGTTAGCTTTTTTAACATACGAATTTATTGAAATGAAGTGTAAATACTACAATATTAATTCCAATACATAAGTAAATTAATTACTATTGTAATACAACACAATGAAACAAGAATACCATATTTATTAATTACTAGCTAAACCCGGTGTGCTTTGCTACCCCCTCCCCCTCGTCATAAAATAAAATAAAACGTATTTATATATTTACAAACATTTATTTATTTAATTTTAATGTATTTATTGCAATGCTTTAGGCGAGGCCATGCCCCTTGGGCCACTTACATAGTCAAGAATTTATTATTTCATAAGAATATCCTATTGTGAAAATTTAATGACGATCGGTCCAGTAGTTAAGACTATATTACGATGTTTAATTTTCCTAAAAAGGGGCGTGGTCCCACTCACTTTTCTCCTGGTACGTATTCCTA
Organism: Bellardia pandia; assembly: GCA_916048285.2. Classification (NCBI taxonomy): domain Eukaryota; kingdom Metazoa; phylum Arthropoda; class Insecta; order Diptera; family Calliphoridae; genus Bellardia; species Bellardia pandia. The sequence continues at coordinate 109,520,262 of OU696532.1, forward strand.
ATTATGCCAATACCATATATACCAAATATCACCGACGTACGTCAAAAAATGCCCAAAATATGGCGGGTTAAATTTGTGGGTTATATGGGCGGTGCCACCCCCGTTTGTACAATCAAAACTTCATATAGCCTATTATTCCTTCCAGAGTCACAGTAACATGCTGTAAAAATTTCAGGCAGATTGGTCCAAGGGTTTGGCCTCCTATTAAGCACAAACATACAGACACACATTCATTTATATATATATAGATTAAAGTTGAAATGGGGCGAAAAATGGAGATTTGGTAATAAAAAAATGTATGTAGTTAAAAAGTATATAAAACTTTAGGTAAATACATATTACAAAAAAAAGTATTTTGTATAGCAAACATTGTTAGTGGTATAAGTAAGTATCTGAATTAAAAAAAGGGGGTGATGAAGTAGGCGTGGTTCATAGTTATATGGCGACGTTAACAGTATTAAGAGCAATATACTACCAAATAAAAAAAATACGTTGGAATGAACAAATTTGTATAGAGAACAAAAAGTATAAAACTTTCAAAAATTTGGCGTGAAAAGGGGCGTGATAGGGGCGTGGCTTAAGAAATCTTTATTTTTACCTCGCCTAGAGTATATAATGTGTATACAATTTGAAGTAAATCTGTTAAAAACTATATGGGAGCAATTACATAATTTTTAAAAAGTGGGCGTAAAATTGGGCGTGGTAAAAAAAGTACCCTATTAATCATACCAGAGTCCCAGTTAAATGCTGTGAAAATTTCAAAAATATCGGTCCAAAGATTTGGTCTTCAATTACTATATTTTAAAAAAGTGGGCGTAAAAGTGGGCGTGGTAAAAAAAAGTACCCTATTATTTCTTCCAGAGTCACAGTAACATGCTGTGCAAATTTTATCAAAATCGGCTCAGCCGTTTTGGAGTCTATACGTTACATACATACATACATACATACATACATACATACATACATACATACATACATACATACATACATACATACATACATACATTGAATTTTATATATATAGATTTTATTAAAAGAAATATTTTCCATATCAATAATGAAAAAAGTTATTACTTTGTTGAGTTAAGGCAAATAATGCCACAAGTCGCAAGTGTGGCCGACAGGCGACATATTATTTTATTTTCAAAATGTAATTATATGTCTGTCTGTCTGTCTGTCTGTAAGGGAACGGCATTATAATTTTATGTATTTTGTTATCGATTTATGTATGTATATGATGACCTATTTCGTATGTGTTTGCTATTATGATGATTTAACACAAATGTCAACAGAGAAATAATTGGAATGAATTTGAAATTTGATGCCTTATATAGGGAAGTCCTTCTAAATTTATTAAAAAGACTTGCTAAATTCTAAAACACTCTCAAAAAATTCAAAAAACATTAAAACGTTTCTAAATTAAGCACATTTTATTTGCAATTTATATTTGATAATTAATTTACGTAGGCAATTATGAGCAATTCTTTAACCATTAACTTACATTACAATCTAACATTTGCCTTTTCCGTTTCATTTTGTAATTTAAATTGTATTAATATAGCCACATAAGTAGATATCGATAAGATCAGCTGGAATTCATAAATATCATAATTATATACATAAGTATATTAAAATATTCCTTTAGTAATATGTATGTAGTTCTTCTTTAATTACCAAACCAAAATATTTCAAATTAATATTGAAATAACCCGAACAGGTAAATAGCATTTCCTGGTGCCTCAACTGCAATGAGTACTCGCGTATCCGACAGTTTATAGCTAAATCATCGATCGTTTTGATATTGTGCAATATCGGTCCAAATTGATTATACTGTAAAGTAATTTAAATTGCCATTAACTCTCTATGAGTAATTTAAAAACAAAATATCATACAAAAAAAAACACACCTTGTCAATGCATGATTGCGTTAACCAACATGGCAGTAACATGATAAGAAATATCAACATTATGTAGTATAAACGAACTGAAAATTTGTTACAAGTGATCTAAATACATATACATATAGGCTTGATAGTGTTTTACAATATTACAAGCGAAATAAAAACCAAATTATAAGCTTAGCACCCTATCATATCCCTAACATCGACTATCGAATGTAAAATTTGTATTATGAGTTGGCATCACTGTCGAAAATTTCGTTGTTCAACGAATTTTTTATCGCACACAAATTTGCTGTCGACGCTGTATAAAACTGTGCAAAATTTATTTAAAATAAAGGGTGTCCCAACTAGAACGCAATTTTTAAATTTTAAATAAAACACCAATATTTAAAAAAAAAAAATAGTGAAACTTTATTATATCGTAAAGCAGATAGAATGAGGTTATGTATGAAGCAAGATATCGTGCAGATGGCAGCCGCGGCTTTGCTGGCACACACGCGATCTTTTAATGAAATTTTCAATGACCGGGAAATGACTGATGCATTTTCTCTGGCTGTATGATATGTGGCTCCGTCTTGTTGGAACCACATGTCCTCCACATTCATTTCTTCAATTCTAGGCAAGAAAAAACTGGTTATCATTTCACGATACCGAAATCCAATGACACCATTGCGTTCTAGTTGGGACACCCTTTACTTGTAAATTACTTTTGTTAATATCCTGCAGGTCGTAAGTAGAAAACACCAATTGGAGAAGCTCGTTTCTCTCATGGAAGGAAATCAACTGTTGGCAATAGGTATTTGCTCTAATATATACTAACATGGTGGAATGCATTTCCAAAATGTTGAAAGCATCGCTCAGCCTTTTCTGCTTCTGGCCAGTTCTAGTAAGGATTCATCTTCATCCGACGAATCATCAAACCATAATTCCGTGTTGGTCATTTTAAATTTAAATTATTTTTCTTTAAGAATTTGTAAACAAATAAAGCGCCAGCGGATAGAAATGTACTATTGTGAATAACCCAAAAAGAGTGATTTTCACAATAGCGTGCACCATAATACCAAATGAAAATGCGTTCGATAAGCATTTTCGACCAGAGTCGAATATCGAATTTTGCTCATAATAGGCATCCTAATGTTCTAAACATTTAGATCTTAACCTAGTCCTAATGATACGAATAGTTTATAATTCCAATTTCCATCAAAATTTACTCCTAAAAAAAGACTCGAATTAGTTTTAAATATTGTACCACGCCATGATGTAATCATTGATGAATGGAGAATATCTAGAGATCTTATACTGTTTCCTGGTTCGTTTCCATCAAGTTAACAATACACCGAATGTGATATTGTCCAAATTAAATTTCTCTTTTAAAGATGAAAAATATTTTATAGCAACAGGTATAATATCATTAATAAATAGTAGGAATGAAAGAGGATCAATGTGGTTCCTTGAGTTATGCCGTGAGCAATGTGTCTGTATTTGGATTTCGAATTATTTAATATATTTACATTTAATATATTTTTTCCATCCATCGTTTCATGAAACTTTATAATCTGGAGAAAGTGAACCAGTCAAAATAGTTGACCATTGATACTTCTGGTTAGACCACCAACATTTAAACTTTCTCACGATTGTTCTGCCCATTACAATGCGATCGATTTGAATTATGCCACAACCAATCGTTCTTGTTTCCCATGCACAAGTTTATTGCTATGGAACCCAGCGTTCATTGGATTAATCGAAACCTTAAATTATCTGTCCATCTGATCTGATATTGTCTGTCTATCATCTGATATCTAACACCCTTCCATTCCCGTCTGTACGGAATATTAATTTTGGACATGTGAGGAAACCTCTGACTAGGTTTTCATTGAACAGTGAAACACAACCCATCTTGTGGCTTTCATTTTAGGAATCCTCCTTGGATATCCTCTGCGATTACTCGTAAGTACTTGCACATACCACAACCAATGGCATTATTAATAATTCAAAGAACCAACTCTTAGATATGCAGAATAACTTTGTGCAGAATTGTTTAAAAATTAAGCTTTTATCCTTTTTTTCGACGTGTTGCAGTTTCTCCGACTAACATCAACAATATTCTTGGGTAATTTCAAAATAATTAAAAATGTAAAGAAACTTAAAATTATTTGAAGAATTCCACATAAATTTTTTATTTGAAAATTTAGCATTTACTACTTGAATAGAAAATATGTACTTACACAAACCACAGTCGATATCATTATTCAAATAGTCAAATGAACGCACATACGACCAATTTATTGTGTGAGTTATCGCAATGCCATTGTAGAGAAATAAAACCAACATCGGTATGGCAAAGTATTCTTCCATATTTGTAACCAACAACCAGACACGATTTAGTAAAAATTGATTGGCCATTAGTTTGCCATGAAAAACTGCTTCCATGAAGGGTTTCTCCTGGCTCTTGACAATTTCCCACTTCAAATGTCTTAACGAGCCTTGCAAAGCCCTCAGAAAGTCATTGATTATTTGTACGATAATACAATACTCCACAGTTTTCAATTGTAGTGCCAATGTGCAAAACAAACTTAATGCTTTATCCTTGACTTCCATAACACTAGACACTAAATGATAATTGACATAGCACAACAAAATGCTAAACGCCAAAGAAAACATGCCAAAGTGTAATACATTAACATAGGTAAAACGCTGACAATTTCGTTGGAAATCTAAATAGGCCGCCTCATCTTGGAACAATTGATAATCACGGAAATACAATAATATATCCTGTTCCAGTTGAGCTATTCTTTTAAGCATTAGTTTAAGGCACTTGTTTTTAAATATGGATACCATTTGGATGATCACCTGGACAAAAGCCACTGTTATATTGATGCTTATGCTTAGGGCACTGGTAATGCTATCCAAATCATTGCTAAAAACCACAAAATCCACTACAACATTGTTGATATAAACTATCCATATGACCATGAACACTAGGAATGCTAAATAGAGTGTAAAGAAAAACCAAACACATTTTATAAGCTTTTGGTTGCCGCCATCCTGGTAACGATTCAATAATGGGGGCAAATTTATACCCATTATGGAAAATAACCATTGGAAAATAAATGTAGCCTGAAGTAATTGCGATTTTTCTATTATATTATTTTCAAAGTTGTTCTCCATTTTAATGATTGTCCTGGTACTGAAGAAAATTATAGTTTATGGTGACATTTTATTTTGTTTTTTTTTATATAATTTAGTGCTGGACATTGAAAGGAAATGTTATAAATTGCTACATTTGTTCTTAGATAAGACTTGACAAAGACGAAATTTAAGTAAATTATATAGAGTTTGCCAATATGTGCTAAACACTTTTATATTTAAATAAAACAGACAGTAATTAAAGCCACATTTTAGGCATCATGGTCGACGGCGTTTAAATCCGGAAAATCTTGAGAGTCATTTTCAATAACCTTTTTACCTCCCTGCACATCCTATGCAATCGCGCACTTCACTTGATAAAGAAAACCTTTCTAGATAACTACAAGACGATTGTTTGGTCAGGGGTTAAGTATGCTGATAAAGTGTAGTCTCAGTGGATAAATATTCAAAGCTGTGAAATGCAGCCTTAAGGACCGTCACAAGTTTCCTTCTAATAATCTACCAACATCACCTTTACAAGGAGACTCAGGTTCTAACGGTAATGTTGGCGCAACAGTTCCTTCGTGAATGTCACTGAGGAGGGCGCCATGCCATAGGATCATAGGATTTAATGACATCTCGTATATGACAACTTTGAGCGTCATTCTTAGAGACACATTTAATTCCGCAGTAGCGGTATACCGTTTGGATGTCCAACCCACAGACAATAGCAGACACCGAAAAGATTCTGCAGCAAACATGAGGATGATGCCACAGTCCCAATGTCTTTTGGTTCTTAAGAGATCGTACGGGGACGGTATGATCTTGTTTCTATATTAGCGTTATTCTATACTATTTCATCATTATATCATCTCACAGAATTACGGTAGTAATATTTATAACATTCATGATTTTCTCATACTAAAGGAAGAGTCCTTATTGAAAAACCCTTTAAATATTTTAATTGCAAAAAGTAGGTTAAAATAATGTTTAAAAATACAATGGACTGCATTTTTTAAAATGCCAAAAATAATAAATATAATAATTATATCTGGAAGAAGAGATATTGGGCACCCATAAAAATATGACAACAATACAATGTTTTCTCAAGATAACACCAATTGTGACTGCCTTAAATAAATAAAATGAGCTCGAATGCAATTTCCTTTAATAAAAACAAGTTCAACGTTTAAAACAATAGCAAATAATAGGAGAATTTATTAAGAAAAAATACTTTACCTCATATACATAAATACATATAAACATATTGTATTAAAAGGGAAGTCACCCAGTAAAAAATTTATGGATTAATCCATAATCGAGCAATAAAGGAGTAATGACTTGTTCATCCATTTGGAGTAAGTAGCTATCAAAACTTTTTTTGTTTTGTTGTCTATGCCTCGCTTAATACTCCAAATGGATCAATGAGGGATGGATGTATCAGTTCGTTTTGGTTTTTTTTTTTCTTTGACATAACTGTAAAATATTTTCGTTTTGTTTTTCTATTTAGAGCTAGTTTCTGGGATAAAGATAAAAATCAGACAATTTTTTGCACGGAAAACTTTCTATATTCAGTGGGATTCGTTGTTTTTTTCGTTGCTGTTAAAAAATCTCCTTAATTCCCTCAATTCATTTCCGGTGATGCCACTCAAATTCAAGAAAACGGGATTGCAAATTTCATTTCCGCCGTTGCTATTTTTCGAGGCTTTCTTGTTTTTGTAAAAAATAACCAAATTTGTATTTATGCTCTTTTAGGAGACAAAAATGATTACTCCCGCTATGCTCTTTTAGGAGACAAAAACGATTACTCCCTTTATGTTCTTTTAGGAGACAAAAACGATTACTCCCTCTGTCGTCATTTTCAAGATCAAAGGGAGTATTCCATAAGGAGCTTAAAAGGAGTACTCGTGTCTGCGGACATGCTGTGTTAAATATCTATGAGGTTCGGAGTTTTGTGGAGTAATCCATTACTCGCAAAGGAGCGCTCCAGGATTACTCTTTGGATGATCCTATTTTTTACTGGGCATATACATTAGATATTAATAAAAAATAATAATTTTCATAACAAAAACAAAATTAAAAAGGAAGTACTCGTATGTATAGGTGTATACAGAAAAAAACCTTTACACTTTGACTTTAGAAAAGTCCGCTGCATTAAATTTTCGGCAAATCAACATCCGTAAAAAACTCTTTAACAAGGACAATGTCTTTTGAGCCAACTTCATTATTCCACAAAGGAGTATTGATTTTTCTTCCATCCTCAGAGCTACGTGAAAACGTAATTTAGAAAAAAAGTACTTTACACAAACAACAACATAATACCCGTTATTGTGTACTAAGAACCAAGTAGTGAATGTGGATACAGAGAGAGAAAAAATTGTAGGTTTCTTTTGGATTGAAAGAAAAATTTAATAAACCAAAACTTAGTTTGAAAAACACTGAACAGTAATATCATTATTCGCCACTTCTATCCTATACTCCTATAGAATGCTAAACACTTTCCCTTTAGCGCAACTTAACTGTTTAATTGGATTAATAAATGGAGTAATATTTCGATCATCTATGATCCGTAATTGATCTTAGGTGAACCTGTGCAAAAAATAATAATTAGTCCTTCTATCAGCCATAATCACTAGCTGATGAAATAATTAATCCTCCTGTCATCCATTATCCGTAGCTAGAGTTCAGTCCAGAACTATCTATCAGAATTTTTCCATACAAATATCCTTCTGCGGTTACAATTGAACATTGAAACCTTCCGACCATGCATGATTCATGGCTTATATAAATTTCGCTTTCTTTCAATCATAAACAGCAGTTGATCGTGGGATACCGTGCAAATCCTATCCGGTGCTATTGATCAGCAGTTTTCATACAAATAACCTAATTCGTTTGCCGTACCAAATGTTAAGTCTTTAAAACAGATCTACTAAATGCATGTTTACAAAAAGCTCGAGGAGTACAAGCTAAGTAGCTAAAGCTGTCATTTGATTATCAAATAGTAAAAATGTTAGTTTTATTAAAACTGCAATGATTCGGCCGTCCAAAACATACACTTATCCCAAAATTAAAAATATGAAAGTGCCCTTAAATATATCTCTCTCTCTCTCGCAGAAAAGATATCTTACTGGTATTAATTCATTGATTAGCGATACTTTAAATCATATGTTAGAGAAGAATCATAACCCAATTGTTGAAATAATCTTAACATGAACTAAAAAATCCATCATTTTTAGCCTATTTGGAGAATATGTCTGTCGTTAAAGAGAAAAAATTAAGGAATTCGTTTAAATAATAAACTGAAAACACCAAATTATTCTAAATATATTCTGAAAATCAAATAATTTCCCGCTCTTCTCGATTCTGAATTAACTATAGAGCTACAGAACACACATTAACAGTATTAACTAATTGTAAAGTCCCATTTCATAGGAGCATATTTTCATTAGCAAGAAATAATCAGGACCTAATAAAGAATAATACTTTTGGAAAATTGTTTGCCAAATCTGTTTTAATTCTGTAGTAGTTCTCGGGATATCTGTAAAGCATATAAGAGGCAAGACAATCTGCTAGAAATTGGCAATAGACCAAATCTATTCATTAGTTATTTAAAGCCTCTACGCAATTGTCACGAACATTGTTTCTAAATCAACAAGCATGAAAGGTATTCAATTAATATTTCTTCATTAGTAAGCATATGAAATTGAGACAAATTTTTAAATAGAGCAGTATCAAAACAAAATGATGTGATCTGGTGAAGGACCAGATCATATGAATAATTTAGAACAAGTACATAAAATGCTAGTGAAGCCTTAACTAGGGCAGCCCCAACTGCCGAGCAACTTTAAGTTTCTATTGTCAAAGTAAAGCTTGGAAGATAGTCCTTAGGAAGGCAGCAAGCAGTTTCTGAAGATATTCACTGGAATTCGTAGTTAGAAAAATTCACTTCTCAAAGACGATCTACATTTTATATTCCTCATATTTAATTAGTGACTCTACTTTAGAAAGGAAGGCTCAAATCCATTGTTAAGCCAATAATTAGGAAGGAAGCAGTTCCTGAAGATATTCATTGCAGCTTGTATTTAGGATAAAGTTCAGATACTATTTACATTTTATATTCCTCAAATATCTACATTTAAATAGCTGTCCTACTACATATAAAGATAACAGCTTAAATCATTTTAAATTAAAAATTTCGTTATGCAGACAAACACTTAATATTTATTTTCTCAGTGTATTAAACTTCCTTTATTTTCTGTTTTTCCTGTGTTATACTTTTGAAAAGCAACATTGTTTAAACATAAATGGCGCCGGCCGGTATTCTTTTCTTTTTCTCGTATTTTGTCGTACAGTTGTTGTTGTGTACATACTATACAATTTTTTTACTACTTGTTCTATGAACTTTCAAAAACGGCCGGGTAGAGTGTGACTAGAAGTTAAACGTGTTCGAGAAAAATTATGTAAATAAACAATGCTTTTAACAAATAATGAGCACTATTGAGAGTATGAGAGAGGGAGAGCAACAAAAGCAAAATTAAGTAAGAGAAAAGGAGAGTTAAATTGCTAAACACAATTGAGAAACTAATGACAAGAGAGCCAGAAATTATAATGTTGAAATTCAAAGGATTTTCAACAGGATATAGAATGTGTTAGTGGAAAGGAAAATAATATATTAAATAGAGAAAAAGAAAATTTGTATTGTGTGTATGTATTAATGCACGGTTGGGTTAAATTTTAAAAGCACTCTACTTTTTAGTGGTGAGTGGAATAAAGATTTTTATTATTTATATTTACGTGTTTGAGTCAGGCAAGGATTTCTAAGGATTTATATGAAGTTTTAATATTAAACTTAAGATAGAAACTTATATGGGAAATTTATAAATGAGGATAATTTTCAGCCAATATAATATTAATTTTGAATACTTTGAAGGGGGTTATACTTATTGTCTAAATTTTGGACCTTCCAAGACCACTCACTATAAATAAATACGATAACGATAAATAAATCGACCATGGTGGAATTGTGATTTCAAGCTCATTTTTATTTCTAGATTTCTATGACTCCCAGAGCAGTGCAATTCAGCCAGCCAACAATATAAAGATAACCGTTTTTAAAACACACAAAGTATTGATTTCCTTGGAAAAAGAAATTTAAAATCAAATTGTGTCATTTAGTCCTCTTCCATTAAGGCAACAAACATGAGTTTATCACAAAATAACTGAGATCTAGAAACAATTAAACCACATAAAAATTCAGATGAGAAGGCTGTCCAAATATATCAGCTTTGTGATATGTGAGTTTGATGGACTTCACCTAAGACCAGTTGAAATATTAGACTTCTAGATATCTATTATTTGGCTCTTTATCGTCCATACACTTAGATCACTACCAAATCCTTATCAAATACCATTTTAAATAGCAAATTTCTTTTAAAGCCAGCATCATTATAATACAAAGAATCGAGTAGTTATTGATTTTTTCCAAATTCCAAATCAATTAAAACAACATTTATAACCAGCACATTATGTAGGGTGTATACAATAAGAGGAATAAGAGGAAATCCATATGCAAATAACTATATATACATAGTTATATGAAAATATTGCCATGTTTATTTGCATAAATATGTATGTACATACATTTATTTAGGTCTTGTATGTATATATTTAAATAAATTTGTTTTATGGATTTGAATTTTTTATATTATGTTCTAAATGACCAACAATTGAATCATTTCTATATTTAAATTTGTTTCTTTAATTGTTATTACACAAGAACTTTAAAACCACATGTTTTTTTTTTTGTATTAATACTGAAAAAATGTGCATATACCAAGTATTGAGAGTCTAGAAATAAAATAAATATAAAATCAGATAAACATTGGGTTAAAACATTTAGTACTGCTCATGTAGGTACATACATATAAGAATTTTATATCAAACATTAAATTATTTGATTTAAGATTTGATTCACGGCAACTATTATGTGTAACAAGTGTTTGAATACATACATAGGTACATATTTAAACTTTATAAACTTGAATACACTAAATATATTTCAAAATATTATCAACAATTTTCAAATTTTAAATAATTTGTATGGCTTTAAAAGATTACTTACTTGCAAATAAACACAAATCATCTACATACTTGCTATTGGAAATCCCCTAATGTAAATAAATTCTGAATACTTTTATAATTAATTTTCAAAGTACTAATTACATATTTATGATCTCATCAATAAATAATGTTCTCAAAATTATTTGTTTTATATAAAAATCAAGTAAGGTTTAATAATACACCAAAGTATAGCATACTTTAAGGATCTACAAAAAATAAAAAAAAAAACAAATATACAAGATCATAACGAACCCCAAAGATTTAAGCTAGATTTTTTTTACATGATTGAAGGAAGGTATTTTGAAGTCTTATCAAAATTTTGGAAATTTATTTTGATGTTCTATTTACACGTTTAAATATACATATTTCAAAATCTTTGGATAAAAATTTTATCAAAATTTGTTAAAGCTAATTTACACTTTTTATACTGAAAATATTGACTTTGATCAGCTGTTTTGCTAAACATTGGCCTCGACCTTTTCTTTTGGAAGGTAATGGTATGTATGTCTCTTTTAGGTATCAATTGATAGGGAATAATTCCGACCTATACAAAAACTTTGTGTGGAGCTGGTATTCGATAATAAATATTAATTTGTATATCTGATGCTGGATAAAATATATCTTTCCCTAGATTGGATAATAATCTGGAAGAGCTGCAAGGGATTGAGAGTGCTCCATGGGTCTAGCTTCTTGTACAGTTATATAAAGTATGAACTAAAGATCGCGACAAAAGGTTATTTATCTTGTCACGAGAACTGGGACGGACAACCCAATCTGCCCCTTTTGTCAAGATATAAATCAAATCAATTATATGGTTTTTTATTATTTATTATTATTTTTCATTAGTGCGTAAACGAAGTAGTCGTGAACAGCTCCCCCTCCAGTGTCTGAAAGGGTTATTCTGTATGTGCAAATGCTGGAGAGAATCCGGCCAGGCCTCATAATGAGGCTATTAAGAGAGCTAGACCTAATGAACAACAAACTTAGAGGATGGTCAAGAAATCTAGGAGACTAGATGATTGCTTTCAAGCGGCCCTCATAGGTAGGAATTATACAGATAAGAGTATCATTACACAGAAGTCTAGATGAAATTGTAATTAGTTGTAATTCCGAGGAGGTAATATTTTAAGGCCGCATACTGGGTCAAGGGCGTCAAGATTTTTAACTTACAGAATGATTCGATTTGATTTGAGAAATCAATCGATTTCTTAAGTGCCACTGTTACAGATAAGGCAATCTTAGTTCGGGAGCGAGGCATAGAGTGATACGAGCTTCTTAATTGACACTTAGATCAGTAGTAACAGTATGGATTTTACATTATTTCCTTTATTTCAAAATATATTAATTCCGTTTCAAGTGCAGTTTGAAAAAAAATTATTAAAGTTTAAATCAAAATCTATTTTAAATTATAATTTATTTACATAAATCCCTAAACTTTTCAAACGTTTTCATGTTACGTTGTTTTGTTTAAAAACTAGGCAAAACTGTCCATTTGTTTGTGGGTTTGTGAACTTTTTTTTAACTCATAAGCGGTACTGATGCATGTATGAATAATATGAGAGATAAATAGTTTGGAGTTCCAATAGTCAAGTTTGCTAATCTATCAGTTTGGGGATTTACTACAAGCGCTTTGTATATTCGGCACTGTGCTCAAACATTTTATTCAAGTAACTTATACCTATTTCAATGGAAAATCTCATTGAAAACATTTGATTAACAAGTCGTGTACTTACCTGATACAATTAAGGCCTGATTTGGTCCAGTTGTATGTATGTTTCCCATAGTTTATTTGCTTCAAATAATTTGATAGATAGATATGGTGGGGTTTTGCGAGATATTTGATATATTATTGAAATAGGTATTTATGTAGATATATACTTCTTAGTATACAATTTTTAAACACTTTAAACTTTTTACGAGCACTTTTGTTTATAATTTTGGACAAACTGTAAGAAAAATATTTTTTTTTATTTAAACACTTTTATAAAGATAAATAATTACAAATATACAATATTGTATGTTATAATATTTTTAAGGGGATTTTTCATATTATCGAAAGGTTTAAATATGTTTAAAGTACATTATGTTTCATAATCACTTTATAATTTTAAAAACACCACCCTAATAATATGACTACAAAGCGCTGCTAAATTTAATTTATTAAATAGAATATGGCAACACTGTTAATTTTTACCAACTTTACGGCAATAACTTTTAATTCCTTAAAGTATGCTTTAAAATTTAATATATAGATACGGAGAAAAACGGTGAGAGTCCATATCTTAATTTACACAAAAAGTAAATAAAAAAAACAACAAATATGAGAATATGAGAATTGTGTATAAGAATAAAAAAACAAAAATATTATAATAGGTGTATGTACGTATTTACATATCAAAACAACAAATTATTATGGCATTAATATTGTTTGTTGTTGGTTTTTTTTTTAATATTATTTTATTTAGCAGCGTAAGAAAAAATCAACCATAGAATAAAAATTTTGTACATTTAAAAAGAGAACACCCAAAATTAAGTCATTTATTTTAAATTGGCTTAATAAATTATACACATTTCTGTTTCTTTAAAATATTTTTTACTTAATGCAAAAAATTAATTAATTTAAATTCTTATCAGATTGCAGTTCTGTTTTGCTTTTTATGTACATAAGTAACTAACACTATGTACATGAATTGTAATTGAATTGAATTGTTAAATTTTAAACTCTAATTTGTTTATTAAAATCATAATAACCAATTTTTTTTTATTTTAAGTGTGTTAATTTTTTTTATTCTGTTTTTAATTTAATATTTTTTTATAGATAGTGTGTATACACTATTTTGTTTCATACACATAAAAAAAAACACTAACTAGCACGAGCCGTTTTCTATACGCGTTTTGTACACTCACTCGCTCACACACTTTTTGTCACTAAACAACAAACAAACAACCTCACGAGACGAACGCAAAAATTATTCTAACCAAAACATCCACTAAACATTTTATTGGAGAAGACCGAATGGATGATTGAGTGTATCTGTTCTAGCCGGTGGTGGTGGTACATATTAATTTATGACGTCACCGTTAGTAAAACACTAACGGAGTTTTTAAAATAAAAAGAGGCTGCAGTGGAGAGAGAGAGGGGCACCAGAGAGAATTTAATTTAACTGTTGTCTACAGTAGTGTTGCCACAATAGCAAAAATTTCCAATCTAGCATTCGTTGTTTTTTTGTTATATTATTTGCCCAATCATGAATAAAAAATCCGCGGGAGTTTTTTCCCTTTTTATTTTTTTAACATTGAATTTGAATAGGAAAAATGGGAAAAGGGAAAAAACTCCCACGGAATTTTTATTCATGATTGGGCTGTATATTTTTTGTTCGTTATATTAAGGTACTCACTTAATGGAATCAAAAAAAAGGTTCGCTAAATGCGTTGTTCGTTAAAACGATGATGGTTCGTTAAATCGCGAAACTACTGTACATACTAAAATTGTTTAGCGTTGCAAAACGTCAGCACAAACGCATACAGCAGCAACAACCATCCCCATATGGTGGTGGTTATGCTACAAAAAACTGTAACGAAATTGTATTTTTCAATTTGAATATAACGGTCAGTATCAACATACAGCATATTTTATAAATAAATATACGGCATGTTTGTCAACATACCCATACAACTTGTTAGAACAATTTGCATAATAAACAGTTTTGTACAAGAGTAAAAAAAATTAATTATGTGACAGGACCTTTATGAATGGTGTGTTTTTTATTTATAAATTGTTGTTAGTTAATTCAGCAACCACCCCGTAAAACTGTAAAAAAACCCCCATTGCCTACTTGTAGGGTGACACATTTTCAATGACCTTGAAAAATTTCGAATAACGGTATTGTGATGAATTTCTAAAACTCATCACCATTTTTCTACTCACCACGATTTTTTACTCGCTACGTTTTTTCACCACTTTTTTTAAATTCACCAGACGAGCAAAAAAACTACATTTTCTTTCCCCTTCTGTCACCTCTGTATACTTTATGATTTTAACCAAAACATCCACTAAACATTTTATTGGAGAAGACAGAATGGATGATTGAGTGTATCTGTTCTAGCCGGTGGTGGTGGTCACGGTTGCCAGATTTGACGATTTATCGTCATTTCGACGATTTTGGGTGAGAAAAATGGCATTTTGACGCCTGGACGATTTTTACCTTTAATTTGACGATTTTTAAATATTTTTCAGTTCTTGAAGAGCAAAGCAGTTTTGCGTCAATATGTTATATTAGTAACGAACAAAATAGATTTATAACTTAGTTATTTTCGTGCTGATGATAATTTTAGTATTTTAAGATTTTTAAACTTCTTGTACAAAATTCGACAACTGCTGCATATTTATCTATGTTTGTGTGTGTGTGCACATGTACATGTGCACTTGTCGAAGTCACATCGACGACTGAATTGAAGAGCATAAAAATATGTCTTGGTGGTGGTATGCACAATTGTGCTATGAAATGGAAGCCCCTGATGTAGACATATTAAAGCACCTTATACATTGTAAGAAGTACGAGTGTAAATATTGAAAATTTAAAAAACAATGCTAAAATATTCTAGAATCTATCTCTAAACTTATTTTATCAGAACAATCGTAAACAAAAAAAAATTAGAAATGAATGTCTTAAAAATCCCAAAATAAAGACATGGGCAGAAAGCTATTTTGCAAATATTGTAAAAGTTGTACCTGATCTAATAAAATTGTTCAATTGAAATATTGTATACATACATACAGTGGCACAGTAAAGTCTACATACCCCCTTGAAAAACAACAAACAATAAAGAAAATTTTGACCAACAATTTTTTTCCACACAATATTTATTAACAAAAATATATAAAATTCATTTTTCAGAAAAGTCTACATACTTTAAATAAAAAAATTATTTGGGCTAGAAGTAAATAAAAAAACAACAAAGCCCATTTCCGGAAATCACTTTAAAGAGCATAACTCTTTTAAAAATGTTGGTATCCAAATAATATTGAACACAAATATGTTTCGTATATACATACATACATACATATATGTACAATTGTACATATAATATGGTAGAATTTTATGATGATCATTCCATAATTAGTCGTAGCTCCCATATAAGGCCCACTTTCGAAATTCACTTTAACGATCATAAATTTCTTAAATATGCTGTTATCCAAATAAAATTTAACAATTTCATATGTATAGAAACGATGAAACCTAATTTTATAATGATCGGTCCATAATTAGTCAAAACTCCCAATAAGACCCTCTGCGTAATTCACTTTAACCTCCATAAATCTTTTAAAAGTATTTATATCGAGATAAAGTATAACATACATAATATTTATATTCACAGAAATCATGACACTAAATTTTTGGATGATCG
Organism: Bellardia pandia; assembly: GCA_916048285.2. Classification (NCBI taxonomy): domain Eukaryota; kingdom Metazoa; phylum Arthropoda; class Insecta; order Diptera; family Calliphoridae; genus Bellardia; species Bellardia pandia. The sequence goes on from OU696532.1 coordinate 109,536,817, forward strand.
GTCTGTTTTATACATATACTGGGTGTAGGGTGTTATATGGTCGGGCTTGACCGACTATACTTTCTTACTTGTTTTATGTAAAAGTTAAACAGTTTCACATAAATGTAGGTTAAACTTAATATAGCCACCATCGTTTTGTAAATTGAGAATTCAAAAGTAAAAAAATTTTCAAATTTCAAATAAAATAAATATTAATAGATCAAGAGCTAAGCATTTAAAATATTATTTATTACATCTTTCATAGCGTATAGTTTTACCTAGCTCTAAAAATTATTCCATGAGTATCAGATTACTCTTACCACTGTAAACTTTCTATGGAAAAAAAGTACCAAATATTATTTATACTTCTTCCCTAATCAAATCATCTCTGCTGATAACAATAACAACTGCATTTTATTTAATACAAAGCAAATATCATCTGTCAATTTAACCAAATAAACTTACCTTAGCAGCTTTCCTAAAATCTCTACACATGTATGTATGTAGATGCAACTGGCAACAGCATCAACAAGTGCCTAATATTAAACCACTACACACACAACATTCTAAATGATTTATCCACACATTTTAACACCGTACCGTACGTACACACGAACAAACATTAACCACCATTTTTTTAACAACAACTTGCTATTTTTCTATACATACATTTTCTGCATTTTTATTTCTTTGATTTCTGGCTTATTTTCAAACTTCAACGCTTGCAATTGCACACAATGATTAACAACACTTTATATTTTAATTATTTACTATTGGATATTTAATTAACACTTTAAGATATTTTTAATAAATATTCTATCTAAAACTTCACTGGCAAAACACTTGTAGACGGAACGTTTTAATAAAGCGAACTAAATTAGAGAAGGAATAGGAGGAAGAAAGGAGCTTAGAAATATAAAAGCTTTAAACTGAACGATACGTTAAGTCTAAATGGCTTTAAGGCTAAAAGTGATATGTAAGAACAGAGCTTACATTTGAAAAGCAAAGACTACAACCATTTTGCAAACACTTTAAGTAAAGCTTTTATTAAAAAAACTTGTAGGTTGATTTTAAAGACTTTAATTTGAAATGTTAAAAAAATCTAATTGGATTTAATTCAGTAACGTTTTGTAACAGTAGGCTATATTTTCAATTATAGTGAAATTAAATTTTATTTTTCAAATAATTTGGCAGCTTGTGAACAGTTCGTTTAGAATTTGTTAGACTTAATTGGAACTGCTCGGCTATTTAGTGGAAGTATGTGCTTTGAAGCGACAAAACAAAGATTAATCTCATTGGAGCTGATGGTCGAACTTATGTTAGAAGGCCCATCAATCAATAATTTAACACTCGCTATGTTTCACAGGTCGTGAAATAATAATTTATCTTGACATTTTTGGTATTTCTTGAAGACCATATCTAACCATTATTATTGTAATAACACGTCTTTGCGATGTATTTTGAAAATTTTTATCCATTTTTAAAAAATTGCCTTTCGCGAAATAGTGGAGGTCATAATGGAAAAGTGAAAAAAATGCACGAAGTGAACACATGAAAAATTAACCCAAATATAGTTTTAAAACCGAACTATCAGTAATAAACAGATTTAACTCTACTTGAAAAATGAAAATATTTTATTTTTTGCACTTTCTGAACTTCTCACAAAATTTTTTTTTTTTAATTGATATCATTAAATGAAAATTGTAATATACATACATACATATTTCCTTGAAATATGCCTTAATAATTATAAAAAAATATTGACAATAAAATCACCGTAGCCTTTTTAAATGTAAACCAAAGTCACACAAAAAATACGCTTCTCTGAAATCTGAATACTCGTGTGGAGAACAACTGACTTTAAAACTTTCAAAACATGAATTACAGTTACCTATTGCATTGAGAAGCTCATTAAATGATCAGAAGGAATGTTGCCACCATAAGTGGTGAATGAGGGTATACACATACATATATGTATAAATTTGTCATTCCGTATATAACACTAAGAAATACTCATCTGAGACCCAACAAATTATATATGTATATTCCTGGTCCTTACGAAATTCTAATTCGATTGAGCCATGTTTTTTCTCTTAAATTCAGATTTTTAATTAAAATCTTTGGTTATTTGGCCATTTTGACTTATAGTTTTTTAAGTATAATAAATGGTTTATAACAACAGCTTTTTATTAAAAGAAATTCATATAGGTAAATGGCAAATAAAATATTTAAAAACACTCACCTTTAGTTAGTTGTTAGTTGTAAAAAGATGCTGCATATTCTCCTTTACACACAGAATTTATTCTAAAAACACTACTCCTTCCATAGATTTTATTATTCATAACACATTCATAAATACAATACATTTACATATGTATGTATATAATTATGTATGTATGTATTTCTACTTTATTTCATGCTTACTCTTATTTATATTTGATTTCCTTTATTTATTTCTAAAAACTTTATTTTTTAATACACACAACAACAACAACATGCTATTGAACAACTTATTCTATTCTCACATTTGGAGCACTCTCACTCTCAATCTCTCCCATCCTCCTTACTTTTTTTGAGATGCAAACACTCAACCGAACACTAAGAAAACACAAACAAATTAATGCATTAAATATTTGAGCAACTTCTAACACTTTTTTCATTTATTTATTTAACACTTTTCACAAATATTTTTATATAAAACTATTAAGCAACATATTATTTATAAATTAATGCAAAAATATTTTATTAAACGCGTTTAATAAAGGAGCTACGTTAATTTTAATACGACAATTAATCACTAAACAACCGGTCACTTTAGAAATTTTTGGAAAACTAAAGAAGAATTGTCAGAATTTTGTTGTTGTTGTTATTGTTGCTGTTACTAGTAGGAGACCATTTTAGTTTAGCATGTTGTTGTTATTATGTAAGGCGTTATTGTTGTTATAATAAAGAGTGTAAGTGTTTAAAGAATTAGCCGCTATTAAATGTAACGAAAACCATCAGAGATGAGCTTATTAGTAAAGTGTACTTAAATATGCTAGGCTTGCATATAAAAAGGGGCAGTGATACATTAAGGACTTATTGCAAACATTAAAGAATTTGTAACTATATTCTTGTATTTTAAATGTTACATGCAGATATTAATATGGAAATAATTTATAAAATATTATTTTATACAATAGTTCTGTCTGTCTGTCTGACTGTCTCTGCAAAATACTCCCATGTGCAAATGATACAACCGAAATCGACAAAGTTTACAAAAAAGAAAGTGTGGGAAAAAAATTTATTTACCTATAAGAATTATTTATGTCAAATTTTAGCCGTTTAGCATTATTTATATTAGTTTTATACGTATGTATTTAAGTGAATTTTGGAATTGGAAACAAATAATAAAAAACAACGCACTACCAATAGGTTTTCTTGGAAAAAAAGCTTCTGAATCGCGATACAAAATATATAACGGCGATAGGTTGCACCACGCCCGCAAAAACAGCCGCACCAATAACCTTTATTTAATAGGGCTCTCGATACTTCAGATCCATTAATTTCCACAACATTTTTAACCAGACACTTACAAAAGCGTCAACGTTCACCACTTCCACCTGAAGTTATTGAGCTATTATGTTGCAGCGAATCCATAGAAGAATTTCAGCTTAGCAACCTAGACGAGGAAATTGATGAAAATGAAGAAGCCCTTTTTGATTTAAATTTACAAAATGAATTAGATTAGAGATAATAAAAAAATCAATTCAGTGTATTATGTTTGTTTTAATGGTTGGAAAAGGATTAATTATTGGTCGTTCATGGGTTAAATTCCATTTTTTTAAATAGGGTTAAAAATACTTATGTAATTATTACAGGCTTTGGTTTGAATTGCATGTTTTTGTAGTAGTTATTAATTTCGCACAGAAAAATTACTATTTGACCTATAGTGCAACATAAGCAAAACAAATATTTATAGAATTTGTTTCTTTAAGAAAGTTCAAACTTTCTTATACATATGTATAATAATAATAACAACTAATACTTTTACTACAAATAAAATTTTAAATTGTCTCCATAAATATTGTTTGGTACATCTTGCATTGGAATACACACAAAATAAGATTTACATATTTAGAAAACAAAAAACTCTTCGATATTTTATGCACTTATTGGAATTTAATTTATGATAGAAGTGCCAAAAAAACGATATTTGTATAAAATTCTTTTTTTAAACGAAAATTAAGTATGTGACCAACTGTTTGGAAAGAAAACTTTATAAAATAAACATGAACTCACAACCTAGAAGGACAGGAGCAAACAATCAACAAACAAGTGAAAAAGATTACAGACAATGAACAATTGAAATAAAATTTTTAAAATATTTTAATTTATGTGAATTGAGAATAGCAAAAGTAAGATCATTTTTAAATATTCATTGCAAACAAATGGAATATTAGTTAATAAAACAAGATTAAAATATTCTTTGCTACATCTTTCCTAACTTTTAATTTTAGCTTGCTCTAAAAATTATTCCATGAGTATCAGATTATTACCACTGTAAACTTTCAATGGACAAAAAGTACCAAATATTATTTATACTTCTTCCCTAATCAAATCATCTCTGCTGATAACAATAACAACTGCATTTTATTTAATACAAAGCAAATATCATCTGTCAATTTAACCAAATAAACTTACCTTAGCAGCTTTCCTAAAATATCTACCTAATATTAAACCACTGCACACACAACATTCTACATGATTTATCCACACATTTTAAAACCGTACCGTACACACGAACAAACATTAACCACCATTTTTTTTAACAACAACTTGCTATTTTTCTATACATCATTTTCTGAATTTTTATTTCTTTGATTTCTTCCTTATTTTCAAACTTCAACGCTTGCAATTGCACACAATGATTAACAACACTTTATATTTTAACTAGCGGACCCCGATGCACTTCGTTGCACCCAACCAAAAAAAGAAATGAAATATTCTAAATTTTTTTTATGAAATGAATGCATTGTATTTAAAAATTATTAATGTTAATCCAAAACATTTGGATATTTTTTCGTTAGGTCGAACCGAAATTTAAACTTTTTTTTTCAAATGTTGAATTTTTTCAGGAAAAAAATCATAACTGGAGAATGGCTAGACCTATTTTGGATTTCAAAATCAACTAACCATCATCACTCCTCCCTGTACCTTCCCTAAAAATTTTATGGCAATCGGTCGAGCCGTTCTCGAGTTATGGAGTGACAATCAAAATGTACACTTCTTTTTATATATATAGATTATTTACTATTAGATATTTAATTAACACTTTAAGATATTTTTAATAAATATTCTAAAACTTCACTGGCAGAACACTTGTAGACGGAACGGTTTAATAAAGCGAACTAAATTAGAGAAGGAATAAATAGGAGGAAGGAAGCTTAGAAATAAAAGCTTTAAAGTAATCGATAATTAAATGTAAATGTGATACCTATGTAATAACAGAACTTGCATTTGAAAAGCAAAGTCTACAACCAGAAGAAGGCTTTTTTTAGGATAACAAATTTTCAATGACCTTGAAAAATTTGGAATAACGGAATTTGTGTTGAATTTCTCTAAAAACTCACTACGATTTTTTATACTCACTACGATTTTTTTACTCACCAAGACTTTTTACTCACCACGATTTTTTATACTCACCACGATTTTTACTCACCACGATATTTTTTACTCACTACGAATATTTTTACCACATTTTTAAATTCACCTCCCCCGCAGGAGCAAAAAAAAATTTTCCGCACCTTTTTTCTTGTTTTCTTCTCTTCTTCCTCCAATCATTCATTTTCATATATATCATTCATCTATCTCCCCATCATTTTTCTCTTCCGTCGGTCATGATCGTCGTCGTGTTGGTGGTTGGTGAGTTTCGTTTGAAGAAAATCTTAGTAGAAAACCGGGTTCGTTGTATATATGCGAACTTAAAAAAAAAAAAAGAAAATGGGAATTTTTCGTTGACGCGTTTCTTTTACAAACAGCTCCCTTGGATGCAACCATCCCTTACTTACTTTTTTTTTAGCAGAGATGATTGATTAGGGAAGCAGGCATATTTTTTAATGCCTCTTTAAAACATAACTGTACCTGCAATAATTCACGGATGCTATAAAAATACAATTTTTTGCAACCGTGTAACCAAGCGTTGAGTGGTCACGATAATTTCTTTTGTTTTTTTCTAATGTTACATTCAGAAAATTTTTGTTAGTTTTATCAGAAAACACATAAAAGATGCAAAATAATAAACAAACTATTAATAAACAATATAAATAGAATATTAGGCGATAATCCAGCAAGAACAAGGAAAACAAAACGGTAAGTGGATTTTCTGCTTAATATTAATTTGAAGGCAAGCAGCGACGTCGACTTACATACATACATACATATGTATATGGAAATATAAGATGGAATGGCTGGAGTTAGGATAAATAAACTTATTGAAAAGTTTCACCTTAAAAGGCGGTAAATTTGAAGAAGCATTAAAAATTTTCTAATTGAAAATAAAACAAGAAAGGGTTTCTTTATATTTGTGTGTTTAGAAAAATTCTTTACCATGTTTAATAAGATTTTATTGTTGTTTTTCTTTGACAGTGTCTTGCACTCTTTTCCTGCCTGCCAGCCGCCAACGTTTAATGCAATTTGTAGTTTTTTTTTTCGTATATTGTGTAAAAGAGAAACCTGTCATCGTAGTTATTTGTGTCATCTGTTAACATCTGCTTGTCAAAGCCTCCGTTTTACGTTACGATTCCTCCTTTCCTCTTCTCGTGCGCGTGTTTGTGTGGTTAGCGTACCAAAACAGAATGACAGACTACAGCGATCTCGATCGCCAAATAGAGCAATTGAAACGCTGTGAGATTATAAAAGAAAATGAGGTCAAAGCTCTGTGTGCTAAGGCACGTGAAATATTGGTGGAGGAGGGCAACGTCCAACGTGTAGACTCCCCCGTCACAGTGTGTGGTGATATTCATGGACAGTTTTATGACCTCAAAGAACTTTTCAAAGTGGGCGGCGATGTGCCGGAGAAAAATTACCTGTTTATGGGAGATTTTGTGGATCGTGGCTACTACAGTGTCGAAACGTTCTTATTACTGCTCGCTCTCAAAGTCCGCTATCCCGATCGCATTACACTGATACGTGGTAATCACGAATCTCGACAAATTACACAAGTCTATGGTTTTTACGATGAATGCCTGCGTAAGTATGGATCCACAGCTGTCTGGCGCTATTGTACTGAAATCTTCGATTATCTGTCGTTGTCGGCCATTATCGATGGGAAAATCTTTTGTGTACACGGCGGTCTATCGCCCTCCATACAGTATTTAGATCAAATTCGTACGATTGACCGTAAGCAGGAAGTGCCACACGATGGTCCCATGTGCGATCTGTTGTGGTCAGATCCAGAAGATCAAACTGGTTGGGGTGTATCGCCCCGTGGCGCCGGTTATTTGTTTGGTGCCGATGTGGTCTTGCAATTTGCCAGAACAAATGATATTGATATGATTTGTCGTGCTCATCAGTTGGTTATGGAAGGCTTTAAATGGCATTTTGGAGAAGCGGTTTTGACGGTGTGGTCAGCACCCAATTATTGTTACAGGTGAGGATTATTGCTTTTTTAACACATTAGAGTGGCACGTCGTACGTTTCCGTACGACAGTGATTGCTTTTACTTAGAGCCTGTCGTTTTTTCATGTACGACACTGAGTGAAATTTGTTGCGATTTTTAAGTAAAGAACCCTTTACTGAATATTTTTGCAAAAGCATGTATGGGTCTAGGATGATTTCTTGAGGTTTTATTAGTGAAAAATTTATGAAATGTATTTTTTTGAAATTTACATTAAATTTACAAGTAATTTAATATAATATTCATGTTTGAAAGGATACAATAAAGTACATATACCTACATATTATTATTTTAAATGGGCGTATTTTGGGAAACACTGCAGGCACAAGTGGGGGTATTGGGGCATTTTGGACAATAAGTACTCGTTTTTTTCAAGTGATTCCTGGCTGTTTTCCGGTCCAGCTGTTTTTTTGCAATTTCGTAACACAAGAACGTCAAATTGCTTTATTGTTGGCTTCTACCCTTTTAGTTATAATGTGTTTGCCGGGGTTTACTGATTGCGGAGATGTTAGATCCAAAAGGTCATTAGCTACACGTTGACAGAATTTGTGTATGTTGATGTTTTTCTTTGTAGCTTCCTTATAAACAATATGCTCGTTTACTATTGACAGGCCAAGTAATAATTTGATTGCCAATTTCCTATACCACTTCAAACCTTTGATTATATGATATGATTAAAAATACTTTAAATGGACTTCAAAAACTCACTCGTTTTCGATTTCCATCACATACCTGTATATAAAATAAAAAGTAAAGGTCACAATGGACTAGTGATATCTCAAAAATCGTTTTTATCACTAATACACTCAAATGTTTGGCCTCCTGGGAAGGTTTTCGTCAAAACCGCTTGGCACTCAATGTGTTAATACTTAAATAATTTTAGATAAGTTTTTTAAATTCAAATACATACCTAGTATTAAATACATATTTCTTATTTTTAATAATATTTGAAACGCAGGGGCCAAATTACCGCATTCGATATCGAGTAAAATTTATTGCAATTTTCTTACTTGAGATTATGTATGGAATTCGATATTGAGCAAGAAATTCAGTACATTTTATCATAATTTCACTATCGAAATCATTTTTTGATACGATAGCTCATTCAATCAGGTTTTAATTTTGTCCGTTTTAGGGAATCTCTAATTAAAATATTAAGCAACAATATTATTAGATTACTGATTTTTATTTCAAATTAATACATATGAAATTTTATAAATAATTTTTTGAATTTTATTTTTAGATGTGGAAATGTGGCAGCTATTTTAGAATTAAATGAGTACCTGCATCGTGATTTTGTCATTTTCGAAGCAGCACCCCAAGAAAGTCGAGGTATACCCTCTAAAAAGCCTCAAGCGGATTATTTCCTTTAAGCAACCTGCACGGTAGACAGTAAACAATATCATCAATAACAAAACTTAAATCATAATGTCGACAACTACAAATTCAAGAACAACAACAAAAACAAACAAAATATCTAGAAATCTTAATAATTTATCATTAAGAAATCAATATTTTTGTGGAACTGTAAAATTTTTTACGAAAAAACTACATTTTGAATTATTAAATAAATAAAAAAAATATTCCACTAAATTAAACAAAAATGACTTGATTAAAAAACAAACACAAAAAATAATAAAAAAAAACTAAAACAAAAATTTAACAAGAAATAATATTAAAAAACAAAATCAGATTCTTTTAATAAATGTTAGTTATAGTTACCTAAGTATTAAGTTAGAAAAACCACAACAACAACAACAAAACAAACAAATGAAACCAACAACATTAAACAAAACATTAAAATACATACAAGAAAGAATTTAACTTTAAAAATAAAGAGATGTTTTTCCAGCTTTTCAAAGAAATGAAGAAAAATCAACAAAATTTTAAAAATATAATTTTTTGCTTTAACTATGATTTTGTATAATAAAACGAAATAAATATAAAAACTAATATACATATATTAAAAAAAACTACAAAATATAATATATGTATACATATATATATTATTTAATTTGGTGAAATTATAGGGAAAGTTTTAAAGTATCTGTTTATTTGAAAAACTATTATCGTTACACGGAGAAGATATTATAAACTGCCGCATCCTTAAACAAATTTTGGATGTTTTTTTTTTCTAAAATAGAAACAAACAAAACAAAAATTGAAATTAAATCCTTAAATAGTCAGTCAAAACACTAAAAATTAAAGAGCCCACAATTAACTTTTTTTTAGCCACACGCTAAAAAAGTTAATTTATTAACTCCTAAATACAATGCTGAATATGTTTTGGAATAATCGAAATAAACTTTATATGAATACAATAAAAGTTACTCCCCTGTTACTTTCTATTATTATGTATTACTTTATTTATTTAATGCCTGCTTATTAAGAATTCTTGTTTCCTTTTTTTACCTTTATAATTTCTGTTAGTTTTTTCCACTGTTTCATACAATTAATTAGTTTTCTTGTTTAGTTTAGTGTATAATAAATATTAAAAATTAAAAAAAATAAACTTTTTAATTAAACCATCAAACAATCTACCATTTTATAAAAATGCTTTACACTCATAATGAACATAAATAATATTAGTAATCTACTCCATATAACAATTTCTTAGTTGTTTATTATGTTTAAATGTATAATTTCTTTAATTTAACAAGGTTTTTTTTTCTGCATAAAAAAATAAACTACAAATAGAAAGAAAAACAATAAGAAAATGTGAAAGAAAATAAAATAAAGAATAATAATATTCAACAAAGATTGTATTTTTAATTACTGTTGGTCGGTTCAAAGGCATGCATAGTTTGTATTAAACGGGGGAGAGACAATAGTGAAAATGTAAATCAGAAAATCAGACAATTTTGGCGTTTCAAAAATCCAAAATCAGATTTCTAAGGCAGTTATTATAGAAATATATAATAAAAATTCCACATGAAATTTGAACCCTTTTCACACTTTTCCTATTAAAATTCACTGTTAAAACAAATAAAAGGGAACAAATTTAATGTGGAATTTTTATTCACGATAGGGGTGATTAATACTTTTTGGTACTTAATTTATTGTGTGTTAAAGTATCGATTACATTGTGCAAACATATAAACAAAAGCCAGTTCTTAAAGAAAGATCCATAAATATAAAACTTTATTATCTTTCTTCTCGCGACACCTCTGTACACTTTGTGAACGAGCCTAGAACAGGAAAATCTGAGGAGGCATGCAACGTGTGGGGGATGCTATCACCGCTATTATATTTAAGATATACACATTTATAGTAGTATTAACGTAGATTTCGGAAGTGGACCTTATATGGGGTATATAGTCAAATATGGACCGATATTTTCAAAATCTAGCAGTTTGATTTTCGCATGTATGTAAATGATCCGTGTAATATTTTGGATCGATACCGTTATTTATAAGAGATTTTTGAGTATTGCAAGTGATTTTCGGAAGAGGGCTTTATATTTGTGGAAACGGTTAAAAATGGACCGAAATTCACAAAATAATATTGGAACGATTTTTGTATATATGTATGTATGTAAGTGATCTGTGCAAAGTTTTGAATCGGTACCGATATTTATACGATAAATATAAAGATAAATGGCTTTTTCGAATGTGGTCCTTGTATGGGAACTAGCGCTGTGGGATGAACCAAACGTAATGTTAAATAAAATTTTGTATTTATTAATGTCTAATTTTAGCCGTTTAAAATTATTTATGTCAGGTTTGGAAGTAGACTTTATACGGGCTATATTGTCAAACATGGACCGAACTAAAAAAAAATCTCGTTTTGCGATTTCTTTTTGCATGAAACTTATTCCTGCTGAATTTTGTATTGATATTCCAATTTTGTAGGCATTTATGTATAATTGAGCAATATTTCGGAAAGATTTTTGTATGGTGGCTATGAGAAATCATGGACCTATTCGTACTATTTTCCTCACACTTTCTTCTTTTATCATAAAAACAACGTATACAAAATTTCATGGTATTAACTGCAATATATTTAAAAAAAATTGTAAGAAAAAATTTTTAAAAATATCAATTTTTTATGGAGATTGTCTTACATTTTGATCCATAACTCTGGTTCTACTATACCGCTTTAGCTGATTTTCAATACCAAACTATTTAGGAGAACTATAAACGGTGTTTTGTAAACTTTGTTGATTTCGGTTGTGTCCTTTGGACGTGAGAGTGTTTTACACAGACAGACGGACATGGGTAAGTCGACTTAAAATTTCGTAAGGGTCTCAGACGAGTATTTCTCAGTGTTACACACGGAATGACAAACTTATATATATCCTCATTCACCACTTATGGTGGTGGAGGGTATCAAAATTATTTTCTCAACAATGTATCTATTTTGATTTCCTGCCCTTAAATGATTGTAACACGTCTTTATTTAAATTTGTATTTTATTAACAAAAAGAAAACTTAAAAATTCATTAAAATAACAAAAAAAATAAGATTCATTTAATATAAACGCAAAACCACAGGGAATCCAGTGCAGTTAAAGTCTCTGTGAAAACTTTATGCCCCTATTGCGGTTCACAACTTTTTTAATAATTTGGTCGTCTTTCATAAATCGGTATTGCCATTCACAACTTAAATGTAGTTGACTTTTTGGTTGTGCTGCTGATTTTTTGGTTGTGTTTAATAGTATTGCGGTTCACCATTTTGGATGAGTTTGGTTGACAAAAACGATAAATATACACAACTGCTTATTAGCAGTTGAGTCTTTGTCGGTTATAGATTTAAATAAAATTTTTAATACATTTCCTTTAAAAAAATAATACAAAAAGATAAAAAAAATGGAAAAATCGTAAGTATAGGTGTTTTTTGATCTTAATATAATTAATTAAATGATTAATACACATACGCAAGACAGTCAAAATAACAACCAAAGCCCAATTTGAGCGACTTGTGCAGCTGATGGAAAAAAAATCCAGAACTTGCTAAAGGAAAGCAAAAATTTGAGATGACTAAAACGTGGGAAGGATTTACAATAGAATTGAATAGCTTGGGCCCACCTACAAGAACATCCTTCGAATGGCAACGTGTAAGTATATGCCATCTTAATTATTGTAAACAGACATTTTATTAGAATTTTTACTTCATATAGGTTTGGATTCATTACAAAGCAATTATTAAAAAAAACTTGCTAATAATAAATAAAACCAACAAGCAGCAGGTGGTGGTCCTTCACAAGAAATTCCGCTTAATGTACTTGAGGATTGCGTGTCCCAGCTGTTATCACTAAATGACCAAGTAGCACCATCTGGACACACTTTCGGCGTTGAAAACGTTGGTCCGTCAACAAGTCAGGCTTTAGAAACTCCTCAAAATCTCGACATGGAACAAATAGTTACAAATGAAGCTGAGATAATAAACACACCAGCCAAGAAAAGAAAAAAATCACCAGAACAAGAGCGTCTGGAACTTCTGAGAAAGCAATGCGAGACACAAGCTAAACTTTTAAAAAGTATGAAGGAATTGGAGAAAACCAGCTATAAAAATTATGAAATAAACAAACAGCTTTTACAAATTAAGCAAAAGAAAATTGCCTTATATGAAAAGCAAGTTAATGAAGCTACTCAACTTAACAATCTCAGAGTGGAATGTGAAAAAATGAAAATTGAGAAATTGAAAAGAGAAATTGGCATGGAGGTACAAAAAGAATGAAATATTTATTTTGACCATAAGGAGTTGTTTTTTTTATAAATTTTTATTTAATTTTTTATATTTATATTTTTATAACACAGAGACTGAATTCAATTAAGTTAAAAATGAAATAAATAAAATAGTTTTGTTATGACTGAAAAGAACGCATTATATTATTTCGGATACTCATTCCAATTTCCGTATCTTCAGTATTTGTATTTAAGGATTGCGATGTGATATTTTCATTTTCAATAGATAGTTCATCGGCTTGGAACTCTACTCGAAAATGCAGACTAACGTTATGCAGAGCACAACAAACATTTACAATTTGTGTTGCTTTTTCGGGTGAATAATGTAAGCCTCTAACAGAAAGGAGACAGCGAAATTTACTCTTGACAATACCAATCGTCCTTTCAACGATATTGCGTCCTTTCGCATGTATCGTGTTGTATCGGGCTTGTGGAGACCCTCCATCTGCCATTCGAAATGGTGTCATTAAATACGGTCTTAGAGGATACCCGGCATCACCTTAAATACAAAAAATTTAAATGAAGATTTTAAAATTTCAAATAATTTTACCTAAAATCTTTAAATCACTTAAATTGAAAATTAAGGAATCGTGATTTGCTCCAGGATATCTTGCGTCAACATATCGTATGTTCATATTGTAATCACACATCTTTATAAAAAAACAAACTAATAGTAACTAAGCCTGTATAGGTATATGAATACTTACAATCATAACATTTAAGCTGTAGTATCCTTTTCTGTTCAGGTAGAGGTGCTGAATATTTTTTTGTGGAGATATAATCCGAACATGCGTACCATCAACACAGCCCAATACGCCGGGAAATCCACTTTTTTCAAAAAACCAGACCTTGGAAGCATTTATTTCGTCTTCACTCATTTGTGTTTTTATCCATTTCCTACAAATGCGGTGTTCTATTGCTGGTAACACTTCCTTTAAAATAAGTGACATTGTAGATTGAGCTACTCCAATATTGAAGTCATTACCGCTGCACTTTTGATAGCTTCCGTCAGCCAAAAACCGGAGGACAGCACACATTTTTAATATCGGTGGTATAGCTACCATACGCACAGGTTTCTTTAAATGGTCCTTAATTTCGTCTAGAACATAACAAAATGCTTCTTTGTTTAGCCGAAAATAGCTAATAAATCTATGAAAAATAATACTTATTATACAAACATATTTGTTACTTATTTTGGAAATTTCTTACTTTGCACTGGGTAGTTCAAGAGGATTGGAATCATCGCGTATTTTTCTACGTATACGTAGAACATTTGTATTAGCGTCATGATTTTCGTCTTCAAAAAATAAATCCACACTTAAATCCATTCTTTTTATTTTATAAAAACTTGATTTTTTTCGTTTTTTTCTTCACTTTACAAATAAAATGCATGGTGTTGCCAACATGAAATCGATATTTCATGTCGGCAACGCCATAACAATTACAACTAAAAATCGTTGTGCTACACAATACCAAAAAATAATTTGGTTGAGTTAAAGTTGGGTTGACTGACAGACGACCAAACTTAGTTGAGTTGAGAACGGCAATAGGGGCATTAATTTACGAGTATGAATCATTTTTGTTACCTACAAAACAAAAAATAAATATGTAATTAAAAGTAAATTCATACATATGTATGTATGTAACCATATTTCAGATGATGGCACCATATAATACGGACAATAAACTGAAATAAGGAGAAATGCTACATCAAATATATAGAGAGAAGGAAGAGGAGCTGCAATTGTTTTGATTCAATCATGTCTATTGCACTACGTATCTACATATGTATGTACATAGAATCAGTTTGAAATAAAAAAAAACTATTGCAGAAACAAATTTTACTTCTTCAAATTAATGTAAATTACAAGTTTGAATACTACATACATACATATCCCTAAGCATATAAAAACATATCGTTGGTATCATGTCGAAAGGCCCTAACTCGCTATTTTTTCGAAATTAGTTTTTTTTGCGATTCCAATGCATTTAACGCAAATACACCTCCTCGCAAAAATTTATTGCAATAGTGTAAAAAATAACGCTTTTATAAGCAGTTGTACAATAAAAGTTACATGTTGAATATTACAGTTTATATTATGTTTTTACCTTCTCCTGTAAAGTTTCAAATATGCGAGTTAGGGCCTATCTACATGATACCATCGATATACGAGTGCATACCTACATACGTTTTTTTGAAGGCTCATTATCCTCTATAACTGCTTTATATTTCAGCTGTAGAAGTTTATATTCAAGATCAAGGTTTCGAGCTCTTTTCTCCTCAGTTAATACTTTCAATCGATGCAGTTCTTCGCGGCATTTCATATCAAAATTGGCAACCTCTCTTATTTTGTCAGCTGCTACATTTTGATTTATCTAAGAAACATTAAAAATAATAAAAGAAACTGTTGCATATAAATTTGAAAGGCATACATTAACTTCCACCTCATCGTCTGAACTATTTTCTGCCGAGCTGAGCTCTGTTGATGGCGGTGATTTAATTTGGATTTCTGGTAGCGAAGTCTGTAATACATGGATAAAATTCCAATGAAAATATTACATTTTTAAAACAAAACGAATGTGTGTACTTACCTCATCCTCTTCCGTCCAATTGCTAGGACGTTTCCTATTTGATGCGTAAGGAAAAGCATCATTAACCGTGTCCATTCTTTTTATTATATATGTATGCATAAAACTAAACTTAAAAATAGAGATGCATAAACAATTACATTAAAGTGAGTAGTCGAGTACCTGTTGTTGACGGCGGCACTGAGTACTCTTTAAACTCTGTGCCGGCGTTGAATAATTGTATTTACAAACAAATTTTTCACTCATTATATGCAATATGAAGTAATCAAACATATTTTTTTAAACATTTCGATTAAATTGTGTGCAATAATTCATATTATTTTAGTTTTATCTTAGAGTACTGAAATAATCAAATGTAATTATATTCATCACTAAATATAATATGACAGTCAAAATAACATGTTATTGCCAACATAAAACTACAAAATTAATAAACCGACACTTTGAGACCTTTTAGATGATGCAATTAATTGCATGCAATTTTCTCCATTCTCTTTTAAAATTGCTACGTAAAATGTTGTGCACTAAAACGATGCAATTTTACGTGCAATAAATCATGCAATTTTTTGACGTTTAATTACACATGCCTCTTTAGTTTTTCATTCGCAACAAAGAAAACAAAATTTCTGACTTCAAAGTCAGAATAAGAATAAAACAAAATAAGTAAAACACAAACGATGGTAAAAGGAAATGTCAAAAAATTGCATGACAAACGAAGTCGTGCAACTTTTGCTACCCCATCTTGCTTCTCTCACCCGTTCGCCAACAAACATCAATTGCATGCAAAATTGCACCGTCTAAAGGGCCTCTTTGTTTAGTGTTATTGTGTGGTTATGAATATGTACATATTTGTAACAGTAGGTTATAAAACAACAAATAAAAGTTTATATTCCTCTGTACCGAATCTTATATACCCACCACCAAATCACCTATTATTTTTAAGAGATTTATGCGCATTTAAGTGATTTCTAAAAGTGGATTTTAAATGTAGGATACGGTCAAATATGGACCGATCAACATGCAATTTGGTACGACGATTTAAATATACATATATCTTGATTCTGCTTGCCGAATTTCAACTTGATAGTCATTTTAATTTAATAAGAGATTTATGCGAATTTTAGTGATTTTCGGAAGTGAACTTAATATTGGGGCTACGGTCAAATATGGACCGATTATTATGAAATCTATTTCAATGTTTTAGTGATTTTTATAAGAGATTTATGAGAATTTTTTTGATTTTCAGAAGTAGGCTTTAGATGGGCGCTACGGTCAAATATGGACCGATCATCATATTGAAATTGACGATTTTTATATATGTATGGACTATTTGTGTTGAATTTAAACTTAATAGTTGTTTTTATAAGGGATTTATGCTCATTTAGGTGACTTTCGGAACTGGACTTTACATGGGGGATACGGTCAAATATAGACCGATCATCATGCAATTTGGTACGACGATTTAAATATCTTGATTGTGCTTTTCGAATTTCAACTTGATAGTCATTTTTACATATGATTTATGTTCATTTAAGTGATTTTCGGAAGTGCTCTTTGTATAGAGCTATGTAAAAATTATGGACCGATGTGAACAAAATATTGTTTTGAGATTTCACTTTGCATTAAACTTATTATTGCAGAATTTTGTTTAGATACAGCTTTTCTATAGACTATGACATAATGCCATATTCTGGGAAGACATTTGTATGGGGGCTTTGAGAAATCGTTGACCGATTCCTAACATTTGTAGCAGGACTTGTTCTCTTATAATAAAAATGAAGTGTGCAAAATTTCATGATATTATCTGCATTGTATTTTAAAAAAATCGAGGTAGTCTGAAACTTTGATCTGTAAAAGGTCCTACTAGACCGATTTTGCCCATTTGCAATATCAAAAATTTTGGTGGATCAAAGAATATTTGGTGAAAATTTCATTGTTCTAAGTCTTTTTTTCGAAGCTCTAACGTGCCAACAACAGACGGACGACGGGCATGGTTAAATCTTCTTAGAATCTTATAAGGACCCAATATATATCGACTTTTTGGTTCTACGGCCATTATTTCGTTACAAACGGAATGACAAACGCAATATACCACCCATCTTTTTTGTGGGTATAAAGAGAAACTTATATCTATTATCAGCTTATAAGTTAAAATTTGAAATTACAGTCGAACTTCCTTATAGTGAACTTAAAGGTTATGATGAAATTTTTTCCAAATAGATATTAGGGCTAGACAAAAAAATTTGTTTCGCAAAAAAGAAAAGTCTAGTTACTTGAAGTGAACTTAGATTAAAAATTTTTATAAAAAATTTTACAATTAATACTCTCATTTAATTAATAATATTGATACTTTTTATTGATGAAACATCTTGTGTGGAAAAGTTAATTGGTTATTTTCATTTAAGCAAACTCTCAGCAATTAATTTTAGACATGAAATGGTGAATTTACAGAAACAATAGTATGTATTAATGATTTGCTTGCAATTAAAAGTTTGATGTTTAAATTGATCTAGAGACGTTAGTATATAAATTAACTTTAAGAATTTGTTCAATTTTAAATCATTTAACACTAAAAGTTGCTACAAACGAGATTACAGTGTTGAAAATTTTATAAAAATGAAGTTTTTTTTTGTGTTTTCATTATTAATTTTGGCTGCTTGTAATACAAAAGTAAATAAAGGATACAAACCCATAAATATAATTCCAAATATAAATTTTAATTTAGAAACTTGTTAATAATTCTGTGATGTTTTTTTTTTTTTTGTAATTTTAAGGCTGAATTAAACAAGGAGGAAGCAACTGCCATTGCGTTGGGCTGTAAGGAAGAAGCTGGAGCATCAGATGGTAAATACAAAACAATAAAATTATGTATATTGTTTTTAAATTGTCCAGGGATTAATAAACCAACCTTTTAATTTAATTAATTTAGCTGACTTTGAGGCCATGATTAAACATGATCCCACCGAGACACCTGAAGATAAATGTATGCGTGCTTGTGTTTTTAAGAAATTTGGTGTGGTAAGTTAATTTTCCATTCCAATATACTTGTAGATATGTTGTATATTAAACAATGTATGCATATACTAATCAAACTATCATTACAGATGAGTGATGACGGTAAAATGATTAAAGATGCTGCCCTAGAGTTATCAAAATCCCTCATGAAGGATGCAGAAAAACGAGATATTGTTGTTGGGGTAATCGATACCTGTGAGAAATTGGTAGTCAGTGATGATCAGTAAGTTTCTAGCAAATTAATCTCAAATCAAACTTATTTACCTATTTATTTATAATTCTAACATTTCAGTTGCGAAGCTGCTGCAGAGTACCGTCACTGTTGGCGAAACGAATTGGCAGGCAAAGGTGTCTCTTCTGCTGAAGATTTATTTTAATGAATACTCACTCCCTGCTCTAATGAATAAACGGCTAACTTTGCTTTGTATAATGGTTATATCTTTTTAATTTAGACTATTTGTGGGAACTTGAATTTATGGTGTTAACGCAATGTTTTATTAAGTTTTTTTTTAGTTTATTATGTGCACATGATGAAATAAATAATAAAATGATACCAATTCAGACACAGAATGTTTATTGCCAATATGAGGTTCCTCAATTTATCATTATTTGGTTCTATGTTGAGGCGTGGTTAGAACAACGAAAGTTGTAATTACAAGCACACCATAAATTGTCTTTTAATTTAAATTTAACGGCTGATATCAACATACAGCATGTTTATCAACATTTGCACTAGTAGATGTTTCTATTAACCATCATTGTTGATAAAACCCTGTTATAAACACAAAGTATGGCAACATTAACTTTTAGCGGCCTTAGAAAGGAACTTTCGATTTTCTTCACTAGATGTCGCCAGAAGTTACTGGAAGACGAAGGCACCCACCAGCAGCTGGTCACCAACATGGATTCCGTAAAATTCACAGTACCACCACAGCATTAACCTCCGTTACCACTCACATCTCACAGGGCTTGAACCAGCAGAGGTCTTGCGAAAGGACGACCTACGCCGCTGTCGTCCTATCGAAAACTTTTGTGTTTGTTAATTATCTTCCAGGACATCCTGCAATCCACAATGCCCAACAATACGAAGAGATGGATCGTGAATTAACTGAGTGGCCGTCAATCGTTCGTTGAGTTTAGAGACAAACGCTCACAACCTCGTAGAGTTAAACAAGGAGTTCCTCAGGGGGGGGGGGGTTCTGTCACCACTTCTATTTAACTTCTACATCTCCAAGCTCCCCACACCTCCACAGGGAGGCAGGCCACAACATTTATGACTTATGTGATGTAGTGAGTAGTTATCTCAGCGAAATTCACGTTTTCTCCACTGCAAGGAACCTGCAACTATCACTAACGAAGTTTTCAGCAACACACCAATTTTCGAGTCAGTGGTGTTGTGGTCACCTCCGTTGAGTGATACCCAGTGGATAAACATACAAAGCTGCCAAAATGCTGCCTTACGTACCATCACAAACTGCATGCAAATAACCTTAGAACACCATCTACATGAGGAAACGAAGGTTCTACTTGTAATGGAACATAATGTCGTGCTGACAAAACAGTTCCTCCTGGAATGCCATCGGAGGAATCTCCCAAGCTTTAACATCACACAGCTGGAGTCTCCACTGCGGCATGTCAGGAAGGAACTTCGAATATACGGGGAAGACATACGAAGATACATACAGGATCGACTAGATCAAAACTCGTATGTAGCAGCTTTTAACGACATTCACAGAGACGTCATCAATACCACGGTCGCAGTATACCGCATGAATGTCATACTTGGAGGTCGCCCACCTCCCATTGCAGAAATCGAAAAACAACTGCCGCGGGATGGGATGGAGCAGTAGGCTTAAAACGCCTTTTGGTTCGGTCTATGAATGCCCAGCATGTGGCCAGGGTCGTCATGACACCCACCACATCTTCAATTGCCAAGCCAACCATACTTCACTTCGTCCAATGTATTTATGGACCAACCCAGTAGAAGTAGCCCAATTTCTTGGTATTGAACTCATTGCAAAACCGCCTGATTAAAACTTATTTAGTCTAGCTGTTGCAACAAAAATGGCGCTGTTGTATAAATAAAGCAACAGGGCTACTCAAAAGTTGGTTTATTGTGAGCCATCGTTGAGTAAACATGATTTGATTAATGGACA
Source organism: Bellardia pandia (assembly GCA_916048285.2). Taxonomy (NCBI): domain Eukaryota; kingdom Metazoa; phylum Arthropoda; class Insecta; order Diptera; family Calliphoridae; genus Bellardia; species Bellardia pandia. Next base: position 109,557,899 of record OU696532.1, read on the forward strand.
AAGTGGTGCCACAGTGGTGCACATTTGAAGAGCATCTAAGACTGTTAGAGAAAGTAGTATTATGTTTAAAGAAAGCTAATGGGGTAACTGGAGTTACCCCATTTACGCCGTTTTTAGGTTTCATATGTTTCACAATTATTGTCTTTAACTGATCGTCGAAAAGAAAACCATAAAGATATTCGAATTAATAAAAAATTAAGTCCGATCACATGGGCACTAGAAGCGCGAATAGGTGCAATGAGCGAGTGCGTAACGTGAAATTCGTTCCTCGACAAGAGGTTTATAGACATAATACAATTCTGAGTGTCTTCAGTAGAAACATCAACTTAAAGTTTTGCAAAGAGTGGCAAAATCTATTTGAAATAATCTGTACGTATAAAAAAAATAACATGATGTTTATAGTATAGTGAGTTGTGGACACTGTGAATACAATTGTTTAAAAAGTTATTTAAGGGGAAATAAATGTTTGAATTATGCAAGTATCCACACAAATTTCACCACAAATGAGGGGTAAATAAAGCCAAAATCAGATCTACAAATTTTGTGCAGATTGGTCCATAATTACTCGTAGCTCCCACTTCCGAAAATCACTTTAAAGATCATAAATCTCTTAAAAATTTTGGTATCCAAATAAAATTCAACACAGTTTCATATACTTATACAGAAATAAGGTCACCTAATTTTATAATGGTCGGGCCATAATTAGTCAAATCTCCCATATAAGACCCTCTTCGTAATTTCTCCATAAATTTTTTAAAAGTATTTCTATCGTTTAACATATTTATATTTACAGAAGTCATGGCACTGAATTTTTGGATGACCATATAGCGCCCATTACTGAAAAACTGTTTTATATATATGTATACTGTAGGTTTAGGGTATTATAGAGTCGTGCTTGACCGAAAATACTTTCTTACTTGTTTTAATTAAATCTGTCACTTAATTAAACAAACGGAAAGTTTTCATTACCATTGAACATTAGAGAAAAATAAAATTTAGCTAAATATGTATTAATTGATATAAGCAGTGCTGATATTCAGCCCGTTCGGACCGGTTCGCTCGAACCGGTTGTTAAAATTTTAAAAATTTTGCGAACCGGTTGTTGCATATTCACCCTTCTCGTGAAAAAAAATTCCATATGAAATTTGTTGGGGTGATTATGTTTTTCGTTTTAACGGTTTTATATAATGTGTATTTATCAAGGTGATTTGTCTGGGCAACAAACACAATATTGTTCAGTTGTTCATTGTCCAAACGTACAAACAAATGATTTTATTTTGGTCATACATTGGATGCTTGGATGATGATGTTTTCGTTAGCGTTGTCTTCAATCTTTTGAGAAAAAAATAAAGCAATTTGTTTTGATTTATTTTGCAAAATTAAAACTATTTTTTTATTAAACAAAAGTTTATATCATTTCCCTCAAGAGGCTTGTGGTCTGTTATTGGAATGCGACTTTAAAATTTTCGCTATTTTTATCAAAATTTGGCAAAAATATAATTTTTTTAACCGAACCGGTTGTTAATTGTTTCGAATATCACCACTGGATATAAGTATGTACATATGCATGTGAAGGCACGTTCACATTTGGCAAATATTTGCCGAAAAAGACGTAACCACTAAATAACATGTACATATTTGAACTCGTTTATTTATTTTAAAAAAATGTTGCTTATGTCGGTCAATTTACAACAAATTTTTAGTTTTAATTTATTTGATGCTGTTTTGATCTTGCAAAGCTCTTGTAAGAGTAAACAACGTCAAACAAATTTGTGCTAAAACAAGTGGGTACGCTGTTTTGAGTAAATATTTGCCAAATGTTACCACCATACCTTGACACAGTTATCCATTAATGATAATTGCAATATCATTTGTTTATGAGTTATTATTGCATTATTGACTTCATGAAGGCTTGTCTTAGTAGCTACAGTAATTATTTGTTAATTAAGATGTTTTTTTTTTTTATAATTATAATTGTAGAATATCAAAAAAATCGAACAAACTTGATGGCAATTAACTTTTCCAATTAATCAGTTTTAACAACATGCAAAGAAAATTGTTTTTAGTATTAACTAATAATTTTAACGTTATTTGCAACCAGAAGAACAGTGTGGAGGGGATCATATCGCGATATCGATATCTTGAGCTAGACATCTTTACAGAAATTCTAGATTGAAAAATGACTAATGTACTTTCAGCTGTATCCAATAATCTGTGTTTAACAAATGACCCCGGTATCTATGCTCCCAACGAGAACTCCAACGTCTTCTCAGTGTTATTAAGTGTCACTTACATAGAAGGTGAACATTTTAATTTATTTAATATTTGTTTCTATTGTTATTATTTTTATTTTTTAACAAAATTAATTGTTCATATGAAGTGTATTTGCTTAAAAGAAAATTCTCAAGCAATTAAACTAGCACTTGTGTGAAATGTGAATTTACTAAAATAAAGTATGTAATAATTTGATTATAATTACATCTTGAAAATTTTTCAAGTATAAATAGAATTGAGGAATTTGTTTTTTATTAGTACATTTAATATTTGACGTTGTTTGTTGTGTAAAAAAAAAACGTATACTAAATAATAGAAATGAAGTTCCTTGTTGTGTTTGCATTTTTATTTTTGGCTGGCAAAAATGTTCGGGTAAATGTAGAGTAAAAATCCTCAACAACAATTCAAATTAGAAAATGTTATTATTTTATGAATTATTATTTATGCTTTATTAAGGCTGAAGTAACTAAAGAGGAATCAATGGCCATTGCAACTGCTTGTAAAGAGGAAGCTGGTGCCTCAGATGGTAAATATTTATATAGTAAATTTCCCATTGCCACTCTTTAATTAAAAATTACAGCCGACTTTGAGGCCATTGTTCAACATCAGCCAGCCGGGACCGCTGAAGGTACATGTATGCTAGCTTGTGTTTTAAAGAAATTCGGTGTGGTAAGTATTATTTACGGTTTCCAATTACTTTTATTATATATGTATGTATGTACATATTATACAAATTACAATTGCCCAGATGAGTGATGAAGGTAAACTGATTAAAGATACTGCCATAGAAATTTCAAAATCCCTTGTTCAGGATGAGGAGGAAAAGGAACATATTGTTGGGGTAATTGATACCTGCAACGAACTGGATGTCAGTGATGATCAGTAAGTTTTTCTGTAGAATTAAAAATATAATTTCATTGGTTTATTTTATAATATTATTTTTTATTGCAGTTGTGAAGCTGCTGAGGAATATGGTCATTGTTGGCGCAGTGAATTGGGAACAAAAGGCATAGCTCCTGAAGATTTGGTTTAATAACTTGTAAGGCACTACTTGGATCGCCGGCCTCAATTGCTATTGTATAACGGACATTTCTTTTTATTTATGGGAACTTTAATTTATTGTGTCAACCAACTTTTAAATATTTTTAATTATGTGCATATGAAAAAATAATAAAAAAAAAACTCTTGACCTTAAAAATTTATTCCTATAATCTATATAATTGAGTCCGAAAAATATAATAATTAAATTAAACTGTCGAGTTGTGTATGAATAACAGAATCAGCCAAGAAGAAAACAAAGCATACAAAACCAATTGCTTCGTTGTCAGCTTGTCTTGCAATGCCAGCTAAATGAACACATATTCAGCGAAAAATTTCTTGTCCGCACATAAATTTGTAATTTGCGGTCCTTTAATAATATTAATATTTCCAGCAAACTGGATTATATGGAAAATGAGGCTTTGGCTAGTCCTATTCTATCGCTATAATTCTAAAAACACTTTTAACGTAAAGTTTAGTATATTCATCGAAGGTTTTACGGTCTTCTTTAAAAGCTGAATGATTACAATAGGGTTATAGTAATTGGCCTATGTTGGCATGGATTTGTCTGGCTGACCTTTTACAGGTGTTAGTAAATCTAGCCTGGCTTCGGAGGGAAAGTAGCAGCAAAAACAACTTACAATTTAATCGGGGAGTTCTATCAGACCTAGTTCTAGGAATTATGCTACTTCCCCAGGGTAAGGCCATATACCTTCCGCATATAGCAAGCTTGGCACTAATGGTACCCAATCAATGTTGTGTCAGACTCCCCTTTCTTTTTGTTTCTCGGTGAATGCTATTGGCGATATCCTGCTACCGCGAAATTGCTTTTATCTCTATTGATGTTGTACAAAACTGTCATATACGAGCTGCGATCAAATGGATCCTGTACATACCTTTCTACGTCCTGTCTGACATGTCTAGGAAAACCTCCGACTGTATGCTGTTGAAGTTTGAAATAGTTTCAGTAATGCTACCAATCAGTTTAACCTTTTAGGATGCAAAATTGGAAGTTGGACAGTTGTTATTCGCCGGTTGTAACGTTAGAAAACAAGAAAACAAGTTTATACAACCTCTGTGTTAGAGATCACACAAATTTAACAAATCCTATCATCATTGTCAGTCCGTTGTAACCATTTCTTACAAATTATAATGCAGAGATATGACAATTGTTCATACCATTTACACGTTACTAACCTAGATATGACAATATTTTTAGACCTTTTGTAAGAAACTGTATCGGAACGCGTCCTTACTTTAATTAAATGAAAAAATAAAAATCCATTAAAAAACGTTAGAAGTTTTGTTTTTTGCCTAATTAGGGTATTGTTAATACAAAAAAAAAATATTATCTCGTTAATTGCACCCTTCCTTGAATTAATCTCCATTTTAGGTATAATCGAACCCACTGTGTGACTTGTGTAAATAAAAGGCAAGTTAAACAAAAACTAGTCAGCTAAAACGGAAGAGTGTGAAACAAGACTTACATTATTTTATAAATAAATATCTGAATTTAGCATATTTTATTAATTCAGGTTAAATTACAATATCAAAACAATTCAGTTTATTTAGTTTTAAATAACATTTTTTGAGTATAGAATCCAATTCATCCATCATAAACGAGTACAAGTACTTATTTTCAAAGAATTCCGTATTTTTGTTATTTAAATTTATTTGGCTGAATATTCTTTCGACGTTTTGTTAAAATTGGAAAAGTTTTTGTAGAATTTCCCCGTTGAAATTCAGAAATTGTTTCCTCTAAAAATTTTACAGTTTACAGATAAATAAGTAATTTCTACTATCCAGACTCAATATTATTTGGCATTATTGTACTTAAACTTAACAATTGTCAATAATTAATAAAACTCTACTATTACTTAGTTTTGTTTTTGATATATGTCATGTTCTTCTTAATATTTATGATATTAAATGAGAAAAATAGTTGTTGTCTCGAAAAAGAGAGAGTTTGGTAACAAAAGCATTAATAAAATAAACAAATGATAAACAAATTTTAATAATTCAGAAAATCGTCACTTTTAATGAAAAAATCGTCAAATCGTCACTTTGCTAATTTTAAAACAAAAAATCGTCAAAATGACGATACAAAATCAAATCTGGCAGCTATGCCCACTAATCCCCATTAAGCCGACGAAGCTGAACAATTGTAAATTAGCTCAAAAACAGCTCAGCTCCAACCATGTTGAATTTCGTACGATATCTCCAATAGTTACCGAGTTTTAAAAAAAATTTATGGATAATTATACATTACAAAATTTCACAAATATGAATTTGCTTGTTTGAATTTTCCTACAAACACACTGTTACTACACATTCTAGTAAGTTACAAAAATAACATAATTGTTGTTTATTTAACAGTTAAACTGATTAAAAAAGTTTTGTTTTCAGTCTGCCAAATAGCAAAAAACCTGCAAATTTGTTTGTACCAACATAAGCAAAACAAATATTTATAGAATTTGTTTCTTTAAGAAAGTTCAAACTTTCTTATACATATGTATAATAATAACAACAACTAATACTTTTACTACAAATAAAATTTTAAATTGCCTCCATAAATATTGTTTGTGGTACATCTTGCATTGGAATACACACAAAATAAGATTTACATATTTAGAAAACAAAAAACTCTTCGATAATTTATGCACTTATTGGAATTTATATTTATGATAGAAGTGCCAAAAAAAAACGATATTTGTATAAAATTGTTTTTTTAAACGAAAATTAAGTATGTGACCAACTGTTTGGAAAGAAAACTTTATAAAATAAACATGAACTCACAACCTAGAAGGACAGGATCAAACAATCAACAAACAAGTGAAGAAGATTACAGACAATGAACAATTGAAATAAAATTTTTAAAATATGTATGTGAATTGAGAATAGCAAAAGTAAGATAATTTTTAAATATTCATTGCAAAAAATGGAATATTAATTAATAAAACAAGATCAAAATATTCTTTGCTACATCTTTCCTTACTTTTAGTTTTAGCTTGATCTAAAAATTATTATTATTACCACTGTAAACTTTCTATTGACAAAAAGTACCAAATCCTAATCAAATCATCCCTGCTGATAACAATAACAACAATAACAACTGCATTTTAATACAAAGCAAATATCATCTGTCAATTTAACCAAATAAACTTACCTTAGCAGCTTTCCTAAAATCTCTACACATGTATGTATGTAGATGTAACTGGCAACAGCATCAACAAGTGCCTAATATTAAACCACTACACACACAACATTCTAAATGATTTATCCACACATTTTAACACCGTACCGTACGTACACACGAACAAACATTAACCACCATTTTTTTAACAACAACTTGCTATTTTTCTATACATACATTTTCTGAATTTTTATTTCTTTGATTTCTGGCTTATTTTCAAACTTCAACGCTTGCAATTGCACACAATGATTAACAACACTTTATATTTTAATTATTTACTATTGGATATTTAATTAACACTTTAAGATATTTTTAATAAATATTCTAAAACTTCACTGGCAAAAAAAAAAACACTTGTAGACGGAACGTTTTAATAAAGCGAACTAAATTAGAGAAGAAATAGGAGGAAGAAAGGAGCTTAGAAATATAAAAGCTTTAAACTGAACGATACGTTAAGTCTAAATGGCTTTAAGGCTAAAAGTGATATGTAAGAACAGGGCTTACATTTGAAAAGCAAAGACTACTACCATTTTGCAAACACTTTAAGTAAAGCTTTTATTAAAAAAACTTGTAGGTTGATTTTAAAGACTTTAATTTGAAATGTTAAAAAAATCTAATTGGATTTAATTCAGTAACGTTTTGTAACAGTAGGCTATATTTTCAATTATAGTGAAATTAAATTTTATTTTTCAAATAATTTGGCAGCTTGTGAACAGTTCGTTTAGAATTTGTTAGACTTAATTGGAACTGCTCGGCTATTTAGTGGAAGTATGTGCTTTGAAGCGACAAAACGAAGATTAATCTCATTAGAGCTGATGGTCGAACTTATGTTAGAAGGCCCATCAATCAATAATTTAACACTCGCTATGTTTCAAAGGTCGGGAAATAATAATTTATCTTGACATTTCTGGTATTTCTTGAAGACCATATCTAACCATTATTATTGTCAATAACACGTCTTTGCGATGCATTTTGAAAGTTTTTATCCATTCTTAAAAAATTTCCTTTCGCGAAAGAGTGGAGGTCATAATGGAAAAGAGATATACTCATCTGAGACCCAACAAAGTATGTATACCTATATGTGGTCCTTACGAAATTCTAATTCGATTGAGCCATGTTTTTGCTCTTAAATTCAGATTTTTAATTAAAATCTTTGGTTATTTGGCCATTTTGACTTATAGTTTTTTAAGTATAATAAATGGTTTATAACAACAGCTTTTTATTAAAAGAAATTCATATAGGTAAACGGCAAATAAAATATTTAAAAACACTCACCTTTAGTTAGTTGTTAGTTGTAAAAAGATGCTGCATATTCTCCTTTACACACAGAATTTATTCTAAAAACTCTACTTTTTCCATAGATTTTATTATTTTATATACACATTCATAAATACAATACATTTACATATGTATGTATATAATTATGTATGTATGTATTTCTACTTTATTTCATGATTACTCTTATTTATATTTGATTTCCTTTATTTATTTCTAAAAACTTTATTTTTTAATACACACAACAACAACAACATGCTATTGAACAACTTATTATATTCTCACATTTGGAGTACTCTCACTCTCAATCTCTCCCATCCTCCTTACTTTTTTTGAGATGCAAACACTCAACCGAACACTAAGAAAACACCCACCACCCAACAAATTAATGCATTAAATATTTGAGCAACTTCTAACACTTTTTTCATTTATTTATTTAACACTTTTCACAAATATTTTTATATAAAACTATTAAGCAACATATTATTTATAAATTAATGCAAAAATATTTTATTAAACGCGTTTAATTAAGAGGCTACGTTAATTTTAATACGACAATTAATCACCAAACAACCGGTCACTTTAGAAATTTTTGGAAAACTAAAGAAGAATTATCAGAATTTTGTTGTTGTTGTTATTGTTGCTGTTACTAGTAGGAGACCATTTTAGTTTAGCATGTTGTTGTTATTATGTAAGGCGTTATTGTTGTTATAATAAAGAGTGTAAGTGTTTAAAGAATTAGCCGCTATTAAATGTAACGAAAACCATCAGAGATGAGCTTATTAGTAAAGTGTACTAAAATATGCTAGACTTGCATGTAAAAAGGGGCAGTTATACATTAAGGACTTACTGCAAACATTAAAGAATTTGTAACTATATTCTTGTATTTTAAATGTTACGCAGATATTAATATGGAAAGAATTTATAAAATATTATTTTATACAATAATTCTGTCTGTCTGTATGTCTCTGTAAAACACTCCCATGTCCAAAGGATACAACCGAAATCAACAAAGTTTACAAAAACCCGCTTATAGTTCTCCTAAGCAGATTGGTTTTAAAAATCAGCAAAATCGGTATAGTGGAACTGCCCCTTTTTACATGCAAGTCTAGCATATTTAAGTACACTTTACTAATAAGCTCATCTCTGATGGTTTTCGTTACATTTAATAGCGGCTAATTCTTTAAACACTTACACTCTTTATTATAACAACAATAACGCCTTACATAATAACAACAACATGTTAAACTTATGTTCTCCTACTATTAACAGCAACAATAACAACAACAACAAAATTCTGACAATTCTTCTTTAGTTTTCCATAAATTTCTAAAGTGACCGGTTGTTTGGTGATTAATTGTCGTATTAAAATTAACGTAGCCTCTTAATTAAACGCGTTTTATAAAATATTTTTGCATTAATTTATAAATAATATGTTGCTTAATAGTTTTATATAAAAATATTTGTGAAAAGTGTTAAATAAATAAATGAAAAAAGTGTTAGAAGTTGCTCAAATATTTAATGCATTAATTTGTTGGGTGGTGGGTGTTTTCTTAGTGTTCGGTTGAGTGTTTGCATCTCAAAAAAAGTAAGGAGGATGGGAGAGATTGAGAGTGAGAGTACTCCAAATGTGAGAATATAATAAGTTGTTCAATAGCATGTTGTTGTTGTTGTGTGTATTAAAAAATAAAGTTTTTAGAAATAAATAAAGGATATCAAATATAAATAAGAGTAATCATGAAATAAAGTAGAAATACATACATACATAATTATATACATACATATGTAAATGTATTGTATTTATGAATGTGTTATGAATAATAAAATCTATGGAAAGAGTAGTGTTTTTAGAATAAATTCTGTGTGTAAAGGAGAATATGCAGCATCTTTTTACAACTAACAACTAACTAAAGGTGAGTGTTTTTAAATATTTTATTTGCCGTTTACCTATATGAATTTCTTTTAATAAAAAGCTGTTGTTATAAACCATTTATTATACTTAAAAAACTATAAGTCAAAATGGCCAAATAACCAAAGATTTTAATTAAAAATCTGAATTTAAGAGAAAAAACATGGCTCAATCGAATTAGAATTTCGTAAGGACCACATATAGGTATACATACTTTGTTGGGTCTCAGATGAGTATATCTCTTTTCCATTATGACCTCCACTCTTTCGCGAAAGGAAATTTTTTAAGAATGGATAAAAACTTTCAAAATGCATCGCAAAGACGTGTTATTGACAATAATAATGGTTAGATATGGTCTTCAAGAAATACCAGAAATGTCAAGATAAATTATTATTTCCCGACCTTTGAAACATAGCGAGTGTTAAATTATTGATTGATGGGCCTTCTAACATAAGTTCGACCATCAGCTCTAATGAGATTAATCTTCGTTTTGTCGCTTCAAAGCACATACTTCCACTAAATAGCCGAGCAGTTCCAATTAAGTCTAACAAATTCTAAACGAACTGTTCACAAGCTGCCAAATTATTTGAAAAATAAAATTTAATTTCACTATAATTGAAAATATAGCCTACTGTTACAAAACGTTACTGAATTAAATCCAATTAGATTTTTTTAACATTTCAAATTAAAGTCTTTAAAATCAACCTACAAGTTTTTTTAATAAAAGCTTTACTTAAAGTGTTTGCAAAATGGTAGTAGTCTTTGCTTTTCAAATGTAAGCCCTGTTCTTACATATCACTTTTAGCCTTAAAGCCATTTAGACTTAACGTATCGTTCAGTTTAAAGCTTTTATATTTCTAAGCTCCTTTCTTCCTCCTATTTCTTCTCTAATTTAGTTCGCTTTATTAAAACGTTCCGTCTACAAGTGTTTTTTTGCCAGTGAAGTTTTAGAATATTTATTAAAAATATCTTAAAGTGTTAATTAAATATCCAATAGTAAATAATTAAAATATAAAGTGTTGTTAATCATTGTGTGCAATTGCAAGCGTTGAAGTTTGAAAATAAGCCAGAAATCAAAGAAATAAAAATGCAGAAAATGTATGTATAGAAAAATAGCAAGTGTTGTTAAAAAAAATGGTGGTTAATGTTTGTTCGTGTGTACGTACGGTACGGTGTTAAAATGTGTGGATAAAACATGTAGAATGTTGTGTGTGTAGTGGTTTAATATTAGGCACTTGTTGATGCTGTTGCCAGTTGCATCTACATACATACATGTGTAGAGATTTTAGGAAAGCTGCTAAGGTAAGTTTATTTGGTTAAATTGACAGATGATATTTGCTTTGTATTAAAATGCAGTTGTTATTGTTGTTATTGTTATCAGCAGGGATGATTTGATTAGGATTTGGTACTTTTTGTCAATAGAAAGTTTACAGTGGTAATAATAATAATTTTTAGATTAAGCTAAAACTAAAAGTAAGGAAAGATGTAGCAAAGAATATTTTGATCTTGTTTTATTAATTAATATTCCATTTTTTGCAATGAATATTTAAAAATTATCTTACTTTTGCTATTCTCAATTCACATACATATTTTAAAAATTTTATTTCAATTGTTCATTGTCTGTAATCTTCTTCACTTGTTTGTTGATTGTTTGATCCTGTCCTTCTAGGTTGTGAGTTCATGTTTATTTTATAAAGTTTTCTTTCCAAACAGTTGGTCACATACTTAATTTTCGTTTAAAAAAACAATTTTATACAAATATCGTTTTTTTTTTTTGGCACTTCTATCATAAATATAAATTCCAATAAGTGCATAAATTATCGAAGAGTTTTTTGTTTTCTAAATATGTAAATCTTATTTTGTGTGTATTCCAATGCAAGATGTACCACAAACAATATTTATGGAGGCAATTTAAAATTTTATTTGTAGTAAAAGTATTAGTTGTTGTTATTATTATACATATGTATAAGAAAGTTTGAACTTTCTTAAAGAAACAAATTCTATAAATATTTGTTTTGCTTATGTTGGTACAAACAAATTTGCAGGTTTTTTGCTATTTGGCAGACTGAAAACAAAACTTTTTTAATCAGTTTAACTGTTAAATAAACAACAATTATGTTATTTTTGTAACTTACTAGAATGTGTAGTAACAGTGTGTTTGTAGGAAAATTCAAACAAGCAAATTCATATTTGTGAAATTTTGTAATGTATAATTATCCATAATTTTTTTTTAAAACTCGGTAACTATTGGAGATATCGTACGAAATTCAACATGGTTGGAGCTGAGCTGTTTTTGAGCTAATTTACAATTGTTCAGCTTCGTCGGCTTAATGGGGATTAGTGGGCATAGCTGCCAGATTTGATTTTGTATCGTCATTTTGACGATTTTTTGTTTTAAAATTAGCAAAGTGACGATTTGACGATTTTTTCATTAAAAGTGACGATTTTCTGAATTATTAAAATTTGTTTATCATTTGTTTATTTTATTAATGCTTTTGTTACCAAACTCTCTCTTTTTCGAGACAACAACTATTTTTCTCATTTAATATCATAAATATTAAGAAGAACATGACATATATCAAAAACAAAACTAAGTAATAGTAGAGTTTTATTAATTATTGACAATTGTTAAGTTTAAGTACAATAATGCCAAATAATATTGAGTCTGGATAGTAGAAATTACTTATTTATCTGTAAACTGTAAAATTTTTAGAGGAAACAATTTCTATATTACTATTACATTTTGAAGATCAATAAGGAATAACGTGCATCCAATTCCATGAGTGTTAGACAAATATCACAACCAAGTTGTTCGGATGTCAGTTTTTTATAATTATCAAACACAAACTGCGAAGCTTTTTGGCTTATCTGCAGAAAACACCCAGAGTCTTTGGCAGGAATCGAACCTGCAACCCTCTGACTGATAGTTCGGCAAACTATCGCCTAGTCTATCGGGGCACCCGATGAATTTCAACGGGGAAATTCTACAAAAACTTCTCCAATTTTAACAAAACGTCGAAATAAATTAAAATAACAAAAATACGGAATTCTTTGAAAATAAGTACTTGCACTCGTTTATGATGGATGAATTGGATTCTATACTCAAAAAATGTTATTTAAAACTTAATAAACTGAATTGTTTTGATATTGTAATTTAACCTGAATTAATAAAATATGCTAAATTCAGATATTTATTTATAAAATAATGTAAGTCTTGTTTCACACTCTTCAGTTTTAGCCAACAATGATAAAATAAAGATTACGCCATGCGCATGATTTCCCGTTATGTGACGTAGAAGTTCCATTCTAAGGGTTACCAAGAATGTTTCATGTGTTAGAATTAAAATTTCTTGCGAAAAATTTATGTTTTATGTGATAGTTGGCAACCTTGCAATTGAAATCACTGAGAGTTCTAAAATAAAAGCTGTTTAAAAAGAAAAACAAACAAAAAAAAACAACAAAAAATATAAACATGAAGAGTGCAGTGAGCAAATGCAAGCAAAACATGAGTAAAACAAGGAGTACCACAAGGAAGTGTTCTTGGACCTACCCTCTATTTGATTTACACCTCTGATTTGCCTATGAACGATATACTAACTATTTCTACATTTGCTGATGACACCGCAATTATTAGCTCGCATGAAAATCCATATATAGCATCTAGTGTACTAGATAGCTATCTAAGATGTGTGGAACCATGGTTAAACAAATGAAGATATAAGATTTACTTGGCGTCGTCATATAGAAACCAAGAGACCTCACATGAAGGTTAAAGCATCTAGCCTTCACTGGGTAATCAGCGACCAATCTAAGCTAAGACTTGACTATAAAGTCACCCTGTATAAAACAATTTTAAAACCAATTTGGACATATGGAATCCAATTGTGGGGAACTGCTAGTAATACCAGTATTGAACTTATACCGAGGGCCCAATCAAAAATTCTTAGGACCATGACGGGCGCACCATGGTACATAAGAAATTAAAACATCGACAGAGATCTGGAAGTACCATTGGTAAAGGATGAATTTAGAAGGGTCCGCAAGAAATACATCAAGAAGCTACAAACCCACCCGAATCCGCTTGCTAGGATTCTAGCTCAGAGCCAGACGGAGTCGAGCCTTCGTAGAGCTTAACAGCCAATGAGAAATTAATGCTCTGGCCTAATTAGGCCTAAGGAAATAAAGCAGATTCAATAAATAATAAAATAAATGTTAAAAAAAAAACATTTTATTTGCTTAAAGTAGAACATCAATATTATATATCAAATTCACTTAAACCAAAGGCTAAGTAGTTTAATTAGTATGAAATGCCAGTTTCGTCCTTGATCCAGTCCAAATAGCTGGTGAGACGGGTGATGGCAACGGGATGACCCTGGGTACAGGTACGCTTATGACAGAATGAAGTCACACCAATTTGGACCTTGCTGGCTTCCAATACCAATGGGCCGCCGGAATCACCGTGGCAGGGGGAAACACCACCGGTAGTGGAGGCGCAAAGATGGGCGTCGGTGATTCTGTAACCATAGGTTCTTTCACATTCTTCATTGGTGATGATATTCATAACGCCCCATTGTAAATCGTGTGTAAAACCGATAATAGATTCAGAAATATAACCCCAACCGGAGACAAAAACTTTATCATCGACATAAGTGGAGTAAGAGCTGCAAATGGCTGGTAATTTCACGGCTTTAATGTTGGCAGTATATTCGGTCTTGGGTATCTTGATCAAGCAAATATCATGTTGAAAATTTGCTTTATTAAAGCCAGGATCGATGATATCGTTGGGGGTGACGGTGTATTTAATTTCACCAGTTTTATGTATGGTGCCACCCAAATACACGGTAATAGATTTAACATCTTCCATACAGTGGGCAGCACTCAATACCCATTGTTTGCCGATCAGAGAACCACCACACCAGTATGATTGGTAAGGTGCAACATCCAAGGATAAACCAACTTGATATGGGAATTGACCGGCATCAGCCTTTTTACCATTGGTAATACCCAACTTGGAATTAGCCATACGATAGGCAGAGGCGGTGGACAAAGCCAAAGCGAATACAATTAGAAATTTCATATCGTTTTAGAGAATGATACAAACAACTGATGCTTGTTGCCGTTCCGCAACATATTTATATAGTCTGCAGCCTAAAAAATATGTATAAACACAAATTTAAACAAGTTTATTGTATAATTGTTGATTTAGCTGAAAAAACAGACATAAAAGGTTAATATTAAATTAGTTTATTTTCTATTTACAGTACATTTTTGTTTTAAAATAGTTTATTTGCTAACACCAAATTTGGTAAAATTCTATATTGACACAAGTTTGAAAATAATATTTTCTAAATGCGTAGTAGATCTTATGTTTTTAAAATTTTCAAAGCAATTTATAGTTGTAGAACTTGAGGATCGCATATCCAATGGCCAGAATTAAAACAGAAAAATTACACTAGTCAACAAATTTGAAAAAATTTTGCGATCCACGACATTTGGCATTCGTTTTTCATGCAAAATCGCGCGCTTAAAATTGTAGCAGCTACATGGGTTTGAGTCAAAACGCAGAAAATGCAGAAATGCGGTTATAGTCTTTAAAAATTATTACTTTAAAAAAAAAACAAATTTTCAAAAAAATTTTAAAAGTTGCCTTTATATGCATAAACATACAACTTAAAATGATTTTCCAGAAAAAAAATTTTAAAATTACCTTTTTTAGGCTTTATAAATGGATGTAACCTCTAAGTCCCACATTACATAAAAGTATTAAAATTGGTTAAGGCTTGATTTGCATCTTCTACTATGTGTATTACTAGTTTCTCTAGTGAGAAACCAACAATAGCCACCCATCATCGCTTCGTCCCAAACTCCTTGATAGCGCCGTTCCATTTCCTTAATTTGTTGGTGAAAACGTTCGCCGTGCTCATCACTTTCATCGCCAAGATTATCCGGGAAGAAGTCCAAAATGAGAGTGTAGGAAATGAATCTTGAAAGACATATTCACACCTGCTTTCAAAAAATGTAATTATAGTTATGGGAAATGCATAAAATAGAAAGACACATTTTGAAATTCACACCTATCTTCTCATAGTTTGTACTCAAGTTTTCTTTGATTTCTTTATAATCCAAGCTTCTAAGGTTACCTAAAAAACAAGTAACCACACGACGAAATGAATCCCATGCTTTTAGCTCATTATCTGACAAAATTGAACTGAATTTATCGTCGACAAGTATTTTTTTTTTGTTTGTGGACCCACAAACACACCGTCTTTAATCTTAGCATCAGATATATTCGGAAAAATGCTTTTTAAATAACGGAATGAGTCACCATCTTTAGACAAAGTTTTTACAAAATTTTTAAAGAGACCAAGTTTAACATGTAATGGTGGAACAATGCATTTTTCTTGTTTAACGAGTGGTTCGGATTTAACGTTTTCTTTACCAACAGTAAAATCGATTCTCTTCGGCCAAATTTTTCGGGAATAATGATCTTGTCGTGCTCGACTATTCCATTTGCACAAAAAACACATGTATTTTGTGTATCTTTGTTGCAAGCCAGTTACCATAGCAACGATGTTCTTTGTAGCTAATAAGATTTAGCAATAAAGCCATCGATTCGTACGATTCCTTTAAATTTACAGCACTAAGCACTAGCATGGAATTGATGGTTTACTATTTCCCTGGTGTAACAGAACAGCTTATAAACTCAGTTTACTACTGTTTACAAACAAACGCCATTCGATGGGATTATAAAGCTCATTCAACTCTTTAAATAAACCGATAATGTCATGGCAATAACAAACATTATCTGTTTTTGAAAAGTATTTAGAAAAGCGTTTGTGACGATCTATGTAGTAACGCCAGAACTCAACATGTGTCGCTCTTGCAATCTTGATGCCAAAATCTCAGACTTTTCCTTCGACAGATCTAAATCTCTCATCAAATCATTGAGCTCAGATTGCGTAAAAGGCATAATCTTTTCTTTGCGTTCCACAAACCTCTCATTAGATTTATCTGAACTTTCGGGTTTTTTTTTCTTTTTGGGCAAACAGGATACTGAACTAAAGGCGAATGTGGAACTGATTTTGCCATAGAATGCACTTCAGGATATTCAGCTTTTCAGTGACGTCCGTGTTGTTGTACTTTTGTTAAGCAAAAATAACAGTCTACTGAATGACACATCGCTTGTCGCCAAATTACAGGTACATGGAATTTCATGTAGCGACTAGTAGAACAAAATAAAATAATATTAGTAATTGAAGTACATTTAACTGAATTGCATTAAAAAATATATACATATTTACTTTGCGCCTGACATCCACATAGTTAAATTTGTTCTACACGTACTATAACACAAAACATTTGGTGTCCAGGATTCACAGAGATCTTCTGGAGAAATTTTGACGTACATACGGTATGCCGCAATGCAATGTCTCCGAAAAATTTCGAGGGTTCATAAAAATATACACTCCACAAATATAGCAGAACTTGTTTGGATTATTTAAGCAAAAATATTGACGTTTTACAGCACTCATATTTTACTGTTATACACAAATTTGCAATTTGTTTACTTAATTTTTCACTTACATATGTATGTAATAAGAAATACAATAAAAACTAATAGCGAAAAAACTTCTTTGGACATCCAACAATAATGCAGTTAAATCATAAAATTTCTTTGTCAAAATTTAAGAGTATCTCTTTATTGCTCTCTTGTATTTAGAGAGTAATAAACTTCTAGTCAGCAGTGATGTCAACTTAGCCCTTTTTGGGCTAGATTTAGCCCGATTTTAGTCACTCAAAACGCGAAAAAAGAAAATTGGGCATTAACTAAAAAACGCGTAAATCTAGCACGTTTTCAAATGATCTTTTAGCCCTTTTAGACCGTTATTACTTTTTGCTTGATATGGCTACATTTTAGTTTTTTTTTTGTACTTTTTCTACCTTTAATCTAATAATATCAAAATAGTGCTATTGGTAATAACCCATTCCTTAAGCTGTCCAGTTTTGCCATACACATATTGACATATCCGTACTCAAACTCAGAAGTTGAGAGGAGTTTTAGTGTCATGAATTTATTCAAAAATAAAATTAGAAACAAAATGTCATTAAATACGTGTAACAGTTTAATATATATTAAATATAGCCTAAAAAGAGATAATGCAAAAATTAAACTGCAAAATACCTGACGAAGTGTGCTCTTTCGAATAGTATATAATTTATCTAAGAAAACTTAAGAAATTTTGGTGTTATTGTCGAGAAATAACACAATTTGCTCGACACAATAACGTCCAAATTTCTTAAGTTTTCTTAGATAAATTATATACTATTCGAAAGATCTCAGTTTCTTCTTTCCATATCTAGTAAGAAATTGAAACTCGGTTCATTATCAACAATATTACAGGCTTATAAGTGCGCAAAGGTACAAAAACCGTAGTAATTTTTTTTCTAATAAATTATTTTATAAAAATGTGTTTGTTGTTTTGATTTTTAAAAGAAACATTTTATAATTTAGCCCCTTTTCGCACTTTATCGAAAATTTTGTCAGGATGTGGCTTTAAACGGATTTTTTTCAATTTAGCCTTTTTTTTAAAAGTTTTTACGCGTTTTGAGTCTTAAAAGTTGGCATCTCTGCTAGTCAGATAAGAAATAATTCTGTTCTCGCCAAAATTTATTAATATTTGAGTTTTATATAAAATCTGGGTATTTGGTTTTTTGCTATTAGCTTTACTTTTTACTTTTTATTGTGTTCCTTCGCTAACCCATGGCCAAACTTGGGACTTATGAATTGAACGGACCGGTTGATTGTCGATTTCCACACAATTTACCACAAATAATTTTCAATGCCAATTAAAATTGCCCAAGTATTCCCACAGCCAGCGTTGCCATTTGTCAAGTTTTCCCTTGTTTTTTTTTTGCAAGTTTTTTGAGATGCAAAAAAGTTTTTAAGTTTTATTCTAAAAAAAAAAAGTTTTTTTGGAAATTTATAATTTATTTAGAAGTTTAATTTAGTTTATAAAACACAATTAACAAAACAATGTTTTTCTACTATGCTGCACTGCGTTAGTAATTTAATGGATTTTTTGATCCATTTTTACTGCAACAATGTTAAATTTAGTATTACTCCGTCTTAAGTACAATAAGGCCCATTATTACAACTTGGTAATAGTTAAAGGTATGATGTTATCGGACAGATAAGAAGTATTTGGTTATTATAAGGGCCATTATTACAACTTGCCTCTATTGTTCTTAATAGTAAAAGGTAGCTTTAATTAAAGTGAGGAATAAAGTGACCTTTAAGATTTTTCGTTATTACAACTTCCTTGTAAAATAAAATAATTTTTTTTCTAAAATATGGAAATACCAGTGAAAACCCGATTACTTTTGACAAATTACTGACAAGAAACAGTAAATTCTGTGTGTTTGTGAAAACATTTGTTTGTGAAAAAAATATAAATCAAACGTCTGCTTTCCATTTTTGTTTATCAAATTATTTATTGGCAAAACAAAATTAAAATTAATTTATTTTTCATAAAGTTGTAAATTTTTCAGAACATATGGCAACCTCAACCACATACCTCACTATAAAATTTAAAGGCAAGATGATCTTCCCTTTAGCTTATCGGTTGGTTTTAGATTAAAGTAAACTTGTAATAACCAATAACATCATACTTTTAACTATTGCCAAGTTGTAATAATCTAAAACCGACCGATAAGCTAAAGGGAAGATCATCTTGCCTTTAAATTTTATAGTGAGGTTTATGTATTTGAAGTTGCCATATGTTCTGAAAAATTGACAACTTCATGAAAAATAAAATAATTTTAATTTTGTTTTGCCAATAAATAATTTGATAAACAAAAATGGATAGCAGACGTTTGATTTATATTTTTTTCATAAACAAATATTTTCACAAACACAAAAAATTTACTGTTTCTTGTCAGTAATTTGTCAAAAGTAATCGGTTTTTAACTGGTATTGCCATATTTTAGAAAAAAATTATATTATTTTACAAGGAAGTTGTAATAAGGAACAATTTTAAAGGTCACTTTATTCCTCACTTGAATTAAAGTTACCTTTTATTATTAAGAGCATTAAAGGCAAGTTGTAATAATGACCCTAAATGTCATATAACTGTTTATAAAATGTATCACACTTCAGCAGTAAATAGAAATAAAAAATAAGACTAATATAATGAAATTTAATACTGAATTTACTTTTTTTTTTTTTTTTTGACATATTACAAAATATCTTCTAAGCTGACAATCGGATTAAAAAATGTTGTATGGAGAGTTGATAAAGCATCTAAAAGCACCTTTAATTTAAAGATGTAAAGAAGTTCAAATCCACCTATCTAGTCCGGAGATAATTTAATTTAAATGCAACCAATATTTTTATTAATGGAAAATTTAAAAATTTGGCGATATCTCAAAAACTGTTCTACTTTAGTAATTTTAGACTTCATTTTTAGATTCAGCGGCCGATTTTACATGGAAAATAAGTGTCACTTATAGTGGATCAAAATTTCTGTTGACTAGTGTTATTATCCAAGTCCAAACTGTAAAATGTTTTGCCATTTTGCAGATTACGTGGGAGATCTTTTTAATAAAAAGTTATAGAAGTACCTTCAAGTTTTTCCCTAGTCCTAAACTGTCAATTACGATCATTCATATTAATATTTAAGATCATGAAAGATCTGGTTTTTAATGTCTACATAATGATTCCTGTATAAAACTGATTGTCATTGATATGGAAGTTGATGCAAATAGAATTCTGACCATTGGTAATGCGACCCTCAGATTCTGCAATAATAAATTGCTTTGGAAATGTTTAAAACATAAGATCTACGCATTTAATAAATAATATCTGCCAACTTGTGTTAATATGTATGGAATTTTTCCAAATTTGTTGTTCACAAATAACAAATTTAAAAACAATATATTTGAAATAAACTAATTCAAGCGCTATATTAACATTTTGTTTGTGTTTTTTCAGCTAAATCAACAAATAAACTGTACTTAATTTTTTCTTTCTGTGTATGTACATATTCGTATAGTTTATCTCGTGGTGGTAAAGCAACCAGACATAATAAGACAAGCTCGATTACATAATACCCTACAGTCAGCATATGTATAAAATAGCTTTTCAGAAATGGGTGTTATATGGGAGATATGACCTATTATGGACCGATCATCCAAAAATTTAATACCATGACTTCTGTGAATATAAATATTATGTATTGTAAACCTTATCTCTATATAAATACTTTTAAAAGTTTTATGGAGATTAAAGTGAATTACGGGTAGGGTCTTATGCTGGAGTTTCGACTAATTACGGACCGACCATTATAAAATTAGGTGTCATCATTTCTGTATATTATTTGGGTCGAATTTTATTTGATTACCAACATTCTTAAGAAATTCATGATCGTTAAAGTGATTTTCGAAAGTGGGCCTTATATGGGAGCTACGAATGATGTTTGAAATCATCCTTGGATTATTGACTCCATTACCCGTCACACTACTTTCTTCGTGGATGGAAGAAGTATTCCTGGTTCCCATTGTATTAACAGAACCCTTAATTGCTCGCTGTCGGTTCATGTGGTTGGCTAGATTATCGTTTGACCTCACTTGGTCCGAAAGGTTCCGCCGAGCAGAGGCTCGACGGACGTTAACATTTTTATTATTTTCATTTAAGCTTGTGCCTTTCGATCGAGAGTCAAAGGGGTTGGCAGCCCCAGGGACCCTAAAGCCTTGTCGAGTTAACCATGACTTTTTGTGAATGAGTGTTACCAGTTTGCATCACGAGGAGGTTCGACATAGGCACATGGAAGTGCAATGAGCATTTTCAAAGTTATTCAAATTGGAAATTTCCGCAACAGTGAAACTAGAATTAAGGAAGCTTAGGACACTATTATACAATTCCTTATGATAAAATACAAAAAGGAAGTTCTCCAAAAAATAACTGTTTCGTCGGCATTCAAAATCGTATTTTTTTTTATCAGTGACATTCTTTGCCTATTTTGATCATGTATCCAAATTGAAACAAGGGACTCCATCTTAACCCATAAAGGATTTCTTGCTATAGTATCTTGTATATATTGAGTGGTGTGACAATTTCAGCTAATTGATTTATTTTATCACTGTCTCTGTTGCAAATTGTTCTTACTGTTTTAGGTGCTAGTTCAATCCCCTGCCTATATAAGGCTTTTAATATTCAAATAAATGAGATCAAATATATAGATATTAAATATATAGATATTTTTTGATAACAAACCAGTTGCTATATTAAAGTTGTAACAACAAGAGTTATGCGTTTTTAATAAGTCTTTTGTTTGGATTAGACTTGAAACCGTTGGCACATATAGTCTATTTCGTTCCTTTGCTTTCATAATATTTTGGCATGAAAATATTCTTTCCAAATTCGCCGAAGAGTGTGGAATGGACAATATTCCTTTGGTTATTCTACTAAGCTCTGGGAACATTAACTGATATAATACCCATAAGATCTACGCATTTAATAAATACCTATTATCTTCCAGAATTTTTGAAAATTTGTTGTTACCAACCAAATATTATACATAGATATAAGAAATAAACTAAATAATTTAATTTGCTGTTAAAAAATAAATAAGGCTAATGTAAATAGGAAATAAACTAAAATTTAGGTGCCATATTAAGTCTTTGTTTCTGTTTTTTCAGCTGAGTCAACAACTAAGCTCTATTTAACTTTTTTTACATATTATTTCCATCATTAGTTTTTGGATTACGAACACGTAATAATTTTTTAGGCTGCAGACTATATAAATATGTTGCGGAACGGCAACAAGCATCAGTTGTTTGTATCACTTTCAAAAGCGATATGAAATTCCTAATTGTATTCGCTTTGGCTTTGTCCACCGCCTCTGCCTATCGTATGGGTATTGCCAATGGTAAAAAGGCTCTTTCCTGTCAATTCCCCTATCAAGTTGGTTTGTCCTTGGAATTTGGTCCTGACATGATAGGCTTTTGTGGTGGTTCTCTGATCGGCAAAGAATGGGTATTGACTGCTGCCCACTGTACCGATGGTGTTAAATATGTTACCGTGTACTTGGGTGCCACGAAACGTAAAAGTGCTGAAATTAAACACACCGTCAGCTCCAGCAATATCATCTACGCTGGCTTTGATAAAAAAGCTGTTAAAAACGATATTGCCTTGATCAGGATACCCAAGACCGATTATACTCCCAACATTCAACCCGTGACTTTGCCAGCCATTTCCAGCTCTGAATCCACTTATGCCGGTGATGTGATTCTTACCTCCGGTTGGGGTTATATTTCTGACTCTGTTACCGAATTTGCTAACGATTTGCAATGGGGAAAACTGCAAACCATCCCCAATGCTGACTGTGCCAAAATCTATCCTTCTAGGATCACCTCCACCAATTTTTGCGTCTCCACTGCCGATGGTGTTTCCCCCTGCCACGGTGATTCCGGCGGTCCATTGGTATTGGAAACCAGCAATGTCCAAATTGGTGTGTCTTCTTTCGGTAATCCGGCTGGCTGTACCAAGGGTTATCCCGTTGCCATCACCCGTGTCACCAGCTATTTGGACTGGATCAAGGAAAAAACTGGAATTTCTTACTAATTAAAATACTTTGGCATTGGGTTAAATGAATCGATATGTAATATTGTTGTTCTACTTTAAGCAAATAAAATGTAGAACCTCGATTTTGAGACATAATTTATTGTAAATTTATAAATTTTTAATTTACACTGAATAAATTTAGACTTCGTATAGATATACTATTGATATATAGTAGCAATTTATTATCAGAAACAATTATTAAAGTTATCAAAGTATGAGAAAACCTTTGTTAACATTAATAAGAGTTTTCTAATTTTAATTTTCACTATATTTCTATTATATTTATGAATAATTTGCAGATATTGCTGTTGGACATCTATTAATAGTTTAGGTTTTTATTCTGATAATTTTAATGTTTCTTCTTTAGGAACATATCAGAACTCGGAAGTGAATATTCCTATACAACGTTTATTATAAAAAATAAAATTTATTATCCGAGTTTAAACTGTACGAGATTTTGCAATTTTGGAGATTACGTGAGAGATATTTTTAATATAAAGTTTCAAAGGTATAATCGGTCACATTCAAATTTTTCTCTAGTCCTAAACTGTCAATTAAGATAATTTGTTTATATTTATTATTGATAATTATATTTCAGATCAAGAAAGATTTGGTTTGTAATGTCTACATAATGATTTGACTATACTTTCACCGGAGCCTAGTGTTGTTACTGATGAAGAAGAGGGGTTTAACGACAATATAAATTAATCAATCTTGCCAAAAGACGTTCCTGGGGAAGTTGAGGTTTTTGTTCACAATGCTGACACTCTTTCGGTTGATGAAGATTGCACTGATGATGAGCCATTAGCTGCTAAAAGGGCTCGGAGTAGAAAAAAACGTCACTTTGTGGAGAGCATGAAATTTCATCCGCATTTAAAGTACCATCTTAGCGAACATTAGCTCCAATTTATTCAAAGATTTATGGGGAAACTGCTGAGCGGAAAGACACAGTGAAGGAATTGTCACCAGTTCAAATATTTTGAATGTTTATTGACGAAGAAGTTTTTGAAATGATCGCTAATCTTAGTCGGTTGTACGCGAGTCAAAATAATCGTCACCGTTGCAGATCTGAAAGTTTTCTTTGGAATACTAATTCTATCTGCATACCACAAACTTTCAAGGGAAAACCTGTATTAGTCTTTAGATGAAGATATACAGAGGAGTAGAAGTTGTGTCAAATGCTTTGTCCAGAAATAGGTTTAAAGAAATAAAGACTTTCAGATGTTCTTATCAAAAACTTCAACCAATTTGGCGTTTTTTACGAAAATATTTCTATCGACGAATCATCTATATTCTGGTCGTCATTCAGCAAAGAAGTGTAATTATTTAAATTTGGTGGATTATCATAAAAAGGGAACAACACAACACAAAAAATGGGCTTGTTGGCATATACATACATACCTATGATTTCAAATAACCCCATTAATAAAAAACTGTGAAAAAACATGAACTAGATGATCAATTCTGAGTACCAAAACGAGACAGTACAGTAAAAAATGATAGTAAGCTATGTCTAAAAATGTTGCCAACATAAATAGAATCTAGTTAAGAGAGATACATTATAATGTCGCGTATTTAAAGCACCACACTCATTATCGAAGAACTGTGCTCCAAATGAATTTGTTTTCCGACAATCACATATGGCTTCCTTGAAGCAGAAATGCGGAAATTTTTTTAATGATTAACAAAGTCATCAGTTAAAAAATACTTCAATTTTCATTTATATTAAAAGGAGCTTTAAACATTACATACTATTTTCAGTTGTAATTTATATAGTACTATTTATATAGAAAAATAATTTATTTACCCATTCTACGTACATTCTTCTACATCAGGGTTCTATGTAATGCACTCATGGACCATTTCTTTTTAAAAGCAAACCTTCTTGTTCTTCACGTCAATGCAAATATTAAGGAATCAGACACTCTTGACGTTCTAGGCATGAGTTGTGACAGTAGGGTATCCAATTCTATTGAATCATTGGAGCATCGTCGCAATGTGGGTTGTGTTGCACTGTTCTATCGCTACTATAATGGAATGTGTTTTGCTGAAGTTAGGGAACTTGTTCCCCAAACACGTAGTTTTTTACGTAATACAGTCAGGGCCCATCCATTTATGGTCGACTGGACAGTGAATCACACAACAGGTGCCCCGATAGGCTAGGCGATAGTGTGCCGAACTATCAGTCAAAGGGTTGCGGGTTCGATTCCCGCCAAAGCCAAAAAGTTTGTGTTTGTTAAAAACAAAAAAAAAAAAACATTACAAGGAAAATTCGTTATTTAGCCGTACTCTCCATATGTGGAATAAACTACTAGCATAAGTATTCCCTGCCACTTTCAATATACTATATGTATACAAATTCAAATCAAATGTTCACAAACACTACTCCCTCTATCCTCCCTCCCATAACCTATTTGCCTAGTTCCAACACAAGGCATTGCATGAGTAGGGGTCATCCCCTGAGTGCTGATCCAAGCAACAAAAATAATTAACATTTGAAGTGGTTAGTTTTGTGACTAATCCTGTGTTATGCAAAGTTGGATTATATAGTCTAGTCCTAGGATATTTTAATGTTAAATGTACTAATTTTTGGATTATGTTTGGAGTACTCTTGGTCCATTGTGGAGTAGGTTATATATGCGTGTATGAACTACTCGCGTTTTTTGCAGAGAAGTTTTAAAAGTATAAATGTATTGGTGAAAAAGTGTGAGTGTATTAAAATTTTAAAGACAAAACTTGATCGTGTAAACCCCTAGTTATATATGTATATACTTTGTATTTTTAACTTTTGTAAACTTTTTCAATAATTTATCGTTATTTGTTGTTAACCGCTATAATACCCTTATCAAAATAAACCGAATTAGCATTAACGTTTTCAACCGTTTCGAAACATTGACAAAACTTGCTTAATGCTGCTAATTAGTAAGTACTGCTTAGTTGATATCTATTCCTTTTGTTAATTTTATCTTTTGTGTGGAAAAGTTAATTGTTTATTTGAAGTAAATTTAAATCTTATAAGAAAATTCTCAAGCAATTAAATTGATACATGAAACATGACAAAAAAAATTCTGTTAATTTAACTTTAAATGAACATACCGATGGCTTAATATAAAAAAGACCTAACTCAATTTTGTTTCAAAAAAAAAAAAAAAAAAAAGAATCAATGAAAAAAGCCTTCTTCAATACCTTCATTTAAACTAAAATAAAAAAAAATCAAATAAGAAATAAAATGTTTTGCTTTTTTTTTAATTAAAAATTGTATTAAAAATTGTATCTAAAATTTTACGGATTTTATTAAGTTTTTTCCTTCGTCTGTAAAGTAACAAAAAATCGAGTTAGGCCTTTTTTATATTAAGCCATCGATACATATAAGTATAAATAAAATGTCGCAATATTTTCAAAACTAGTTTATTTAATATTAAAAGTTGTTAAAACGAAGTACTGTGAATAGCAAAAAAAAAAAAAACATTAAAAATGAAGTTCTTTATGGTGTCTGCGCTTTTAATATTGGCCGCTTGCAATATACGGGTAAATAAAGGATATAAATTCATAAATAATTTTTATATGTGTTTATTTTGGAATTTTTTGTAACTAAAATCAATTATAAATAATGTCAGTCTAGTATGATCGAATATATCACATTTTCTTTTGGAATATTGAGATTCTGAAGTGATATTGAATTCTGTGATAGAGAGTAGCTCATCAGTTATTTATACATAGACTGTTCGTCCTAATTTATATTATCAGAAATTACATAAAGATCCTGTTGATATACCGTTTACATACATATATACGTCACATGTTTTCTAGCCTTCCTTTTATGTGACTGGTGGCAAGTCTATTGATTCATTGATGGGTTTCAGATAAATACTTTTTTCAAATGATTAGCAAATAGATTGCCTTTTTCAGTGTCATTTCTTGCCCAACCACCACTTAAGTTTCGCAAGTGGTTCGCCATAGTAAGTAATCTGATTGGAGAGTTGCGTCCAGACTTTCTAATTCTTCAATTTTCCGATATTCCAGAAGCTCTTTAAGTCTTTTAATGCAATCTTTAAGCTTAGATTTCAGTTGGGGCGATCTGTGCAATTGCCACTCTCTTCGAGTTCTTCTTTTTTCAGTTAAGTGTCGATATCTGCAGTATAAATTCTGATACATCTAGTTAGTCGGGGAGTTTGGGCAGCAAGTTGGAGTTTAAAATCATTATTCAAACTCATAAGAGACTAATCGATATTTTCTGGTGTTCTTAGCGGCATGTTTTCAGAAGAATGCGTAGAGCAGTATTTTCTATATTAAAGCCTGTCATCGCTAAATTACCAGTAGTAACAATTGTGGGTGAGATAATTCTAACGAAGCTTCGACGTGAATTACATCTCTCGTATCTCTGGTATCTTCTGTGGATCAGTAGGCCAGTAAGTAGGTTTTCCGCTCGATATCACATGAAAACTAGGAAATAAAATATCTTCTTTTCTTTAATCACATGTAACACTGCAAGTTTTTTCTATTTTTTATTTTGCGGCTCATTTTATCAAGTTTTATTTAGTAATGCAAAGAAAAAAGAGATAAGAAAGCAATTCAAAGATGCTTTGTGGATAACTTTGCACACTCACTTTGCAGGAGAGTGCAAATACTTTACAAAGAGCCCAAAGTATCTGCAAAAATTTTCTTTGTGCAAAATGAGATTTGAAAGAAAGAAATAAAGAAAAATAAAAGAATATTGTGGAACAGAAACACCAAGTGAAGTTAAAAGTTAATCCTTTGCAACTTTTGAATAATAACAGGGAGCTAAATCGGCAATAACCGAAGCAATAGTTGAGGTGGTGGCAAAAAGATTGGCTTAAGATCACATTGATTCGAAAGCAATTCCAGAAGTAGATAGATATTGAAAACAAAAATGCATTTGTAGAGATATTTTCTTGTATTTCAAACACGATAATTAAAGTTTATGTATTTCTTAAGGCGGAGTTAACTAAAGAGGAAGCAATTGCCATTGCAACTGACTGTAAAGAGGAAGCTGGTGCTTCAGATGGTAAATTAATCCAAAATACATATTTTTAGACAAATTATAAAACTCTAGAAAAAAAATTACAGCTGACCTGGAGGCCATGGCTACACATCAGCCAGCCATAAGTCCAGAGGGCAAATGTATGCATGCCTGTGCTTTAAAGAAATTCGGGGTGGTAGGTTTATTTTTTGAATTATTTATTTTGATTTATTATTCTAATTTATACAAATTACAATGCTAGTTAAGCGATGAGGGCAAATTGCTTAAAGATGTTGCTTTAGAACTATCAGAATCTTTGATTAAGGATGAGGAGAAGAAAACCCTTATTGCTGAGATAGTTGAAACCTGTGATCAGCTGGAAGTTAGTGATGATCAGTAAGTTTTTTTTAAATATAATTTTTGATGCATAATTATTGAATTGTATATTTTCTAACAGCTGCGAAGCTGCTGAAGAATATGGCCAGTGCTGGAGAAATTTATTTGAAGCTAAAGGTATCTCTCCGGATGAAGATTTAGTTAAATAAATAATTGCTGTTACTTGAATGATTCAACGGTTTATATTATTAGATTTTGTAAGGTAGATCTTTAAATTTTATCTTTAAGAATTTCTGGGAATTTGAATCTACGTGTTTAGTGTCAACGAACTATTTATACAAAGTTTTAATAAGTATTTATTAGAGAAATGAATTAGAAATACATAAATGCATATACATAGCGAGGGTTTATTCACACAAAATCCGTTCATATTAAAGAAGTTTTGGTAAGACTTTATTTTTGCGCAGCCTTATAATATATAAAATTCGGTACATCTTTATATATCACTCTAAATTGTTAAATATCTATTAGTTGTCTTTATTTTCCTCAATTTGATACCTCTAGCATTGATAGAGTAACACTTGCATTATCCAACAATGTCAAATATCTTGGACTAATACTGGATAATAAATTAAATTGGAATCTAAATACACTAACCAGGATAACTAAAGCAGCAACTGCTGTAAAAAGGCAATTTTATAAACCAATCTTATTCTACGGGACTGCGGTTTGGTGGACAGCTTCCTTCATCCAGGCACTGTTCACTATACTTAACTGGTTACCACCAGATCTAGTAACAAAACAAATAACCACCAACACTGCAATGAGACTAAATGTCACGAAAGCATGGAAACGTAGAAACTATGGCCATGCCCGCATTTTAGGTAACGTCAACAAAAATCTTTCTGTCGTCTATACAACCCCAAGGGGTAATAATCCTGATTTATGTCCATCACCTTGACGTTGTTACAATCCTTGGGAGTTGATTGTTCCACCCTACTTAAACTTACAGCTGACTAGAGTCTTCGTAGAGGATTCGTACCTAGTAATTGGTGAGGCCTCTTCCGAGGGCAAATAGTGGCTGTCAAAAATCCCAAAATCGCGTGAAGAAAAGACAGTTAAGAGACTGATGTCTATGCTGTTGACAAATTTCAAGCCACCAAATTATCTCTAGGTGCTGTTGCCGAGCCAACATAACCATTGTAAGTAGTCAAATGGTAAATTGGCTTTCTGTTTGAGAAAGATATTCAAGGGAACAGAGCTTTCGATTCAGATGTTATGAGTAACATAACCAATAGATCGGCCTTCATGCACTGAAGAATGTCATCCAAATATTCACTGATGCATTAAGATCACATAATAAGTTTGGATTTGGTAACTTTTCGGACCAGTTGAATCTGAGAATATCGCTAAGATATTATCCAAGCCGATGTAATGGCTATAAAAACTGCTGCTGAACAGTTTCAGTATCAAGAAATATCGAATATGGATATTCGTATATTTACTGATGGCAAAGCAGCCATTAGATCCCTTGAAAAAAGATTGACCAAGAATGACGGATGTCTTTAGATGAGATAACGAGACATAATAATAACAAAAGGAATAACAAATCTGATACACTTGCGAAAGCCAGCATAAATTCAAAGGAATTCAGACGCGATATTGGCATACCTCTTCCATGCAGACAACCAGATTTAAGATTAATTTGACAAGTTTTCATATAAGACAAATAGTGGCGGTCATCTCCGGTCAAAAGTTTGAGGATCCCCTATAACGACTGCTTCAGAAGCTGTAATGATGAGAAAGTATATAAGGCTACTAAACCTGAGACAGGTAATTCTCGGGCAACAAATAATTACTGATAAAACCTGTTAATGGATAGTGGAGTTGAATACAATCCATACCTTTATTTAAGCAACAGGTTGGTTGGAAAACTCAGGCAGTCAGGAGACATAGGAACCCAAGTGGGCTATGCTACGGGCGGCTGCCAATTAAACCTAATCTAACCTATTTAGGTGGATTCACCCGTTCGTTCGTTCGTTCTAAACAAAATATTTGTTTGGACAAAGTTTTTTTATATAAAGTTTGACGTCTCTCTTTTAAAGAGAGAGAAAATATTCATATGAAAAAAATTTTGTCCGTCAAATATTTTGTTAAAAACGAATGGGTGAATCCACCTTTAGTTTTCTTTGATATGTTACAATATTATCAATCAATATGCGGCCAAAGTTTAATATGTAATTGCATAACAAATGTTATGGAAAGATTTCACTTTAAATTTAATACAAATGTAATATTAATTTTAATATAAATAGAAATTCGTGACACAGTTTTTTATTTACGAATGATAATTGCCACCAATTTGTGTTTGAATTATTCTCAAATCATAGTTAGCTAGTTAATAATACGATTTTTATTTTATTTTATTATTTAATTGTTGAATATCAAAAAGATCGATTAAAATTATCTGTTTGCAATTTCCTTTCTCAATTAGTCACTTTAACAACATGTGAAGTACACTTTACTTATTACTCGTATTAGCAATTGTTTTGTTGTCGTTATTGCTAGACAGCGTAAAACTTTGCATTTAATTACCAATAATTTGTATTACACTACACTTAATACTAGTGCAACGAGTATTCAGCAATTCAATAGTAGTGTGGTTTTTTAAGAGACTTGGCAATTGATTTGAAAGAAACGCATGCAATTTAAGGAAATATGTGAAATATTTATTTGAGTCGATAGAACAATCTACATATATAATTCAATGTAAATGTTGACCGCGGCTACGTTATATATGGTTCATACGCTGGGTCGAATTTTGGCATACTCTCTCTAACATATCAGCAGGCCATCGAATATAAATACAGCTCAGTTGGGTTTATGTGTTTAGTCCCTTTATGTTGCCTGGATAGATAATTGAATGAGATATAGTTGTAACGAATAAAGGGGTGATAAATAAAAGAGTGGAAGAGTATATAAGGAGATGGAGATATTTTGATAGTGGCAGATGGGAAAAAAGTGCTTTGGGTCAGTTGAGCGACTGGTTCAAAGTCATTGCATTGAGATTCAAGATGTCTGGTTGTCTAAACCAGTTACTGTTCCTAATAAAGAACTCGATTTTATCTCTATTCATTATTGATAGTTCGGAGAGGTTACTGTAGGAACGGTTTCCTAGAAACCTAATTCTTAATTCTTGCAATGCTGGTGATGGCAAAATAAGTGGGATATAGTCTCAACTTCCTCTTCATTGTGACAGCTTCGGCAGAAGTCATGATAGGGTAATTCTATTTTCCTAGAATGATTGCCAAATTTGCAGTATCCGGTTGTCACTGCTACTAAATTATACAGTTGAGAGCGTCGTAGTCTCAGCAGATAAGCTGTGAGTACTCGATTTAATTTACGACAAATTAGTCTCGTATTCATGCAAGTGGATTCATGTTCCCATCTTGATTAAGAAATGTGATTGTAAAAGTTAGCAATTAGCTAACGGGATGCCACACAGGAAGTTTAGGTTCCGTAAGTTAGTATGGCACCTTTCATCGGCAATACAGTTGTCTGTAATCTATCTGTATCCAAGCACCCATATGAGCGTTTGATAGCTTGATTATTCAGATTGAATAATGCTACATTCATTTGGGATTCGAAAGATAATCCTAATCCTTAATTCATTGATGAAGACACCTCCGCCAACATGTTCCCCTTTTCTGAAGCCATTCGTAAAGACGAATAGACTGGTTGTATCAAGAGACAGACCCTCCGTTAATTACGTTTCATTAATAGTGTAGAAACTAAAGTTTCTCGAAAGAAGTACAGTAGTCAATGTTTTCTGGAATATTCTTTGCGCTTCCAATAATACTGGCATGTGATTCATGCCTCCATTCGCCTATAGCATCAAGTCTTAAGGCCATAGTAATTTTTCTGGTCATAAGATACACTGGAATTCAATTTAGTAGTGTAAATAATGATTTTGTTGGAGTTGTGCATAGAGCTCCTGTTATCAGGATTGCCGCTCTCCTGAAGACTTTCTCGAGGAGCATACAATTTGAAGTGGTATCCAGTGCTTTCCACCAGACAGAGATCCCATAGAAGAGTATCGGCTTGATAGCCGCTAATAGCCAGTTTATGCAAAGAGATCTAATACGCCATTTCATGCCTATGGCTTTGCTGCAAATATACAGGCCTTTGATGTTCTTGCCAATATGTTAGTTTTCCATTATAGTTTATTATCAAGAATAACCCCTAAATATTTTGCGCTGGTTAATGAAAACTAGAAATCATGTGCTCCAATCACTGAGTATCTTGAGTGCGTGTTATATCGTGTCCAGATGGATCCCAGAGAATGCCAAAGCAACGTCATCCTCATAGGCGACAATCTTATCGGCCTGTATCTCACAAACAAAATTCTTCAATATTAGCTTCCGGTGCGTCAACCGTAAATAAGAGCCATAACAAAAACTAGTCTAAAGGCGTGAAGTTGCAACGTAAAAAAACTATTTATTAAGCTGCTCAAAAATAAGCGCGTTTCACAAGTTCTACATGTCAATAAGACAGACCTTTAACATATTGTAGGTGTCATTAAGCCTCGCTCATATTGTTAAAGCTGCAAATTAACCTCTAGTTGATATGTACGACTATTTGTTTCTATTATTATTACTTTATGGTGAAAAAGTTAATAATTGTTTATTTTCTTTTAAATTATTTCTCAAGCAATTAAATTGATATATGAAAATGTGAATTTATAAAAACACAATTAAAAGAAAAAAAAAAATACAAATAATTTTTATTTTATTTTAATTTAATTTTTCAGTTTTTCAAATTGATCAATTCAAATAGATATAAATAAACTTTAGAAATTTGTTCTATATTAGTTCATTTATTGTTAAAAGTTACAGTAAAGAAGTTCATTGTTTAGTTTGCACTCCGTGTCAAAAAGTTCTAAACAAAAAAAGTATAAACATGAAATTCCTTGTAGTGTTTGCAGTTTTAGTTTTGGCCGTTTCAAATATACGGGTAAATAAAGGATACAAATATATAATTGGTATCATCTGCATTAATACTAAAAACTTGACGATCAATTTTACTCGATCACGTATGTTATGATCGGTTTCTGTTCTAAATTAAGTGTAGTGAAATCAAATCAAAAATATGTTATCTATAAAGGTGCCCAGCTTGGAGCCTTCAGAGCACCGTCCCTGGAGAATTTTAATATTCTTTGGGTCCATAACAAATTTTATCGCAATTAGGCCAGTGTAATTTTATCAAATCAAAAATATTTTTCCTATAAAAGTGCCCAGCTTGGAGCCTTCAGAGCACCGCCTCTGGAGAATTTTAATATTCTTTGGATCCATAACAAATTTTATCGCAATTAGGCCAGTGTAATTTTATCAAATCAAAAATATGTTTCCTATAAAGGTGCCCAGCTTGGAGCCTTCATAGCACCGCCCCGGAAGAGTTTGTGGGCTCCGTTCTTTTAACTGAAACTTGAATAGTCATTGATTAACCAATCAAATTTTATCTCGATCAGACCAGCCTTTTAGAAATGGCAGATTTATTTCCAAACAATTTTGATTCTGCCGCACTGTGAGCTATGAAATTTTGTAAACCCTTGCAGCACCGCCCTTAGAACCTCTCTAGGGTCTCTTTTTAAGTCCTTGGCTACCCTTGTCAAATGTTATCACGATTAGAACACCTGCGCTTTGAATTATATTTCATTTGAAAATCTTATTAATATACTGAAATTTTAAGGCCCAATTAACCAAGGTGGAGGCAATTGCCATTGCCACTGGCTGTAAAGAGGAAACTGGTGCTTCCGATGGTAAACAAAATTCATTAGAATTATGTAAATTGTCTCAATATCTAACTGGGGTTTTTTTTAACTCATTTTCTAAATACAGCCGACTTTGAAGCCATGGTTAAACATCAACCAGCCGATACCAAAGAGGGCAAATGTATGCGTGCCTGTACCTTAAAAAAATTAGGAGTGGTAAGTGCAATTTTGGTCTGTTAATTAATTCTTACAATATAATAAAATATCATTTTCATTCTACTAAAGATGAGCGATGATGGTAAAATGCTGAAAGATGCAGCCATAAAATTGTCAAAATCTCTTGTTAAGGATGAAGAGAAAAAGACGCTGGTTGCTGGGGCTATAGAAGCTTGTGATGACTTGAAAGTCAGTGCGGATCAGTAAGTGTTAACAAAATCTACTCACATATTTGTTTTTGTATTAATATTTTTCTACCACAGTTGCGAAGCTGCTGAGGAGTACGGTCAATGCTTGAAAAAAGAATTTGAATCGAAAGGTATCTCCGCTGCTGAAGATTTACTTTAATACTCACTCCCTAAATCGCGTACTTGATTGACTGCAACGACTTAAAACGCTTTTGTTTAATGGACATTTCTTTTTAACTTTAACAATTTCTGTGTATTTGAATTTATAGTGTCAATGAACTATAAATCAAGTTTCATTAAGTAGTTTTAATTGTGTGCACGTAAAATAAAATGTGAATAAAAAAATTTACAAAAATTTGTTAAGAACTTTAAGTTTTTTTTTTATTTTCATAGATTTATGATTGAGCGGCCAGGCTTAGAATTAAAATATTGAAAAAAAACGTTGTTTTTATAAATAGAAAATAAATTAAATAAGTTACTGTTCCGATGAATGTTATCACTATATGACCACCACTGTATACAACAAAAATATATTTTTCTGAAAGCTAACTTTACAGAGATCATTGTAATATAAAAAATATGTACAATTTTCCAAATATATTGGGCCTACACCGTTCTGAATGTGAGATTGTTTTTTTTTTATCAAAATTTTAAATTTAGGCCAAATGTTGTAAAATTTTAAAACTGGGATTACAAAAGGGAGGAGAAGCAGTTCAGAAAACCTTTATCTATTCCTTCTTTATCAATTTCAAGTATTTTATCAGCCCCTATAAAAGTGTGGAACTTATGAAAAAATTTGTTAAAATTCCCCTTTTAGGCATGTTCACCACAAGACCTTCTGAAATAAATAAATTAAAGTCATTGAAATTACTTTGCAAATAGGTGTTTTTATTGACTCTGGGAATTCTCAGATTTCAAAGATTCAAATAGTTTCCATATCTTTAAATAATTTGGATTTTTTTTTGTTCTTTTTTCATTATCTTTCATTTCTCAATTTATTATTTTCCATGTTCTTTAACAATTATTATTTATTTAAAATATTAAAAGTATTTCCTTTTTATTCGTATTTTATACATCTTTCATGCCACCCTCGTTCAAACGCTGTAAAATACAGTTATTTGCCATAAAAGAACGTTCACATCGATCTGATTCTCTGGCGATGGCTTTATTACAATCAGCTATGATTGCTTTCAGATGGTTTCTGTCGATGGTGTTGTTGAATAAATAAGCGAAAAATGGTACGATTTGCGCTTCATTTAGGGTATGATCGTCAGAGAACTACAAGAATAATAGACATACAAATAATTTAAGATTAATTATTTTTAAACTTAGGCCTGTCAACTAATCGATTTCTCAACCATTTGGAACTTTGATTAAACTTGATTAATGATTAACAATTTGAGGTCTTTTACAAAATTACCTTTACACTATCTGAGTCTAAATTTTAAGTTTACACGTCTACTCTTGACATTTGATAATGTTTTTATTATTGATCTCTCTTGAAAACTCAAATAGTGTTAAAGTAGCTTAACTGATATAATTACCAAATTATGTTTTTTCATGATACAATAACGTATACATTTTGCATTTCTTACAGCATCACGAGATCCAGTCGCTATATCTTCGAAGCCAGCTGAAATAAGAGAAATATCTTGGGCTTTCTTGGAAAAATAAATAAGGTAAAACATAAGGAAATT
The DNA here is from genome assembly GCA_916048285.2 of Bellardia pandia. Taxonomy (NCBI): domain Eukaryota; kingdom Metazoa; phylum Arthropoda; class Insecta; order Diptera; family Calliphoridae; genus Bellardia; species Bellardia pandia. The sequence continues at coordinate 109,594,397 of OU696532.1, forward strand.
AATTTTTTAACTGTTAAGTAACGGTCACACTTGACAAATATTTGCCGAAAAAGACCCAACCACTCGTTTATTTAGGACAAGACAACAACAATAAATATTTAGTTTTAATTTATTTGATGCTGTTTGATCTTGCAAAACTCTGGTAAGAGTAAACAACATCCAACAAATTTGTGCTAAAACAAGTGGTTACGCTGTTTTGAGTAAATATTTGCCATGTGTGACCATACCTTTATGTTACAATTTACATTACTCATACTGGGTTATTCAAGTGGAGATACTTTTTTCAATAGCCTTTTTTTGACAGATCACCTGTCATGTTATTTTTGTTTAGTATTGTTTGACATTTCATAATGGAAAGACTTGCGCCTGAACAAAATTTACAAATTGTTCAACTTTATTACGAAAATTCACGGAGGAAAACATTACGCGGGTCATTCGCCAGTTACCAGTCGAAATGCTCGAACGAGTCAACGAAATTTGGACTCAACGGATAGACTGTCTGCGACGTAGCAATGGCCAACATTTGATAGACATAATCTTCAAAAAATAAATGCCCAAGAATGTTCTTTGAAATGCTAGTAAATTTTCACCATTAAATTTGAATTTTCTGTGTTTTTTTTTTCGATGTAAATGTAGGGAACCTGGAAATAGATCACGCTTTACTTACTCTCAGTTATTTCAATCTTTTTAATATTTTCTTCATCTTCGTAACAATCGACAACAGAAGTTTTCGCCAATTCCATTAAGCCATCCAGTGATTGCTGCAATAAGAAATAAAACAAATATTTTGCAATTACGCAAATTTACATTGATCAAATGAACGTTAGGAAACTTATAATAACTATAAAGTTAATTAGAATTTTAATCATTCATTGTATTTATTTCTGAGTGCCATAAATTTACTGTGAAAAAGATCATTTACATAAATCTCTTACCTGCAAAGTTTCCTCAATTGAAACCACTAAAAATATTAATACAAATAGTTTCATATTTCTCCGAATTCGTATCTTTTTTAATGTCAAATGCAACTGAATTTGTTTGCAAATCGAACAATCGTTTTATACAGAATTTAAACTATAAATGATTATTAAAATTTAATTTCACACCGGATTTTAATTGTGCGAAAAGTTAATTAAAACAAGTTGCTGTTCTATATTCGGCCAGGCCGAATCATAAATACCCTCTCTCCACCTAAATATAATGAGAATTACACAAACTACACTGGTATTAGGAAGTTGTCCAATTTCAAGCCGATCTTTATAAAATTCCATACATTTGAAGATATATAAGATTGAATTTCAACACAATACCGGTTTATTTAGCCGTCCCGAGTTACGTTCTTACCTACTTGCTTAGTTTGCCTTATTTTAATGTTTAAATAGTGATTTTGGCATCTACGAGTAAAATTTTGGATAGGTACCGTTATCTTTAAGAAGTTTATGGGAATTAGGTGAAGTTTAGAAGTAGGCCTTATATGGAGGATATGGTCAAATATCCAGAGATATTTAAAAAGTCCTGCAGTATAATTTTTAAGTACACCAGTACCTCACTTATCGTACGGTCAATAAGCAATACTAACTTGAAGTTATGCGCCGTTTGCGCGAAGCAATTTGTCAGAAACGCACAGAATTGTGCAAAAATCAATCATGGATTTTGCACCAAAAACAAAACAAAAATTATGCCTCAACAACCGTATTCACCGGACTTGGCCCCCGCTGACTTTTTCTCTTGTCAAAACTGAAGACACCGCTGAAAGGAAAGCGGTTTTGCTACGTTTGAGGAGATAAAAGAAAAATCGAAACAGGAGCTGTTGGCGATACCAAAAAGTGCGTTTCAGAAGTGTTTCGAGGATTGGAAAAAACGCTGGCATAAGTTTATTATATCTAAAGGGGGATTACTTTGAAGGGGACAAGATAGTTATTGATGAAAAATAAATATTTTTTGAAAAAAATTTAAAATAACGGTTATCTTTTTATCAGACCTCGTATATATCACTTGTAAGGGTGGAGGGTATAACAATAGACTTATAGTGGAAAAATAATTCATATTGAGAGGAAAGTTGAAATTTTCAAGACTTAATAAAATATGGTAATTGCTTTAATAAATTACTTATACATATAAAGCTTGGCAAAATAAATAAATTGTACAAAAAAAATTAAAATTTGCATTAGTTTTTAAACTTTAAAGTATGCAATATATTTTTGAAATTAATCAAGATATTGACTTGAATTTTTTTTGATTAAGATGCGACCATGAATCAAATAATAAAGATTGCGCAAAGAATGTTAACAAAATTTCCTTTCTCTGCGCATAACGTCATAAGTTATTTTTCCCTTATAATCATCATGTAAAAAATAACTTTTGTTAAAAATATAAAAAAAATAAATTTTTCGTAAATTTTTTGCTTCAAAATAAAAGATTTAATTATTTATTTTATGATTATTAAAATGTATCAATAAAAGTTGACTTAAATATATACATACGTACATATGTATGTACATACGTACATATATTTTTGTTTATTTTTTTAATTTATTTTCTTTTGGAAAACGGAAAAAACGTGAGTTTAGAAAAATTATGTGTCAATTTGTTGCCAATATTTGCAAAATTTATAAAAATTTTGATAAAAAAAAATGGTGATTTTTAGAGTTTTAACAAATATGTAACAAAATCTTTATTTATTAACATAATAAAATAAAATTTTCTTCAAAGATTAAATCAGTCATTCGAAATAATAAGTTTGAAAAACAAAATTTTCAAACAATCAAAAGCATTTCCGCAATTCTAAAAATGGGATTTTCTACAATTCGGTCATAAGGTCCACATTTCTGTCGCAGCTGGTAAAATACTTTATGGATTAATAAAGAATACATGAGGGGGGTGTGAAACTGTTTTTCGTGTTGTAATAACTACTTTGGAATTATAAAAAACTATAGACTTAAGTTAAAAGGTCGAATTCGGAACGTCTTACAGGCACAACATTTGTTTTTTTAAATAAGAATTAACTTGCTGGTTACACGATCAATGTAATACACTCATACTTTTTCACTAATACATTTACACTTTTAAAACTTTCCTGCAGGAAATGTCAATAGTGAAACTGTGCTTACTTACTATTGACACAGTCACCAGTACTAGTGACTTATAATACCCCAGACAATGCTTATTATAATAAAGGGTGTCTCAACTATAATGCAATTTTTAAATTTTAAATAAAACACAGATATTTAAAAAAAAATCTTGAAACTTTATTATATCGTAAAGTAGACAGAATGAGGATATGTATGGAACAAGATATCGTGCAGATGGCCGCCGCGGCTTTGATGGCACACACGCGATCTTTTAATGAAATTTTCAATGACCTTTTTGCGTAAATGCTGCGGTTTTCATTAATGCAGCGTCCAATTTCCTCTTTTAAGGGTTGAGTCGTCGTCGGCTTATTCGCGTAAACCATCGAATTAAAAAAACCCCAAAGAAAAAAATCTAATCTAAAATCCAAAACGCGAAATAACACGGCCGGGAAATGACTGATGCATTTTCTATGGCTGTATGACATGTGGCGCCGTCTTGCTGAAACCACATGCCCTCCACATTCATTTCTTCAATTCTAGGCAAGAAACAACTGGTTATCATTTCACAATACTGAACACCATTTTTAATGTTGCATTCTAGTTGGGACACGCTTTAGACATTTAACATGTGCGTTTTAATGAAAATCCCCTATTGACATACATAGGTACTATTTACAAGGTCCATTTCGTACCAGGTTTTGGTAATTCTTGTCTACACTTTTGGTACTTCTCTGAAATAGAAAATGAAAATGCATTTTTTTTTTTTGCTTATTTTTGGAGTTTTATTAAAAAAACAATAACTATGGGATTGCTTTCAATTTCTCGTTTCATTTGTGTTTCAATTTACAGTTAAGAAAACAGCTGATTGCAATTTTAGTAAACACATTTTTTGGTTTTTTCTTTATAAACATTCTGGCGTCATAATTTTTTGTGTAGTATTATTTCTTCTTTATAAATAATATTTATAATATTCTACTAAATTAAGGCCCATTATTACAACTTGGCAATAGTTAAAAGTATGATGTTATCGGACAGATAAGAAGTATTTGGTTATTACAAGTTTACTTTAATCTAAAACCAACCGATAAGCTAAAGGGAAGATCATCTTGCCTTTAAATTTTATAGTGAGGTATGTGGTTGAAGTTGCCATATGTTCTGGAAAAAATGTCAAATTCATGAAAAATAAATTAATTTTAATTTTGTTTTGCCAATAAATAATTTGATAAACAAAAATGGAAAGCAGACGTTTGATTTATATTTTTTTCACAAACAAATGTTTTCACAAACACACAGAATTTACTGTTTCTTGTCAGCAATTTGTCAAAAGTAATCGGTTTTTAACTGGTATTGCCATATTTTAGAAAAAAATTATATTATTTTACAAGGAAGTTGTAATAACGAAAAATCTTAAAGATCACTTTATTCCTCACTTTAATTAAAGTTACCTTTTACTATTAAGAACATTAGAGGCAAGTTGTAATAATGGCCCTAAGAAGAATTAATTAAAGTGAAATAACTCTGCTTGTAAATAAAAGTAATAGGTAATAATACGGAAGGAAGCCTTATTATTAACAATGGTTTTACCCAATATTTCTTTACCGCATTTTGTTTTTTTTTTCTTTTTTATTATTTTATTAATTTCCTCCAATATTTTCATTGAAGCAATAATTTTAAGTTCTTATTTTGACGATATTTAAAAAAAATTGCTTTAACCCTGATCCTGTACTTCAAAAATAAAACGCATATGACATTAGTGGGTCAAATTTGCATAATACAAAAAATTCTAATATTTATTCATTTTTATTTTTTATTTATTTTACATTCTTTACATACAATATTGGCCTCAGAATGTTGTTTGCAAATACATTTTTGACATTAAAGAATAAATGAGCAATAAATACTGTTTGGGCAATTTTGACCCATTAATACAGGATAAGGGTTAAATTTGCGTGCAGCTTACATCACAGCATTAAATTTTTGAGAATTTTGACCAGCAGTATGTGTAAAAAACTTGACCGTGTAGGGTAAGGTACTTTTTTTTAGTTAAAAATTAATTTTTGCAAATATTTTGCATCTGAAGGGAAACTTTATTTTTGAAGTAACAAAATAAATTTTAAAAAAATAAATTCTGGGCGATATTTCAAAAAGAACAAACCAGTGTTTTGGCAAAATTTTGAAATTTCAATTTTCAAGCGGGAATAACTCAAAAACCAAAAGAGATAAATAGCACACACAATCATGCGTTTTAAAGATCTGGCAAAGGACTTTCAGAAAATATAAAAGATCTTGGAATTTGAATGCATAAAAAATGTATGCGTTAAAAGAAATTACATGTCAAAGGTGGAGTATTTTGAGCCTTCACAGCTTCGCTTTTGTTTTTAAAACTTAAATTCGAATACAAATTGTATATCGTTCACAACAGTCTGGTCATGTCACCATAAATTATAGACATTTATGTTTCCGATTAACAGTCACGAGTTTTACTGGCTCCTTTCAACATTAACAATAATCTGTAATGTTTTTTTTTTTTCACCACATATGTTTTTCATTCTTATGGATGTTAGTGGAAACTGACCTCAGAAAAACTTGAGTCTTAGGATTGAGTTTTAAGAGCAGTTAAGTATTACTCAAGCCGCGGGAGTCTTAAACTCAACAACATATTAACTTTGATTTGAGCTACTAACCTGAGAACCTGGTCGTAGAAGCTTTGCCAAAGTTTCAGATGCATCACATAACCATGGATCAGAATTTACCTTGCTGGATGGAAATGAAATTATCTGGGAATTTGTTACCTTTAATGTCTTTATCTCCTGCCACTCCTTCATTCCATAATTTCTATACTAAGATATTTGCTTGTACATATATTTGGGCCTAACTTAAACACACTGTAACTAAAGAGTCAACAAAAGTCCAAAGTTATTTCAAATTAGCTTTTAAATTTTTGTTTTATTTTTTATTTATACATATATGTATGTAAACTTAAAATAGAAACCATTTGTATGTACACATACATATATGTACATTTAACTAATTTATTGTCAAATGCGTAGACAATGTATGGATTTACTTTCCACCACCACCGCCGCCGCCTCCACCACCGCCTCCGAAGGAACCACCGCCGCCGCCGCCTCCTCCACCGCCACCTAAAGGTTTAGGGTTTGGCAAAGGATTGGGATTAGGATTGCCTAAAGAAAAACAAATTATTTTTAATTAAAATTTAGTATTTACAACCGTCACAATCCTCCACAGTCTAACTCACCCAAGGCACAGGCAATTAAAGCCAAAACAACAATAAACAGAGCGTAGAATTTCATCTTGTAAAAGTCAATACTACAATGATGTAAAATGAATTTCGTAAACTAATATTTATACCCAGATTTAAATGCGTTCTTTTTTTTTTTTGCACTTGAGTGCAAAACGGTCATGTTCTTAGAAATTTTAGTAAAAATAAAGTTGCTGGGATTTACAATAAATTATAAAGATTGTTTAAATGTTTAAACGTAAACAAAACTAAATGGTTGATACATATGTATGTAATACTAAAAATTAATTGAAAATTTCTTATCAATCATAAAAATTTATTAATTGTGGCTGGAGAAACGTGACAGCAAATTCCACGTGTGGAACTTTGATTCTAGGAAAATGAGAATAATGAATTTGTTGTATGGAAAAGTTTGCTGTTTTGACCTTTTTAAATTTTAAATAAATTAGGTAAATAATAATCAGGCTCGAGGTCTGTGTTATAATCAATTATCTTATTTATTTATTTTTCAATAGTATCGAGCTTAAAAATTATTTAATAAAAAGTATTTTATATATATAAACTAAACACCTACATACATATGAAAGCTCAATTTCCTTTAGAGATCAACGATTTTTTGTAATATTCTTGATATCCTGATATAATTGTTAAATTTGGTCGTTCGTTATATCGAGTATAAAATTGTTTAAACATTTGTTATATAAGGTAATGTTAAAAATTTTGCCAAAGTTTTATTATAATTTAATAAATATTAAAAATGATACCGCGGAGCTCTAAAAAGTACAAAGTTGGCACAAAATCTAAAAAGCTATTTTCCATCCCTGGGCTAAGGTAATGTCCTGTATTTGAGGGAACTAAAAGAAATCATGCCAGACAATCACAGGAAACCAGTTTGGTAATTTTTATTATGGAAAACATTAAAGTATTGCAAATAAATAAAACTTGAAATATAAATAAAAACGCCCACAAAATACTCTTGCAATTTTTTTTGTAAGTGTTTTTTTTTTGTTATATGTTTACAATTCCCCTGACAAAGTAGCGGAATGAAATCTGTTAAACTTATAAATAAATTAATGATCATTATTAATGAATAATTAATGAATAATAAAATGAAAAATAAAGGGTTTGTCTCAAATTTATCTACATTGTAAACAAAAGTTTTATTACATCAAACAATTTGCAAAAGCTGGGTGGTTTTTCCTATCAACATGTCACATAATGACATTTGTTACTTTTTGACAAACGCAATTGTACCAAGAATATTTATTCAAACAATACATTTTAAAATGTGTTTATAATTGGAAAAATTGACATAGATTGTATGTAATTTACAATGATTAAAGACAGTTAGTTGTACATATAAAATAGTTGAAATTAAGCTCTCATATAAGAGCCACTCCCGAAAATCACTTTAAAGAGCGTAACTTACTTAAAATGTCGGTATCCAAATAATATTATATACATATAAAAACAATATGGTAAAAATTTTTATGATCGGTCTATAATTAGTCATAGCTCCCATATAAGAGACCGTAATTCACTTTAACCTCCATAAATCTTTTAAAAGTATTTATATCCAGATAAAGTATAACATATATAATATTTATATTCACAGACATCATGACACTAAATTTTTGGATGATCGGTCTATAATAGGTCATAGCTCCCATGTAGCGCACATTTCTGAAAAACTGTTTTATACATATACTGGGTGTAGGTCGGGCTCGGCCGAGTTATCCCACCATATTTTTACCCTGTCTTGTGTTTTATTTGAATTAAAGTCATAAATAAAAAATTTTTAGAATTTTTTTTTAGAATTGTAACTTCTATATATTTTTAGAAGGCTCTATCGACCAATCAACTGTAGTGATTGAAAGACGCCCATTCTGATTAATTATTTGTCGGATTTATGATGCATTGTCGATATAACTCTCCGTTTTATACCTCTTTTTAAAAGCTCTTACTGACATATTATCTTCCGCTTGTATACCTATACAATAAATAACTCATTATACGACTAGTTCTAAGTAATGCAAAAGTAATTGAGTAGTAAGCTATTGAGTAATTACAAGTCATTACCAAGATTTTGCTGGGTATATTCTAGTAAACAAAATATACTGTAGACAACTTTAAAGTGTTTAATAATTTATTTTCATTTGCCTGAATCCAGAGAAATCTTTTACTTGGGAGACCCACTTTAATGGGTTTTACAAACAACCATTAATAATTTTTGTAAATTGTGAAAACAATAACTTTTGCTAGATATGGACAGTTTGACAAAACAATAAATATTTTTTATTATGTAGTACTTAAATAAGTTTATTGTCAAGGTCAATTATAAAAGTTGTAAAAATAATATTTAACACCTGCTGAAAACTTTTTATTTCAACATTAAAATGGTTTTTATACCCACCACTAAAAAGAATATTAAGTTTGTCATGCCGTTTGTAACACATCGAAATAATGGTCGTAGAACCAAAAAGTCTATATATTCTAGGTCCTTCTGTTGAAAGCAACACCACCAAAAACGAAGACTTTAGTAATAAATATATACATAAATATGTTATGTAAATCATGGCGGCCGATCAGTATTGGTCTAGTGTTGTATGACAGCATCTGACCCCTGTTAGAATCTACAATGAAAAAGGAATAAAAACAATGTAGGATAATTATCCTAAGCATAACTGAAAAATTTTGAAAGAGTGATTGCTCAATCATTGTCCAAAAACTTTACATCATATCTGAACAAAAATATAAGGCAAATAAGTAATTCTTGCAAGGATAATACAGGTTGAATGGTACAAAATTTTACCTAATTTCATTGAAAAACTTGTTGATTGCATTTATAATAAACATTATTAGGTGTTTATTTTATATTCACACTGACCGTATGTTACAAGTATTCAGTTTTATTTCTTATGAAGGAAAAATAATAAAAATAATTACTTCATTATTACTTATTTCTTTAATGTTTTTTTTTTCAAAGCTCCATAAAAAGTAAACTAACAGGTAATTAAAAAAGAAATTTATTATTTTTTTTTTAAGATGAAGATTTCAAAGCAGACAATCACCAACAGAATACAGAATACAGATTTCTATACCTGTGTTTTGCCATATGTGATCCGAATGGGCAAAAATCTTAAATTTAATATATTTGAATTATGTGTTTATATTTCTACAATAAGTTTTTCAATTATGGGGCTCTTTTTAATCAATAGGTTTTATTTTTTTTAATAAACATGCAATTCTAAAATTGTCTAAATATGTAGAGAATTATTTAAAATATGTTCTGTTAGTTTTGGAATATTACAATTGAAATTGAGACTTTCAATGAGCAATTAAGAAAAATCCAAATGAAGAAAGTTTTTTATTTAATTCCATCATGTATCTGAATAATTTTAAACTACGTATTGGTTTGCTTTAACCTTTATTCAGGTGTTTTATTTTTAAAAGTAATCAAATTTATGGTTTAATCTGCAACCAATAATTCGTTTGTATGTTGGTTTAAGTTTAAGGCCCAAATTTTGTAAATCACTTGCGTTCTGCGAACGCATCACCAATAATAAATACATATAATTTTTCTTAGATCACTGCGTCATTGTGTTTAGCGAACGCAGAAATATTACGTTGTCACAATACTGTCAAATCATTGCGTGGTTAATGTTGCCATTGCAAATTTACATAAAGCCACACTTATTTTGCATTGGCAATGCTACAAACCTGTCAGCTGTTCAATAATTTTGTTTGGTTATTTATCAAGAAAACATTTCAAATTGTGAAGTGATGATGAAGATTTTTGAAGCGTCCTAGACATATCTATTGAAAACCCCCAATTGCGCTCTACTATAAATATTGTGAATTTAACGCCAAAATTAGACATTCCACGTGCCACATCTGGATGCTTTTCCAATTCAGCTCAAATTGAGCTGCCGTTGCGGCTTCTTTTTTCGCCCTAAGAAATATTTTAGTAGTATTTTATACTAAATGAATATGTTTGAATATATTTACGTACTTACATCGTATTAATAAAGTTCCTAGAAAATATTAAATTAATTCTATTGTCATTTTGTTTTTTAATAATATTTTAATTCAACTTTTAAAACTAACGTTAAGAAAATGGAGGCTTTAAATTTGACAACGCAAGAACTAGTGCGTATAATTGATGACACAACTCGGCAGTGAACGAACCTTTGCCACAATCCTTCTGGATAAAGCCAGCTGTAGCAATTTCAACTATCAGGTGCAAATGGTATATTGTAAGGAACCTCCGGTAACTCCGGGTTTGAAGCTGGGATAATGCTCAGTCTGTCCAGAAACCTTTAAATAAAATTTTAATTTCACATTCCCTGTTATGTTTCTTTCTTTTATTGAGAACAATGTGGCGGCTAACGGTGGCGGTGATTGCTCCTGTTCTCTAGCTGCTACTCTTATTAATATTCTAGGATTACATCCTGAAAATTAATCTTACATACATATAATGAATCCGTAGTTGTATAAAAGATATCTTTACAGAAGTTTTATCTCAATTCAGAAGTGTAAATAACTTTAAATTCATATTTTCACACATTATAGGGCTGGAAATATTTTTCAAAACCGAGAGTTTTTAATTCAAAATACATATACAGCCATGTCACAGAGTGTAATTCCGTTCGGAAGTGGAATTAATTCCGTATTTTGCTTCTATAGAAAAATTAAAACGAAAAATTCTTTCGTAATGAAACCTAGAAATTCTTAAAATTACAATTCCACATGGCAAATTAAAAGTGGTATCATTCTGAAAAACGTTTTCGTTTTACTTTTTCTATAGAATTCCACTTCCGAACGGAATTATACTCTGTGATATGGCTGATAGAACAGCACTAATGGGGTTTAAGTGATTGGAATATAAATTTTTTCAACATTATAAATATTCCACAATAACAACTGCTTTGTAACCAGTATTTTTCTAAGCGTAGCTTTAACATGATAACAACTATGAGACAACCTTACTAAAACTGGCTTGAGTGATCATATTCTAACGAAAATAAAATAATAAATAATAATAAAACAAAAAACTATAAAATTTGCATATTTTAATAAACATTGTATGTTAACAAATTTCGTTCAACATTCTTAATTTATTTTTTGCCATGAGGACCGCCACCTCCTCCGCCACCACCGCCACCATAGGGACCACCACCGCCTCCACCATAAGGACCTCCACCGCCTCCACCATGGGGACCACCACCGCCACCATATGGCCCGCCACCACCGCCTGACTGAGCACTACACAATAAACTGCTGATCAGCAAAAGACACAAAAGCAACAAATTCCTCATGCTGATTGTATTTTGTTTTAAAGTTTTCCACAACAAGCTCTACGCTTTATATACCCTTATCTCGAACTACAAAGTTGTTTATTTCAGCTGTATGTAAATTTGTTAATAGTCGTACATTTGTTTTATTACATACGACAACTTAGTAATTGTTATTACAATTTGTAGTATTTTTATATATTTCTAGTGAATTTTCTCATAGGTTATCAGTAATGAGGTAGGTGTTGTTTGCATTTTAATTAAATTTATTCCATCTAAAATCTGTATTTATTGTTATTGAATATTCTATTATTTGAGAAGATAATGTTGCAGTAAGTAATAATAAATGACCAACCAATTTGTTCGCCAGTTTTTAGTTTACGGAAAAACTGGTTAAAACTAAAGACAAAAACGATTCTTCTCTTGCTGATGAATTAGAATACATGGATCTTTAATCAATTCAAATCAATGCCAGATTTAAGATATGAGTGCTATAGTTATACCATGAATTAAATAATTATTATTAAATAATTTACATATTATATTCAAATAAGTTCATTAAAGGAAGGTTTCGTGTAAAAAGTCCTAAGTACCGATACCAAAGATACTCAATACCTGCACTAGGGAAAGTTTTAGATCCATTACTGTTTTATCGGTTGTTGGTAACGTATTTGAAAAAGTTTTACATAATCAAATTTCAAAGTATATGAAAACCCTTAACCTGTTAAATGATTTTCAATTTGGTTTTAGAGGTGGATGTGGCACAGAGAAAGCGATTGTTAATGTCATCAACTTTAATTGTAAAGGACTAGATCAGGAGTGCCCAAGCCCTATACTCTTGGTGCTCTTTTGTATTTGTAAAAACTCTTAGCTATAGGCTGTGTGTTCTGTATACTCATTACAGCACTCAGCACTAGCAATACGAAATACACAAACAACTTTGCCTTACTATTTGTTTTGTTTTTTTTTTGTCGTACTTCACTCTATACACGCAAGCGCAAAGGAAGAGCACTTTCGTATGCTCTTATCAGTAGAGCGATCGTCAATGTAGATTTTGTTTTTGTTTAACGTACCCAGCTAGCATTTTTTCAATATTTTTATCAAATTCGAGTCTTTTTCGATACTTAAAATGATGGAATATGCGCTCATTTTCAGATCATAAAAAACACATTTGTCGGGAGAAAAGTGGCCCTACCCGCGACTCTTCTTGATAAGTCATTTATGAATCTTTTTCTTTGTTAAATTACAGTCATTTTTGACCCTTTTTCTAATAGTATTGTCTTTTTTGAATCGCTTTCTAGTCATTTATTAGTCCTATTTCTCTTCATTTATAAGTCTTTTTCGAGACGTTTTCTAGTCATGTTTCTAATCGCTTACGACTCTTTTTTAAGTAATTTATCAGTCTGTTTATTAGTCTTTTTATTGTCATTTATGATTGTTTTTAGAGTCATTTATCAGTCATATTACTAATCGTATTTAATTCTTTTTCGACTGTTTTTATTCATATATGATACCGTTTAAAAAAGTGTGTTGTTTCTTTGTATGTATTGGCTTTTACAACAAAAAATACTGAATAAAAATTAGTTTTTATTTAAATGTATTGGTGTTGGCTCTTACATAAGCAACTTTTGGGCACTCCTGGACTAGATGATGGATTCAATGGAGTTGCTGCAATTTTTTATGATTTTACCAAAGCATTTGATTTTATAGATCATGAAATGAATATGGCGTGCCCCAAGGAAGTGTACTTGTACACTCCAACTCCTTGGAAAACTGTTTATGTATGCGGATGATATTTGTATGTTCCACCCCTACAAACAAGAAACAGTTGCTAAGGTTTATATGGAACGGAATGCATCATAACTAAATGAGTTTGCAAAAATTAACAAACTTCTTTTAAACCCACATAAAACTAAAATAATGAGATTTAGGCCGCATAGTAATCACACTAACTTTAGTATATTTGTGAGATACAGGAAGTAAACTCTGTTAAATAGTTAGGTATGGAGCTACAGAATAAAAGTGAACGATTGAACGAATTGAATGAACGAATCAGTCTTGGATAAATGAACGAAAATGACCGGTCACTGAAATGAACGACCGGGCACAACCCTAGTCTAAACCAGTTTAAACCATATAAAATTATTTTTAAGCTACTTTAATTAAAAATCTATTGAAATTTATTATTTATCGCCCAAGATCCCTAACGAGATCTCAGGCATTACAAAAACTTTATTTTAGACTCATTAGAGTGCTCCTCACCACGGAAATCTTTAGTAAAAGGCGAAAGATTTATTCGACAGCTGAAGAGAAGCCAGAGTAATTTTAACATTAAAACATGTTTATTTACATTAAAATTATTCTAAACCAATTGGGAATTATTTAAAATGTGAGGACAGAAATTTAGTTTAATTACAGATGAAAAGAAATAGCAAATTTAGGGGGTAGTTATGGAAACGCATGTAGGGTTTGAAAGTCTTAAAGATGATAGATGTATAAGGGTTGTTATTTTAAAAAATAAATTCATCTTTAATTAAACACATACATACATAAGTACATACATACATACTTGCACATACATAACTAAAAAAATATTTACACCAGGTGTGACCGTAGCTTTATACTATCACGCGTGATATCTGATTCAAGACATCTGATCTTAAACAGAGCATATATACTTTTAAATGCACCTTAGAATATCGTGTTTACTCTTTTTTAATCTTTTCAATATTATTAATGAATTCGATGTCACAATATGCAGAATACAGCTCGTTTTCCCTTAATTTTTAAGACAATAAGAATTGTTTTGTGACGAACCGTAGTCTTCACAGTTTATATTCGTTTTAAGAAATTTTTTAACACAACATCAAAAGGCATTCCAAACTGCTAATTCTTGATTCAAACTGTTTTTAATGTATTGATCGATGATATAATAATTTATATGAGTATAACAAATTAAAGCAGTTTTATAAACACATTTTATGTGCATACAAACGAGTGATGATCACTGTATACATACATATGTATTAGAAATTGGAATTGTTTAGTTTTAACTTGTTTGGTTTACAACGAATTGAAACATTTTTTGTTCTCTTAATACCATCATTTATTTATTTAAAATACAAAACATTTCTTAAAAGAATATTTCATAAATAAGATAATAAATATTTATTTCATTTTGTTTTCATTTTCACTTTTAATAACTGTAACCATAACCATTGCCACTAGAACCGCTGCCCCGGCGACCATCTGAAGTTGCATAACCAAATCCGCCATTACCGCCTGCGCCGCCATAGGGACCATTTGGTCCCACTCCACCATAGCCATAGCCACCTTCGGGTCCGCCACCACCTCCTCCACCACCTCCTCCGCCGCTTCGCTGAGCACTACAAATTAAACTGCACAACAGCAAAATGCCAAGATAAAGCAACGCTTTCATTGTAACACCTTCGACTATTTTCGAACATGCAAAATCAGCTCTATTTATATTCTCAGCTGGGAAAAGTTGAAAAAAAAATTAAATCAATTGTTATTGTTTGTTTATTTATTTACCTTTTTTTCCAATAGATAATCAAAATAATTTGTTAATTAAAATTTAGTATATATGTACATGGATTTAGAATGAAGACAGGGCATTATTGCAATTGTAATCGATGGGATAGGAAATGAGCTGCAGTTGTCATATTGAGTTTATATTGAAATATTTATGCCCTACACCATAATCGACCAACATATTGGCGGTGATTACCGGACACAGCAAATTCAAAGAACATGCGAGGAGATTTGGGTTACCCTAGTGAAGCTGTCATAATGAAGAGTAGGATGAAACCACCTTTTCACTTTTCCCCTGGCCCACGATGTCGAACGATAACGTTCGCTTAGATAAGACTTAAGACACAAAATTTTTATCGTATCTAATTTTTACTCAATCAAGTTTGTTTATTCCACAATCAAGTTTGTGTCTTCAGTTTTATCTAAGCGAACGTTATCGTTCGATATCGTGGGCCAGGGGGTTAGTTTCTCAGGCTGATATACATATTAGGTTTCTAGGACACTGTTCCTACTACAGTCTCTCCGAATACTCGGACACAAAGTAGAAGTATTATGATTCCTTTATTTGGTACACTAACTGGTTAGCATGACCGGACATATGAATTACCTTGGGGTTTCCAGACATCTGTCAAACTTTCCACTCAACTACTTAGACTACACTATCTCATATGTCTTAACCTACCCCCATTATTTTGTAACAATAATTTAGTCACTATAAAAATGTGTATGTTTATCGCAATTATAAAATTGAATATGGTTCACAGAAACATAATTATTTTTAAAAACTGTTTACCACAACTATTGTATGATAATTATTCAAACATATTATGTTATTTACAACTATTTAAACTTGCAAATAACCATTAAAAGATTAGTTTCTATATTTGTAATCATATTATGTTTAAAATGCAAACAAGATATGTTTAATTTTATTTTAATAATATTTTGTTTTTACCATTTGTAGAATGCTTTTGCATCAGTTCAGTAGTTTGTCTGCGTGATATAATATTATTTAGTTGGATTTAAATGTTTCAATAATTAACAAAAAAAAATCGTGTTTGTACGTTGAAAGTGGGCAAATATTTATTTCTATTTTCTAAAATATTAATTAGTGTTTGTAAGTTTTGTGTTAAAACAATGAAGAAATAATTGCGATTATACGAAATATTAAAATAATTGTGTCTTTATTAGAAATAATGTTTTAACAGGTACCATTGCATAATTTTGCAATCATATTATGATATGTACTTATAAAATCATAATTTGGATGATTTATGATTTAACATATTATGATAAACTGCTATCGTGAGATAATTGCCTTAGATTCTATAGGATTATTTTAGACCATATTATGATTACTTTATATCATAATATGATTCATTTAGAACATAATATGATTAATTTAGATGATAATATGATTAAATTAAATCATTATATGATTATTTTAGACCATATTATGATTACTTTATATCATAATATGATTCATTTAGAACATAATATGATTAATTTAGATTATAATATTAATATGATTAACTTAAATCATAATATGATTATTATAATATGGTTACCTTGGGTCATAATATGATCATGTAAAACAATTTTATGATTATATTAGGTTATAATATGATGTTATGATATGATGTAATTTGATATTATAATTATGATTAACAAGAAATTGTTATGATAAAATATTACGATGATAATTGATCATAAAATAATATTTTATGGCACTTGTATTCATCATAATATGTTTTGCCTACAATCATAAATCTTATTATAATATGTTTTTTCTCTGCGTGTGGATGTACGCCTGTCAAACTAAAACTGCAAAAAAAATTGTTTTTTTCTTTAAAAATAGATTTTTCATAGGTTTGAAACACAAAATCGTGTGTTCTAACCCCTTTTGATTATTTATTAGCTTTGGAAATAATTCCTAACAAATAAATCAGAAGCAATGATGAATGGCTTAGTTGTCAACATATTTTTAACTGAACTGATATGTGTTTTAAAAAACTCAAATGCAATAAAAGTCTACTTTGTTAAAGTCAGCTAAATACAAAACACTTTAAACTGTCTGAGTTAAATAAATTTTCAATTGTTTAAATGTTTTTGACATTCTCAACCTAAGTTAAAGTGATTTAATGACACTCATGAATACGAGTATGTATGTATATGTGTATTTTGCATGCTGTAACTATAAAAGGTGAGTGCAGTAGCACAGCTGACAGACTTTGATTACAATTTACTTGTGTATGTATGTATGTCAAAAGTAATACTTCTTCAAGTGTTTTTGACAGTGGTTCATTATTTTACACAAACAAAATGTCTGTTGGTGCTGTATTGTGTTGTATTTGTTGCCGATTTGCACGCACCTTGTATAATTACACCATAGTATTTTGTTTCTATAATTCCGAATATAGTTTTATTTCATTTGATAAGATTACCTTAGATTTGAAGCCATTCAATATGCCCAGTTTCCATCTAATACTGAGAAATAATCACAAACAATGACGATAACACAAACAATAAATTATTGGGTTAAAAAGCCCAAGCAATATTTCTTAGAATTTTATTATTCTAATTCTACATTTTCATAATGTTAAATACAAAAAAAAAAAAAACATCATTCGAAGTCGTGGTATAAATATTGGCTGCTCCATGAGCTTCATTATCATTCAACAACATGAAATTGTACGTTTACTTTGGTTTTGTATTGGCTTTAATAGCTTTGGCTATGGGTGAGTTTTAGTATTAGCATGCCAACTATAACAAATAAAATTAATTTTCTTAATTTGTGTTTTTAAATAGGTAATCCCAATCCTGAACCTCAACCAAATCCTTTGCCTTTGGGTGGTGGTGGTGGCGGAGGCGGCGGTGGTGGTGGCAAGTAAGGCCTTCGCATTTGTAATCCTGAATACATGTTTTATGTTTCAAAAGCAAAATAAATGTTTACATTAAAAAAATTATTTAAACTGTTCATATTTTCCTTACACAGTGTAAACGATTTCCTTGTCGCATCCGTTTTATCACAATCTGAATTATTGCGATCGCAAGTGAAATTTATTCAGTATTTAGCTTCTTCAGAATAAGTTAAATGAATAAACTTTTTGAGAATCAAATCAAAATTTAAATTTTTAGTCAAAATTTATTTTTTAAATACAAAAAAATTTCCAATTCAAAATTGAAATATACAATGATTTTTGAAATTAAAAATACTAAAGGGAATCTGCGGGAACTGACACAAATTGGAATAGTAACTACGGAATCAAAATCGTTCTGAAAGAAATGTTTAAACAAATATTTTAACAAATATGTATATTCAGCCCAATCATGAATAAAAATTCCGCGGGAGTTTTTCAGTTATAGAGCGGATTATGTCTGGAGAATTTCAACTTGATAGTGTGATGTTTATAAGAGATTTAAGCTATGTGTCCACGATCGTCAGATATTACAACGTTGTCCGAAAAATGTTCAGAAAATGTCTAACAACGTGTAAACTTAAAATGTTTGCCTTCCAACGTTGTAAGAAAAAGCATTTTCAGTGCATTGGAAGACAAAAATATTGTCAGACATCTAACTATCGTGTAAACTATCATTGTTTTAAGACAATTGTCAAAAACTCATATGTGCAAAGTTTATGCATCTGCCAATGGCAGCATTGTCATAAAAATTATTTCTAAATGCAACTCTGTATATACATAAATAATAAATAAACAAGTGTGCATTGATAAAATTTTTGAAAAAAGTGGAAGCAAATTAAAGAATTAAATTAAAGTGTGCATTAATAAAATTGTTAAACACACACACGGAGTTGCAAAACGAATTCGACAATGCCAAACAACAATCTGACAACCTTGTAAACTGACAATTTCGGTTGACAGATAAATTCATTGTGTGACAATTGTGTGCAAATGAAATTGTTAGTTTTCTTACAGTCGTGTAAACCTTTTGCTAAAAAAATTTTCAATGCCAGTACATTGCTAGCACATTGCTAGATATGACAACGTTGTAATATCTGACGATCGTGGACACATAGCTTTATACGTATTTAAGAGATTTTTGGAAGTCTGTCTTATATGGTTGAATATGAACCGATCGTCATGAAATTAGGTACGACGATTTTAATATACATAATTTGCGTTGAATTTGAACTTGATAGCGACGTTTATAAGAAGTTTATGCATTTTAAATGACTTTCGGAAGTGGGCTTTTTATGGGGACTATGATCAAATATGGACCGATCAGCATGACATTCGGTAGGCATGAAAATTTTTACATTAACATATCCCTGACACACATATTTAGATAATTTATTTATAGTGAATTTTAACTTTATAGTGATGTTTATAGAAGAGTGATTTTCGAAAGTAGACTTTTTGTGGGTTATACATATGTTCAAATATGGATCAATGCATAAAATATCGTTTTATGATTTCCTTTATAATTTTGCATGATTTTCAATAGTCATTTATGTACCATAGAGCTAAATTCCGGAAAGACATTTGTATGGGGCCTGTAAAAAATGTAGACCGATTTTTACCAAATTGAACCCCTTAGTGCCAATTTACACGAAGCAATTCGTTAAGCTAATCTGATTACCTTTTAGACATCGTGGTGAGGGGAAGATAAGACGAGTACTCATATGATTCTACTTGCAATTCGATTTACTCTCTTTTTCGTATTATCTAAATATGTGTGTCAGGGATGCAAGTTTCTAAATTGTAGCAGCACGAATTAGATGACTTCAGCAAATCCTTTGTTTGGATAAGATTGGGAACAGTCGAAACAAGCAATGCACTGGAACATAAAAAAAGCTTAGACAAATGTGCAAAACAATTTTAAAAATGGAACAAACACAAAAAATAGGAAAATGATGAAAAGTAGTGCTAAATTAGTCATTCGGGTGCTATTGTACTTTTGACTCTCAAATAGTGTTAAAAACATGTACATTTGTACCAAGTTTTGTATCCCTGATGTGTGTATACTCTAAAATAAAAATACGAGCGATTTAAACAATAAGAATTGCACTGTGTGAACACCAAAGAAATTTCAAGGAAATATTATATCAAACTTTTCAATACGAACTATGCATGAACTTATTTGATAATGACCCAGCTTAAAAAAACCGCATTAACAATCTATTTTTATGCTTTACAGTTAAAAACCTATTGAAATTTATTATTTATCACCCAAGATCTCTAACGAGATCTCAGGCATTACAAAAACTTTATTTTAGACTCTTTAGAGTGCTCCTCACCACGGAAATCTTTAGTAAAAGGCGAAAGATTTATTCGACAGCTGAAAAGAAGCCAGAGTAATTTTAAAAGCAAACAAATGTTCTTTTTATGTTAAAATAAAAGTAAGCTAAATGGGAATTATTTCAAAATTAAAGGGTACTAAATATGAATCGCGAAAAGTAAATAAAAAAAGATGTTTGATTTTTAAGGGTTGTTTTTAAAAAGAGATTAAATCGTTTTATGATAGAAATTTGTATATCATTTCATCTCTTTTTAGTCATAAGAATGTTGTAAAATTATCAAAGATCTCCTACATTTGACTTTTATATGCAATATCTTTTTTGTAGCAAAATTTTTAAAAAACGAAGGGTATGAATTCTACAAGTAAGTTGTTCTGAATCGAATAAAACAAATTTGGAATCATTTGGATCACATTTAGGGCACAAAAAACCTCCCACAAGAAAAAGTTCTCTAAATGCACCTCATGGTTTGGGTTACTTTTTTGAATCATTGCTTTTGCACTGACAAAGTTGACTTTGGCAATTTTTTGAAATCGTGTTTTGCTCCAAAGAGGTGTTTCTGCGGTTGGATTGTTGTTGTTTCAAACATGTAAAATAAGCTGTCAGGATTTCTGTATATATGAAACATATTTGGATACTAACATTATTAAGGGTCTCATATGGACCAATCTGCACAAAGTTTGTTGGCAGATTAGGCTTCATATACAACGTACTTCTAGAGAAATTTGTTGGGATATGTGCATAAATTAAACATTTATGACCGTTAAACCCCTATTTCGGGAGGACATTTGTAGATGAAATAATGGAGCTAGATGAAATAATGGAGCGATTTTTTTTTTATTGAATCATTGAATTTATCTAAAATTTTTTTATCGAAATATCTTTAAAATTGCGTCCTGTACTCACAAGGTTTACCTGGACAGCCAGTCAGTCAGCCACCCCGACGGACGGACGGACATCGTTAAATGAGAAAATGATTTTGAGTCGATCGGTATACTTTAAGTTGGGTGTTGTTCTAATATTTGTGGGCGTGTTACAAACATCAGCAAGATACCCTCCCCCACTATGGTGGTGTAGGGTATAAATAGAGAAAAACAATACAGAGTTTCTATAATGCTTTGGGGTGCACATGATTGAGGGAAATATGGATAAGTTTCAGTATGCAAGAATTCTAAGCGATACAATGATGCCGTATGCTAATGGAAACATGGATATTTCAACAAGATAACGATCCGAAGCAAACAGCTCATCACGTCAAGCAATGATTTTTAACAATTCGGTTACTGTTCTTGACTGGCTTTCATGCAGTCCTGATCTCAATCCTATAGCAAGTTGTAAAACCAAAGTAAGCTCTGTAAAAATAAGCAATTTTAATTATATCTTAGCCGAAACAAAAAAGTTGTAAAATTTGTGGTGTGTGCTTAATTATATGTATACACGGATGATATCAATATTATTGAAAAATATGTATAGCTCACAGATTGATAAATAATAATTAATTGGACACAATATGCAATTATTTTCTAGGAGTAATTTTCAAGCTCAAATGTTAGTATTGTGTCCCTTATTAGTTGCACGTAGCTGTAACTGCCCAAATTTGACAGAGTAGCCTTAATGTTAAATTTATGAACAATTTAAGAAATCAGCATAAGGAAACACAAAATTTCTAACAAAAACGATTTAAAACAAAGCGACTACTGACGGAGTGGTGGAATATGTATTTCGCCGAGAATTACCCACCGAATGTTCGCATCTATGCCAAAGCGTTTTAAAACTGTTGTAAGTTATCGCTAAATCGTGCAATTGCCAGTTTTAATGTCAAGTTTTCGAAACCCATGTGACGTGAAAAATTACCATTTTTTTGTTACAGTTTTTGGCATAAATTATTTTTGTACGTTTTTACTTTTAGTTTCCTTTTTATAGAGCTTTGAAAACAAAAAATGCACTGCATAAAATCACCTGTGAGCCACTGTACATAATAAGAAAAGCCACATTAATTATTTTTTTTTTTTTTTTTTATTTGACAATTATCCAACCGAAAGTTAGAAATCACAGAATAAAACCCTATTGTTTTTAACTATAAACAAGAATAAAATTACACTTTAATTATAAGAATCCAAAAATAACTACGCAAAAAGATAATCCCGTAGTTGCTTTCTGAGACAAATATATGTTAACAAATAACAAAATATTTATTTACAAAAACCCCCCATTGATTTTTGAAGAAGCACTGCAACAATTCATTAATTAATTATTTAAATCTAAACAATTGTAAATAGTTTGAGCAACTGGTTTATAAATTTTTCTTAGGGTTTTACCTAAACCCTAAATAAATAGTTGGTGGCATTCTTGGAAATATGTAAATTTCTCACGTGTAAGATTTTCAAAGCAGAAACGCATTTAAATCTCAATATAAATAATAGCTTTTGCAATACATTCAACATCATTGTCTCATCAGTTTTTGTAATAAGATGCAGTTCTACGCTCTGCTTATTTTAGTGTTGGCCTTAATAGCTTGTGCTTTGGGTAAATAAATATAATAAGGGTTTTTCGAAACTTGAATAAAATATTTTTTAATACGTATTTTAAACAGGCAATCCTAACCCAAATCCTAAACCTTTAGGTGGTGGTGGAGGAGGTGGCGGTGGAGGCGGCTCTCATGGTGGAGGTGGCGGCGGAGGAGGCGGTGGTGGAAAGTAATTTGTTTTCCTTTTGGATTTTCTAAGTGCACAGTTATATGTACATACATATACTAACCATTGTTTATAGTGTTCTTTATTGCAAAATAATTAAATAAAAATTATAGTTCATTGTAAAAAGGACTTTCATAAAAATGTGTTTAAATATAAACCTTGTGCGCAGAGTACAGGTCGCAATTTTGAAGATATTTCGATTATATTTGGTACACGATATTTTTTGGCCCAAGGACGCTTGGATTTGTAATAGGTTCAGTAGGCCCCATACAAATGTCCTCCGGAAATAGGGGTTTATCGGCTTTAAATGTTTGATTTATGCACGTATCCCAACAAATTTCTCCAGAAATAAGTTGCATAAAAAACAGACATTTTGTATTTGTTAATGGTTGTATGTATGTACGTCCGTATGTATGTGAAATGTAAATTAATAAAAGGCAAATTGAAATATAAACAAAATTAATTCCATTTGTTTCGTTTGTTTTCACACATTGAGAAATGCCCATTTGTGCGTATTCTAAAATTTTGCATAGAGGACAATAGATATTTTCAATACAATGAAAATATATAAATATATACAACAAATAGGACGTTCAATGGGATCCCCTGCTTCTCCAATTGTGGTGAATATTGTAATGGAGAAGTTATTAAATAAATGTACAGCAAAATTAAGTATAAAACCACGAATAATGACCAAATATGTAGATGATTTATTTTGCATTATTTCAGAACATGCTAGAGACATTTAATGATTTTATATATTAAATTTACAATAGAAAAAGAATATGATTCGAAACTTTCATATTTAGATACATTATTGATAAGCAGAGGAAAGAATTTCGTAATAGATTGTTATCAGAAACCAACAGCTTCCAGAAGAATAATTAATTATTATTCAAGACATAGTTAGTAAACATATTACATATCAGCCATGTCACAGAATTCCTTTCAGAAGTGTAATTAATTCGGTTTTTTTTGCTGAAATAGAAGTAACAAAACGAACATTTTTTATGGAATGAAATCACTTTTGATTTGCAATGTGGAATTGTAATTTTAAGCATTTCTATCTAGATTTCATTTCGAAAAAATTGTTTGTTTTACTTTTCCTATATGTAGAAGCACAAAATTTAACTCCACTTCCACATATAAAATTGGACCCAGCGTGTAAACCATTTAAGGCATAGTCGCGATCAATATTTACAAGAAATCATGTTTAAATATGGAAATATATAGACGTTCCACCAATTAAAATAAAATAAATTTTATGTATTTTCTTTCAATCAAATGTAAAAGCTCTTAAAAAATCACACTTTAGTTGCATTCTAGTTTATATGCTTTTGGGTTGCTGAATTGAATTTTTAGGATGTAGTTCAACCATGTTTATTGTTTTAACTTAGTTTAAACTTCAAATTGAGTTTTTATGATGTAGTTTACCTTGTTTTAATTGGCGTTTAACCCTTCAAGAATGGGCGTTTAAACTCGATTCATATTTGTCAAAACATATCAGCTGTTTAAAAGTACTATAAAATAAAAGAGCTGATTGTTTAAAGTTTTACCTTATAACATAAAATAAATCATAATAAAATGGATTTTTACTCAGATGATGAGGATTATAGTGATTCGGAAATATATAATAACTTAAATAGAACTATATTAAGAAAACCCCGGACATTAAGAGCTCGTCCAAACCATTTTCATTTATATGATGATGGCGAATTTTATCAGCGATTCCGTCTGTCCAAGCTATCAGCGTAAAGAATTTTGGAACTTATTGGTCCACACATTAAAAATCCAACGAGTTGGTAAATATTTGTTAATTAAATTATAACTTTAATTTTAAAATACTTTTTAATAAACATTTTAAAATGTTTTTTTCTTTTGTCGCTTTTATTTTTTTATGTTTTAGAGAAATTTTATAATGCTACCACATTTATATAAGAAATTTTTAACGATGCCATATTTTTATTATGTGTAAAATATGGTAACATCAAATAATTTGACGTTTCTTAAACTACCACTGAAAAAGAACTAGGTGGATTAAAAAAAGTTTAAATGTTATTAAAGTTTAACTAAACCATTAACAAACCAAGTTTAATCCTTCTCCTAAAAACTGACCCTTAGTAGTTTAAGATTAAACTTAAACTAACAAATTATTTTAAGGATCATTAGAAAATCGTTTTAACCTTTTAAAATCCGTTATGGAAACTAGATAAATTTAAATAAAAAAAAACTCATTAAAAACATTTTTTTAAGAAATTTATATTTTATCATTAAAACATGAAATATTTACACACATAAACAAATAAAAGTTTACTAATTTAAGGTCTTAACACTAACAAATATTAAAGCAATATGAGATGAGTTTAAAATATATCAATTTTGTTTGAAATCTGAAAATAAGCAGATGTTTTTATGGTATTTTTGTTATAAATAAATGCAGACACAATAAATAATAAAAATAATTTAGAAAATAAATTGTCTTCAGAACAGTGGACAGACTCGTTAGAACTCGAGAAATAATTTCAATTATGTTTAACTTAAAAATAAATATTTCCAAATATCAAAATTACTAAATATAGAATTGAAATGGAAATTGTCGATTAATTGCGACATGCAAGTATTGAAATCGACTACGGCATTAATAAATTCATTGGAAACCTCTAAAGCGTTGTCCATTTTGTTAAGTTGTTTGTTTAAAAAGAATGTTGTTTAGTTTAACATTTCCGGTGGTGTTACGTCATACAAATTTTGAGTGCTTGGCTTGGTGGCCGGTTTTTTATACGTACATAAAAATGTAAAGAATTTCCTTAAGAACTTGCAACAGCATCAACAGGTTTTTTGTAGCAATTATTTCCACACATATTTATAATGTTGCAATCACTAATTCATGCCACAAAATTTGTAGTTACTTGTGTGTTAAATAATTGACAAACATCTGTTTTTTTTTTGTTTATTTATTTTAAACAACAGCTAAAAATTTATAAATTTATTTGCATAAATTTTTATGTTAATTGTGTAAGTTCAATCTTCAGTTTTATTGCTCCAGTTGTTAAAACAACAAAACACAATCTCTTTAAACTTTCACATTTATTTAACAATTTATTTATTTTTAATTGTTTTCTTGGAATTTTCACTTTTTGTTTATTGTTTTTTGTGTGTGATGATACTTAATTGTGTCATTTAATACGTGCGCTTGCGCACAGAATTGTAAACAAACTGATAAGAATTCTTCAATTTCCAGTGAATTTCATACGTTTAAATTTCTTAAGACGGAAGCAGAGTAAACGACCGCATTGTGTTTGATTTTGCACTTCGTTGTCGGTTGTGGTTACAAGGTGAATTAACGGCAACAGATTCGATACATTTCATTTGGACGAACAGCTTTCAGACCGACTGAAATGTATGTTACAGTAACAAGTCTATACGAATGAGTAACTTAGCGGTTACCAGATGATTTCAATTTTAGTTGCCTTGAAAATTAGGAAAAATGCAAAATCATGTAAATAATCACCCCTATCGTGAATAAAAATTCCACATGAAATTTGTTCCCTTTTCACATTTTCCTATTAAAATTCAATGTTAAAAAAACAAAAGGGAACAAATTTCATGTGGAATTTTTATTCCCGATAGGGGTGAATGTTAAGTCAGTAGAGTTAAAATACGATCACACTTGGGAAATATTTTCTCAAAACGTTGTTTACTCTTACAAGAGTTTTGCAAGATCAAACAACATCAAATAAATTAAAACTGAATATTTGTTGTGTTTTTTTTTTTTTTGATAAATAAACGAGTTCAAAAATATAAATATCATAGCATGTGATAATGTGGACGAATGTGTAAAATGGCTGCTGCTAAAATGATAATATAATTTATAAGAGTGTCCATTACAACTTGCACAACACTATGTTGATTGAGTTAAGATGGGTGCCGGAACCTAAAGTTATCCCTAGAAATGATAATGTGGCCGAATGTGTGAAATAATGAATCTGTCTCATGCAGCTACAATATTCGTATCAATTTCGTTGTGAGGAGAGTCGGTACACATCTGTTATACGATTGCTAGTTATATTACAACTCCATCCAGATATACTGGACGTATATCGGTACAACGATATCTATATGTGTAACTATACCACAGGCAAAGATATCATGATATCTCTGTTTTAATCATGTTCGTCAGAAGTATCGGATGGGTCTTACAAAAGCCGTGTGAATTACAGACTCGTCTAAATTACGAAGCGCAATTTTAAAAAATTCTTCTTGTAAAATTGATGGCCCCCTAAATCTACTCGCTAACCGTGGGCAAACCAGGTGATCGAATGAGCTATCGCATCGAAAAATTATTTCATTATCGAAATTATGATAAAATGTACTAAATTTCTTGCTCGATATCGAAAGCCATAATCTCAAATAAGAAAATTACGATCAATTTTACTCGATATCGAATGCGGTAATTTGGCCCCAGGCAACCTACGAAGAAGTGAATCTGTATCTTATTTTCTAAAAGTATTTATTCCGATTCGTGTAAATGAATATATTCATGGAACACATTAAATTGCAATATTTATCTGGCAACTTTGTTTGCCCACTTATCATACATTGATACATAATCACATACATAAGTATTTGCACTCACAAACCTAACAAAAAACCACCAACAAACAACATTTAACTTTAATAAGAGAACTAACGAACAACGAACAAGTTTACAATATTTCAAAATCACCCGGCTGTTTTTTATGGCTCCATGAATGTTGTATTCATTTGTAGCTTAATATGGTTTGTTAACTGACGGACTGTCGGGCGGGCTGTGGCGTGTATTTAACTGTCGTAGGTCGTTAGCTGTTAGTTAGTATAAAACAACTAGTATCATACCAACTATAAGTTGAATGTTTTACTTAGATTTTGTAATATTTAAAAAGCAAGCAAGATACAAGGTAGTGACTTGTATTTCGATGTTAATTTGTGTGTTTTTTCTTTTTGTTGTTTTTACTTATAGGTATTACACGGCAAAATCTCAGAGCATGTTTTGCAAAAGCTCTTTTAGAAAAGTTGTTTGTAATTGCACTCAAATGTGGTGTTTCTAATTAACCGGCATAATAGCAGATAATCTTGCATCATTTACACTAGCATTGGAAAACTAATTTCCTAGCTAGCAGCAAGTTTTTGGATTTCCCATTACTTTTGCATTACGAGTATGTACATTAATTCGTATTCAAATCTTATATCTAAACCATAAAAACTATTTGCTTTCAGTTGAGAGAGCCATAATGGACAAATGGGCTTTAAATTAGTAGGGTGGTAAATCAGCTCTACAAAGCCTTGTTACTGTTTAAGTTCTAGTAAATAATCTCGCGCAAGCGGATTCGGAAAGTATTGCAACTTCTAGATATATCTGTCAACCAGTTTTCTGAATTTATCTTTAACCAATGATACTTTATATACAGTATATAAGTCTTGTTTTATGCGGGACCATTCTTTAGGGTTTTATGTTTTAAATTATTACCCAACAAATTAAAAACAAATAATTTTTTTTTTTTTAAATTTATTTTTTCAATTTTCTGTAAAATATTCATCCATTACCATAAAATTGATTTTTCTACTAAGTTTAACTTTGATAAGCCATAAGTAGGCCCCTACAAAGCGTAGCTCCCTTTCCAAACGCTCTTTTCATAGGCTGAACAATTATCTATCATATGCTGTTTAAACTCAATTATCTTATTCGGCTCAAAAGATATGATTTTTGCAACGAAAAAACTCAAATGGCGCCACTGTGCGACGTACAACTCATACGACGACACTACAACATCACTTGTGAATTGAACAATATGTGCACTCGTATAGAGCAAGTGTTATATGTAATTGCAACTTGCCATAAATTGTCATGCTAATTGTGTTCGCTGACATTTACCACACTCAACAACATTGTATTTGGAGATTGTATGGTCCCGCATTTAACGCTAGTCGATCTCTAGTACACACGATTGCAAAATAATGTTGCATCAAACATAAACTTGATAATTTTAATGTTTTTCAACCTCTATTTTTGCAGTTTGTTTTACTTAGTTTGTGTTTTTATAGCAATTCGTTGTTTGTAAATAACATTGTTTTGTTTTGATACCATTTGTCATTAAAACGACCGCGTGAGTATAACAAGTTGTAAATTAATTGTGATTATTTTCCAGTTTTCTTTATTTGTTTACGTTTTTTTTATTAATTTATGTTGTATTTATATTTATCTGTGTTTAAGCTGTGATTAATTAATTATTTACATTCATTAACATATTTTTTATATTAATTTTATAACGATTATTATATTAATTACTTTTCTTTTGAATTGACAAAAACACGTTTTTAAATTATTTTTTGTTTGTTGCAATTAAATATTTATAAGATTTATCGTTGCACTTGTGACATGTTTTTTTGTTGAACAATAACATTTTAATGAAAACTTATCGTATTTTTGTTTTGAAAGAAGTATTTACCAAATTTAGCACATTTGTTTTATGAAAAACCATTCATACTAAATACATGGCATGGTTTAATGCTTATCTCTATCAATCATTCTCTATCATTCAAACCAATTTGACTAAATTTAATAAAATGCTAACAAAGCAGCTCGTTCTTTATTGGGAAATATAGTCCTCACGGTATAACCAGTTTGCAGGACTCGCAATTGATTCTTAAGAAATGTCAGCTCCAGTGTTTTTTTAACCTATTTTACAGCCAGGGACTCACATGACTTTAGACCAGGTACACTAGACATACAATCTTAATTTTTATACCCACCTCCAAAAAGACGTTAGTCATTGCGTATGTAACACGTCGAAATAATGGTCGTAGAACCAAAAAGTCTATATATTCTGGGTCCTTATAAGATTCTAAGACGATCTAGCCATGTCCGTCCGTTTGTCCGTCTGTTGAAATCACGATAGAGCTTCGAAAAAAAAGACATATAACAATGAAATTTTTACTAAAGATTCTTTGATCCACCGAAATGCAATTGTTAAGTTACGCTTCCTATGATTACCACAATCATATATACGATTCTAGTAACTATGTATGTATTTGCGGCAAACGTGTTTATGATGAATTCATTTATCTTAATATGTTGCTCTTTCATTATGATTGAGAACAACATAATATGGTAGAATCTGGCATCATAAAACTGATCACCACAAGCATTACATAATTACTATAATCATATTGCTATAATTTTTTAAATCATAACTTAAACATATTATGGTTACCACAATCATATAAATAATTACAGTGACCATAATATTAAAAAAAAAAAAAAAATGTTGGAATAGTTGTGGTAAACATGCACAACTATATTTTTTCTCTGCGTGCAGTGAAGTTTTCAAAGTTGTTAAGACGCGGAAATTATAGAGACCAAGTAAATTTTTCGGGTCCACAAAACATTAACTGTAAAAAGTGCTTTCTTTTAAATCAAATCCAAGTTGATTTTATTTATAATAAAATTACAGAAAAATAAGAGCACAAACACAATGTCGGCTAAAAATAAACTGTTACTGTGCTTGCGTTGGTTGAAAACTGGTTGCCAGTACCATGGAGTTGCAGCTATGCAAGGTGTTGCAAAATCAACAGTTTGCAGAACCATCCCATACAGCTGTCGACATTATAAGAGACGTTTTATTTTATCATGGGCGTTTTCCCTTGTAAGTTTGGTTGCGTGATGAGGAAGGATATGTGGTCCGGCATGGAAACTCATCATTGAATTTGATGAGTTTCAAAATTACTATTCCATCCAGAGGTCACATGATTGATGGATTCGACTAAGATACACTGATGGTTCCAAGATGGTTTGTGATATTGGTTCCGGCGTCTTCTGCGATGAACTCAGCTTAAAACTCTCGATACTCAAATCTATCTATCTAGTCAGGCAATGCAAAGAAGAGTTGTCCTGTCAATGCTAGGTCGTCTAACTGACAGGCAGCATGCAAGCATGTAAACCAGCCAAGAGCCCTGATATCCATTTTCATCTACGATTGTCATTTCATTGAAATTACATTTTTTGCCATAATTATGTAGTTGAAATATATTTCAGAAAGCATTTTCCGCCAACTATAATGAATATAAATTAACGAGTTTGTACTGTATTCAAGACTTTATTAATTTACATAGAAATTTTTACGTGTCCGCATAATTGAAATGATCACTTACATACATCAAGTTCAAAATGAGATGGACTTTATGGTCTTTAAACTGTCGCTTTTAGTTTAATGTACTACTAACATTTAAAAACATTTCAAAAATATAATTGTGTCATAAAATTTAAACCCCATTTAATTATAATCATGTTTGTACAAGTAAATAAATGCAGTTTTATTTACAATATTTTACAGAGTTAAAATTCTGTAATAAATAATTTTAACAACTTAACTAATTAAG
The DNA here is from genome assembly GCA_916048285.2 of Bellardia pandia. Classification (NCBI taxonomy): domain Eukaryota; kingdom Metazoa; phylum Arthropoda; class Insecta; order Diptera; family Calliphoridae; genus Bellardia; species Bellardia pandia. The sequence goes on from OU696532.1 coordinate 109,625,941, forward strand.
TTTTAAAACATGTAAAGTGAATTTGAATTCTGAAATTTACATATATTCTATTTATATATACACAGAAAGAAAAATGGCATTCTATAATTAAGTTTATTTTTCTCAGTTTTAGCCAGAAATTTTCAAGTACGTTTTCACTAGTTCATACTTAAAATAAGTCCAAATCGGGATTGATTTGACAAAACAAGAATAGTGTTCTTGATTTGAGTAAAAACCTCTTAAATTAGGTCCAATTTGTTCTTAAATCAAGCAGATAAATCTTAAAACGAAAACTGAGACTTATTTTACTTAAATTAAGAAAAAAATCTTAAATCAGTCCCAGAGAGGAAATGAACCAAGTTAAAATTACTCTCTCAGAAGCTCTCCAAACCATTTTTTATAATTTTTTGAGAAAGAAATTCTTACTTTAAGTCCAATTTGTTCTTAAATCAAGAAGATAAATCTTGAAGCGAAAATTAAGACTTTTTTTACTTGAATTAAGGAAAAAATCTTATAAATTGCAGCAGTAAAATTTACGCTCTCAGTTGCTCTTAATATATTTTTAATATTAAGCGTTCGATCTTAATTGTAGTAGAAATTCTATAGAATTATTTATTATTAATGCAGGCAAGTATGTAGATATTTGAAAATCTCATATTTTGTAATTGTTATTTATTTCTTTAGGTTTATTTAGATTTATTTAAAAAGTATTGAACAGCTTTGATAGATTCTTGATATTGGCAAGTCCAATTCAATTCCGGCTGATGAATTTTTAACTAACTTTCTTTATGGCTGTAATTGTAATTTACATAACTTAACTAACAATGTGCAATAAAATTTGCGTTCATAAAACCAACAAATATTTTACATATTTCTAAACTAAATAAATATTTCATTTAAATTATGACCCAGCACGCTTTAGTTTATAAAGTTCCTATATAATCAACCCAATTCCAAGATTTCAACTTAGTTTGACTTTAAAATCAAATTGAAAATGAAATTTAAAAACGTCTTTATACTTTGTGCTTTTCTTGTTGCATGCTCCAATGCACAATTTGGCACTCTATTGGGCCAAGTTGGCGACATAATAGATACGAATACGAAATTCTTGACTTCAATCGTTGGTAATATTGGGAGAAATCCTCTTTTAGATTTGGATACGATGCAAACTATGCAAGCACAACTAAATGCAGCTGAAGCTCTAATAGGATCAAATATAGTTGAAACTTTTGATGGTACAAATACAGCGCAACCTACAGATGTAACTAATTTAACTCTAACCACAGAAAAGCCAACAGAGCCTGCAGAAGACCAAACAGAACCCACTGCTGCTTAATAATGAATACGAAGAATTAAAATAAATATGTAGAAATCAAATAATGATTAAATATTAGAGCAATTATTATCAAAAATAGCTTTAATAATTTTTTTTTTTTGTAATTAAGTTATCAACAGTCAACATGTAATAAATAGTAACTTAATAACCCTAAAAGTGGGTTCACATGCTGCGATTTGTCGTCGGGACTCTGCTGACTTTCTCTTTTGGCATCACATGATGAAACATTTATTGACATTTTAACATTGAATTGTTCATTTCTCCTATTTTGCTCATTCGCAGATGTGTTGCCCTATAGGACCTATTTATATTATTGATATTTCACTATTAAATTGTTTGACCACATAGTATTTATTTATTGAAAATTAAAACAACAATTTGTTTTCTTCTCAATTTACAGTTATTTGTTCGCAGTGTTGGCAAACATTTTTTGTAATCCCATAAAATGAAATTTCATCCTGGCAACACTGCGGGTAAATGAAAAAAAAACAATACAAGAAAAAAGAAGAAATGTCCAATTTATCGCCTTGTTTCACAAAACCCCGTACTCTCCACTACGTATTTCAGCTATAAACTCGAGTCGCAGGAGAAAAGTCGGAGGTAAAAGTCGCAGCGTGTGAACTCCCTCTAAGTTGATATTTCCTTTTTCAACTTTTAATTTTCAATTTAGTAGACATTTCGGCATTTCGTTTTCGCATTTCGAAGTTGATATATATTTTAACTAAAACTAAAATACCGATTTTTTACTTATATGTCGGCCATTTTTAGGCCTGTTTTGATTATCCTTTATTACCGGCAATTTAGAAAGTATTTCGTTAGTTCTATATCTTATCTTAGACCTTGGCGAGAATTATTTTAGTGTATAAATTGTGTTTAAAAACCCCAATTAGTTGTGGCTTTTTGCTTACATCTCAGCCATTTGTGAAGCGGTTTAGAATCGAATATTCTCTTGACTATATATGTTACATTAAGATCTGTATACTTTTAAGAAAGTTTGAAAAATATATTAAAACAAACACAGATTGTCAGACAAAGATCTCTGAATCGATGCTGAAGTTACAAACGGAAAGACAAACATGTTTTAAACGTTTAATATCATGCATTTGGAAATAACCAAAAACTCCATTTAAACTAAGAAAGTAACCCAGCAATTACTGAACAACTTACTTTTCAATGAATACTAATTGCATTCATTGAAAGTATGTAGTTTGGTAATGGCTGTTATATAATTATTTATGAAATTCTTAATTAACGCATAATATATCTTATAATATATACAATGATTTGGATCTGGTGCCATTGATATTATTTCAAAGTTTTTCAATGTTTTCCACAGCATATTCTAAAAAACTAAGTAGAGCCTAAACTATTTGCGTTTTAAGAATAGCTCATCTATAATATTTAAGAATGTAAATTTTGAAATATTAAATTTAAATTTCTTTATATTTAATATAAACCATTTGTTGTACTAACAAATTATAAAATAATTTATAATATTGAAAAATTATACAATTTGTAAGTAATTTTTAACAACATGCCGTAAGTAATTAAAGAAATTAAGTTGTTAATTGAAAACAAAATCAGCACAGATGTAGAACCAGTTTTTATACCCACCACCAAAAAGAGATGGTGGGTAAATTGAGTTTTTCATTATGATTTTTAATTACGGAATTTTAATTTATGCAGTGGGGAGCACAAATGACTATATGTTAGTATTTTGTGCACTTGTTGTTTTTTGTCATTTATTTATCGTAAAAATGAGTTTAAATGATACGCAAATATCCTTCATTCTTCATTATTTCTTCCATCACGTAAAGCAACCCCCATACCGTGTTGAAAATGTCTGGGCTGTTGGCGCCAACAATATTGTTTACCGTCTGATTAAAAATATTAAATTTGGATTCGTGTGATTTTGGATTTTGTGATTTGGATTCGTTTAATTTCTTTGCTCTCTGGCAAACTTAACCTTGTTTATCGACACTACTGGTTTTAATTTTTTTTACTGCTGAGATGTAGTTAATAACGCAAAGGGCTCGTATTGCCATCGATCAACAAACGGGGTTGCCTATTCCTATAGAAGCATATTTTGGTGTGAAATACTTGTTTCTTTTCATCTGTATTATCATGTGACGTTCGTTCGCATTCGTTAATAGTTATTTGTGACCCTTGAGGAATAGAACGCCTTTTTTGGACTCATATGAAAACTAATAGAATAACATATGCATAAAATTAAATGTTCCAAAATTTAAGAAGATCGGCCCATAATTTGTCATAGCTGCCATATAAGAACCATTTCCGAAAAACAAATAAACCCACAAAAATGTCTAATAAATATCGATATCGAACCAACTTTTATACAGAGCAGTAATTTTAATCCAGAAATCATTCTAATATCGGTTATACGGCAATTATGCTACTGGATTTTATAGCTGTCAGTCAAGTAAGTCCACTTCCGGGCATACTAAACAACCATATAACTCCTGTAAATAACGTTATTGAGATGAAATTCAACTAAAATAAGCCTAAAATATATAGAAATATCATTAGTGGATACTGGATTTAGATTCTACTATGCCACCCAAAAATCTTTTGTAAATAATGGTTTTGATAACAAATTCAACCAAGAGGAGCATCACCTTATAATTATAGGAAACACATAACAAGGACATTTAAGTCCTATAACCAGTGTAGTTTTTGTATTTCTTATGACGTGTAGATGGAGGGCCGAATATTGCACTCTAACTTGTTTTGTTACATAAATAGTGAAATATTTTATATGTTTTCAAGATTTAAGAACAATTATTATTTTTAGTCGAGCTGTTAATTTAAAATTTTTGATATTTCTTTAGTCAGGCTCGAGTTCATTAAATTATTTTTACTGAAGGTGAGGAATTGTTTTTACCACATGAAATCTCTATTAAAATTTATTGATAATTTTTCTTGGCTGAGCTGAGCAGCTCAGAAATATCAAAAATGTTTTCAAGATTCTTATACATAGGGAAATATATAATGATGTTAGTCTATCGATATATATGAATATAAAGGATTTATAAGTTCGAGTATTTTGATATTGAAAATCATCATCTTATCGCTCCATAAATGGCTGGCATATGAACAAAAATCACGATTTCCTTGATTTTTGAAAATATTTTTTTTACCAAATTAAATAATATTTAATTATTATAAAAATTATTTCCATCACACACATTTTCATTTCATTAAAATATTAATAACATTTTAAATTTCAACTGTGTTTCTTAATTGATAAAGTAAAAGTGTTGCAATGAAAATACACGCGTTGGAAAAATCTAGAAAATGTTTAAGTTCCATGCAAAATATGCCAATCAAACGTACTGCAATCACATGTTTTGGAAAATCCATTTAATGCGATCGATGCACGTTGTAGATTAGATTTTTTAATAATACTACACATTAATTCGAAGATGCCAAGCTGCCTATAGAATGTGTGCTAATTAAAAAACTACTACTCGTTTAATAAGCAGCAGTTAAAATTCTAATAAAGGGGTGATTTCCAAATATTTAGGATTTCCCTTATCAGTTTGTTTACAAATGTAAATTCTGTTTTCATATAAAAATCTATTTAAAATGCTAAACATATATAGTACTTTGCAAAACTATAAAAAAATCTAGCTGTTTTAAAAATCAATTCAGTCATTGCACTTGCCTGGAAAAATAAAGATGAAGAAGTATTTATTGTTATTAACTTGTCTGTGTGCCTTATTGGCATTTATTAAAGGTTTGTTTGTACTCGTATTTATTTTGGATATAACTTAAATTGTAATAATAAATCAATATTTTTTATTTACTTGCCAGCTTCTCCCTTGCCTGGGGGAGGAGGTGGTGGCGGCGGAGGTGGTGGTGGTCGCGGTTGTAATTGTGAGCCTGGCGGTGGAGGAGGCGGTGGCGGAGGCGGTGGTGGTGGCCATGGAAATGGTCCTGGTGGTCCAGGTGGTGCCAAGGGACCCGATTGTGTACGGCCGTCTTGGATGCCTCCCTGTCCTTAGAATATGTAATACCATGTGTATTTTTAAAAGTTAAGTTTTAATTTTTGTTAATGAAATGTAAAAAAAAAATATTATAAATTACTACAATAATTTATAGAAATATTGAATGTTTCTTATTGTACGTTAGAAAATTCATACCTATTTGACTGGCAATAGAGATGCAAATGAGGAACTTGCATGTTGATAAACATCGCACAGTGGTGCTGTTTATAATAGTTACCTAATAATTTGTAATAAATATACAAGGTGGCGCAAAAGTAATCCTCCTATCAGAAAATGCTATAAATTTTGCGAGGCCCCTGTCAGCAATATTCCGCGTTCTGGAGCAGTGTAGCGTAACATTGTTTATTAACGTATATTTCGCATTTATTTACTACACAAATGTCAAAACAGAACTGACATTAGGGGCCTCGCAAAATTTATAGCATTTTCTGATAGGAGGATTACTTTTGCGCCACCTTGTATTTATTTAAAATATTTGTTGAATAACCTTTAAATATACGACCTGTAATTTATTAACAAGTTTTAAATGGACAGATGAGCATCGCTGAGTGAACTCTGAATATAAGTAAAAGGCGACTGGTATAATTTAAGGATCTTTTTTTTTTTTTTTTTTTGAAAACTTTATAAACATTAGAGTATAACAATAACCTTCGTATATGTCTATAAACCGTCAAAATTTCTTCAGAATTTATTTTTAAATACATAAGTACTTCATAACTTTAACGAGACAGTTTAATAATTTAATTGGCGGATGAATTGCATTTACCACCATCACCACCATTGCCACCGCCTCCTCCATTGCTGCCACCGCCGCCACCTCCATTACTACCACCATTGCCACCGCCTCCTCCATTGCTGCCGCCGCCGCCGCCGCCACCTCCATTACCACCGCCACCTCCGTTACCACCACCTCCACCTCCACCACCATTGCAGGCATTACCGCCATTATGACCATGACCAACACCGTCACTACCATTACCACCTAAACCTCCAGATAAACCAGACTTGCCGGGTTGCCCTGTCCTAGCAGCTTTAAAATATTTTTAAAATAATGTAATTAGTTAATAATAAGTTAATAATTTTATATTGCTGAAAAACCGACAAGCGGGTCGAATTTAAAATTTTTTATTTAATTCAATAAACTAAATAGTTGTCGAATTACGCGAACATTTATTGCGCAACCTACCCCAATTTTTAAATAACGCTATATGTCGAAAACTAAAGCTAACCTTAAAAAGAAAAACGGTTTGCACCACTGGGTTCAGCGTACTCGATTTAAGGTAGAATTAGTCTTTATATTCTGTTCCGTTCCGAATCAGCTGACTTAGCTTTACCCACTAGGTGTCCCGTTTGTCGGTAAAAAAAAAAAACGTGTCAAAATCAAGCACATTGTAATGAAGCATTTAATATTATTATATTATAATTAATCTTCTTATATAATGATATAATAATCATTAATAAAGACAAGCATGTACACTTAAACACAACAATTAATTCCACTTACCCAACGTGAAAGCTATTAATGCCAAAACAAAAATAGACAAAGTGTAGAATTTCATTATGGAGAAGCTAAAACCACACTAATGAAGTAACAACAATGTAAACTTATATTTATAGCATTATTTTCAAGTGATTTGATTTACTACATACATACATACATACATACTTACGAGTACATGTGTATATTTAAATATTAAAATTTATATTCTAGGAAAACATCTCAATTGTTACTTTAGTACTTTTAAAATGTATTTAAATCACAACTAGTAGAAAACCCATGTTAATTCTCGCCCAGCTAAATTCACTTCACACTTAACTAATAAATAACAAATAAATATTTGTGATGCCTGTTAGAAGTAAACTGCTGCACAGCGATTAACAATTAGGGTGGCTTGTAATTTGAAACAGAAAAAAGCGCACATTTAAACCATAATCATTGTAAATTTTATTAAGGCACGTTCACACTTGGCAAATAATTGCCGAAAAAGACGTAACCACTAAATAACATATATTTGAACTCGTTGATTTATTTGCAAAAACTTTTCTTATTTAGGCCTAAGCACAACAAATATTTAATTTTAATTTATTTGATGCTGTTTGGTCTTGCAAAACTCTTGTAAGAGTAAACAACGTCAAACATTTGTGTGCTAAACAGTTAATATATGCCTAATGTGACCTTTACCTTTAGAAACGATTTTCTACGTTAATGCCTTAAGTATTTCTGTATGAAGACCTCAAGATCAAAATATTATAAAACTTACATAAAATATGAAGACTTTGTGACTATCCAGCATACCATTCTAGGAGCGCTCCGAAAAAAGAGTGAGAAAAGAGTCCAACTAAAACGCTTTTTTTAGAGCGAAAGAAAAATTTGCTTAAAAAATTAGGTTTTTTCCATTTTTATATATTTTATTTAAATGAATTCCATTTTATTTTTTTTTCTTTTACTGTAAATGCAATTTATTTAATTTTTTTCCATTTCTAATTTAGTTTTTTGTTTAAGTAAAAACAATTTAAAAAAAATAATAAATGCGACCTTTAAATTTGTTGTATTTAAAATTGCAATGACTTTTTTCTGACATTATCTAAGAGCTCTTTCTGACGGACCATTTTCGAATGTAATGACCCTCTTTTCTGAAGGTTTTCGGAGCAATAATGATTGTTTTTTGGGCTCATAAAGAGCATGAACGCTCCGAAAAAGGTGTCAGAGAAAACTCTTTTCGGACTCGTATGGCTTGCTGGGTACTGAAGCCTTAGAGTTACATGTTTTCTGAGTGTCACTAAAGTCTACCTTTACATTCCTTCACCTCCCTTTGTATACGAGTATACTTTAATTTTTATATATTTAATTTTTTTTTATTTACTTTTAAACCAAATTTGTTACTTAATCTTGTTTTACTTTACTATATTTTATCAATCATTTTCTTTACATTATTGTTAGTGATATCGTTACTTTTAATTTCATTCATTATCAAATATTTTTCTTTCACTTTATTTCTTTCATTATTCTAAACTAGTTTTACCGTTATATTTTTTGAGTCAAAAGGCAGAGCATAAGTATAGATTGTAAAGAAATGTTGAAATTAAAAAATAAAATTACTGGTGCAGCAGTCGGTTTACGAACTAAGTTTAGCTAATAAGAAAAATAAAATTTCCTTAAGTAAAGTGTTAATAGTTTTTCTGAAAACAAATTAAACTGTAGAAAAAAAACTTTAAAGCGTTTTTGTAAAATTTTTGCCAAATTTTAAATCATTTGTCATAAAAACTAAAGATTTATCTACAAATAAATTAAAACTATAAATGCTGTCATTACAAAAATTATTGACAAGGTTGTCATAAAATCATAAAATTTTAAAAATAAGTGTGAACGAAATTTATGAACAGTGACAGTAAAAAAAACTTTTGTTTACAAAATAAGGCAAAAAAACCAAGGAACATTATATTTATATTACAAAATTATTTTTAAACAAGTTAAAGTGCAATATTCGGCTGTGCCGAAGTTTAAATACCCTCCACATAAATATACTAAGAAATGTAGAAACTACACTGGTTATAGGACTAGAATATCCTTATTCTGTGTTTTTAATGCTAATAGTTTAGCATTTTATATATGTACGTGCATACATATTGTTTGAAAGACAATTTTACGAACAACATAATTCATTTCAAATGTTTAGAAATTTTATGTAATTTTGAATTTTACATACATACATATATGTATGTATGTATGTGACGCGCAAAATAGAAAGGGACCTAAGGGTAAAAACCGGTTTTGTTCAGGAGAGCCATTTTAAAGATTTAAGTACGTGTATGTTTGGTGTACCATCACTACATAAAACGCGCATATCTCTGGGAGGGAAGACTTTTGGGGCATGGGATCGGTCTCATTCGATGCTCAGATGTTGTCCACATCAAACAAAAAAAAAAAAAAAGTGAAAATTGATTTGTTTACCCTTAGGTCCCTTTCTCTATGCGCTGTCACATATGAAGATATCCCACGTTGAATTTCAATATAATAATGGTACATTTAAGATACATATTAGTATTAACGTGAATTTCAGTAGTGGGGGATGGTCAAATATGGACCGATATTTTAAAAATTCAGCAGTTTGATTGTGGCATAGTATATGTAAATGATTCATGTAAAATTTTGAATCGATATCTTTATTTATACAAGATTTATGTGTGTTGAAGTCATTTTCGGGATAGCGCTTTATATGATTATGTATGTAAATGATCCGTGCAAAGTTTCAAGTCGATAACGATATTGATAAGATATGTATAAAGATAAATGCCTTTTTTGGAACGTGGTCCTTATATGGGAGCTATGATCAATTATGGTAATTATAAAATTTAGTGCAACAATTGATTGTATATATATACGAATTATTTGTGTCGAATTTTAACCTGGTAACTATATTTGAACCAGACTTATATGTATTTATATGTAAGTAAATTTTAGATGTGGACTCTATATTGGGTCTATGGTCAAACATGTTAATATTGTTAATATTTTAATTTTATAGGCATTATTATACGTTATTTTTTATACACAAATATTAATGTTAATGCTTGGTGCTTTAAACAAATTATTGTAAATTAAGATAATACATTCTAGTCTTAAGTAATTTTTAATTTTTGTTTCAAATACTTTTATTTAAAAAAAAGGCTCAATAAAATTTAAACTATTTAAACTATTTTATAGGCATTAAGCCATATTTCGGGAAGATAGTTGTATGGGGGCTATAAGAAATCATGGACCGATTTTTACTATTTTTTTCACACTTTCTGCTTTTATCATAAAAATAACGTGTACACAATTCCATGGCCATATCTGCAATATATTTATTTAAAAAAAATTGGAAGAAAAATATTTAAAAATATAAAATTTTAATGGAGGTTGTCTCACATTTTCGTCCATAACTCTTGTTCTACTCTAGCAATTTTGCTGATTTTCAGGAGAACTTAGGAGAACTAAGAACGGTTTTTTGTAAACTCTGTTGATTTCGGTTGTGTCCTTTGGACGTGAGAGTGTTTTACAGAGACAGACAGACGGACATGGCGGAATCGACTTAGAATTTCGTAAGGACCAAGAATATACATATATACTTTGTTGGGTCTCAGATGAATATTTCTCAGTGTTACACATGGAATGACAAACTTATGTATACTCTCAATCACCACTTATGGTGGTGGAGGGTATAAAAATAATACCAAATATAAACTTTATACAGAATAAAATTAATATTAAAAGAAACTTAAATAATAAATTTAAAAAAAAAATATTTTTTTTAATAAAAGAGAACAAACATTGACAATAAAATACATATTCAAGGTCACAATAAACAAATTTATAGCAGACAATGAATTTAATACAGCTTTTAAACAAGATTTTCTAAATTCAGAGGAAATTGATTATCATTTGACATCTCCAAATACAGATAATGGTAACGCAGATTTAGAACGATTTCACTTAACACTTAATGAACACATAAGAGTTTTTAAATTGGAACAAAAAGATAAAGATTTTGATGACAAATTTTGATCGTATATAAATAAGTCTGTTCAAATATATACATTATTACTCGATACATAGTTCAACGGTATAAAAACCAATTGATTTATTTTATAATAAAGTAGATAAATATATTTGGGAGACTTTGTATAATAAAATACATTTATTTGGCTGATATAACCTACTGCGGACCGATTGTGATAAATCACCTCTTTAGTAGTGTGGGATGTAATCCACAGTTATTTCTATATAAAGTTGTAAATTTTTATAAAAAATGTCTAACAATACCTTTATTAGATAGTTTGAGGACAAAGCATTACGACATTTTTATTAGCGCCCATAACCATCATAGCCTCCATTACCACCGTAGCCACCAGACTGTCCAGGTTGGCCTGCCTGGCTACCATAACCACCGCTACCACCACTGCCTCCATAACCACCAGATTGTCCAGGCTGTCCACCATAGCCACCGCTACCGCCATTACCACCATAGCCGCCAGATTGGCCTGGTTGTCCAGGTTGACCGCCGAAACCACCACTTCCTCCTGCACCACCTTGGCCACCATAACCTCCGCCATTACCACCATAGCCACCGCCAGGACCACCACCGCCTCCTCCACCATATGGACCTCCACCCCCACCTCCGCCCCCATAACCACCTGGTGATCCACCCTGAGATCTTACTGTAATATATAATTATTTAATTAATTAAACTGATATTTTTGTTGGATTTTATTGCAATTAAAAATGTTACACTCGTTCGTACCTTCACTAAAAATCACCACAAATGTGAATAAAAAACACGCAATTGCAATTTTCATGGTTCTCCAGATTTACCGAATACTGACTGACCGACCGACTGCGTCTAACAACTGATTTTATTTGACTGAATTACAATTTAACAGATGTTTGAATTTGTATTTCCAGTCTAGTACTGCAAAATGAGTGACACTTGTTTGGGTTTTTATATTGTTGTGTTTTTCTATAATTTATTATTTAGTATTTCTTTGAAATTGAAAATCGTTTTAAATATTATTTAGTTTTTGTTTTTATAGATTTTGTATGCATATGGGTTGGTGTTGTAATTAAAATTGTACCTAAAATTGTACCTAACTAATTTTAATTATTATTTAAATTTAACAAAGTAATTAGTTTAAAATAATATAAATCTTATCTTTTAAAACAATGAAATGCGAATAGAATATGAATAAAAATATATACATATGAATTCATATACTATTCGTATGTATTTATCAAATATAAAAGTTATTTATAGAAAACGTCTGTCCAACGTCTGTGTCCGTATTAATTATAAAGTTTATATTTCAACAAACTTTTGTTGCAAGTTTTTCATAAAAATAAAAATTCGAAAATTATAGTGTGCGATCAGTTTTGCTTAAGCAAATGACAGTTGAAAAATTTAACGAAAAGTTAAATTAAGTATATACGAACGAGTACATTATAGTTTGCCACATACACTTTATATCTGTTCGCAATGTTGTTAAGCTAGCACATGCGTATTTATAGTTGGGCCTCTAAATTTACAGACGCTTTCTTTAATCGTTTTTATTACTCGTATAATAAAGTGAGCAAAGTAATGTTTCTTGTTCTAGTGACGATATGCAGGAATAGTAATTGCAAAATCATTCGTGTTTGCTATTGAAATCATGATTTGTTGACATTCTTTTGAAATTACATTTTGAATGTGTATGAAAAGTCTTCTAGTATAAGGCCTGCAAATGGAAGCACTTGCGATTTTTCCGCTAGGTTAATATGCTTTAATTGCGATGGTGATGTAAATTATAACGTTGCCAAGGTGAATTTAGTTGACACAGAAAAATTTCAGCTACAACAATAGCACAGTTTTTCACAAGAAACCAAAGAGAACCCCAATTAGTTTAAAGACATTAGTTATGCGTTACATTCTGAAAATAAAATTGAACCAAAAAATGATGATGAGTAACTAAAACGAAAATAAAAATGTCACTAATGTTAAGTAATGAAATGATTCAGCCGTAAAGTTTCAATTTACACGAAGCAATTCTTCAAGCTAAGCTAATTACCTTTTAGACATCGGGGTGTGGGGAAGATAAAACGAGTATGTAAACACTTGATTGTACTAGCAATTCGTGTTACTCTCTTATTCGTATTACATATGTGCATAGATATGTGTATACAAATCTCAAATAAAAATACGAGCGACAAAATTTCGAAGAAAAAATTGTAACAATATTTTCATTAAAAATTGCTTTGTGTAAATTGAGACAAAGCGTTCTTTAAAAGACTTGTTTCATTGTTATGTATCTTACACTGAAATAGCAGTTTCGCAGTGACAACCGAATTTGTTGTTAACGAGTTAATGAATTCACAAGTATCCAATACCAATATCCAAAGAGCTGGATCTAATTTTTATGAAAATTTAATTTGAAGTATTGGACAATTTTAGAGTTAATTTTTTAGTTAAGTTTCAATTATTTGAACACACACGAATTACTTCTTATTATACATGTTCGAAACGAACGATTGAGCATTTTTATAGAATTTTTATAACAGTCATAAAATCTCGTGACAACTAGAACAATATTACTCAATTTAAGATCAAAGTAGATGTATGACTCTTGTAATAAAACACGTCCGTTGTATTTCGCATTCAATCTTATATTATTTTCTTGTTACAATTTGGTACTTATCAACTATGACAACATAAAATAATAAGAATAACATGAAGAATACATGAGTTAAAAAGAGACAGATATATTTACATAGAACAATCCGGAAAAACACACAAAAAATATACACCGTTATCCCAAATTCCTGCAAATATAACAATACTGCAATATACACCGTAACCTTAGTACACCCTATACATATACATATGTACATTACTACACTCTCGAGTTCTGAATTTAGTTATGGGTCTCTAATAAGCCTACTCGGCCAGTTGTTTACAAGCTTAACTCTAAAATTATCTCTCTCTGATTTTATTAATAAACTTAAACATAGATTCAGATTTAATAAACCGACATTTGGACGGTTTGGAAGGAAGGTTACACGGTTTTTTTGTTCACTCGGATCATGGACATGCTGAACTCGATATGAATGTAATGTGGACATTATATTGTCGCGATAAATTTAGATTAAAACATTAGACTCTACTAAACATATTTTTTGAATTCTTCCTCGCTTTCCTAATTATATAAAAATATGCTCAATATAAAAGACTTTTAAGGCTAGTCTATATAACTTCGGATTTCCTAATGTTTTCGAGATCCATAACAACTGCAATCAGTTCCACTTCCAGAGAAGTCTGCGTTTATGTCTCATTTCAAACAAATATTGTAATTAGTGGCTGATGTGTCATAGTAAAAATTAATAAGTTTAAATTTGTCAAACAAAAAGACTATTGTGATCACCACGTTGAGGACCAATGGGTATTGTGAGTTAAATATGGAAAAGTTTTTTGATCCCTGTGGGTGACAGGATCCGCGATACACTCTTGATTATTACATTTCAAAAGGTTGGAAGAATAAGTAATACAGCGAACGTATTTTTAGCAAGTTGAATTACAATACAACGGTTTTCTAGTCTCATAGAAGTTTGAGTGGCATTTTTGGATATATGTATTTAATGGATATATAAAATCATTTATATTTTTAAGATAGTGACAACCAAAACATGCAAACCAATATAGAGGCCACTGAAACCGACAAATGACATTTCCACACGGTACAACTTTTTGATTCCACTGAAATAGGAATTAACGCACAAGAATTTTATACAAATACCGACCCTTGCAATGCACCGGAAAATTAATGTTTTCGATCATATTATTCAGTCCAAAAGCATTTCCGAGTGCTTTCAAATTAATATCCATATTGTCCAGTTATTCTATCCAGAGTAGAAGATATTTATAAAAACTTTAGAGGTGAATAAATCATAAACCATAAAAAAGCAAAAATTAAAAAAAAAAAATAATAAGCTTTCAACAGTAAACTAATTTTTAAAGTACAAACTGTTTTACGATGTAGATTTATTCCATCAATTATTTTAATATACAGATCATTGTGATTAAATTCCTTCAAAGTTCTGCCTGTTTCATTTAGAGTTTAAAACAACAAACCTAACATCATTGTATTGTTAATTCTAATATACAATCGTAATTAATTTCTTATGTATTTATGGTGAATTTGTTTTGAATGGCAACTGTTTTGTATTTAACGCATTTCACTACACATTATTTAGATGACATACTGGAAACATTGGTACGTTTGTAAACAAATTTATGTATATATTTTAAATTTTACTACCCCACACTATAAAGGTTTGGGAGTCCGTTTGCAATTTCTTTAAATTATATTTGCAACCCCATTGGTGTTCTTATAGATATTGAATTTGCATTAGCTACTGATCAATATAACTATACCCATTAATAGCTGTATTATAAGCAAATAAGCACGACTTGCTCGATGTTTTTGCTACTTGAAATACGTTCTAACCTGTCTGTGTCAAAATAGGTGCCTTAACATACGAGATAAAATACTTTAATAAAACAAAGGCTTAAGATATCACACTGCACGCGGGAATATTAACAAAAACCGGGTCTTACATAAAATCGTGACAAAAATACAATTTCTATTAAATATTTTTTTAAATCGTTGTTTTTCACAAAATAATAACAGAAGAAAAATGTTGAGAAAAAAGTTACAAAAATAAAATCTAATTCAAATTGTATTGTGCGATTCTATTCTGACGGGTGCAACATTTACACGCTTTAAACGCCTTTTACTAATAGAAAGAAACACATTTTCAATTAAGTTATTTCTAGAAGGGGGGCACCTTAGAACACTTTTTGCTTTCAAGCCACATAAAAATTTATATTTTTGAATTATTGACTTTTTACATAATTTAACTAATATATATGGAAATAAACTTTAGCTTAAGTCTACAAGTAACTTAGAGGGTGAGAACGTAAAGAATTCTGATGAGAGAAAGTGGTGTTTCTCGAAACATATGTAAATTCAACCAACAACCCAGGTTCGAATCCTAAGCCAAGAACAATTATCAATAAAAAAAAAAAATTAATAATAATTTTCATGTAACAATTCTACCTTCAGCAAAAATAATTTAATGAAAAATTAAATTTAATGAACTCGAGCCGAAACAAAATTAATATCAATGATTTAAAAGATTTCAAATATAAATAATAATTAAACTTATTTTTAGTTCGATTTATATTTTTTTTATTTTTTTAATGGATGAAGTCATTGTGTTCAAATGTGCCCCCCATACGGGGCAGCTTTGAACTAGGCTAGGGGCACCTTTGAACGTCAATTTTTTCTTGTAGCGCTTATGTCCAAAAATAACATAAACAGTTATATTTTTCATATATATAATAAATTCGATTTATTTATTAAGAAAAACATAAACATTAACAATTAAAAAATAAAAAAAATTCAGATCAAAAATATGTTTTATATTATTAAGACGGAAAAGGCCTTGCGGTTTCAGGTGACATTATATTTTCCTTTAAAGCATCATGATCAGCATTGGATTCGTCATTTTCAGAAAATAACAGAGAATCAACAATGTTTGGTACTTTGGTTGATAAATTAACATGTTCAAAGGTGCCCCCTTTTTCTTTGTTCAAATCTGAACTGGCTTGCCATTTCACGGAAATTTATAATAAATATTTTTTTCTACATAAATATCAAATAACTTAACCTAATTTAGTTTGAAATGAATTTTGGACTGCAATAAATTTCTTTCACGAAAGAAAACGATCACTGAATACTTCTTACACTCTTACAAAATTTACAATGGCACTGCGAAAACTTGTTCACCCAACTGAATTCAGTCGACGACTGAAAAAACTAGCAAAAATTGTTAACAATGCTAGAAAACAAGGTTGCCATGTGAATAACTCGGTTAAGGGTCGGAAAAAATGTTAAACTGAGATTTTATCAACATAGTTCAAAGGTGCCCCCCACGAGAGAGAGCTTGACGGGTGCAACCAAATTGGCCAACTTTCATAAGATCATACCACAAAAACACAAAACTCTGTTAATTTTTAAACTTTTATTGTATTATTCTTTTTTATTATGAAAGATGAGATATCAGACGATGATTATCAAATCAAACATCGTAAAGAAATATAATCCAATAATAAGAAATTTGCTCTTTAAGCCATGACGAGTATGAATCTTAATGCTTCGAAGTGCATAACAAATTTATATTTAAGCTTACGTCTAAAAAAATTATATTATTATAAAATATATTTATTTTACTTTAAATTGGCATCAAAAAAAAAGTATCAAATATGTAGTGTGATTTGAAAATTGATGTTAAAAGTTGTCTAGAATAGAATCGCCCTACATATTTAGTCAATTTAATGAAAATTACAATTTTCACATAAAAAAAATGTTTATCATGTAGATCTCTATATGATTCGTCTTGACCTTTTGTATACGTAAAGCATTAAACACATTCACCACAGCAGGGCAAAATAATCATTCACATATAAACGAGTGTAAATTATTTTTGAAATATTGTACTCTATAGCCTGCAGTGGCGAATGTGTTTTAACAATTTCTATTTATATACATACATACATACATACTTGGTCTCTTTCAGAGCTCTAATATACATACATACATATGTAATTATTGTTTCTCTCTCGTTAATTTTGTTTATTTACTTTTTATATTTTGGAAATTTTAGGAAGACGAGACTAAATGAGTCAAGTTGGAGGTATAAAGTGGTTTTTTTTTGTAAACATGCCGTATTAGTTGTTTAAAAGCCAAGATGAAATCAGCTTGTTTTGTGTTAGCCGGTGTGCTAATAGTATTGAGTCACGTTCTAATGAGTAGAGGTAAGACGCAATAAAATTCGGTTCTGCGTTTTTAAGTAATTTGGTTATTTTTATATACATATGTATATTTTTTTTTCTTATATTTCAGCACAAGGTCAAGGCAATTGGGGAGGTGGTAATGGCGGCAGTGTTGGTTCCTGGTCCAGCAGCCAATCTGGACAACCTGGTTCTAATGGCAACAGTCAATCAAGTTATAGCTATGGTGGTGTAGACGCTAATGGTGTTCCCTATGGTGGTGCTAGCGGTAATGGTGGTTATCATGTAAATGTAACCGATGAGCACGGTCGGCATCATTCTTATAATGGTGGCCAAGGAGGTTTTGGTGGCCAACCGGGCCAGTTTGGATCGGGACAACCAGGACAACCCGGTCACACTGGCACTTACACCTACTCCAGTACCAATACAAATCGTCCCGGCAATCAGAATTCATCATCTTCATCAGCTTACGCTTCTGCTTGGAGCACTTTTTATGTTATTGGTTTGTTCGCATTGTTTTTAATACTAAAATCATAAACATTAGAATTTTGCAATGAAAAGTGTAACTTTAAAACTTTATAACTCAGTATATTAAAATAAAAAGTATTTGTTTTGTTGACCTTTATGTTTGCTTAATGCAAAAATTTCTTTTCTTAATAATAAAACATTAGGAAATTAAATGGTTATTGTTGTTACATAAAAACTATACAACATATTGCAAAGTTTATTGAGGCAAACAGCTGGATCTGAGCCTGTTTCGATTAAAAAAACAAATCAAGGAATAGTTACCTGTTGAAATTGAGTAATTATTTTTAATCTAAAAAGTACAGATTTTCTTTAAAGTATAACTTCAAAAAATTCCTGGGGAGAACAAGGACAAGCTGTTTTTGTGCAATTTTTAATTGCAATACAAAAAACCTAGTAAATTAATATTTTAATTATCATTAATAAAAGCCTTTACTTAATTTACATACATATGTATGTATGTATATAATTTTTTCTTTTTTACATACATATGTACCTACATACCTCATGGTAAAACTATGGAAAACTATAAAATGTTATAGAATTTCTATAAAATTTTTTCCGAAATCCCATACAAAATTTGAGTCCTAGGTAATTTCTGTATAATATACCTGCGTAAAGTATGCTGTACAAATCACTCTCATTTAATTACAAATAAATGAGAGTCTATGTATGTATGTATAGATGTTTAAAATGAATTTTCTATTAATAAAAGATTTTTTTGCAATTTTCTCCTAAATTTGCCGTCCGATTGGGCTGGAAACACCTATTTACCGTGAACCCACACGCTGAATCCGAATATGGACTCAGAATTTTGATAGGACAAAATTTTTTCCGAAATCCCATACAAATTTTGAGTTTTAGGTAATTTCTGTATAATATACCACCGTAAAGTATGCTGTACAAATCACTCTTATTTAATTACAAATAAATGAGAGTCTATGTATGTATGTATAGATGTTTAAAATGAATTTTCTATTAATACAAGATTTTATGTTTTTTGCCTTTTTCTCCTAAATTTGCCGTCCGATTTGGCTGGAAACACCTATTCACCGTGAACCCACACGCTGAATCCGAATATGGACTCAGAATTTTGATAGGACAAAATTTTTTCCGAAATCCCATACAAATTTTGAGTTTTAGGTAATTTCTGTAGAATATACCACCGTAAAGTATGCTGTACAAATCACTCTTATTTAATTACAAATAAATGAGAGTCTATGTATGTATGTATAGATGTTTAAAATGAATTTTCTATTAATACAAGATTTTATGTTTTTTGCCTTTTTCTCCTAAATTTGCCGTCCGATTTGGCTGGAAACACCTATTCACCGTGAACCCACACGCTGAATCCGAATATGGACTCAGAATTTTGATAGGACAAAATTTTTTCCGAAATCCCATACAAATTTTGAGTTTTAGGTAATTTCTGTATAATATACCACCGTAAAGTATGCTGTACAAATCACTCTTATTTAATTACAAATAAATGAGAGTCTGTGTATGTATGTATAGATGTTTAAAATGAATTTTCTATTAATACAAGATTTTATGTTTTTTGCCTTTTTCTCCTAAATTTGCCGTCCGATTTGGCTGGAAACACCTATTCACCGTGAACCCACACGCTGAATCCGAATATGGACTCAGAATTTTGATAAGACAAAATTTTTTCCGAAATCCCATACAAATTTTGAGTTTTAGGTAATTTCTATATAATATAGCCCCGTAAAGTATGCTGTACAAATCACTCTCATTTAATTACAAATAAATGAGAGTCTATGTAAGTATGTATAGATGTTTAAAATGAATTTTCTATTAATAAAAGATTTTATGTTTTTTCCAATTTTCTCCTAAATTTGCCGTCCGATTGGGCTGGAAACACCTATTTACCGTGAACCCACACGCTGAATCCGAATATGGACTCAGAATTTTGATAGGACAAAATTTTTTCCGAAATCCCATACAAATTTTTAGTTTTAGGTAATTTCTTTATAATATACCACCGTAAAGTATGCTGTACAAATCACTCTTATTTAATTACAAATAAATGAGAGTCTATGTAAGTATGTATAGATGTTTAAAATGAATTTTCTATTAATAAAAGATTTTATGTTTTTTCCAATTTTCTCCTAAATTTGCCGTCCGATTGGGCTGGAAACACCTATTCACCGTGAACCCACACGCTGAATCCGAATATGGACTCAGAATTTTGATAGGACAAAATTTTTTCCGAAATCCCATACAAATTTTGAGTTTTAGGTAATTTCTATATAATATAGCCCCGTAAAGTATGCTGTACAAATCACTCTCATTTAATTACAAATAAATGAGAGTCTGTGTATGCATGTGTAGATGTTTAAAATGAATTTTCTATTAATAAAAGATTTTATGTTTTTTGCATTTTTCTCCTAAATTTGCCGTCCGATTGGGCTGGAAACACCTATTCACCGTGAACCCACACGCTGAATCCGAATATGGACTCAGAATTTTGATAGGACAAAATTTTTTCCGAATTCCCATACAAATTTTGAGTTTTAGGTAATTTCTGTATAATATACCTGCGTAAAGTATGCTGTACAAATCACTCTCATTTAATTACAAATAAATGAGAGTCTGTGTATGCATGTGTAGATGTTTAAAATGAATTTTCTATTAATAAAAGATTTTATGTTTTTTCCAATTTTCTCCTAAATTTTTCCAAGATTTTATGTTTTTTGCATTTTTCTCCTAAATTTTCCGTCCCATTGGGCTGGAAACACCTATTCACCGTGAACCCACACGCTGAATCCGAATATGGACTCAGAATTTTGATAGGACAAAATTTTTTCCGAATTCCCATACAAATTTTGAGTTTTAGGTAATTTCTGTATAATATACCTGCGTAAAGTATGCTGTACAAATCACTCTCATTTAATTACAAATAAATGAGAGTCTGTGTATGTATATGTAGATGTTTAAAATTAATTTTCTATTAATAAAAGATTTTATGTTTTTTGCATTTTTCTCCTAAATTTGCCGTCCGATTGGGCTGGAAACACCTATTCACCGTGAACCCACACGCTGAATCCGAATATGGACTCAGAATTTTGATAGGACAAAATTTTTTCCGAATTCCCATACAAATTTTGAGTTTTAGGTAATTTCTGTATAATATACCTGCGTAAAGTATGCTGTACAAATCACTCTCATTTAATTACAAATAAATGAGAGTCTGTGTATGCATGTGTAGATGTTTAAAATGAATTTTCTATTAATACAAGATTTTATGTTTTTTGCATTTTTCTCCTAAATTTGCCGTCCGATTGGGCTGGAAACACCTATTTACCGTGAACCCACACGCTGAATCCGAATATGGACTCAGAATTTTGATAGGACAAAATTTTTTCCGAATTCCCATACAAATTTTGAGTTTTAGGTAATTTCTATATAATATAGCCCCGTAAAGTATGCTGTACAAATCACTCTCATTTAATTACAAATAAATGAGAGTCTGTGTATGTATGTATAGATGTTTAAAATGAATTTTCTATTAATACAAGATTTTATGTTTTTTGCATTTTTCTCCTAAATTTGCCGTCCGATTGGGCTGGAAACACCTATTCACCGTGAACCCACACGCTGAATCCGAATATGGACGCAGAATTTTGATAGGACAAAATTTTTTCCGAAATCCCATACAAATTTTGAGTTTTAGGTAATTTCTGTATAATATACCTGCGTAAAGTATGCTGTACAAATCACTCTCATTTAATTACAAATAAATGAGAGTCTGTGTATGCATGTGTAGATGTTTAAAATGAATTTTCTATTAATAAAAGATTTTATGTTTTTTCCAATTTTCTCCTAAATTTTTCCAAGATTTTATGTTTTTTGCATTTTTCTCCTAAATTTTCCGTCCGATTGGGCTGGAAACACCTATTCACCGTGAACCCACACGCTGAATCCGAATATGGACTCAGAATTTTGATAGGACAAAATTTTTTCAAAACCCCCATACAAAATTTGAGTCCTAAGTAATTTCTATATAATATAGCCCCGTAAAGTATGCTGTACAAATCACTCTCATTCAATTACAAATAAATGAGAGTCTGTGTATGCATGTGTAGATGTTTAAAATGAATTTTCTATTAATACAAGATTTTATGTTTTTTGCATTTTTCTCCTAAATTTGCCGTCCGATTGGGCTGGAAACACCTATTTACCGTGAACCCACACGCTGAATCCGAATATGGACTCAGAATTTTGATAGGACAAAATTTTTTCCGAATTCCCATACAAATTTTGAGTTTTAGGTAATTTCTATATAATATAGCCCCGTAAAGTATGCTGTACAAATCACTCTCATTTAATTACAAATAAATGAGAGTCTGTGTATGTATATGTAGATGTTTAAAATGAATTTTCTATTAATACAAGATTTTATGTTTTTTGCATTTTTCTCCTAAATTTGCCGTCCGATTGGGCTGGAAACACCTATTCACCGTGAACCCACACGCTGAATCCGAATATGGACTCAGAATTTTGATAGGACAAAATTTTTTCCGAATTCCCATACAAATTTTGAGTTTTAGGTAATTTCTATATAATATAGCCCCGTAAAGTATGCTGTACAAATTACTCTCATTTAATTACAAATAAATGAGAGTCTGTGTATGCATGTGTAGATGTTTAAAATGAATTTTCTATTAATACAAGATTTTATGTTTTTTGCATTTTTCTCCTAAATTTTCCGTCCGATTGGGCTGGAAACACCTATTCACCGTGAACCCACACGCTGAATCCGAATATGGACTCAGAATTTTGATAGGACAAAATTTTTTCCGAATTCCCATACAAATTTTGAGTTTTAGGTAATTTCTATATAATATAGCCCCGTAAAGTATGCTGTACAAATCACTCTCATTTAATTACAAATAAATGAGAGTCTGTGTATGTATGTATAGATGTTTAAAATGAATTTTCTATTAATAAAAGATTTTATGTTTTTTGCATTTTTCTCCTAAATTTGCCGTCCGATTGGGCTGGAAACACCTATTCACCGTGAACCCACACGCTGAATCCGAATATGGACTCAGAATTTTGATAGGACAAAATTTTTTCCGAAATCCCATACAAATTTTGAGTTTTAGGTAATTTCTATATAATATAGCCCCGTAAAGTATGCTGTACAAATCACTCTCATTTAATTACAAATAAATGAGAGTCTGTGTATGCATGTGTAGATGTTTAAAATGAATTTCCTATTAATAAAAGATTTTATGTTTTTTCCAATTTTCTCCTAAATTTGCCGTCCGATTGGGCTGGAAACACCTATTCACCGTGAACCCACACGCTGAATCCGAATATGGACTCAGAATTTTGATAGGACAAAATTTTTTCCGAAATCCCATACAAATTTTGAGTTTTAGGTAATTTCTGTATAATATACCTGCGTAAAGTATGCTGTACAAATCACTCTCATTTAATTACAAATAAATGAGAGTCTGTGTATGCATGTGTAGATGTTTAAAATGAATTTTCTATTAATACAAGATTTTATGTTTTTTGCATTTTTCTCCTAAATTTGCCGTCCGATTGGGCTGGAAACACCTATTCACCGTGAACCCACACGCTGAATCCGAATATGGACGCAGAATTTTGATAGGACAAAATTTTTTCCGAAATCCCATACAAATTTTGAGTTTTAGGTAATTTCTGTATAATATACCTGCGTAAAGTATGCTGTACAAATCACTCTCATTTAATTACAAATAAATGAGAGTCTGTGTATGCATGTGTAGATGTTTAAAATGAATTTTCTATTAATAAAAGATTTTATGTTTTTTCCAATTTTCTCCTAAATTTGCCGTCCGATTGGGCTGGAAACACCTACTTACCGTGAACCCACACGCTGAATCCGAATATGGACTCAGAATTTTGATAGGACAAAATTTTTTCCGAAATCCCATACAAATTTTGAGTTTTAGGTAATTTCTATATAATATAGCCCCGTAAAGTATGCTGTACAAATCACTCTCATTTAATTACAAATAAATGAGAGTCTGTGTATGCATGTGTAGATGTTTAAAATGAATTTCCTATTAATAAAAGATTTTATGTTTTTTCCAATTTTCTCCTAAATTTGCCGTCCGATTGGGCTGGAAACACCTATTCACCGTGAACCCACACGCTGAATCCGAATATGGACTCAGAATTTTGATAGGACAAAATTTTTTCCGAAATCCCATACAAATTTTGAGTTTTAGGTAATTTCTGTATAATATACCTGCGTAAAGTATGCTGTACAAATCACTCTCATTTAATTACAAATAAATGAGAGTCTGTGTATGCATGTGTAGATGTTTAAAATGAATTTTCTATTAATACAAGATTTTATGTTTTTTGCATTTTTCTCCTAAATTTGCCGTCCGATTGGGCTGGAAACACCTATTCACCGTGAACCCACACGCTGAATCCGAATATGGACGCAGAATTTTGATAGGACAAAATTTTTTCCGAAATCCCATACAAATTTTGAGTTTTAGGTAATTTCTGTATAATATACCTGCGTAAAGTATGCTGTACAAATCACTCTCATTTAATTACAAATAAATGAGAGTCTGTGTATGCATGTGTAGATGTTTAAAATGAATTTTCTATTAATAAAAGATTTTATGTTTTTTCCAATTTTCTCCTAAATTTGCCGTCCGATTGGGCTGGAAACACCTACTTACCGTGAACCCACACGCTGAATCCAAATATGGACTCAGAATTTTGATAGGACAAAATTTTTTCCGAAATCCCATACAAATTTTGAGTTTTAGGTAATTTCTATATAATATAGCCCCGTAAAGTATGCTGTACAAATCACTCTCATTTAATTACAAATAAATGAGAGACTGTGTATGTAGATGTTTAAAATGAGTTTTAGGTAATTTCTTTATAATATACCACCGTAAAGTATGCTGTACAAATCACTCTCATTTAATTACAAATAAATGAGAGTCTGTGTATGTATGTATAGATGTTTAAAATGAATTTTCTATAATAAAAGATTTTATGTTTTTTGCATTTTTCTCCTAAATTTGCCGTCCGATTGGGCTGGAAACACCTATTCACCGTGAACCCACACGCTGAATCCGAATATGGACTCAGAATTTTGATAGGACAAAATTTTTTCCGAAATCCCATACAAATTTTGAGTTTTAGGTAATTTCTGTATAATATAGCCCCGTAAAGTATGCTGTACAAATCACTCTCATTTAATTACAAATAAATGAGAGTCTGTGTATGTAGATGTTTAAAATGAGTTTTAGGTAATTTCTTTATAATATACCACCGTAAAGTATGCTGTACAAATCACTCTCATTTAATTACAAATAAATGAGAGTCTGTGTATGTATGTATAGATGTTTAAAATGAATTTTCTATAATAAAAGATTTTATGTTTTTTGCATTTTTCTCCTAAATTTGCCGTCCGATTGGGCTGGAAACACCTATTTACCGTGAACCCACACGCTGAATCCGAATATGGACTCAGAATTTTGATAGGACAAAATTTTTTCCGAATTCCCATACAAATTTTGAGTTTTAGGTAATTTCTATATAATATAGCCCCGTAAAGTATGCTGTACAAATCACTCTCATTTAATTACAAATAAATGAGAGTCTGTGTATGTATGTATAGATGTTTAAAATGAATTTTCTATTAATAAAAGATTTTATGTTTTTTGCATTTTTCTCCTAAATTTGCCGTCCGATTGGGCTGGAAACACCTATTCACCGTGAACCCACACGCTGAATCCGAATATGGACTCAGAATTTTAATAGGACTAAATTTTTTCCGAAATCCCATACAAAATTTGAGTCCTAGGTAATTTCTGTATAATATACCTGCGTAAAGTATGCTGTACAAATCACTCTCATTAAATTGCAAATAAATAAGAGTCTCTGTATGTATATGTAGATGTTTAAAATGAATTTTCTATTAATACAAGATTTTATGTTTTTTCCAATTTTCTCCTAAATTTGCCGTCCGATTGGGCTGGAAACACCTATTCACCGTGAACCCACACGCTGAATCCGAATATGGACTCAGAATTTTAATAGGACTAAATTTTTTCCGAAATCCCATACAAAATTTGAGTCCTAGGTAATTTCTGTATAATATACCTGCGTAAAGTATGCTGTACAAATCACTCTCATTTAATTACAAATAAATGAGAGTCTGTGTATGTATATGTAGATGTTTAAAATGAATTTTCTATTAATACAAGATTTTATGTTTTTTCCAATTTTCTCCTAAATTTGCCGTCCGATTGGGCTGGAAACACCTATTCACCGTGAACCCACACGCTGAATCCGAATATGGACTCAGAATTTTAATAGGACTAAATTTTTTCCGAAATCCCATACAAAATTTGAGTCCTAGGTAATTTCTGTATAATATACCTGCGTAAAGTATGCTGTACAAATCACTCTCATTAAATTGCAAATAAATAAGAGTCTCTGTATGTATATGTAGATGTTTAAAATGAATTTTCTATTAATACAAGATTTTATGTTTTTTCCAATTTTCTCCTAAATTTGCCGTCCGATTGGGCTGGAAACACCTATTCACCGTGAACCCACACGCTGAATCCGAATATGGACTCAGAATTTTGATAGGACAAAATTTTTTCCGAATTCCCATACAAATTTTGAGTTTTAGGTAATTTCTATATAATATAGCCCCGTAAAGTATGCTGTACAAATCACTCTCATTTAATTACAAATAAATGAGAGTCTGTGTATGTATATGTAGATGTTTAAAATGAATTTTCTATTAATACAAGATTTTATGTTTTTTCCAATTTTCTCCTAAATTTGCCGTCCGATTGGGCTGGAAACACCTATTCACCGTGAACCCACACGCTGAATCCGAATATGGACTCAGAATTTTAATAGGACTAAATTTTTTCCGAAATCCCATACAAAATTTGAGTCCTAGGTAATTTCTGTATAATATACCTGCGTAAAGTATGCTGTACAAATCACTCTCATTTAATTACAAATAAATGAGAGTCTGTGTATGCATGTGTAGATGTTTAAAATGAATTTTCTATTAATAAAAGATTTTATGTTTTTTCCAATTTTCTCCTAAATTTGCCGTCCGATTGGGCTGGAAACACCTTATCACCGTGAACCCACACGCTGAATCCGAATATGGACTCAGAATTTTGATAGGACAAAATTTTTTCCGAAATCCCATACAAATTTTGAGTTTTAGGTAATTTCTGTATAATATACCTGCGTAAAGTATGCTGTACAAATCACTCTCATTTAATTACAAATAAATGAGAGTCTGTGTATGCATGTGTAGATGTTTAAAATGAATTTTCTATTAATACAAGATTTTATGTTTTTTGCATTTTTCTCCTAAATTTGCCGTCCGATTGGGCTGGAAACACCTATTCACCGTGAACCCACACGCTGAATCCGAATATGGACGCAGAATTTTGATAGGACAAAATTTTTTCCGAAATCCCATACAAATTTTGAGTTTTAGGTAATTTCTGTATAATATACCTGCGTAAAGTATGCTGTACAAATCACTCTCATTTAATTACAAATAAATGAGAGTCTGTGTATGCATGTGTAGATGTTTAAAATGAATTTTCTATTAATAAAAGATTTTATGTTTTTTCCAATTTTCTCCTAAATTTTTCCAAGATTTTATGTTTTTTGCATTTTTCTCCTAAATTTTCCGTCTGATTGGGCTGGAAACACCTATTCACCGTGAACCCACACGCTGAATCCGAATATGGACTCAGAATTTTGATAGGACAAAATTTTTTCCGAATTCCCATACAAATTTTGAGTTTTAGGTAATTTCTATATAATATAGCCCCGTAAAGTATGCTGTACAAATCACTCTCATTTAATTACAAATAAATGAGAGTCTGTGTATGTATATGTAGATGTTTAAAATGAATTTTCTATTAATACAAGATTTTATGTTTTTTGCATTTTTCTCCTAAATTTGCCGTCCGATTGGGCTGGAAACACCTATTTACCGTGAACCCACACGCTGAATCCGAATATGGACTCAGAATTTTGATAGGACAAAATTTTTTCCGAATTCCCATACAAATTTTGAGTTTTAGGTAATTTCTATATAATATAGCCCCGTAAAGTATGCTGTACAAATCACTCTCATTTAATTACAAATAAATGAGAGTCTGTGTATGTATATGTAGATGTTTAAAATGAATTTTCTATTAATACAAGATTTTATGTTTTTTGCATTTTTCTCCTAAATTTGCCGTCCGATTGGGCTGGAAACACCTATTCACCGTGAACCCACACGCTGAATCCGAATATGGACTCAGAATTTTGATAGGACAAAATTTTTTCAAAACCCCCATACAAAATTTGAGTCCTAAGTAATTTCTATATAATATAGCCCCGTAAAGTATGCTGTACAAATCACTCTCATTTAATTACAAATAAATGAGAGTCTGTGTATGTATGTATAGATGTTTAAAATGAATTTTCTATTAATACAAGATTTTATGTTTTTTGCATTTTTCTCCTAAATTTGCCGTCCGATTGGGCTGGAAACACCTATTCACCGTGAACCCACACGCTGAATCCGAATATGGACTCAGAATTTTGATAGGACAAAATTTTTTCCGAAATCCCATACAAATTTTGAGTTTTAGGTAATTTCTATATAATATAGCCCCGTAAAGTATGCTGTACAAATCACTCTCATTTAATTACAAATAAATGAGAGTCTGTGTATGCATGTGTAGATGTTTAAAATGAATTTTCTATTAATAAAAGATTTTATGTTTTTTCCAATTTTCTCCTAAATTTGCCGTCCGATTGGGCTGGAAACACCTATTCACCGTGAACCCACACGCTGAATCCGAATATGGACTCAGAATTTTGATAGGACAAAATTTTTTCCGAAATCCCATACAAATTTTGAGTTTTAGGTAATTTCTGTATAATATACCTGCGTAAAGTATGCTGTACAAATCACTCTCATTTAATTACAAATAAATGAGAGTCTGTGTATGCATGTGTAGATGTTTAAAATGAATTTTCTATTAATAAAAGATTTTATGTTTTTTCCAATTTTCTCCTAAATTTGCCGTCCGATTGGGCTGGAAACACCTATTTACCGTGAACCCACACGCTGAATCCAAATATGGACTCAGAATTTTGATAGGACAAAATTTTTTCCGAAATCCCATACAAATTTTGAGTTTTAGGTAATTTCTATATAATATAGCCCCGTAAAGTATGCTGTACAAATCACTCTCATTTAATTACAAATAAATGAGAGTCTGTGTATGTAGATGTTTAAAATGAGTTTTAGGTAATTTCTTTATAATATACCACCGTAAAGTATGCTGTACAAATCACTCTCATTTAATTACAAATAAATGAGAGTCTGTGTATGTATGTATAGATGTTTAAAATGAATTTTCTATAATAAAAGATTTTATGTTTTTTGCATTTTTCTCCTAAATTTGCCGTCCGATTGGGCTGGAAACACCTATTCACCGTGAACCCACACGCTGAATCCGAATATGGACTCAGAATTTTGATAGGACAAAATTTTTTCCGAAATCCCATACAAATTTTGAGTTTTAGGTAATTTCTATATAATATAGCCCCGTAAAGTATGCTGTACAAATCACTCTCATTTAATTACAAATCAATGAGAGTCTGTGTATGTAGATGTTTAAAATGAGTTTTAGGTAATTTCTTTATAATATACCACCGTAAAGTATGCTGTACAAATCACTCTCATTTAATTACAAATAAATGAGAGTCTGTGTATGCATGTGTAGATGTTTAAAATGAATTTTCTATTAATACAAGATTTTATGTTTTTTGCATTTTTCTCCTAAATTTGCCGTCCGATTGGGCTGGAAGCACCTATTTACCGTGAACCCACACGCTGAATCCGAATATGGACTCAGAATTTTGATAGGACAAATTTTTTTCCGAATTCCCATACAAATTTTGAGTTTTAGGTAATTTCTATATAATATAGCCCCGTAAAGTATGCTGTACAAATCACTCTCATTTAATTACAAATAAATGAGAGTCTGTGTATGTATGTATAGATGTTTAAAATGAATTTTCTATTAATACAAGATTTTATGTTTTTTGCATTTTTCTCCTAAATTTGCCGTCCGATTGGGCTGGAAACACCTATTCACCGTGAACCCACACGCTGAATCCGAATATGGACGCAGAATTTTGATAGGACAAAATTTTTTCCGAAATCCCATACAAATTTTGAGTTTTAGGTAATTTCTGTATAATATACCTGCGTAAAGTATGCTGTACAAATCACTCTCATTTAATTACAAATAAATGAGAGTCTGTGTATGCATGTGTAGATGTTTAAAATGAATTTTCTATTAATACAAGATTTTATGTTTTTTGCATTTTTCTCCTAAATTTGCCGTCCGATTGGGCTGGAAACACCTATTCACCGTGAACCCACACGCTGAATCCGAATATGGACGCAGAATTTTGATAGGACAAAATTTTTTCCGAAATCCCATACAAATTTTGAGTTTTAGGTAATTTCTGTATAATATACCTGCGTAAAGTATGCTGTACAAATCACTCTCATTGAATTACAAATAAATGAGAGTCTGTGTATGCATGTGTAGATGTTTAAAATGAATTTTCTATTAATAAAAGATTTTATGTTTTTTCCAATTTTCTCCTAAATTTTTCCAAGATTTTATGTTTTTTGCATTTTTCTCCTAAATTTTCCGTCCGATTGGGCTGGAAACACCTATTCACCGTGAACCCACACGCTGAATCCGAATATGGACTCAGAATTTTGATAGGACAAAATTTTTTCAAAACCCCCATACAAAATTTGAGTCCTAAGTAATTTCTATATAATATAGCCCCGTAAAGTATGCTGTACAAATCACTCTCATTCAATTACAAATAAATGAGAGTCTGTGTATGCATGTGTAGATGTTTAAAATGAATTTTCTATTAATACAAGATTTTATGTTTTTTGCATTTTTCTCCTAAATTTGCCGTCCGATTGGGCTGGAAACACCTATTCACCGTGAACCCACACGCTGAATCCGAATATGGACGCAGAATTTTGATAGGACAAAATTTTTTCCGAAATCCCATACAAATTTTGAGTTTTAGGTAATTTCTGTATAATATACCTGCGTAAAGTATGCTGTACAAATCACTCTCATTTAATTACAAATAAATGAGAGTCTGTGTATGCATGTGTAGATGTTTAAAATGAATTTTCTATTAATACAAGATTTTATGTTTTTTGCATTTTTCTCCTAAATTTGCCGTCCGATTGGGCTGGAAACACCTATTCACCGTGAACCCACACGCTGAATCCGAATATGGACGCAGAATTTTGATAGGACAAAATTTTTTCCGAAATCCCATACAAATTTTGAGTTTTAGGTAATTTCTGTATAATATACCTGCGTAAAGTATGCTGTACAAATCACTCTCATTTAATTACAAATAAATGAGAGTCTGTGTATGCATGTGTAGATGTTTAAAATGAATTTTCTATTAATACAAGATTTTATGTTTTTTGCATTTTTCTCCTAAATTTGCCGTCCGATTGGGCTGGAAACACCTATTCACCGTGAACCCACACGCTGAATCCGAATATGGACGCAGAATTTTGATAGGACAAAATTTTTTCCGAAATCCCATACAAATTTTGAGTTTTAGGTAATTTCTGTATAATATACCTGCGTAAAGTATGCTGTACAAATCACTCTCATTGAATTACAAATAAATGAGAGTCTGTGTATGCATGTGTAGATGTTTAAAATGAATTTTCTATTAATAAAAGATTTTATGTTTTTTCCAATTTTCTCCTAAATTTTTCCAAGATTTTATGTTTTTTGCATTTTTCTCCTAAATTTTCCGTCCGATTGGGCTGGAAACACCTATTCACCGTGAACCCACACGCTGAATCCGAATATGGACTCAGAATTTTGATAGGACAAAATTTTTTCAAAACCCCCATACAAAATTTGAGTCCTAAGTAATTTCTATATAATATAGCCCCGTAAAGTAAGCTGTACAAATCACTCTCATTCAATTACAAATAAATGAGAGTCTGTGTATGCATGTGTAGATGTTTAAAATGAATTTTCTATTAATACAAGATTTTATGTTTTTTGCATTTTTCTCCTAAATTTGCCGTCCGATTGGGCTGGAAACACCTATTTACCGTGAACCCACACGCTGAATCCGAATATGGACTCAGAATTTTGATAGGACAAAATTTTTTCCGAATTCCCATACAAATTTTGAGTTTTAGGTAATTTCTATATAATATAGCCCCGTAAAGTATGCTGTACAAATCACTCTCATTTAATTACAAATAAATGAGAGTCTGTGTATGTATATGTAGATGTTTAAAATGAATTTTCTATTAATACAAGATTTTATGTTTTTTGCATTTTTCTCCTAAATTTGCCGTCCGATTGGGCTGGAAACACCTATTCACCGTGAACCCACACGCTGAATCCGAATATGGACTCAGAATTTTGATAGGACAAAATTTTTTCCGAATTCCCATACAAATTTTGAGTTTTAGGTAATTTCTATAAAATATAGCCCCGTAAAGTATGCTGTACAAATCACTCTCATTTAATTACAAATAAATGAGAGTCTGTGTATGCATGTGTAGATGTTTAAAATGAATTTTCTATTAATACAAGATTTTATGTTTTTTGCATTTTTCTCCTAAATTTGCCGTCCGATTGGGCTGGAAACACCTATTCACCGTGAACCCACACGCTGAATCCGAATATGGACTCAGAATTTTGATAGGACAAAATTTTTTCAAAACCCCCATACAAAATTTGAGTCCTAAGTAATTTCTATATAATATAGCCCCGTAAAGTATGCTGTACAAATCACTCTCATTTAATTACAAATAAATGAGAGTCTGTGTATGTATGTATAGATGTTTAAAATGAATTTTCTATTAATAAAAGATTTTATGTTTTTTGCATTTTTCTCCTAAATTTGCCGTCCGATTGGGCTGGAAACACCTATTCACCGTGAACCCACACGCTGAATCCGAATATGGACGCAGAATTTTGATAGGACAAAATTTTTTCCGAAATCCCATACAAATTTTGAGTTTTAGGTAATTTCTGTATAATATACCTGCGTAAAGTATGCTGTACAAATCACTCTCATTTAATTACAAATAAATGAGAGTCTGTGTATGCATGTGTAGATGTTTAAAATGAATTTTCTATTAATACAAGATTTTATGTTTTTTGCATTTTTCTCCTAAATTTGCCGTCCGATTGGGCTGGAAACACCTATTCACCGTGAACCCACACGCTGAATCCGAATATGGACTCAGAATTTTGATAGGACAAAATTTTTTCCGAAATCCCATACAAATTTTGAGTTTTAGGTAATTTCTATATAATATAGCCCCGTAAAGTATGCTGTACAAATCACTCTCATTTAATTACAAATAAATGAGAGTCTGTGTATGCATGTGTAGATGTTTAAAATGAATTTTCTATTAATAAAAGATTTTATGTTTTTTCCAATTTTCTCCTAAATTTGCCGTCCGATTGGGCTGGAAACACCTATTCACCGTGAACCCACACGCTGAATCCGAATATGGACTCAGAATTTTGATAGGACAAAATTTTTTCCGAAATCCCATACAAATTTTGAGTTTTAGGTAATTTCTGTATAATATACCTGCGTAAAGTATGCTGTACAAATCACTCTCATTTAATTACAAATAAATGAGAGTCTGTGTATGCATGTGTAGATGTTTAAAATGAATTTTCTATTAATACAAGATTTTATGTTTTTTGCATTTTTCTCCTAAATTTGCCGTCCGATTGGGCTGGAAACACCTATTCACCGTGAACCCACACGCTGAATCCGAATATGGACGCAGAATTTTGATAGGACAAAATTTTTTCCGAAATCCCATACAAATTTTGAGTTTTAGGTAATTTCTGTATAATATACCTGCGTAAAGTATGCTGTACAAATCACTCTCATTTAATTACAAATAAATGAGAGTCTGTGTATGCATGTGTAGATGTTTAAAATGAATTTTCTATAATAAAAGATTTTATGTTTTTTGCATTTTTCTCCTAAATTTGCCGTCCGATTGGGCTGGAAACACCTATTCACCGTGAACCCACACGCTGAATCCGAATATGGACTCAGAATTTTGATAGGACAAAATTTTTTCCGAAATCCCATACAAATTTTTAGTTTTAGGTAATTTCTGTATAATATAGCCCCGTAAAGTATGCTGTACAAATCACTCTTATTTAATTACAAATAAATGAGAGTCTGTGTATGTATGTATAGATGTTTAAAATGAATTTTCTATTAATAAAAGATTTTATGTTTTTTGCATTTTTCTCCTAAATTTGCCGTCCGATTGGGCTGGAAACACCTATTCACCGTGAACCCACACGCTGAATCCGAATATGGACTCAGAATTTTGATAGGACAAAATTTTTTCCGAAATCCCATACAAATTTTTAGTTTTAGGTAATTTCTTTATAATATACCACCGTAAAGTATGCTGTACAAATCACTCTCATTTAATTACAAATAAATGAGAGTCTGTGTATGTATATGTAGATGTTTAAAATTAATTTTCTATTAATAAAAGATTTTATGTTTTTTCCAATTTTCTCCTAAATTTGCCGTCCGATTGGGCTGGAAACACCTATTTACCGTGAACCCACACGCTGAATCCGAATATGGACTCAGAATTTTGATAGGACAAAATTTTTTCCGAAATCCCATACAAATTTTTAGTTTTAGGTAATTTCTTTATAATATACCACCGTAAAGTATGCTGTACAAATCACTCTTATTTAATTACAAATAAATGAGAGTCTGTGTATGTATGTATAGATGTTTAAAATGAATTTTCTATTAATAAAAGATTTTATGTTTTTTCCAATTTTCTCCTAAATTTGCCGTCCGATTGGGCTGGAAACACCTATTTACCGTGAACCCACACGCTGAATCCGAATATGGACTCAGAATTTTGATAGGACAAAATTTTTTCCGAAATCCCATACAAATTTTTAGTTTTAGGTAATTTCTTTATAATATACCACCGTAAAGTATGCTGTACAAATCACTCTTATTTAATTACAAATAAATGAGAGTCTGTGTATGTATGTATAGATGTTTAAAATGAATTTTCTATTAATAAAAGATTTTATGTTTTTTGCATTTTTCTCCTAAATTTGCCGTCCGATTGGGCTAGAAACACCTATTTACCGTGAACCCACACGCTGAATCCGAATATGGACTCAGAATTTTGATAGGACAAAATTTTTTCCGAAATCCCATACAAATTTTGAGTTTTAGGTAATTTCTTTATAATATACCACCGTAAAGTATGCTGTACAAATCACTCTCATTTAATTACAAATAAATGAGAGTCTGTGTATGTATGTATAGATGTTTAAAATGAATTTTCTATTAATAAAAGATTTTATGTTTTTTCCAATTTTCTCCTAAATTTGCCGTCCGATTGGGCTGGAAACACCTATTTACCGTGAACCCACACGCTGAATCCGAATATGGACTCTAAATTTTGATAGGACAAAATTTTTTCCGAGGTTTCTTGGCCGCCAAAGAGAAAAATGTCGGCCTTTTGTTTTTTTGATTTTTGTGGCGGTGTCAAGATGTCGGTGGATTAAGTAGAAATTTAATCCCAGTAATATAAGTGAAACCAAAAGTTGTAAAAGCACTATTTCTTTGATTTTAGTTACCAAAGAAAAAAAAGAACGTTTAATACAATTTTTATAGAAAAATTTAAAGATAAAGTTCAGCTACATAAAATAACAAATTAAATGAATTATAACATTGAGAACTTAAAAAGTATTATTAACGAAATCAGTTAAACAAAAAAAAAAAACAATAAAACTAAGAGAAAAATATATACAATCTAAAAGTTTGAACAAAACCCGCCAAAGCCACGCCATGCCATACTCCATCCACCGTGGGAACGACTACCATCAAATCTTCAGCACAACACCTTCTGTTCCAGGGTCAGGTATCTTGCTAATTTGTTTGGACCTAGACAATTACGACGGACAGCTGAAACGGACAATATATAAGTTTATATACATATATATATATGTGTTTTTTTTTTTGATAGGGAAAACAGAGTTTTTATTTACCTGTTAAGTCAGTACCGGGATTTGTTTTTTTGCCCAGGTGCGCGTTCTCTAGGGGTTGAGCTCAAGCCTGTCAGTAATCGTATGGTTAGTTGCCCAGAGGGTAAAATTTGTTTTCCTTAGCCTAGAAAAAAAAGAGATTTAGAAATTCGTATATATATACATATATTTTTTTTTGTGCATTTGAATGAGACTTACCCGAAACGAGCAATAGGTAGGACACGTTACGGACGGACGGCAGTTCCTGTCATCCGCAATCACCCGAAAGTAAACAGCTGGAGGGCATAACTAAGAAAGGGAAAATCATCGTTAGTAGAAAATCAAAGCAAAAATTTTCTCAATCAAATAAGAACAAGAATTGTTAGTAAATAGTTAATTTTTTTTTTCTTTTCCTAATTTAATTTTAATAATTTAAATTTGTTTAAGATTCCTTTTTTTTCAAATAAATGAAATACCATTTTATAATGTTTAAATGAATTTTTTCAGTTGTTATCATTTAATATGATTGGCTAAATACAATAAGCGGCGGTAAGTAGGGGAAATGATGTTTGCAGGTTGGATTTGGGACGTCGAGGAACATGACGTCATAGCGAGACGAAGATCTCGAGTGGCAGGGCAAATTATGTGTGTGTAGGTATGACCGGTAGGGAAATGCAGGACTACTTTAGGCCCTTGTATTTTATATGTTAAACCACTAGCTGGTATGATTTTTTGTGTTAGTGTGTGTATCCATGGCCCAGATTGCCGGCAAGAACTACCCCATCTGGCGAGCTTCAGCCGCTGGCAATCTGGCCACTCTGTGTTTTTTTAGTTTCTGTCTGTTTGCATTTTACAAACAGATGACCACCACACCACTACACAGAAAATGAATTTCAAAAAATGTTCTACAGAAGAAAAAATAAGTGCTAAATTTGTATTTCAAATGTTACAAATATATATTATAGTTTATTCTAATTTTGTTCATAACAATTGTTGACTTGTTTTAATAGATTACATTTCATATATTAATTCAAAAATTTCCGTGTTCATTTACTTACCACACCGTAAGAAATTTAGTTGAAATATTAATAAAAGTTATTTTTTATTTCTTCAAAAGTATTTTTTGGAGTAAAAAACTAAAAATTTGTTTGAGAAAAAAATTGTTTTTTATCAAGCAAATTATGCTAAAAAGTATTTAGCATAATTTTTAAAAATTTCAATGCATTTTCGAGAAACAAAATGCTAAATCTAGCACTGAAAGTGCTAAAATGGCAACACTGGTGTAGAAATCACTAGTGACAGTTCTCTATACTGTCTATTTATTAAAATAATAATAAACGTGGC
The DNA here is from genome assembly GCA_916048285.2 of Bellardia pandia. NCBI lineage: Eukaryota > Metazoa > Arthropoda > Insecta > Diptera > Calliphoridae > Bellardia > Bellardia pandia. The sequence goes on from OU696532.1 coordinate 109,663,697, forward strand.
ATAGCATTAGGCGTTTTAAAAGTATACGAAGTTGAAAGATCCATCAAACGCGAATTAAATCATTAGTAAATACTTGTCAGTAGAGTCCACTATACAAAAATTAATTTTTAAAGCACATTCGAGCCGTAATTCTTGTGCGCAGAGTACAGGTCGCAATTTGGAAAATATTTCAATCAACGTTAATACATGATATTTTTTTGACTCAAGGACGGATGGGATTAAAAGTGGTGGAAATCGGTCTATTATATCACCTGGCCCCCATACAAATGTCCTGCCAAAATAGGAGTTTGACGATCATAAATGTTTGAATTATGCAAGTATTTAAACAAATTTCATCACAAATGAGTATTAAATGAAGCCCACATTCTTTGATGATCGGTCCATAATTAATAATAGCTTCCATATAAGTTCCACTTCCGAAAATAGCTTTACCGACCAAAAATCTCTCAAAAATGTTGGTATCCAAATAATATTAAACACAAATTTGCTTCGTATACATACAAATAATATGGTAGAATTTTATGACGATCGGTCCATAATTAATCATAGCTCCCATATAAGACCCTCTCCGTAATTCAATTTAACCTTATTATTTATATCTAGATAAAATATAACACACATAATATTTATATTCACGGAAGTCAAGGTGATAAATTTTTAGATGATCCATAATAGGTAATATCGTTCATACAGGGTGGTGCAAAAGTAATCCTCCTATCAGGAAAATGCTATAAATTTTGCAATTGGCCCCTAATGTCAGTTCTGTCAGCAATATTCCGCGTTCTGGAGCAGTGTAGCGTAACATTGTTTATTAACGTGTATTTCGCATGTGTTTACTACACAAATGTCAAAACAGAACTGACATTAGGGGCCAATTGCAAAATTTATAGCATTTTCTGATAGGAGGGTTATTTTGCGCCACCCTGTATAGTGCCCATTTTTGAAAAACTGTTTTTTATATATACTGGGTGTAGGGTATTATATGGTTGGGCTTGAACGTCTATACTTTCTTACTTGTTTTTTTCATATATTTTTTTTTTTCATAAAATTTGTTTTATTTCAACAATTGCGCATTACATTATAAAAATTTCTTTTATTTTCAAAACCTATTCACGGTCATTTCTCTTCAAGACCTCAGACAAGGTCTTGCAGATATGTACATACATAAAATTCTCTTCAGTTAAAGCAAAAACGCTAAATCAACATTATTTATAAAATAAATGTAAAATATAAAAGCACTGACATTTATTAACAAAGACATTAGTACTCGTATTCATTTAGCGAATGAACAAAACCAACATGAGAATTTTTTCAGCTGCAATAATCATATTCGTAATTTGCATTTGTTTTAAAGTGGCCAACAGTAAAAGTGTAAGTTAACTCTAGTAAGAAAATGTCACAGAAATAAAACAAATTTTAATTATAGTTGAAAAGTTTCTATGGCAACTCAATAAACTTTAGCCAAGATCAACGCAAACCTTTAGCCAGTCCTTGGGGAAATGGTATTCACGACAATTACAAACGTGCCAAACGTGAAATATCCAAAGGCCTACAAGACTTTCAGGATGTTTTAAACAATGCCAAAGTAGAGTGTGTGAAAGAATTGAACATGGATCGTAGCATTATGGAAAAATCTCTAATGTATGAAGAGTATCCCACAGACGCAGAAAAGTGTTTAATGATGTGCATGTTAAAGAAAACTAAATTGGTAAGTGTTTCAAATAAAAAAAAAAAAATAAATAACAGATTAATTAAGTTTCATATTTAGATGGAAAATGTTAACAAGTTATCTACAAATACCATTGCTCGTATTGCTGGCATGATCTCTGAGAATAATCCCTTGCTAGTATCCATCGCTGTGGCCAATGCCAATAATTGCAACGCTTTGATTAGAGCCAATCATCCCTGTGAAGCGGCCTATCAGATCAATAAATGTATTGGCAGAGAATTAAAAGCCCATAAATTAAAATTGTATTATTAGATAGATCTCCAAGTGAAGGCAATGGTAAACATTTTTTTATAAACTATAAGTTTGTGTTACAACATCCTTCTAAATGTAATACAATTTATAAAAATGTTTTAAAATTTAAATAAATAAATTATATATTCTTTAGTCTAAAAACAAACGAATGCAACTAGATTCGATCGAAGGTATCATTGTTAGAAAGACGGCCAGAATAAAAGCTAAATATATATTTGAAAAATCCTGCACTTTTAAGTTATGCAGGTGGGCACGAATACCGAGAGGGACATTGAAAATGGATTATTGTTAAATAATGATATTAGGATTTAAATGACAACGTTATAAATGTACAAAATAAAATATGTATACAGTATTTTTGAGTTTGGCCAAAATATATTTTTTAGATTTCTAAACTGGACTTTAATTCTAGGAAACCTCAACTTTATTTTATTATAAAGTGGGACGACGATGTCCCACTTTTAAATCTATATATATAAAAATAAGTGTACATTTTGATTGTCACTCCATAACTCGAGAACGGCTCGACCGATTACCATAACATTTTTAGGGAAGGTACAGGGAGGAGTGATGATGGTTAGTTGATTTCGAAATCCAAAATCGGTCTAGCCATTCTCCAGTTATGATTTTTTTCCTGAAAAAATTCAACATTTGAAAAAAAAAGTCCCCTAAAGTATGCTGTACAAATTTGCAAATAAATAAGAGCAGGCAGGTTGTGAATACATCTTATTCTATGAAATACAAATCAATAGTAAATACCGAGCGAAGCCGGGGCGGTCAGCTAGTTTTAAATAAAACACAGATATTTAAAAAACAATCGTGAAACGTTATTATATCGTAAAGTAGACAGAATGAGGTTATGTATGGAACAAGATATCGTGCAGATGGCCGCCGCACACTGTGGCCACTGCGGCAATAAATCAATTTGGACCTTCTGTCCGATTTTGATGATTTTTGCACAGATGGTTAAAAACTATCTGAAGGTCATGTGTGGAAAATTTCACGCAAATACCTCCATTGGTTTTCTGTCCCGAGCAGCGCAAAGTTGAAGTATGTGAACAAGTCTCAAATGTGATAGTTTTCTATGTTATATTCAAAAGCTTGTTACTTATAAACTATACACCGAATGTACCTTATAAGTATTTTTTCACTTAAAATAGACGTTAAGCATTATGTAAATTAAAAAAAAAATTTTAAAAAATTTAAAAAAAAAATTTCCTTTGACAATATATTTTGAGCCAAAAAAATAAACATTTATGATTTTCTTTTAGACTTTTAGTTGTGTGCGAAGCAGTGCGACACATGGAGTCATATACCAAATTAAAGCTGAGAGTCTCAGCTAACAGACTAAAAAAAAAACATGCCCCAATTTGCCCGCCGCCGAAAAAACAATGAAAAACCAAAAAATTACAGTAAAAAATATGCGTTATTTTACGCGTGCAAAAACAAATGCGCATTCTTTCTTTCTTTGCTACTCGTGCATAAAGTTTTGATACATGGTAGCAAAATTGTATCTGAGGCCATTCTACCTATAGGTAGGTTAAATATACAATTTGTTTCATACATTTTAAATTAACATATGGTTTATTTTTCAAAGGAATGTTATCAGAAGAAGCACAGGAAGCGAGGAACAAAGATTATAGACGTTATAGGCTATATCACTCGCGCAAGACTGGGCGCTGTTCTACTAACGAAGACGTAATGCATCATTTGTTGATATCCTCCGACCCATATATCAATTCATTTAGAACGAAATTTAAGCTTAACAAATTAGATTATCACGAAGATGTAAAAAAGTTGTTAATAAATGAAATAGAGTGAAACTGACAAAATTTTTGTATTGGAGTTGTATGGGGGGTGGGTGTTACAGTGGGCGGATTTTCTTCATATTTTCAAAACAACATTTGATAGATGTTATATGCATTTTTGCGAAAAATAAATATTCTAGTTACAAATTTACAGAAGATATGGCAATTTTGAAATATCATTTGTATGGGAGGTGGGCGTAAAAGTGGGCGGCTTAAGTTCATATTTTCAGGAGCTCATTCTACAATTATAATATTATCGTTTTATGAAAATTGAGTTGATATATTTAAAATCATGGAAGTTATGCCACATTTTCTATTTAAGTTGTATGGGAGGTGGGCGTAAAAGTGGGCGTATTAAAAAAAAAAAAAAATTAAAATTCTTAAAAAAATTAACATAAATATGTGCAAAATTTCATGAAGCTCCGAAACCTCCTTGATTTAAGGCCATTAAATGCACTACACGGCCACAGTGTGCGCCGCGGCTTTGATGACACACACGCGATCTTTTAATGAAATTTTCAATGACGTTTTTGCGTAAATGCTGCGGTTTTCATTAATGCAGCGTCCAATTTCCTCTTTTAAGGCTTGAGTCGTCGTCGGCTTATTAGAGTAAACCATCGAATTCAAAAAACCCCAAAGAAAAAAATCTGAAGGTGTTAAATCGCACGATCTAGGCGGCCAATTCTGGTCTCCAAAACGCGAAATAACACGACCGGGAAATGACTGATGCAGCAATTGAATTGTTTCTCTGGCTGTATGACATGTGGCGCCTTCTTGTTGAAACCACATGCTCTCCACATTCATTTCTTCAATTCTAGGCAAGAAAAAACACCATTGCGTTCTAATTGGGACACCTTTTATTATCAGCCAATAAATTTCAAGAAACGAAATACATATTATTTTGTAAAGCCTGAATTTTAATTGTACATGTCTTGCAGTCAATATTCTGAGGGCACAATATTTCTGATATTGCGGATAATTTGAAAGTTTTATATTTATAAACTGTTTTTAAAAAGTTAATTTAAGTATTTTTTTAGTATTAGAGGGCAGAGAGCATTTGTGATTCACTTTGTTTAAACTATAAATATAAGAGAATGCTTTGAGCTTTTTGCATTAATATAGGGTGCTTCTTTTGAAGGTGTTTTATTTTTTAATTTTAACAAAACAATTAAAATTAAATTGAATGTCGGAAACTTGATTAGGATCCGAAAGAACAGTAGAATTTGATATTTACGTTTATTCAAACATTAGCCACAACTACGCTGTTGGTGATGCATTCAGGTGCTCTTATTTTTCATCCCTCATTCCAGTATTGCTGCCTGTATCTGGCGAATTATAGTGCGCATTCTGTTGTGAGTCTTTCCATGATGTATTATTAAGTAATACTATCAGCCCAATCATGAATAAAAAATCCGCGGGAGTTTTTTCCCTTTTTATGTTTTTAACATTGAATTTAAATAGGAAAAATTGGAAAAGGGAAAAAAGTCCCGCGGAATTTTTATTTGTGATTGGGCTGTATATAAACTTTAAATGGCATCAGTCATGTGTAATCTGTGAAAAAAACCTCCAAATAAATCACCCTCAAGTGAATTTTTAATTAATTTAATTTAATTAAACTTTTCTTTTCTTTTCTACCTCTCTCTTATTTAAAAGAGAAGATAATTGTAACTTATTGTATTTAACGATTCAAAAAATATATTTGTAATGTAAACAGGAAGTTACAGATCACAGGTCATAGGAATATACTCACAGTACTTTAACTACAATTCAGCCTCAATTTCATGTTCTAATTTGATTAAAATCAGCCTTATAAATTAGAAAAAACAAAAAAAAAAAAAACACAAACATTGACGAGAATTACATGTAAAACAATTTAAATTTCAATTTCATTAAAAAAAATGTTTAAATATATCTGATATAAAATAAACAAATATTATTATTATTATTATGAAAAACACGAATATTTAAGCAATTAATTAATGGAATATAAAAGTGTATATAAGTCCCAGATGGCACTTCAGTTGCTATTAAGTAGTGGTGAAATTTAATTGAAATATTACAACTGGCAAAAGAAACGAAATTAAGGCAACACTTTTGAAAAGTGTTAAAACTGCAACACCAACCATGAATTTTTTGCCAAAACTGTTAATTTGTTTTACCATTATCGCCCTGAGTTATGTAAGTTTTAAAGCCCCGCAGATAAATAAAACAATTGGTATTAATTTTTCTTAAATTTTATTAATAAAGGCTGGTGATGATGGCATGTCCGTAAAAGACATTGCGGAAGCATTAGTATCATTTGCAGAAGATTGTGATCCCAAACCGGAAGAAGGTAAATAATTAACAAAACAATTTAAACGTTTTTTGTTAGAATATCTTTAATGTGAAATTTGTCAATCTTGAATGATTTTATTATACAACTCTATAACCAATAGAACATATAATCGAGGTGGTGAAAAATGTTCCAGATCCCCAATATACATCCAAATGCTTTAGACACTGTTTAATGCTACAATTTGAATTGGTAACTTTCTTTCGATATATTCACCCCTATCGTGAATAGAAATTCCACATGAAATTTGTTCCCTTTTATTTTTTTAACATTGAATTATAATAGGAAAAGTGTGAAAAGGAAACAAATTTCATGTGGAATTTTTATTCACGATAGGGGTGATTGATAATATTTTGTTAAACATTTAAATTTTTAATCAAACTGCAGATACAAGAAGGTTCCCAGGTAATGGATAAGGAGAAAGCTCTTGATATGATGGGTTCAATGTTTTCGGACCGTAAAGATGATTTGGGAGAAATTATCGATGAGTGCAATAGTAAAAATCAGGCTATTGCTGAAAAGTAAGTACATAATCAAATTGTTAAACTCTAGTATGGCTAAACATGTTTCTCTTTAACTTCAATAGATGTGAGAATGCCCATGCTCATGGCATGTGCATGTTCGATCTAATGAAAGAACGTGGTTTTGAAATACCCGATCTAAAGGATGAATAATAATGATGACCAAAAATTGCCACCCCCCCCCCCCTCCCCTCCAGTTGACCTGATAACAACTTGTAATACTTGAACAGCTATTTTCAATTTTAATGGTTTTTAATTTCAACTTTTCAATAATTTCTAGTAGATAGCATTAAATCATACGGTACCTCAGAGTAGAATTTATGTAACATAATTTAAGGTCTTTAATGTTAAGTTTTCTCTATTTTTTACAAAATAAATGTACATGAATAATGGTGTGGTTAAAACAAATGACGGATTTTGGAAACAATTTAAAAACTTATGATATAAAGCAGTCCAGTGGTAGGACATCAGAAATGATATCAAATATTTTCCAATGCCAGAACGAATCATATTCAAGAAACTTCTACAAATATTCCTGTTTTTCGAATAACAAAGTTTTCGATATATTGTCTACCAAGACATAATATTAATAGAGATCTGTTTCCCGACTATATTAAAACAATGTTAATTGCACTTACATGCTGGGACTCTCGACTTACTGCAACTAGAGGTAGGCCACTGTTGGAAAAAATATTTTCTGATAGACCAGACGCCATATCTAGTAGTCAAACTAGTTCAAGCCCTTTCCGTAGTATACTTGCGCTACCTATTTTTACCGACCGGATTTTGGATGGTGTTCTCGTCTGCTATAGGATAGGTTAAGTACCGGCCATTAATTTAAAAAGGTAGCAAACACTCCGAAATATTAACTAACCATAGAAATAAATAAAAATAAATGGGCCGATTACGGATGGTAACCAAACTTCAGTAGAGTCATCTATAATATGTTTTTGGCAAACACATTACAGAGGGCAACTGTCAGCTGTTCACTTCAGTTACCAAACGTTGCAACCGAGATTTTGTTAGTAATTTTGTTATCAAATTATTCATTTTTTTTAACATAAAACTGTTTGTTTTGTACTTAAAAAATCTAAAAAAAAACTAGCGCCTAAGTTCTACATTCCGCTACGAAGTGAAACTGAATTTGTTTTCAATTCCACGTAGACAATTTCACGGCGTTCTAAAAATCGAGTGAAACTTTTAGTCTACAATGAACCAAACTAAAAATGCCTTTTTACTTTTCAAATAATTTTCACAAAATTTAGAATATCTACAAACTTAATGCAAATTTCACTTCCACTTCATTTTACAAATAAAGAAACCAGGTGTAGATACGAAAGTTGCCTTACATAGTAACAACATTCATATCAGTTGAGTGGCCTATCGGCAACCTAACTCCAATTTGGTTGTCATACATAATCAACCCAAAAGTTTGAATCTACAGTCAAAAGAAGATGGTGACACTACTTCTCTGTGTCTATACCCTCCCAACCTATCTATATTATTACATAAAATTAAATTAAGTTAAAGTTATATTGAAATTAAATTAAAAAAAAGTTCCAATTAACCCACGATGTCGAACGATAACGTTCGCTTAGATAAAACTTAAGGCACAAACTTGATTGTGGAATAAACAAACTTGATTGAGTAAAAAATTAGATACGATAAAAAGTTTGTGTCTTAAGTCTTATCTAAGCGAACGTTATCGTTCGACATCGTTGGCCAGGGGCTAAATTCAAAAATTAGTTCACTTTTAAGGAAATCAAAACTATTAAATCAGATCTTTAAGATTAGTTTAAAAAATCTATTAAATTTAACATAAAATTAGGTTTTTTTAGATTTATTAGTTTTTAAGTTCACTGTTCTATCGATACTAAAATGGAATATGTTCTGCTGAAATTAGAGCACTTGTTCCCGAAACACGTTCTTCAGTCAGGGTCCATCCATTCATGGTCGACTGGACAGTAGATCGCACAACAAATTACAGGGGAAATCCATTATTTAGCCGTAATGTCCGTATGTGGAATAAACTACCAGCAGAAGTATTCCCTGACACTTTCAATAGAGGAAAATTCAAATCAAATGTTCACAAACACTACTTCCTCCAAACTAAATAAGAAATAATAATTCTTGTTTTCCTAACCAGAAAAACAATAGTTTAAAGTATAAAATATTTATTAGCTGACCTTTGACACAAAACATTTAAGTGAAAAATTAATATAAAGTACTTTTTCCTAGGACATTATATTATGTCCTGTGATTCTTATTAGGGACAAAGTGACACAATTCAAAGACAAACAAAATGTCCCATAAATATAGTCTCTTTAAGAGAAACATATTTGCTTTCAATATTATTTGGATAACAACATTTTTAAAAGAGTTATGCTCTTTAAAGTGATTTTCGGAAAAGGGCCTTATATGGGAGCTACGACTAATTATGGACCGATCATCATAAAATTGTACCATGGAACTACATTGAGTGACATAATTTCTCATGTATTGCTTACTTGTCAAAAGAACAGTTCTACATTAAAGTTTCAAAAGGGTCTGCTCGATATTTATCAAGTGTTTACTTTTAGATTGAAAGTTTAGATCTTGAAACGACATAAATTCACTTAAACTCAAAAACCATTCTTCAAGTAGTGACAACTTCCACATTTGCTTACATATGTTGAAGATTCTTTCAGTTCTCAAATACTTGGAATAACTCAGTTTCTAATATCTTCAGGGGTAAATTTATAATTTCGGAAGGTTTTGTACAAGGTTCATTATTTTGTGAAATTTTTAGTTGTCCAAAAAAGTTTTGGAAATTCCTTCATAATTCTTTCTAAGTTTTTATATCAAGACTGTAACTGTATCATTGAATTTAGCATTTACTTTTGTAACAAAATAATGAAGTAATATAATAGTTACCTAGTAATTTTACTGATAAATCAACCGTATCAATGTTATTTAAATAAATATTTAGAAAATATTATAGTTAATTACATATTTGTATTAGTTTTGCATACGTACTTATTTTAAAATTAAATAAATATTGCATGACGTGGCAGTTACCCAATAGCCTAGCAATATTTATAAATGTTCAAGTAGAATTTATGTGGGAACGGGAGAGTATACAACATATGACAGGGCTAAGAGGAGAAAGTGACTGTGGACAGAATGGACGGAATGACGATATTGGAATGGGTGTATAGAAGACTGGGGCAAGATTATCACACTCGATATCGAGTAAAATTAATCGTAATTTTCTTATTTGAGATTATGACATTCGATATCGAGCAACAATATTAGTACATTTTATCATAATTTCGACATCGAAATGATTTTTCGATACGATAGCTCATTCGATCACGAATGCGGTAATTTGGCCCCTGGTAACAGACTGACAGAAAAACATTCATTTTATGGGCGTTGAGTTGTTCCCTATTGATAGTATCAGTTTGAATTATTTTATGTTTAATAATTATCGTTCATTATAACGTGGATTGAAATGCCTGAGTTTTATTTTGAAGGAGATGGCAAGAGGAAAGTAGAGAGTAGTAAAATTCTACAATTAAAGGCTCAACCGCAATATTTGATAATTGAGCTAGAGACGGAAATCTTACATTTATGTAATAATTACATTGTCATGAATTAAACATTTATGATTTTGAAATTTATATTTGACAGCTTTCGAACTTTTGCCATAATCAGTATTCTGCTTAAATTGAAAAAAATGTAAATTTTTTTGAATCGATTTCTTACATTTACACATTTCCATTTTTTTTCGATTATATTTCAAATACTATTTTAATTTAAAAGACGAAACTTTTTAAACTCTATGACAAAGTTGTGTTTTACAATGAAAACAATTTCAAATACATTTAATTTGAAAATGCTAAAATTGGGCAAACGTAAAACTCAATAGAAGATGATACAACAATTTAACTCTGTCAGCCCAATCATGAATAAAAATTCCGCGCGAGTTTTTTCCCTTTTCCCATTTTTCCTATTCAAATACAATGTTAAAACAATGAAAAGGGAAAAAACTCCCGCGGATTTTTTATTCATCATTGGGCTGTTGTATGATGTATTAAATTCGTCTTTAGCTAACAAACAAACAACTCTTCCTCAATAAACAAATTATATATATACAAATAATTGAGCAAAAATGACAGTTTGCTAAAAGCACTGTAATTTTAAATAAATTATTGTTTTTCTGGTTTTGCATTTATTTATTTACTACTCATATCATTTAATTTCAATAATTTACTAATGTTTATCAAGAACATATTTAAATTTACTTTGTACATATATACAATTACTTTACGAATTTGTGTAAAAGACTTTAAGCCAATTAAGTCTTAAAAAAAAAATTAAAAAATCTTTAAATATTTGCCCCAAATTCAAGGAAATACAAATCTAGTAATTTCTGCTCTAAGGCAGGTGAAAATTGCATAAGCAGCATCACAATTATTTTTAATGCCAACTGCAACATCCTTACACTTGGCCAAACCTGCTCTATATTCGTCTTTAAAATCATCGGGCATTAGTATTTCAACTTGTTTTAGAGAGCCTTCATACAAGAATTTGCCTTTTTTCATCTACATATAATTAAAATTTAATTAATTTATTAAAGGATATCATTGTTTAACTATATTGCTTATACCGTTTGCATCATTTCCAATATACAATTGACATAACACTTTGGGTCCTTTTCGTTGGGTAAGTTACCCTCTCTAATACCATCAGCTATTTCCTTAGTAACTTTGGGGAATTTTGGTGCACAAACGTCTCTCATTAGATTACCAGCGGCCCACATCTGCTCTTCGGTAGCCTGAAATTTTAAATCACCCCTATCGTGAATAAAAATTGCACAAATTTCCTATTAAAACAAAACAAATTCATTTAACAATTGCATACTCCCATCCAGGCATGATCCAAAATTTGTATGGAAAAAGTGCCGCCGAATCGACATACTACTACTACTCCTATAAAGTTACAGCAGATTCAATAAATAAATAACAAAAATTAGAAAAAAAAAATTTACAAAATAAAATAAATTTATTACAAAAAGTGGTTACACATCCTTAAAAGAATTCACCTGCCCGTTTGTATAGGTAAAATATCACAACTTTAAACAAATATATTTCTATTTTTCTTTTCTTTTTTACCCCCTGGCCCACGATGTCGAACGATAACGTTCGCTTAGATAAGACTTAAGACACAAACTTGATTGTGGAATAAACAAACTTAATTTTGTAAAAAAAATAGATACGATAAAAAGTTTGTGTCTTAAGTCTTATCTAAGCGAACGTTATCGTTCGACATCGTGGGCCAGGGGGTTAACAAAATCCAATTTTAAACTTACACCGCCAATAACATCCGATACTTTGCACAAGCACAAAATGGCGCCAATTGAAAAAACAAAATATTGTTTCAAAATCATTTTTGTAACACTTATTATAAAACAATTTTTATGAATTTATTATTTATTTTGCTCAATATGCGTATAAGAAATATTTTAAACGGAATTCGAAGAAGTTTTAAATACGTTTAAACTAAATCAATAGCCTTTATATGCAAATTACATTTGAATATCGTGTGATGATGAGATGATTGTATATTTTATTGAAATGTTGCATGAATAGTTTAGAAAAAACACACATACATATGTACATTACATTAGAGAAACAACCCAGCAGTTCTGGGTGACTGTTCCGAACTAATTTCGAACAATAATAACAATACGCAACTGATTTACAAAATTAGGTCCTTATTCTGGTGTTTAAAATATTTACTTTCTAAAGTGCAGTACATAAAATAAACTGACTACGTCTTAGAATACTTAAAGACAATAAAGCTATATTTCCCGGAATATATAAAGTAACCAATTGTATTTATGTATATTACAAACAGCATAAACATGTCAAATGATCAATATATATATATATATATATAAATTGGAATCAACCAACTAATTAGACATTAGTGAAAATTACTGTATATAAATAAAAGAGATACATTGACTACTTAAGAAACTGCTGGGAAATGTACAACGCAAACATACATTGTAAATTTAATATATTTACGTATGTAGCATATATTTATTTATTAAGAAATTATAAAACAAAAACAAAATAAACAAATGTATTAAGTAGTTAAAACAATAAGGACATCACACATATAATTACACTTAGACCTAATACAAAATTGCCTACAATTTTCCAAACGATTCAAGAAAGAAATCTACTAAATTAGATCTGTACTGTTTGTAACATTTACTGTACAGATGTTAAATAATTAATATACATACATATAATCCCAGTACAATTTTAAGAACTTGTTTCCAAATCACTAGATCTAGAACGACAAAAAATTAAATTAAAGAAATGTGCAATATACGAGAAACGTCCAGAAGAGCCAAGACCGAAAAAAGCACGTCAGGTTCGGTCAAATGTGAAGGTTTTGTTCACTGTTATTTTCGACTGCAATGGCGTGGTGCATCATGAATTCTTTCCACAAGATCGTACGGTCAATAAGGAATTCTAAGGAATACTACCTTGCGCCGTTTGCGCGAAGCAATTCGTCAGAAACGCACAGAATTGTGCAAAAATCAATCATGGATTTTGCACCAAAAACAAAACCGTTATCATGCCTTAACCATCGTATTCACCAAACTTGGCCACCGCTGACATTTTTCTCTTCCCAAAGCTGAAGACACCGCTGAAAGAAAAGCGGTTTTGCTAAGATTGAGGAGACAAAAAAAAAACGAAACAAGAACTGTTGGCGATACCAAAAAGCGCGTTTCAAAAGTGTTTCGAGGATTGGAAAAAACGCTGGCATAAGTTTATTATATCTAAAGGGGGATTACTTTGAAGGGGACAAGATAGTTATTGATAAATAAATAAATACTTTTTGAAAAAATTTAAAATAACGATTATTTTTTGATCAGACCTCGTACATAGTTGGCTGAAGTGCTGAAATGAAACCTACAATTACCATATGCATTTAATTTTAAATAAGGTTGATGATAAATTAATGTATATGTTTGATGGGAACAATTATAAAATTCATTCAATTTTCAGATTAATTAATAATTAATTCAGCGTACTTTTGATACAAGTGCAAAGGTTTTAATCGAATTACGTTCTTGACAAATTTAAAGTCTACATTTAACATATGTATAATAATTAATAAATACAACAAGTGTAGTTATAAATTTATAATAGAAAATTTAAAAAAATTAATGGTCCAATTACGAGTATGTATATATATATATATTGTTTTATTACTTACTGATTATTTGCAATAAAAATAGTTAAGGAGACTAAACGTTAATTAGTTTTTTTAACTATAGCCCTTCAAAAGTAATAGATTCGTTAAACTTAATTTTGTTTTAAGCTAATTCTTGTGAATAATACACAAATTATAGTTAGTTGTTAATGTCATTGTTGTTTTTATGTAAACATTAAACAATTGATTAAGTGTTAACAAAACGTTTAGCTAAATTATGGGGTTAAACTTTTGCTAAATAATTGTAGAAAATCATTAAATATCTCTTCATATGTAATTTTATTATAAATACATATTTAAACTACATTAAGAACAGACATTTACGATACATTACTTACTAATCTGTTACATTTATGTTAAGGGATGTGATTAGTAGGTTCATCTGTCAAACACAAATTTGTTGTTGATGACATTGTACAAGTTTCTAATGTTTTGGAGAGTGTTCTTGATTGAGCTATTAGTTGTTCGATTGTCTGCATTCTCAGAGATTATACCACTCACTCTACTTTAAAGCTTGAAAGATGAAACAATAGGTACATACAGTGTATCAATTAAGTTTAGGCACACCATAATTTCCAGGAGAAATCTCTCAATAACTTTGCTATTTCTTCACTTGAAACAATAATTCTTATATTATTTTAATGGTAAACTATATAAAAGCCTTAAATAATGCCTGGGGCCAAATTACCGCATTCGTGATCGAATGAGCTATCGTATCGAAAAATGATTTCGATATCGAAATTATGATAAAATGTACTAAATTTCTTGCTCGATATTGAATGCCATAATCTCAAATAAGAAAATTACGATCAATTTTACTCGATATCGAATGCGGTAATTTGGTCAAGATGTGAGTCAACAGATCCTTTAAATTTGTTCAAAACAATTGTGTATATTGAAATATTTCGATTGTTATTTGAAACCTAAGAGAGTAGTGAGAGTTTAGTTATGATGGTGATTTTAAACAGTTTAATATGCCGCATAATAATTCTATGTGTAAGAACAATTTGCACGTCCTCATTATCATTCACAATACACGGGGAGCGATTACGAATAACATGGAAAGAAGTCTGTAGTTTTTAAGCGGTAGTTCTATTACAAAGAAATGTACATATCTGTAGAAAAAGTCAATTTAAAGATTGTAATTTATAGAATATTGTCGACAATGGAACCCCAACAATTCCGATCTCAAAAATATCCCATACCATATCTTGCCAATCTGTAGAAAACCTCTCTGGGTAAAATTCAGACATATGTACATGTTGTCAACTATATTTTAGACATAGTTTGGGGTCTAATTAGATTCATATCTAACATAGTTGCCTACGACATGGCAGCTGAGCTCAAGTATAGTTTCATTATAGTAATTACGGCAATATAAATCGCTACGGATATTTCATATAATCTGAAAATCCCAGACGATCTGATGGAAAATTGTACAGTTCTAAACACTAAGTATTTTTTTATTTTTTTTTTTTTTATTTATTTATTAAATTCAGATTCCATACTATTAGAAACAGATTCCGATCGTTGCAGGATGACATCGAATGACAATTTCAACATTTATAATAATGCTGCGAATCTCAAGCAACTCAAATCTGAATGTCACTCCTGGATACAGTTCAGCAAATAAAATTCGTATGAGTTAAATAATTTTCAGACTAAACAGATTTAAAGTAAAAAAATGTAATTATCCAATACTAAATATTTCGTATTAAAAATTTCGCATATATAACACGAAAAAGCATTCATCTAAGATGATAAATGATACTTCACCAGTTCAAAACTCCAAAAAAAAATTAAAAAAAAAACTTTTGTATAAAATTCCAATATTTCCGTTATTTTCAAGTATTATTATTAATAAGAAATTGTAAAAACATTATTAAATTCGTTGAGAATATCAAATTTTATTAAGTACACAAATGAGAAGTTCAAATGCAGCACAATTTTTATTGCGTGAATATGTGTTTACACACCCAGATATTAAATTTAATTGTAATATATTCAATTTAAAAATCAAAAACAGATCACATTTATTTTATACAGCGCCATTTGTGTATCAAAACTTTACACAAATATTTTCATTATGAGTAACCCTGTATTATATTGTTTGTTAACTTGTTCCCAATACACTAGCAACATACTTACTCTCTATATTTTTGACATTTACAGAAAGAAAAAGCAATAACAGAGAATAAAAATTGTTTGTTAGAAAATATATTTATTTAATCAAAAATAACTGGAGCTCAAATATACACAAAATTTATTTAAAAACCATATAATCCGTGGTTTTTAAATTAGTACAGTTTGACAATGCCTGTCAAAAATGGCGGTGAATCTGATGCAGAAGGTGACGTATCAGGTGCAGAATCTGAACATTCCAACTCTAGTCAGGGTCATGAGTCCAGCGATGAGGAGGCAAATGAAATCGATTCAGATGAATCCTCGGAAATGGATGCCAATGAAATCGAGAGAATACGAAACGAATGTTTAGATATTTTAGGTAAGTGTACATAAAGCATATAACTGTTGTTTGTATGTATTTATTTTTCGCTTTTAGATCATTTGGAGAAACAGTTTAGTCAACTGCGTGAGCAGTATTACACGGAACGTATTAATCAAATTGAGCGACAGTCTGCTGAAGTACGCAATGGTCGTTCCGAAGAGTATTTGCAGCCATTAAAAGAATTGGACAAGGTCTATAAGAATCGCATAGAAGTTGCAGAAGTTCTAAAACGTTTTAGACTAGAGAATATTGAACATAAATTTTTAAGTGAAGAACAAGCTGCCCTACAAAATTTCGAAGTAAGTAAATTTAGCCAAAGCTAGTCTATTAACATACAGTGAGTCCCATTAATATTCGGTATTTTCATTTCAAGTTATTTAAACCACCATTTCAGCAAAACTGTGAATGAAACTCAGAATTTTATGCTTTGGAAATAAAAATATATATCTCGAGATCAAATTAGTTTATTGTTAGAGTTAGAGAACATTAAGAAAAATATACTTTAAAAGACTAAAAAGTAAAAAGTTAACAAAATTCAGACTTCATTAATATTCAGTTTATTTCATAAAGGTACAAAATTCATATAAACTGTATTAAGTTTTTGTTAAACGGTAAAAAACTAATATCTTGTTGCAAACCCATTATTTTTTATGAGTTTTGAGAGACGATTAGGCATATTAAAAATAATTTTTTGCAGGAATTCTACACTAATATTATCCCATTCTTCCTGCAGTCATTTTTTGAGCTCATTTTTGGATGAAATAGGAGTTTTACACACTTGGCGGCCCAAGTGATCCCATAAATTTTCAATGGGATTAATATCAGGGGATTGTGCTGGCGTTTCAATAACTTTTGGACAATTGTAAAGTAACCATTCGCGGACAACATGAGCTTTATGTTTGGGGTCGTTGTCTTGATATAACTTGAAGGTCGGATAAATCCCCATTTTTTCGGCAGACTGCTTCAAATTTTGACGCAAAATGTTTAAATACATATCTTTGTTCATGATGCCGTCGATAAAAACCAGCTTCCACACCCTTTGCTGATATACAGCTCCAAACTATTACGTGTCCACCTCCGTGCTTGTCTGTTGGAGTAATGTTTTTGCCTCTCAATCCTTCATTAGGTTTCGGCCAGACCATTGTTCGTCCGTCGCTACCGAATATGGTGAATTTGCTTTCGTCTAGGAAAACAACATCTTCCCACCAATTAGCAAATTTTAGCCGATATTGCCTGTTCTTCAAATTTACAAACGGCTTCTTACGAGCAACACGACCATTGTACCCCTGTCTTTTAATGGCTCGAGATACAGATACAGACTTATTAAACTCCTCCTTGACTTCACTTACTATTTTGGAAGCACTTAGCCGCGCATTAACCTTAATGTGTCTTATAATTAAGCGCTCTTCCGCGTCGGTTAACTTTTTTGGTGGACCAGTTTGTTTTATAAAGTCAATCCGGCTTTCGTTTTTGTATCTGCGGACAATGTCACCTACAGTATTAGGCCTCAAATTTACTATCGCAGCAATATTTATAAGTTTTTCCACTATTGTTAAATTTGTTAGTTATTCCAACCATTTTTGCACAGTTGAAAAATTATTTGGTTGCATTTTTTGGCAAAATGAAAAAACCGAATATTAGTGAGGCATGTATTTGTTGATTATTTCAGCATTTTAATTTTCATAATTTTGTTTGTATATTTTATCTAAAACAATTCTAACACATAAACCAGTAACAAATTCATCTATCATTTTATTAAAATAAAAAATTTAAATGGTATAAATTTTATTTAAAAATGAAGGAAATATTTAAGGACAAATAAATACGGAATATTAATGTGAGTCACTGTATGTATTCCGGTGTTAGTAGATTTTAGCTAAAATCTTAAAAAAGTTATTACTTAAAAACAAATTATTCTTTTGGTAATTTTTATTATTTCTACTGTAAATTTATCTAGTAAGGAATTGAATTTCAATTATAATTAATTTTGCTGCTTTGACAGGGTTTTTGGTTATTAGAGGTGAAAATTTCATATATTGAAACGCTTATTGTTCTTAAAATCTCTTCCGATGTATTGGACACAAAAAAAAATATTTATTAATTTATTTATTTTCTTGATTCAATTCAAATTTTTACAGATATTCCGATAGCCTGATATAATTCTGTTGCTTTCGAATCGAAATACACAGTAACCCCCAGGTTTTTAAAAGTCTGATTAGATTTTAAACATTTAAGTACATGATGTAATTATACAAGGTGAGTGCAAATCGTCAGCAAATACAACACAATACATAAACAACAGGAATTTTGTTTGTGTAAAAAATGTACTACTGCCAAAAACACTTGAAAAAGTATTACTTTTGACATAAGTAAATTGTAAACAAAGTCAGTCAGCTGTGCTACTGCACTCACCTTGTACACCATGTTTAAGCAAGGCATATTGATGTTTAAGTATTTCAAATTCCCATAATTTTCTATTTTAAAACTACATATTAGAAATAACAGAATTGAAAGCCAACTAGATCAATATTTTAATTATTAGACTGTTATTCTTTTTGTTTGTTCTGCATTTATTTTTAGAGCGAAAAACAACTGGCATTAGATCAAATCTATGATGATCTAATGGAGAAAATAAGACGTTTGGAGGAAGATCGTCATAATGTTGATATATCCTGGGATGACTGGGGCAATGATAAACGTCACAGTAAAGTCAGAGGACCGGCCCGTAAAAAAGCGGTTACCGTTAATGGCCCGTTTATTGTGTATATGCTTCATGAGGAAGATATCTTAGAAGACTGGACAACTATACGTAAAGCACTCAAACGTTCAACTGTGGTAGCCTCGGTGGGAACAACAGCCACATGACCATAAATGTCATCTAATGAAATTATCTTTATCTCAGATTTCTAACTGCTATCTTTATTCTTAGAAATGCTAATCTTGAGTCATCTTGATTTTTTTGTTTAGTTTTTAAGTTAATTTCACTTACGTGTATTCCTATTTTAATAAAAAACTCTCAGAACTTATGTTTTCGATGAAAAAAAAATTAACAAGAAATTATCACTTTATTGCCTAATAACCCTTGGATTTCAAATACTCTCTAACAATGTCTACATAGTCACCATGTACACGTACTTGACCGCTCATTTCGTTTACTCGAGTGGCGCATAGCTTTCCATTACGTACTTTTTGCACTAATTGACGCAGTTCCTTCTCCAATTCCCAAATGTTTCCTTGCACATGTTTCACAACTGTAACTCTACGTTGACCACGGAAGGTACTCTCCAAGTAAACAGGTATCATGTGGTTGCGGGAACGAGCTACAAAGTAGGCGAATTTGTCTACATTGTGTAAGCCCACAGATGGTGGTTTCCAACCTGAGGGATATTCGGCTTTTGGTTCAATTTTTGGTACTACTTTCTTGGGTAACAAACGCTCTACGTATTTCCATTCTGGAGGATTTTTTATCACTTCCACTTCGGGGTATTCTTCCAAAGCACGTACTTTTTCCGAAGACAAGAAACTTGAAAAACGTGCTGTAACTGGCAGCTAAAATATAAGAAATATTTAAAGTTTTTTAATAAACAAATTATTTATTTCTTACCTTGACAGTTTTGCTTACGATTTCTTTAAGTATTCTTTGAGCTAAAGCCATATTATCTTTAAAAATTATACTGCTATTGCTTAAATTTTATAAAAATTTTAATTTTGTGTTTTTCTAAGATTACAAAACTATAAACAGCTGTGCAATAATTCTTTTAGCCAACTGGGTGTTTCATAAAATGTTTTAAAATATAAGTAAACATCAGACAGTGTTTTATTTTAAGGTTTATGAATAGGATATAAAGTGTTGGAAAGTTAATAAATGAATAAATTTTATTTTGTTTTAATTTAATTTATATTAATATCTTCGAGTAATAAAAAGTAGAAAAAGAGAATCAAGATTAAGGTGATTAAATTTAAATATTTTTGATTTAACTTTAAACCAACATAATTAACAAAACATTTAATTTTTAGTAGCTTGTTCTGCTACTGAAGTTGAACATGCTGGGCATACATACATGCATACATACATATGTATGTACATACGTTTGGAACGAAACGGTCTACGTGAAACTTATAAGCATTTAGTTTGTTGCTTCCTCCCGACCACAGTTGTGACAGAGTTACTCTTGTTTTCCACGGCAGTAGTTCTTCTGCTCCAAGTATCCTGCGGTATTTATGGGGTCTCTGTAAATGCCGTTCAAAGCTGCTACACACTACCCAGCATACCATTCTAGGAGCGCTCCGAAAAAGGAGTCAAAAAAGAGTTCAACAAAAGAGCATTTTCGGACCGCTCCGAAAAAAGGAGTCAGAAAAGAGTCTAACTAAAGAGCATTTTCGGAGCGAAAGAAAAATTTGCTTGTTACTGTCCTAAATCGGCACGCAGTATGACTCAGAAATTCCACTTAATTATGCGTGTACCAAACCATTGTTGTCTTGTTATTTGAACAAAAAAAAACATAGCTGTACCACACAAGAATGATAAAAACAAGATTACACAGAGCCCAAGAACAACCTCATAAAAGAATCTTTTCTGACATTATCTAAGAGCTCTTTAAGAGCCCAAAAAACCCTCATAAAAGACTCTTTTCTGACATTATCTAAGAGCTCTTTCTGACGGACCATTTTCGAATGTAATGACCCTCTTTTCTGAAGGTTTTCGGAGCAATTATGATTGTTTTTTGGGCTTATAAAGAGCGTTAACGCTCCGAAAAAAGCGTCAGAAAAAGACTCTTTTCGGACTCATATGGCTTGCTGGGTAGTTTTGATCTAACGGATCCTGTATGTACATTCGTTTGTTTTCCTCATATACTTGAAGGTCCATTGGTGCATTGATGAAGACTCCAGCTGTGTAATGTTAAAGCCTGTATGACTTCTCTGATGACATCCCAGAGGAAACTTTTTTGTCAGCATGACATTATGTTCCATTACAGGTAGAACCTTCGTTTCGTCCTGCATGTGATGTTCCGAAGTTATTTGCATGTAGCCTGTAATTGTACTTACGGCAGCACTTTAGAAACTTTGTATGTTTCTCCACTGAGTGTCACTCAATCTTCTCCGTATTTTACTATCCTACACTCTTTTTTTCTTTAGCCTCGAACTATTTCCCTCTTTATCTTTAACCTCTATCCATCATCTTTACCTTTCATTTATCTTTTCTGTCAACACAATTAGACCAATTGTATGGACCTACATAAATGAGTTGTGCTTTGTTTGGTTTTTGAAAGTCTTGTTTTTCTCTCTTATCGCTCAATAATAAGCATTAAGACCCTAAAAATTTAATTAATTAATTTGAAATTAATTTTTAATTAATATGTTATTCAAAGAAAAATAAGATTTGCTTAACTTCAGCACTACAAACGTTCACAGTTTTTAGCTCAGCAAAAGCATTAAAAATTTTAAGCAGCAGCAAATTTTTTAAAGTGAATTGCTGTGGCTGACTGTGTCAGTAAATAAAATCACATAGTTAAGCTACAGTGAATAGTTTTATTTTTGTTTTGTTTGGCTTGCGCTGCGCTGTTGCTTGCTCACTAACAACGTTTTTAGTGTAAGCTAAGCAGAAATTTGTGTGTTTTTGCTAATTCATAGTCAGCAAATTCAACGCTGTATCATATCTTTTGAAGGTGCATATGTATCTGTCATTTAGTCTCTCTTTGTTATTGAACATTACAACAAAGTTTTTTTTTTTCATCGAAAATGTTGAATTTTGTACTGGAGGTGGGCGTGATTCACATATACAGTGTGTTCACGATGGAATCACGTGGAAACACACGTGAATGTGCAAAATTAAAAAAATTTACACGTGAGTGTGAGTGAATGTGCAACAGCCTCTTCGTGAGCGTGAGTGAGTGTGAAAATGTTGTTCGTGAACGTGTTCACAAGAATTCACGACAAATAATATATTTTTTGAATTTTTGAGCATGGAATCTATTCTCACAATTAACATGTATTTATTATGGTATGAAAGACTGATAAAACATTGTGAAGCAGATATTATCGACTCCGAATTAATGCAAGAACTGAAACTTTGTGCAAAACGTGCAATTCAAAAACGATTAAAACCGTAACTCGTGCACTATATTGCGTTGTTTTTGTATCCTCCATTTAAGGAATTGAAGTTTTGCACAGAAGATGAGAAAAATATGGTTTATGCAACTATTAAATCCATGGCGCGAGACATTCCTAAAGAAACAATTGCCGAAATAGAAAATGAACCATCAACTTCCAAAGATAACCCATTTTATGAATATATGGACGTATATCAAACTACGTCAAGTCAACATAATGATATCGACCAAGAAATTAAAAATTATTTACTCAAACAAATCAAAGCAGAATGCGATATTTTAAAATTTTGGAAAGAAGCAAGTGATCTTCCTATATTGAAGAAAATAGCATTAATAATTCTCTGTATACCAGCCAGTTCAGCAACGAGCGAACGAGTTTTTTCGACATCTGGAAGGATATTGGAAGAAAGACGAAGAAAATGTAGATATGCTTTTATTTCTAAATAAAAATATATAATTATTTTATATATTAAAATACAAATCATAAAACTTTTCATATACATATACACTTTCTTGCATAATACACAAATAAATATGTTTTTTGTTCTAACCCTGTAGGAAACGTCAATATTAAAAATGTACTGAGTCGTTATCGAATTTGTCAACAGTACTAGTGACGAATTATACCCCATACAATGCTTAGTTCTATAGACATTTAACATGAGCGTGTCATTGAAAATCCTCTAGTAACATTTTGACTATTGACTTAGTATTGACTAGGTACTTCTCATGGATCCATATGGTGCCATTAGGACCAGGAATTTGCTAGTACATTTCTATAACTTATGGAACTTTCCTGTAGACAATATCAATAGTAAATAGGTGGTGTCATACTAGTATTTTGTCAATAGTATTTTTTGTATTTTTTTTTATATTAGGGCTTTTAAGCCGATACCGAAGCAAATAAATTAAGTCGTACAATATGTTTAAATGTGAAGTTTATTTAACAAAAATAGGGATAAAAACTAATAAAAAACATCATAGATTAAACTACATATATGTATATATATTATATATTAATTAACAAAAATTAAGCACATTTTTTCAGGTCAGGCTAAGCCCTTATTCTAAATTACTTGGCAGCATCCGCATTTTGAATTAGCTAAAAAAAAAACAGAAATACAAATCAGTAGAAATTATAGTACATATGTACAAAAAAGCTTGGTAAAACTTACCTTGAGGTGGAAAATATTTTAATTTTCCTTTGGATAAATGAGCATAATCGGTCATTTTTCTGGAATGCAAAATTGAGATTCTTAAAAAATTGGTATTTAATGCTAGGCAAACAAATGTAAATTCAAATGCCCTTATTCATAAAACTTACAACAGGATTATAAGAAGTTTATAAAGCAAATTTTGTATGGAAATTTTATCTTTTATAGAAAACTTTTCTATTTCACCAGGAACAAAATTTGTTTTAAATATTCCCAACTCCTGACGACGGGTCCTTCAAAAAAACTTTCCAAGTGTAATAATCTGCGAGGTCATCAATATTATCATTTTCTCCTTCCTCTGTAGCTTCACTAAACACGATTTCACTTTTTTCACTTAAAACTATTTTATTATTTATAATTTTATTTTTATATAAAGTAATTTGTTCTTTAATTTGTCTTTTATAATTTCTATATTAATATATTAAATATATTATTTTTATATTCCAAACAAAATAATACAATTTTTCAATCGTTAAACAAAATTGTTCAAATGTTAATTAATAAAACGACGCACACGATGTTTTCTGGTTAACCGGCTTTACTATAATAGAAAACATAAATGTCAACAGCAGAGACATTGTATGGTGTATAATTAGTCGTCAATACAGTTGACCAAGTCAAGCGCGAGTCAACACAGTTTAACTATAGACATTTTCTTAAGGAATATTGACATGTTTGTTGACAATGTTAGTAGATACACACCACATCTTTTGTCTCTGTATTTTTTATATTGACACAGATAGGAAATATTGGAGACATATGAACTAGTACTGTTGACAAAAAGACATATGGAGCCAGTCTGACTGCAGGGAACAAATTGATTTTAAGTTATATGTGTTTTACCAATTTCTCTAAAATTTCTCTAAAATTGTTATAGGTAGTTACTTAAATAACAGACTTCTGATAATTTTGCCACGTTTTGCTTTCAATAACATTATTTGTCAGTTGGAATTTTATATTTTCTCTATTTTCTGTTTTTTTTCTTGTCGTGAATTTTCGTGAATATTCGTGAACACGTAAGTGAATGTGAAAAAATATCTTCGTGAGCTTTCGTGAATGTCCAAAAATGGTTCGTGATCACACGTGATTGTGAAAAATTAAAAAAATTTCACACGTGAGTGTGAGTGAATGTACAACAACATGTTCGTGAGTGTGCGTGAGTGTGAAAAAATGTATTCACGAATCCCACCTCTATTTTGTACCAACAATACTTCACATGCGGGTACTTTTGCTTTACTTCTTTAATTTCAAAAAAAGTGCCACTGAAGCACAGCGATTGCTTATTTTAAATATGTTTAATCGCTTTCAATGAGCAAGAAATTCTTTGTTTGGTAAAGAAGTGGTACTTTTGACACGAAATATAACTGTAACCGTTACCGAAAAAAAACCAAAATATCATTGTTGCTAAAATGCCGTTATGATTATTTTTTCACTCCAGTAATAATGCAAACGGTAATTTACGACATCGTTATAATTCCTTAATCATGTGTAGATCTCATCCTAGTTTACACACTTGCCTAATGAGCCAATTAACATTATATCAATAAAACAGCATTTAGTGCAAAGTGTAAATTGAAACTCAAATTTCATTAAAAGCTTGGCAACCCCTTGAAACACACGCACGCAAACATTGTTGCAGAACAGAAACTACTCGAAAAACATTAACAAATTGTGACTACAATATGTGCGACCACGACACAATTTCCTAATAACCAAAACTTTTTATTTCTATCCACAACCACTTGAAGAGAATTATTGTATGAGGGACGGCTATAAACAGAGAAACAAACAAACAAACGAATGAACGAAACCAACGTGCATGCATGCAAGACGAAAACAATGCACAAAATGTGCATTAAATATTAAAATGCAAAAGCTCTGGCTAACAACAAGAGCAAGAGCGAAAGCTTTCTTATGTTTATACGAATGCCAGCAACGTTAGATTATAAGCTTTAAAACGTATGAGTATTATTTTGCTAAATGAATAATAAAAACATAAAAACAAGTTAGAGTGCAATATTCGGCTGTGGCGAATCTTTAATACCCTCCACCGAAACATAATAAGAAATACAAAAACTACACTGGTTTTCGGACTAGAATATCCTTATTCTGTGGTCTCTATTCAGTCTTAGTGCAAATTTTATTATCATTTTATATATCGATGGTCTCATGTAGAAAGGCCCTAACTCGCATATTTGAAACTTTACAGCAGAAGGTAAAAACATAATAGAAACTGTAATATTCAACATGTAACTTTTTTTGTACAACTACTTATAAAAGCGTCATTTTTTACACTATTGCAATAAATTTTTGTGAGGAGGTGTATTTGCGTTAAATGCATTGGAATCGCAAAAAAAAACAAATTTCGAAAAAATAGCGAGTTAGGGCCTTTCTACATGAGACCAATGATATGTATATTGTTTGAAAGACAATTTTAAATGTTTTGAAATTTTATCTAATTTTGACCATTTATAATTGTCTGATATTCATAATAATATTGAGTGTATTTTAACAATTTATAAAATTTAAAGAAAATTGTTCCATATTCACAACAAGTTAAGAAACAGAGTATAAAATAGGATAAGATATAAAGTGAGGCTTTTTTGTTTGGCATAGTAAAAGTGGACCAATTATAGACTGATATCTTTTAAATCCAGTATCCAGTAATGTGATTTGGTTGAATTTCATCTCAATAACATTATTTACAAGAGTTGTATGTATGTTTGGTTGTTATGCTAGGAAGCGGATTTAATTCGGGAGCTATTGCCAATTACTGACTGTCAGGTACAAAATCCAGTAGCATAATTGCCGTATAACCGACATTAGTATGATTTCTGGATTAAAATTTCTGATCTGTATCAAAGTTGGTTCGATATCAATATTTATTAGACATTTTTATGGGTTAAATCGTTTTTCGGAAATGGTTCTTATATGACAGTTATGACAAATTATGGGCCGATTTTCTTAAATTTTGGAACAGTGAATTTTATGCATATGAGGATAGTTCATGTCGAATTTCAACGTAATATAGGTGTATTTAAGATACATATTATTATTAACGTGAATTTGGGAAGTGGACCTTATATGGAGGATATAGTCAAATATGTAAATGATACGGTCAAATATGGACCGAAATTCACAAAATTCTGCATAATGATTTTTGTGTACATATATGTAAATGAATTATACAACATTTTGAGTCGGTAGCTATATTTCATAGATATATGTATATAAAGATAAATGAATGTGGTCCTTGTATGGGAGCTATGACCAATTATGGGCCAACCACCATAAAATTTAGTACAACAATTTATTTGCCTATAAAGATTATTTATGTGAAATTTTAATCTTTTAAAATTATTTATACCAGTTTTGTACGTATTTAAGTGAATTTTGGAAGTGGACTTTATATGGGGTCTATGGTCAAACATGGACCGAACTACAAAGAATTCGTTTTACGATTTCTTTTGGCATGAAACTTATTCCTGCTGAATTTTGTATTGATATTCCAATTTTATAGGCATTTATGTATAATTGAGCAATATTTCGGAAAGATTTTTGTATGGAAGCTATGAGAAATCATGGAGCTATTCTAACTATTTTCCACACACTTTTGTCTTTTATCATAAAAATAGCGTATACAAAATTTCATGATATTCTCTGCAATATATTTAAAAATATTGCAATAAAGTTAATAACAAATATAAAATTTTTATGGAGGTTGTCTCACATATTGGTCCATAACTCTGGTTGGCCTAAACCGATTTTGCTGATTTTAAATACCAAAGAAATATTATAAGAAATATTTTTCTGGAAATTTCGTTTAGTTATGTTGTATAGTTTGGACGTGAGAGTGTTTTGTACAGACGGACGTGGCTAAAGCCACTTGGAATTTTACAAGGATCAAGAAAATATATATGTACTTTGTTGGGTCTCAGATGAATATTGAAAAAGTTTCACACGGAATGACAAACGTAATATAGCCTCATTCAACACAACAAAGACTAGAAGAAAAATAAATGAATCTACAATAACAACAATAATGCTACAAACACATATTTACATACATAGCCATGTACATATACTGAAAGCGCAGCAAATGCTGCATTCTTCTCAAATATTCATGTGTGCACAATTAATATAAAAGATGACGTCATATAGAAAAAAGCTTCTTGTACTTAAACTGCACAGAAGTGTACGAGTATCAAAAGTGTTGTGTTGCAAGTTTTCATAACGATTTAAGGTCTCTTGGTTCTTTTCGCCCTTCTTCTTGTGCCCAAAATCAACATTTACTGCAATTTTAGGTTTTTGCTTAATCCGCCAAATACATTACGCAAGTATTTGCTGTGGAATATCACGAAAATCGTTTACAGTTTAAAGTTTGTCGTTTAATCGGTTGCTAACTTAATTGTTCGTTCGGTCGTTTGTTGATTTGTTGGGTACTGGCGATTATACATATTTATTTTGCATGCCAATCTGCAGTAAACACGGCAACTGCATTAACAGCTTTTGTGTGTTTCGCTGTATGAGTGCCTATGTGTCAGTGTTTTTGCGCGCTTTTTCTGTGCGCTCAGTTCGTACTCAACAGCCGTTGAGTTAGGTTGGGCTTTTTTACTTGCTAATATTCTAAACTGCACACACTAACGTATGTATTTAACGCGCGCGCTACGAGCAGATAAATAGTAAAACGAACGGCATAGAATAAACATTTTTTTTTTTTTGTAAATTGCTGCAACCTAGATTTGAAAACTCTTGCTACTAACACGACTCCGCACTACAAAGGCCCGCACCCCCCAAACAAAACACACATACATACATATGTACTACATAATATAAAGTGTATTAAGGTTATAATACTATAGCTAAGACGTTAACGTTAAAGAAATACGAAACGGCGCCATTAGAAGAGACACTGCAACATTGACAGTGTTACAAATCAATTAAACAACATTAAGTGGTTACAAAATCTCAACCATTACCACGTCAGACTTTGCAACCACTGCTGCAAGTGCAGCATTTGGCAATTATACTACATGTACAACTACTGGTAGTGCCAACAATATCGCAGCTACATTCACCCCCACTACACCCAACCCTCTACACACCAGCCACTGCGGCAACAACACAGCAGCAGCAGCAGCAGCGGTAACAGCGACGATGAGTAGTCGTAAAGATGATCCCGTATTCAATGTGAAATTTGTGCAACTGGTCGAATCGAAACCTTGTCTATGGAATTCAACTTTACCGGAGTATAGTAAAAAAGATGAAATACAAAAAGCTTGGCAAGAGGTGGCCAATGAAACAAAAGATACGGGTAAGTAACCATAACCAACCATTTACACATTGTATGATACATATGAGTACAAACATCCATCTACATATACATACATGCATTCATATCTGTACGATGTAAACCTACTGCTGCAATTTGTGTGTGCAATTACTCAGTCCGCTGCAATTGACTCAATTTGCTTTTGCACTGGGTCGTTTTAGTCGGACATTCGTTCGTTCGCACTATTCATTCTATTGTCGTTAATATACATATGTGCATATGTATGTATGCATGTGCTGTGTGTATGTTGATTTCTATGTAGTTTTTTTTACGAACAGTGGTGCTTTCTGCATCAAAAAACGACGTATGTTTGGATCTGTGTACCTACCTACATGTATGTATTTGATTTTTA
The DNA here is from genome assembly GCA_916048285.2 of Bellardia pandia. NCBI lineage: Eukaryota > Metazoa > Arthropoda > Insecta > Diptera > Calliphoridae > Bellardia > Bellardia pandia. Next base: position 109,693,131 of record OU696532.1, read on the forward strand.
TTTTTTTGATACACGCAGAAAACGCTAGATGTGCATATGCATGATCTCTTACCCTGCAAATAACGCGACTAGTCCATACATGCATGTAAAGACTAGTCCAAAGAGGAGTAGGAGTACTCCAAAACTACTCCAAATATATGAAAAAAAGGTGGTCCATATAACATTGCGATGTCCTAGGACTGGACTATATAACCCATCGGAGTAGTCCCAAAACTACTCCATGGAGTACTCACGAAGGTTAGTTTTAAACAACAACAACAACTCAATATGCAATCGTGTTAACACGAAACCATGTCGTTTAACTACAAACTCTTGTTTAACTATGACATGGTCCATGACTGCATAACATTGGACCATGTTGTAAGTAGTCCATATCATCTAAAATGGATCACATAGTCCAATATTATTTGCAGGGTAGTATGTATTATAAGAAAGGAAACCCCCTTTAATCTGATTGTGTGTCTGTATGTATGTACATATGTATGTATGTTTATTATTATTAGTTTGGGATCTATAGACGGCTAAACGGTTGAACCGATTTGCTTGACATTTTTTTCTGTATGTCTGGAAGGAGCTATAGGCTACTTTTTTTCTGAAAATTTAAGTGGGCGTGGTACCTCCCATACAAAGTTAATTTTAAAAATCAAATGCTTAGGAAACTATAAGAAATTTTGCATGAGCAATTCCATTGTTTGCTTAAATGTTTGCGGAAAAAATGGGAATAGTAGCGACAGGGGGCGTGGCACCTCCCATATGATGTGTAACGATCCTTTCTGCTGGGGTATAACTCACGGTTGCCCAACGTCCTGTCACAATAATATTTCTTTTATTTAGTGACCTCTCAAAATGAAACACGGTTTGCCCTTCGATTATTTTATAATTTTATTTGCTCTTAAATTCACATGAATTTCTATTTTTGGCCACACTGAATAAAATATACTACACTAATCTTATGATAAACGCCGTTATTGGTCTCAAACGTCGTGTAATATTACGCACGTAGTGGTAGTTGGTAGCAACATAACCTCAAATAAAGCCACGTGAAAAATAGTGAACCCGTAGTAAAACTCCGGGAACGCCACCACGTTCGGCCTTCGAGTTGGTCGACAGTGCAGTCGTAAATACGGCCCAGTGAAGCTAGTACTGGAGGGTGAATCTGTAGTAAAACTCCGGAAACACTACTCCAGTGTAGCGCACAGCGGTGAACCGTAGTAAAACTCCGAGAACACCACTATGCTCAAATCATGCCCAGTAAAACTAGCACTTGGGGGGTGAATCTGTAGTAAAACTCCGGAAACACTTTCTAGTGTAGCCCGCAGTGGTGGAACCGTAGTAAAACTCCGTGAACACCACTACGCTCGGCTTTGATCTGTTCACACATGTGGTCGTAGATAAGGCCCAGTGAAGCTAGTACTGGAGGGTGAATCTGTAGTAAAACTCCGGAAACACCACTCCAGTGTAGCGCACAGCGGTGAACCGTAGTAAAACTCCGAGAACACTACTATGCTCAAATCATGCCCAGTAAAACTAGCACTTGGGGGTGAATCTGTAGTAAAACTCCGGAAACACTTCCCTAGTGTAGCCCGCAGTGGTGGAACCGTAGTAAAACTCCGTGAACACCACTACGCTCGGCTTTGATCTGTTCACCAATGCGGTCGCAAATAAGTTCCAGTGACTACTAGCTCTTGAGGGTGAATCTGTAGTAAAACTCCGGAAACACTTCTCTAGCGCTGTTGGCAGTGTAGAACCTACAATGCAACCACAATTTGCCTACAATACCACTAACTACCAATTTACTACCACTTACCTATTACGAAGCGCACACCACCACTGATGAAAACAAACTGTCCCTCTTACAGATTTTTGTTCTGCTTTTATACTTTTTCAGTCGTCTGAATTTCTATTAGATGGTAACAAGTTACCAACCACACAGCGCCGCAAGGGGCGCTAGTGTGTATGGGCTGTTGTTCTTGCTGACAATAGGTGGCGCCATAAATACTTTATAGTGATAGAACACAACCCTGAAGTTACTAATAATACATATTGGTATAAAACAAATGCAAATTATACAATTAATTCATAAAATAAATCTTTGATAATTATCATATGTTGGTGTACTGGTGGAAACGAGGGTTCCCGACTTCCATCGTCACACATCCCCTCTTCTTTACGGACGGCTCTCTTCCCCTGGGTTCAGGGCCCTGATGTCGACTCTCCCTCCTCTGCTGATTAGTATCTGGTAGATTACGGTACCGCTATGGTGTTTAAATTTTCGTCGCTGACCTGGCTTGTGTACCCGTAAGGACGTCTGGACGATGCTTCTGAAACCTTGCCAGCAGATCGTCGGAGTTTTGGTATACCTCACGCGTAAGCTTGTCGAGCAACTTGCAATTGCCCACTACTGCGGTCTCACACATGGCGATGTTGGCGTTTTCACACGGTTGGCGTGACAACGCGTCGGCCATGATTTGGTGATTACTGCGGCTTCACACATGGCGATGTTGGCGTGTTCACACGGTTGATGTGACAACGCATCGGCCATGATTTGGTGACACTGCGGCCTCACACATGGCGATGTTGGCGTTTTCACACGGTCGGTGTGACAACGCATCGGCCATGATTTGGTGATTACTGCGGCTTCACACATGGCGATGTTGGCGTTTTCACACGGTCGGCGTGACAACGCATCGGCCATGCTTTGGTGATTACTGCGGCTTCACACATGGCGATGTTGGCGTTTTCACACGGTCGGTGTGACAACGCATCGGCCATGATTTGGTGATACTGCGGCCTCACACATGGCGATGTTGGCGTTTTCACACGGTCGGTGTGACAACGCATCGGCCATGATTTGGTGATTACTGCGGCTTCACACATGGCGATGTTGGCGTTTTCACACGGTCGGCGTGACAACGCATCGGCCATGCTTTGGTGATACTGCGGCCTCACACATGGCGATGTTGGCGTTTTCACACGGTTGATGTGACAACGCATCGGCCATGATTTGGTGATTACTGCGGCTTCACACATGGCGATGTTGGCGTTTTCACACGGTCGGTGTGACAACGCATCGGCCATGATTTGGTGACACTGCGGCCTCACACATGGCGATGTTGATTCTGATGCTGGCCATTAGCGGTGACCCCTCTTGTTGTAAACTGGTGGTGTTGGGGGAGGATGTAGTATTTTACTCGGGAAGTCCGACCATCCTAAATTTCGTCGGCTCCCGTTGGCATTTCTCGAAGGTTGGTCTTCGAAACGCGGACATCGATTTGCGTAGTGCCCATTTAATTATCAATATATTGACTCGCGACTTATGCAATTAATTTTTATTTATTATTATTAGTTCTTTATTTTATTCGCGCATAAAAAAAATTCTTTTGAATTTATTTCGCTTCCCGTTATTGATTTATTATTAAATTATTATGGAATTATTATTATGTCTGTTTTAATTATGTCTAATTTTAATTATGTCTATTTTAATTACGTTTAACTTTTATTTAATTTTTACCCGTTCATTTATTCACCAGATTAATTTTTAATTATTATTCTTTGTCTGTTCTTCCGACGTTACTTCACGTCAGTTGACTTATTATTATTGAGTTATTATTTTATCTAATTTTTATTAATTTAAATTTTTATTTAAAATTTCTATCAGTATTGATTCACTAAATAAATTTTTATTAAATGTTCTTTATTTCGAATTTATTTCTCTCCGTTTGTTTTATTATTAAATTTATTAGATTAATTTATTGTATATTTCAATTATTTCTCATTATATTAATTTTTATTTATTGCTTTATGTCTTTCTTTCTAGTGTTTCTTTCACATTTACTTTTATTGTCACTTATTGGTTCGCAACTTACACGACCAACGCTATTTATTATTATTAGTTCTTTCTTTTCTTTATTGTTCTATTTTTATTTTCACACCTCTCATTTATTCACTATTACGATCAGTTTTTTTTTCCATTTATTCTTTTATTGTTTTATTTATTTTTTTAATTATATTTTTATTGACTCGCGGCGTACGCGATTTCCGACAGTAGCTTTTAATGACTCTGTTTAATTTAAGAGGTCCCTGCTCGGGCGCCAACTGTAACGATCCTTTCTGCTGGGGTATAACTCACGGTTGCCCAACGTCCTGTCACAATAATATTTCTTTTATTTAGTGACCTCTCAAAATGAAACACGGTTTGCCCTTCGATTATTTTATAATTTTATTTGCTCTTAAATTCACATGAATTTCTATTTTTGGCCACACTGAATAAAATATACTACACTAATCTTATGATAAACGCCGTTATTGGTCTCAAACGTCGTGTAATATTACGCACGTAGTGGTAGTTGGTAGCAACATAACCTCAAATAAAGCCACGTGAAAAATAGTGAACCCGTAGTAAAACTCCGGGAACGCCACCACGTTCGGCCTTCGAGTTGGTCGACAGTGCAGTCGTAAATACGGCCCAGTGAAGCTAGTACTGGAGGGTGAATCTGTAGTAAAACTCCGGAAACACTACTCCAGTGTAGCGCACAGCGGTGAACCGTAGTAAAACTCCGAGAACACCACTATGCTCAAATCATGCCCAGTAAAACTAGCACTTGGGGGGTGAATCTGTAGTAAAACTCCGGAAACACTTTCTAGTGTAGCCCGCAGTGGTGGAACCGTAGTAAAACTCCGTGAACACCACTACGCTCGGCTTTGATCTGTTCACACATGTGGTCGTAGATAAGGCCCAGTGAAGCTAGTACTGGAGGGTGAATCTGTAGTAAAACTCCGGAAACACCACTCCAGTGTAGCGCACAGCGGTGAACCGTAGTAAAACTCCGAGAACACTACTATGCTCAAATCATGCCCAGTAAAACTAGCACTTGGGGGTGAATCTGTAGTAAAACTCCGGAAACACTTCCCTAGTGTAGCCCGCAGTGGTGGAACCGTAGTAAAACTCCGTGAACACCACTACGCTCGGCTTTGATCTGTTCACCAATGCGGTCGCAAATAAGTTCCAGTGACTACTAGCTCTTGAGGGTGAATCTGTAGTAAAACTCCGGAAACACTTCTCTAGCGCTGTTGGCAGTGTAGAACCTACAATGCAACCACAATTTGCCTACAATACCACTAACTACCAATTTACTACCACTTACCTATTACGAAGCGCACACCACCACTGATGAAAACAAACTGTCCCTCTTACAGATTTTTGTTCTGCTTTTATACTTTTTCAGTCGTCTGAATTTCTATTAGATGGTAACAAGTTACCAACCACACAGCGCCGCAAGGGGCGCTAGTGTGTATGGGCTGTTGTTCTTGCTGACAATAGGTGGCGCCATAAATACTTTATAGTGATAGAACACAACCCTGAAGTTACTAATAATACATATTGGTATAAAACAAATGCAAATTATACAATTAATTCATAAAATAAATCTTTGATAATTATCATATGTTGGTGTACTGGTGGAAACGAGGGTTCCCGACTTCCATCGTCACAGATGATAATTAAGAAAAAAATCAAATATATGGTATAGAATAAGATATATGGTACGGTTATTCTACCATCAATATTAATATTTAGGACAAGAATGGGCGGACTATCAATAGTGGGCGTGGCACCTCCCATAGATATGATGACAAATTATATATAGGGAAAGCTATATCAGCTATCAATATTAATATTTAGGACACCAATGTGCTGACTAGCAACAATATTAAGTAAATGGTAAAATTTGTATACGTAGAGCTCACTATTGAAAACATTTGTTTGATCATATATGCTATTTATTGACTCTACTTTCTTAAACATACAGTGTTGGCCATATAATTAGAAACGACTTTTCAGCATATCTATTTGTTCATATATTTTAAAAATTTATTTCAACATATTAAAACTAATAACTAGAAATAATAAAGTAACAAATTATTATTAAGTTTAAAAAAAATCACAGCATCAATACTATTTTAATGAAAATTAACTTAATCACCAAAACAAAAACGCAATATCAAATTGGTCACATAATAAGAAACTAAAAAAAATATATGCAAAAACCCTTAGTGAGGTTTAATAAAATGGACTTGTCCTTAAATATTCTGTTGGCTAATCATTGTTTTTGACAACATTCGCCAGTCTTTTTGGTAAACTCTTAATTAAACGCTGGCATGTTTGCAGAGATATTTTTTTCCAGCTCTTTTGCACCAACTGAAACAAATCATTATTATTTCGTAGATTTTTGTCCTTTAAGTCTCTTTTTATAGTTGCACATGACAAGAACATCAATATTTAGATACAAAAGCCAACACTTTACTAACCGTGAAATTTGCTTTGGGTCATTATCATGCTGGAAATTGTATTGGACAGACATATTCTCAAAGCTATATGATTCCATTACATTTTCCAAAATGTTTTCTTAATGATGCTTATTCATTCTCTGAACACGCCCTACACCACGCTAAGAAAAGGCACCCCCTCCCCATACAAGACCCGCCATAGTGTACCTAAGGCTTTATTTGGAGGGCATCTGACATACGATTTTCCATCAGATTGAAACAAGTTAAACATAGATTCCAGAGAACTCTATTCCAGTAACGTGGATCTTTTTCGAGCATTTCTCTTGCAAACCACAACTGCTTTCACGATGTCATTTAAGCGTCTTTTTATTGTCCATGTGGATATTTCTTCGCTTATTTGCTGTCCAATTTCAGTCTTTATTTCGCGCGAAGAGAAAAATAGCTTTTTTACTGGCTCTACAAATAACTCCATTTTCTGCTAAAGTGGTCTTTCGTGTGCTAGGTCTCCTAGCTGGGGTTTCAAACACCTTTGTATTTTTTTTACAAGTGAACTGACCGAAAACCTTTTTTTTGAGCAAGAAAACATTTGTGCAATAGCCGACATTGATAGTTTTGCATTTTGGTAACACTGTACAATTAACCGTCTCATTTCTGGGGCCCAATTTCGAGTTAATCCATTGTCACTTTCTCACTAATATTTAGAAAAGTTTAAAAGTTGTAGAAAAAATGCGCGTTTCTTAATTACGTTTTATTATCTTATTATATTTTCTTATTATATCAAAGCATTGTTTCTAATTATATGGCTACCACTGTATGTGTTCATTTATTTATTAGAGAATCATACATATTTAGTTAATAAGGTTTGTTTATAACCTTGATAGCAAATATGTTGTACCAAACAGGTAACGAAAAAATTATCTGCTATTTGACTGCTGATACCACCATAACAATTTGATTAACACAAATGTATGCATTTATTTCTTTGCGTGTAAATTTCCCATGTATGTCACCAACTAACTAAAAAAGAGTATGAATAGAGTACATCATTACACACACACACACCACACTATGCATACAAATTTCTGTTGTGTTGACGATTTACTCAAAGTCTCTGCCGACGTCTTTGTTTGTACTTACATACATACGTACAAACAGTTTTCTTCGCGTGTGCATGACTCGCGACATTGGCGGAAAATACATACTTGCACATTTAGTTGTTGTTGTTTTTATTTTATTTTCTTGTTGGTCTTCTTCGTTCGCAACAATACTAATGAAAAGCTTTTTTCCCTTGTTTATTTCTAATATTTGCATTTCTGATGCAGTTTTCATGTGTGAAAATCTGTTGTTCATCATATTTGATGAATTCTTTTTATTATTGTTATTGTTATTTTATGTTTCTGTTTAGTTAACGCATTAACTTATGAGCTTTGTAATTTTGTATGCTTTGAATGAACGCAGCGGCAGTATTTGAAGCTTTTAGTTTAATTTTTTTTTCTTCTACTTAGCAGCAAGTAAATTTAGTAAGATTGATTTGTAAATTTCGTTTTTTACAGTTAGTCTTTATTATTAGCATATGGATGTATGTATGTATGTATGGGTGAATAAAGTGGGTTCATGTGAATATTTTAAACTAGCTTTAAATGTTTAACTAGTTTCTACCTATAACCCGATTTCTTCAATTGCTACTGATTTCGCAATTTCAAACTTGACATTTAATGTTAAATATTCATTAACCAAAAATAGAATGATTTTAGCATTGACCGTAAATGTAGAATATATACATATTTAATTATGTTTTCTATTTGACACCACAATCTTAATTAAACTGTTAAATGTTTTGGTTTATACTCTGCAAATAATATTAGTCTACGTGATCCATTTTAGATGAAATGAACTACTTACAACATGGTCCAATGTAATGCAGTCATGGACCATGTCATAGTTAAACCAACCAGTAGAAGCATGGAGTAGTTTTGGGACTACTCCGATGGGTTATATGGTCCAATCCTAGGATATCGCAATGTTAAATCGACCACCTTTTTTCATATATTTGGAGTAATTTTGGAGTACTCCTACTCCTCTTTGGTCTAGTCTTTACATGCATGTATGGACTAGTCGCGTTATTTGCAGGGTAAGGTCCCCAGGGATCAATTGACAATCACTTCAAATCGAATTTATTCATATGCAGATGACAGTATTTCTTTTATTATTTCAAATGCTCCTTCAACATAAAATCTTGGTTTGTGGGAACAATCATGTAAACAATAGTTTCTTGTTCGGTTTTAACCGAGACAGTTAAAACAATTATTATATATAACTCACTTTGCGGCGGGGTTACGTTAAAAAAAAACACGACGCAAATTGAAACGACGCAAAGTGAATTAAGATTTTCTATAGCAAACCATGTAAAGATCGACCAGTTACGAAAATACTAAGTCGTCGGCTTTCTTTCACAAAAATTTGGTCCAATGTTTGTTGAAAAGCTTTTTTTTTCAACGTAAAATAAACTTCCTTGTAGCAATTGTCTGTATTACTACCACTAGCATTATTGTTGGATAATGCTTTACTTTTTATGTCAAATAAGCTTTTTGTTTTTTTTCTGAAATACTATTTCACTTAATGGTATTCCCTGCGCAACTTGATTTTCAATACAAATAGAAAGCAAGAACTCCATTTCGATAATAAAAAAAATAAAAAATTTCAACAAAACAAAAAATTAAACACTCGAACCCAAAACAAATCTAATGACGCACAGTGAAAATTAGTACTAATTAAGCACCGACGCAACTTTGAAAAAAAAACGCAAAACGAAACGACGCAAAGCGAGGTATTGGTGTAGTATTGTTCATTTAAATAAAACACTTATTTATTGCCCGTAAGAACAATCTTTGTTATTTACTTATTTAAAATAATTTCATTCAAATGTTAACCGTCACTACGCTGCAGGTGGTCTATTCAGAAGATCCAATTTTTGAATACTCTTTCCAGCATTGCTACCGGTATCTTTGCTTTAGCTTCCAAGAGTTCAATAGTAGCTGGCATATCGGCGAAGACATTATTCAAAAAAAATCCAAAGTTGTGATATTACATGATCTAGGCGAAATAAGTGAAGGTTCGTGATGCATATCTTGCTCGAATTGCACAAAAAACTTTTTTCATAAATCTCAAATTTTCCTAATACAGGTAAATAATTTGGAAATGTTGTCACACAGTGTGAATAAAAATAAGATGACAGTACATATGACACAAATGAAAACAAACAAAAAGCCTGTTTAAAATAGTGCATTGTATGCATTTAATGTAGGTAAGCAAAAAATAGATTACATCTTTGGCACTTTTTGGAGTTGTTTTTTGTTAACACTATTTCTCTTGATTTTTAATTTAAAATAAACTAACAAATTTTTCGGTTTTTCTTTATAAACATTCTGGCGTCATAATGTTTTGGGTTGTGTTGTTCCTTTTCTAGCAGGCATGTGATGGAAATCGAAAATGAAAACGAATGAGTTTTAGAAGTCAATTTTTCCGTAATATTTCTGTAACGAAAAACGTTTATCACATAAAATAGAATTTTAAAACAAAAATTTTAAAAATTAGATTATAAATGCATTAAAATGTATTTCCAAAACTGATTCGATTTCCATCACATGCCTGTATAAATATTTTTGGCGCTTTTTTGGTCTTTAAACGAAACAGTTGCATTCGGTGAATTTTCCCTGAGATGGTCTGGCCAGATTTCTGCAGTAATTTCAACGAGTAATGCCCCTAACTTTTGGTCTTTAAACCAATGAAACATACATTCATCACACACTGCTTTAGCGGCACTTTTTTCAAATTAAAGAAAAACTTCTCGCATGGAAATATTTAATTGCCTGCATAAGATTTAAATGGGTTAAATTAAGATATGACCCACTTTAACGCTATATTCCGAAGATTCTGACGAATGAGGTTTGATTATTGTACGAGTTCAGGGTTAAACTAAAAGGAATTGAGAGATTGTCAATTTTCTCGCAGTAGTTTTGTCACGTTTCCAAATTTCTAGTTTCCCTATTTTACTTCGTTAGAGCAGTTTAATTGGTGGCCCCATCACTTGTCACTTTGGCTCTGTGGAATAGTCGTATGTTTTTGAAGTCTTTTTGTCTCCTGGACTTTTATTGACAAATATTTACATCGGCAATATGTATATTTCGGTTGAATTTCTGTACGGATTCTCAGAATTATAAAAATAAAGCTAGCTTTAGGTTAAAAGATCTTAAAAACTTTGCATTATGAAATAGTTACTGTAATAAATAACGTTTTACTTTGAATTACTTCATGTTGCACATAAAATGTTCCTGTACATGTAGATATAGGTATATTAATAACTGCAGTTTATTTAATGTAGATACATATGTATGTACATAGATGTGTCATATTAATACAGCAACTGACATTGTAACGATTTGACTTTGAATCAGTATGTGCTAAAGTGTAGATTTGCTGTCTCTCGCAGTTTTTTCTTTTGCTTGCAAATTATTTGTCTAATAACTTTTGCTTGACGCTTAAACTACAAATAGTTTTTATATTTTATTTATACTATATACAATTCGAATTCTTTATGGCAGTGCAAATTGAAACTTTTGCAAACACTTGGCATTTGTTGCAAAGCTTTTTCCATTTTTTTATTATATGTATCTACTTCTACTTGTTTTACTCTACTCATCTATGCCTGCTGCCTGCCTGCCTGTGTAATAGACCATTTATGATGACGCTGTGCTTTATGCAATTTTTTGTTTGTAATTTTGTTGTTATTGCAATTGAGAGACTCACTACTGGCTGTTGTTAGTCTGCTAGAACTTGCATTGTTTTAAACAATAAAAAAGAGCTTTTGCTTTAGTTTTATATACAAACATATTTATATACATATATACACAAGTGTGAATATTGTTTCAACTTTTTATAGTTTCTTAGAATTTCAATCATTTCTAAGTAGAAAATTTCATTTTAATTGTTAAAGCTTTAGAAATTATTGAAATTTAGAGTAATATTTCATCAATTGATAAACTTATGTTAGAGAATATTAAATTGATTTTTAATACATGCTTTTTATAAATAGTTTGACATACACACATACATATGTATGTATTTATATTTTATCTACGAACTTCGAGATGCATTTTTTATACTGGTTCAAAGTTTAAAAAAATTATAACAAACATCTCTATCTCTAGCCAGCTCGTTCGCCAGGTCATTGGCAACTTTGTGTTCTTCCTTTATCCTCCATTTAATGACAGTCAGTCTTCTGATGATTAAAATGTTAATGATCTAAACGGGTATTACAAGTACTGATACTTTTTAATGAGCAAAATCAGTTCAGTAGGATCCGAGTTATAGACCAAAGTTTCAGTCAACCCCAATATTTTTAAAATATTTTTTCAATTTTCTATAATGCTGATATCAGGATGGTGGTCCAAAATTAACGAAGGGGTTTTAATTCGTTATAACTTTTTATTTAACAAATATTTTAAAATTTTTTTCTAATACAGTATACGATAGTACAGTATAGTTTAGTTATGAAAAATAATATCTCGCAAGTGGTGGCCATTTTCTGCTTCGCAAATTCGTGCTCTTTACAACACAATTTCCATAACCTTTGGCAAAACTTCAGTATATTGCTTATATTGATTTTTAATTGCTGGATGGTTCTAGGCTTATTAATGTAGACTTTTTCTTTCAAATAACCCCAAAGAAAACAGTCTGGGGCTGTTAAATCTGGTGAACGCGTAGACCAATTAAAATCACTTCTACGCGAAATAATTCGTTTACAAAAGCTGTCCCGTAAAATAGCCATTGTGTCCCTTGCAGTGTGTGGTGTGGCTCCTTCTTGTTGGTACCTACTTGCGGGTGGTTTTCCACGGCTGGCCTTAAATTTTTTTCCAACATTGTTCGATATCTGACACCAATGACGGAAACGGCGGCCCCGTGTTCATTTTCAAAAAAATAAGGACCAATTATCCTTGCATCAAACCGTACACTTACATAGGTGAGTGTATATCCTGCAGTTTTGCTACGAACCCACTTAATTAGAAATGAGCTTCGTCGCACATAATTAAATTATTAACAAAATTATGATTTTGATGCATAATCAAGTCGTTGCTGGAAATCTGTTGGTTTAAATTCTTGGGCAAGCTGAATCTGTCTTAAAACATTCCTATTGTGTTCAAAATTCTTTGCAGCGACCGACGCTCGTGTGAGGCCAAGTTGTGTAGAACGGCTGCTGGTCGATGTTTCTCCATCTTCCCGAATACTTCTCTGTACCAGTTCAATATTGTCATACGTGTGCACCGTTCGTCTTCTGCCAGCACCAGGAAGGTTTCTTACTGCCCCTTGTTGTCGAAATTTTGCCACCAGACGGTTTATTTTTGTCTCTGAAGGTCCAACCCGCACATTAAAATAACGACGATATGCACGCTGAGTCACAACAATGGATCGTTGATTTGAAAAATAAAGCTCAACATTTTGGGCACGTTGTTCAATTTAGTACTGCTCCATTTTAAATTCCCCAAGTCTTTTTTACAAAATACTGAAAAAATTAAAATAAAAAAAGTTATAAGCAATTCAAACCCCTTCGGTAATTTTGGGCCACCCTGTATTCATAGATCACACTACTGGTATTTGGTGGTGGTAAGACTCGGCACATCCGAATATAGACTCCTCTTTTTATATAATCGAGGGACTACTGTATTTCAATACGTCTGTCACACTTTTGAAATGTTACCAAGGAAATACTTCAAATCCAGTGTTCGGTCTGCATACGAATGAATCGTAGTGGAAGGCTTTCAGAAATTTAAAATTGTAAGAGGTGCAGTCGTTATGTTATTCAGTAATTGCAGTCAATTTATAATCGAGTTTTTGTTGGGACTGTCCATACTGAACCCGATTTTTGACAAACTATTCGAAATTATTTATTAAAAAGTGAACATTTCCCTATTTAATTTCTTAAGTTGGTGCAACTCAGTTTTATACATACATATATGTTGCTTGACATACTTTATTAATATTCACATTTTTGCCAATCTTTTAGTTCGAAACTGTCGCGAGCGATGGCGCACAATACGCAGCAGTTTTTTACGTTCTCTGAAGTTATCACGCACAAATACTGGCCGGGGTAAACGTAAATATTATCTTTCCAAGTACCTGCAATTTTTGATACCATTTACCAAGACACGTCTGAAAAATAGCTCCACCATAATTGCACAAAGGAAAGCGGCAGCAGCTGGAAATATTCCACCCATGACACGTATCAGTAACATGCCAATTGTCAGCAGTGACGACACCAAAGATTCTAGTAATTCGGCTGATGTGGCGGCCATAGCAGAGGGAGACGTTGTGGTATCATTACATGAGGGTGCAATAGTCGGAGGCGTTTCCATAGTACAACATGCACCTCTGCCATTGCCTCAGCCGCTAAATTTACAAGCCATTAAACAAGAGAAAGATGTTGCAACAAGTGGCACAAGCACAATTATGCCAACTATGGATCATTTGCTACAATCATTAGATCAACAAAGGCATTTTGTAAATAATTCGACGTCTGGTTGTTTAAACAACAACAACAGCAATAATATCAATTCAATTAATCATAATAACATTAATAACAATATCACAAATCCCACCATGAACAATAATCTAAACTCTGCCAACAGCAATGGCACTTCGGCTATGAATGTCAGCAATCATAAAAACACCACTAGCAACAGCAGCAACAACAATAACAACAACAACAACATCCACAATTCACATCCTCCTCAAAGTGGCCTATTTCCTCATGCAACGGAAACACGCAGCGCCAGTGCGGTGGACCTAACGGAATTTGCCGAATGGATAAAAAGTAAAAATGAACATCAACGCCATTGTTTAATGACAACTTCACCTGACGCTGATCAATCATTTCTCAATAGCTTGCATCCATATTTGAGGGAAATGTCCGGGAAACAAAACAGACGCTTTCGCCAAAAGGTTGTGGCTCTAATCGATGCCGTACTGGACAATGCCGACTGAGGCTTTTCTCTCTATATACATATATATTGTTTTCTCTTTTCAGCATTCTATTCTTAATGTACATACAAACACTTACAATCATATACACACCTACAGGCATATCGTCAGCTAAAATGCAATAAAAACGTAATATCATTGCAACAATTTTAAGAGTGATCATTGGCAAATTAAAAGTATCTCTGATATCAACTAAATGTCTCCTATTTAATATTAATTTTTCTTATTTTTTAAGTTATTCATCAATCGTTATTGGCATTTGTGTTGTTACGTTGTTTTGCATTTTATGTGACGATATAACGAGTATATGGAACACAAAATCAAAATACTTTTAATTAATTAATTCTTAATATATGTATGTACCTACATATGTACATATATAAATACATATTATTTGTTATTTGTTTTAGTATTTTATTTGTTTAATGTTTTAAATCACAACACAATGCATTCAATAATAATAAACAAGTGGTACTTTATTACAAAAATAAATTGGTAAATAATTTCTATTGAATAGATACATATGTACATATGGTAACTAAATTTCAAATGTTGCATAATTTTCATCATTCCATTTGTAACAACTTGAAACATTGGTGTAAACCCACAAAAGCAAGCAGTGGATCAATTAAGTTTAGGCACACCAAGAGGAATCTCTCAATAAATTTGCTACCCCTTAATTCAACACAGCAGCTATTTGTTTTAGCACAAATTTGTTTAACGTTGTTTACTCTTACAAGAGTTTTACAAGATCAAACAGCATCAAATAGAATAGAACTTCAAAAATTTATTTCGCTGAACTCGATCATCTCCTGTCAGAAAAAAGAAGAGTTAGAAGAGAGTGGCAAATTCACAGGTCTCCACAACTGAAAGCTAGGTTACGAGAATGCAGAGATATACTAAGAAATTTCTTAGAAATCCAAAGAACGGCCTCACTTAGATCTTACTTGGAGGGTCTTGATAGTACCCCACAATCTGACTATTCGTTATTGAAGGCGGCACGAGGTTTAAAAAGACCAGTTAGAGGAAAGCCTTCTCTGCGAAATCCGACTGGAGACTGGGCTAGAAATGATTCCGAGAAGGGGACTTTATTTGTTAACCATTTGAGAAATGTGTTTACTATAAACAACTCAAATAATGCATCTGATTTGCCTCCACTCGTTATTAGACCTCATGTACCTCTAATACTTAGCTTTAATGATGTTCAAAGCGCTATTGGTACTCTTAATCTTAAAAAAAGCTCCAGGTATGGATAAAATCAGCAACAAAATGCTTATGGAGTTACCTCGTGTAGCTAGAAGAATCATCCTCTTTATCCTCAATGCTATTTTACGCCTAGAATACTATCCTGCAGATTGGAAGGTATCCATGATTACCATGATTCCTAAGCCAGGGAAGGACCCCACTAAAGTAGAGTCATATAGGCCAATTAGTCTACTGCCGACAATTTCAAAACTGTTTGAAAAATTGTTAATGGCTAAGTTAATTCCAATTCTGAACGACACACAATGTATCCCAAATCACCAATTCGGGTTCAGAGCTAAACACAGCACCATCGAACAAACACACAGATTGGTAAATGTGATAAGACGGTCGTTTGAAGAGAAAAAATACTGTTCCGCGCTTTTCATTGATGTTTCCCAAGCGTTCGACAAAGTCTGGCATGAAGGTTTAATGCATAAAATTAAATTAACTCTGCCTGCTAACACCCATAAACTCTTGGAAAGTTATTTAAACGGTCGCAAATTTAAAATCAAAGAAGGCAATTTTTTAAGTACCGCTCAGCCAATTGAAGCAGGAGTACCCCAGGGTAGCATACTGGGTCCAACTTTATATTTGATTTATGCATCCGATATGCCGTCAGACCCCATAATACATACTTCAACTATTGCAGACGATACAGCCTTTATTAACGTTCATAAGGACTATCAAATAGCATCACAGAATTTGCAGAAATATGTTTATAAACTAGAGAAATGGCTAGAGCTTTGGAAAATCAGGGTTAACGAACAGAAATGTATTCATATAACTTTCACATTGCAAAAAGATACCTGCTCGTTCATCAGAATAAATAATCAAATTATCCCGCAACACAATGAAGTGAAATACCTCGGAATCCACCTCGATCGTCGTTTAACTTGGAAGTCTCATATCGACGCAAAACTTACTCAGATGAGATTAAAAGCAGTGCAACTTAATTGGCTAATCGGCAGAAATTCTACATTAAAGTTGGATTGCAAACTTTTGTTGTACAATGCAATTCTAAAGCCAATCTGGTGTTATGGAATTCAATTATGGAGTACTGCCTCAGCATCAAATATTGAAAAAATTCAAAGGGGTCAAAATAAAATTCTACGTATAATTACTGCAACTCCATGGTATGTTAAAAATTCTCGAATCCACAAAGATCTAGGCGTGCCATTAGTAAAAGTCGAATTTACAAAATATGCGTCAAAGTATGTCAGCAAACTTGAACACCATCCAAACCCACTTGCACGAGACATCCTTAACTTTAGTGGCCACAGTCGGTTGAGAAGGAGGGATACCCTTGCTTTAACTCAAGCGCAAAACAGATGACTGGATCAGTTGATGTGAAATTTTTTAGTATCATAAAAATTTTTGTCTAGCACTGGCTGGGCTTATTATTTTCTTTTTAGTATTAAGATTTGAAAACTTATTGTTATTTCAATATATGAAGATTCAATAAATAAATAAAAGCTAAAAAAAAAAAAAAAAAAAAAAAAAAAAAAAAAAAAAAATATTTTATTTATTGGTTACGTCTTTTTTGGCAAATATTTGCCAAGTGTGACCGTACCTTAAGATACAATGCATTAAAAACGAGAAAGCAACGTAAATCTGCATACATATATAAAAAAGTTTAGGCACACATGTGGAAAATTTTAATATATGAGAGCGTTTTTTAAACCTAATATTTGGTTGAACCTCCTTTGGCCTTGATTATTGTTTCGAAGTGGCATAACATCTTACTAGGCAAGCTGTTTCATCGGGTGTAATGTTTTCTTAAAGTGTAACTAGTAAGGGCTTCTGTATAGGGAGGCCAATTTAGAGGTAAGACTTACCTTGCACGTGACGATTTGTTATAATTTTATGGACGTCTAACGAAATTTCTGAACGAAAAAAAAAAAATATTCAGAAAAATTTTTCGACATTTGAAACTTCGCTAATATGTACTTAAATTAACAAGTTCATTAAAGTGAAAAAATAACGCAAACAAAATCACACATATACTCGTACGTATGTAGCGAAACGTTTTTCTTTTTAGGTATATTGCGTTTTAGTTTTTAATGCATTTTATATTAAGAATAAAAAAAAACGATCTACCTTTAAAAATAATAGAATCAATAGTTAAAAACACAATGTTTTCAACTGCCTTTAGTCCAGAAAAGTGTTAATAATGAGTCATGCAAAGCATTGTATTTTTTAAAAATTCGAAAACAAGGAAAATTATGCTTGATTAAGGAAATAGAATTTCAAAATATATGTTGCGTTTTGCTAAGAAACATTTACAACGGAAACTTTGTAAAACGTGATTTGGGTTATTTATTTAGTTCTAAAGGCAAAACCCTCATTCTAAGGCCACAAAATGAAGAATTTGAACATAGGTATGGGGTTCCGTTAATGATATCGGGTTGCTGTTCCTCATTTGATGTCGGTCCAATTTATTTGATAGATGAAAAAATGTACGAAAATGTTACCATAGCAAGAGAAGAAATGGCTTTTCTAAGGGAATTCATGCAAGACAATCATCCCAGGAATGCAAATTACAGTTATCATTGCCTTTTAAAAGTATGGAATAGGTACACGAAGAGAAAAAAAACATGATTGTGGTAACCACATTCTAAGAGCAACATATTATGATCAATATTAGTATCGAGGACTATCACTTTGTGATCAAATATCAGGGTAATAATTCAGCATAACATTTTCCTGTTAATTATAATTTGATATTGTAGCATGATATTATAATCGAATATGATCATGTTTTATTATATGATCCAAACTAATAATAATATGACCCAAAGTAACCATATTATAGTTTAAACTAATCATAATATGATAAATAAAAAAAGTAATCATATCATGATCATACGTTATCTTAATATGTTATATTAATATAATTTTTTGAAAAATGTGTAATGATAATTTCTGGTTTATAAATAAACTCATAGCAAACAAAATTTTATAGACTTTAATTATAAATAGAACAATGACATTTTTTTTAATTTAATTAAAGATAAGTAGTTTTTCTATTTGTGTCATCAATTACAACACTTTTATATCAAGGATTTCTGGCAACCTAGACGTAAAATTGTTACAGAAATTTCTCATCATAATATGGTCATCAACTTAAAAATTACAACATATTATTTTTAAAGAAAAACAAATTAATGGCTGAATATGAAGCAATATGATTAATTATAAAAGAATAATTAGTTTGACGTAAATGCAAATAATTTTCTACACTCCTTATTCCTTATTAGGGTGAATGTTGGACCAATATTTATGGGCGTTACAAACATCAGCACTATTGTGTTGTAGGGTATAACAACGCCTTAAACATTCGGCCACCTCGTCATGTACTTTTAACCTTTAGTGGACACGGGTAGTCTGTGGATCGATTTGCACCAAACTGGGAACATAAACTTAAATTTGGTGTCAAATTATCTATAGTACGCACCCCGCCCGTTCCACGGGGAGTGCCATATGGCACTCATGTCTACTACTTGACTTATTAAGACTAAGAATTTTTTAGGTTTCAATAAACAACAAACTAAATTTATTAATTTTTATTTCAATTTCATATGTATATGTCTGTATGTACGAGTATACTATATACAAATATAAAATAACAAAAACTAAAAAGCAAAAGTGAGAAAAGATAATAATGGTTGGTAAGGTAAACTATCCACTTATTTTTATTTCAAGATTTCTACTGTTTCTACTATTTCTTACATTCTGCTCTGGTTTGACTTTTACATCCTTTATATGCATAGTGTCTCCGATTACAAGGCTGGACGTAATGAACGACTGCATCATAGCTAACATCTGCATTAGCAGTATGAGCAAATCGGCGGTGTAATCAATTCAGATCACTGCAAGTTTTTAACGAATGTTGAACTAAATTTCAATGGAATTCCAGTTGCGGCATACTGTTTTTGGATTTTCAGTGTAAGAACGAGACATTTTGAATAGCCACATCAATATTCCAGGTAAAAATTGATCATCAGCACTTTTTCTTGCGAATAGAAATACGATAGTTTGCTACGTTTCGATCCATTCGATCGACTCCACCCATGTGACGATTATATGCTGACACAACAGCTTTAAATAATATTGAAAAAAATGTTGTCTACAATTTTTGATTTATTTTTTGAAACTTTCAACAACTAAACATCAACACTAATACTGTGAATTTGAATGGCTCACAGTGTTTTTCTTGGTTTTTAAAGTTTGGGATAATTTTGGCCCCAAGTGCGTTTAAGGTTTAATATAGATTTTTGTACTGTTACTATTTTTGATTTTTGACTTTAAGATATATTTTCCTCATGTTTGATAACTGTAGACTGTGTAACATTTTTAACATTTCGCTATATTTTCATAAGAAATCCGAAATATAGCGAAATTTGTCTTTGATCTAGACTTAATCGTTAATGTTGTTCGTTTTGAGTAAAACTTTGGAAAGTATTTAACATTATCTGGACTATATTATTCTCGATAGGTTTTATTTAAAATTCATAATACATACTAACAAAATTTATCTTATTCTCCAAAACGTGTCAAAAAAAACTATGGGAGGTATTGACATATTTTTTATGTTTGTTCCCTCATATATCTATATATATAAAATTCAATGTATGTATGTATGTATGTGTGTATGTATGTAACGTATAGACTCCAAAACGGCTGAGCCGATTTTGATGAAATTTTCACAGCATGTTACTGTGACTCTGGAAGGAATAATAGGGTACTTTTTTTTTGCCACACCCACTTTTACGCCCACTTTTTTGAAATATTGTAATTGGAGACCAAACCTCTGGACCGATATTTTTGAAATTTTCACAGCATGTTACTGTGACTCTGGAAGGAATAATAGGGTACTTTTTTACCACGCCCACTTTTACGCCCACTTTTTTAAAATATTGTAATTGGAGACCAAACCTCTGGACCGATATTTTTGAAATTTTCACAGCATGTTACTGTGACTCTGGAAGGAATAATAGGGTACTTTTTTACCACGCCCACTTTTTTAAAATATTGTAATTGGAGACCAAACCTCTGGACCGATATTCTTGAAATTTTCACAGCATTTAACTGGGACTCTGGAAGGAATAATAGGGTACTTTTTTTTACCACGCCCACTTTTTTAAAATATTGTAATTGGAGACCTAACCTCTGGACCGATATTTTTGAAATTTTCACAGCATGTTACTGTGACTCTGGAAGGAATAATAGGGTACTTTTTTACCACGCCCACTTTTTTAAAATATTGTAATTGGAGACCAAATCTCTGGACCGATATTCTTGAAATTTTCACAGCATTTAACTGGGACTCTGATATGATTAATAGTTTACTTTTTTTGACCACGCCCATTTTTACGCCCACTTTTTAAAAATTATGTAATTGCTCCCATATAGTTTTTAACAGATTTACTTCAAATTGTATACACATTATATACTCCAGGCGAGGTAAAAATAAAGATTTATTAAGCCACGCCCCTTTCACGCCCATTTTCACGCCAAATTTTTGAAAGTTTTATACTTTATTAAATTTTCACAATAGGATATTCTTACGAAATAATAAATTCTTGACTATGTAAGTGGACAAAGGGGCATGGCCTCGCCTAAAGCATTGCAATAAATACATTAAAATTAAATAAATAAATGTTTGTAAATATATCAATACGTTTTATTTTATGACGAGGGGGGGGGGGGGGTAGCAAAGCACACCGGGTTTAGCTAGTCCTTGATAAATCCCAAGAGATGTTCCAAAAATTATAAATTTTGTTTAACAACATTTTTTAAAAATTAAAAATGGAGATTTTTCACCACAATAGATAATAGGTTAATGATATGCTAAGAATATAAAAAATCATTTACAAGTAAAAAATGCTTTTATTAGATATTTCTTAATCGAATCCACAGTGAAATGTTGCTCATAGTGTGGAGTAATTTAGCTTACCACAAAACTGGATAATTCAACAGGACAATGATCCTAAACATACCTGTACAATTGTGAGGGAGGAGTTGCTCTATCGTACCCCCAAAACACTTGACCATCCACCACAGTGAGAGAAAGAAGCATTTCTTGCAAGGATGACCTAAGGTGGCTTTGCAGGATGAGTTTAGTAAAAATTCGCCTGATTTCACACAAAAACTTGTTGACTCAATGCCTCGAGGATTAGAAGCCGTAATAAAGTCAAGAGAATATTGCTGTTTACTTTATTTGACGCGAAAAAATCGGAATATTTTTAGAAAAAATTATGCCCCTATTGCCGTTCTCAACTCAACTAAGTTTGGTCGTCTGTCAGTCAACCCGACTTTAACTCTACATTAACTCTACTACATATAAGTTGTGAATGGCAATACCGATTTATGAAAGACGACCAAATTATTAAAAAAGTTGTGAACCGTAATAGGGGCATTAAATATTTTTTTGTTGCCTTTATTTTGTTTTAATAAATTTAATTTGTATTTATGTAATTACCACTGAATTTCGCAATATTGTTTTTACATACCTATCACTTTTCAGTTTTATAGTGTAGGTAGGTAGGTATCAATAATAAAAGTTTGTATTAAATAATTTGCGGTGATTACTTTCATTTGGCACTCACAGTATGTACCTACATACATACATACTTACATACATATGTAGATAAGTTATTGTTATTTGAAAAATTGCTAAAGCCATGAATGGAAGATGAAGGAAAAAATTTGTTTCTGCTTGAAAATAAAGAGATGTAAATGAATCAATTAAACATTATTATACAATTTTATTTGGATTTGCTCGCATGAACAAATGATGATATCGTATTAAATGACAGATTTCTATTTGTATTTCTTAGTAGGTAGGTAGGTACTGCTAATTTAATGCACGTAACAGGTGGAAAATAAGCCGAAACATTTCAACAAATCAGAAAACTGTCAATAACCAACAATTAATCATAAGGAAATATGACTAAAAATCCTTAAGTAAAAGCATCCATCATCATCTAAGAACAAGTATGTTTTAGTTTCAATTAAATCTCTTGCACTCATGTAATAAAAAGAATCATAAAAGCAATTATAAATGCCAGAATTTTGTGATAAAATCCACCACAAACACCACCAGAATAGCAAAAAACAAAAAGAAAAACGATGACAGGGCAAATGTTAAAGCAGAAAAATATAACAACAACAAGATAAACTAAATGGCTGCTTTTGTTGCCGTTGATACAGTTGTTTTTACTACAAATATATGGTTCGGACATAAAATAAAACAGAAAAGAAAAGGAATAACATAAAATAAGTAGCAAAAATTACTAATCGTTAGTCCGGCATTACACACGTGTTCGTTTTAGACAGAACAGAACAAAACAGAAAACATAAACACTCACTGGCATACACAAAAAATAAATGATAGTTTTATGGTTGTTGTATTAAAAATTCTATGCTTGTAAACAGTTGGCGTTGTTTTTGTTTATTTAGCAGACTTTTTTCTCTTTTCACACTCTCTGTACTTAGCAGTGTAAGAGCACAACAAATAAATGTAAATTAAAAGAGTGTACGCAAAAATAGTAAAACAGCAAGAGTACAAGTATTGTTAGAGAGAAGGTTTAACATAATAAAATGACAATTTAAGCAGCTCTGCTTGGTCTTTTACTACATATCTATAACAATAAAAAAATCAAGATCATTCTTGGACAATGTATGTACATATATATTCTTCTTTATAACTGTTTCTGAAAAAAACATCAATTGGAGACAAAAATTGATGGCAAAATTTTCGGTTTTCCACTGTTGCCTACAAAACTGTCTACAACTGTTGGTTGTGTGTTGAACAATTTTAACATTGTTTATCATCAATTCACATAATGCTTTTAGCGGCCATTTTGTAGTAAGTGAAGAATTCTGTTGTTGTTGCAAACATTCATACAAACCTAAATGTGAGTTCTTGAGTGTGTGTGTTTCAATGCGATAATGATTTGTGAAGCAACTTATGTATGTACATACATATGTAGGTTTATTCTTTGTTATTGTTTACTTACTATCATATTATTTTTATTTTATTTTCTAGATTCAAGAACGTTTTTGAAATTCGAGACTTCTTTTATATTTTTTGTAGGTACCTATGTACATATAGTCTATTGTTACAAAATTTAGCATAAATTGTTTTAGAAACTAATGAAGGAAGCTTTGTTTTAATATTTTTAAATTGAGAAAGAACTTTAGGAATGAAATCAGAGAAATAAATTATTCCTACTACCTATATTGTGATGAGTATCAATCTAGGAGGCACTGACTTACGGATGGCTAGTGTGGTGAACTACAACAAAAAGGAAATACGTATTGTATATATGTATGTACATAAGTACATATGTTTGTATGTATATCGTGGACCAACTATACAGAATTCAGAGATTCGCCTGCATTGATATTACAGGTGCACTACGCACTAGGCCTTCAGAACTATTCTGCACCTAAATCCAATAGACATACATACACTTAATAGCCTATTTCACAAGCAGTACGTTGAGACTATCTGCCTCTCATTGCTGGAGATCAAGAACGTTCGGACATGCAAAGATTTTGAATTTGCATCCCCTTTCATTACACAACACCCCTCATAGACTTTGATAAGTGGTTCAAAATCACTATTCCATGCATATACATACATACATACATATGAATGGAAAGGGGGCCACATCATTGATGGATACGACAAAGAGTATATGTTGTCTAACTGACATTACTCTAGTTTGTTTACCTGCGCATAGGGTCTACTACGGTAGTGAAAGGACGGATGAACTGGCCAAAGAAGGATCAGCTTTAAATGTTTAAATGATGGTTCAAAGATGGAGTGTGCCGTTGGTTCCGACGTCTTCTGCGATAAACTCAGTTTAGAACTCTCGATACGCCTCCTAGACTAATATAGTGTATTTCAGGCTGAGACACTAACAATTAGGAAAGCACTCAAGTCATTTAAATCCCATACTACAACATCTACTCTAGCCAGGCAATGTAAAGAACAACTGTCTAGGCTAGGGATTATTATGAACAGGGACTACTGCGATAGTGAGAGGACGGTTAAACTGGTCAAAGAAGGATCCACTTTAAATTTCTCAATAGGTACATATTTATTTTTTAAACAAAACTATAAATTTGTTTTTTTTTTTTGTTTTCGTTGGTTGAACGTTACAGGATGTACAATGTACAACTGAAATTTGTAATAATTCTACTATGTTAGTTTTACCAAGGGTTACTAAATATGTATGTATATAATAATTTTGGCAGATTATAAAAAATTTAATAGCCATCTAAATTTACATTAATTTTTTATATTCATATGCTAATTTTTGTACACTCTAAAAACATGCATTAAATGTATATTTAAACCTTTAATAAATTTAAGCGTGGGTTTATAATTTTATTGCATACTTTCAGGCATTAACTATATATGTATTTATTTATTTAGATTTACATATAAAAATCTTCATCTGAAATGGAAAATACACCTACATTTAATTCTGTTTTTACATGGTGGTTCGTTCCAGGAAAACTCGTGTAAAAAAAGATATTAATCGTATACAAAATAGGTGATTGGTTCCTTATCTCTAAAACCTATTGAAATTAGTGAAAAACAAGGATTTTTAAAGAACAACTATTCAGGTTTATAATATAATAATCACATATACAACACAAGGTGTTTTTACACAAGCATAGTTATTAAAGAAAAAAATATATTCACTCTGAGGCTTAGAGTCTAGGCTGAAAAGTACTAAGAAAAATGTGTGACAACTTGTCATTGACAAGTTCATTTGATTGTATGCACTAAACGGGAATTCTCCCAAATTTGTGCTATTTACAGTTGCTCTGACCAGTAAATTTGCTTGTATCCACGAAAAGGGAATTCTCCTAAATTTGTGATATGTATGAACATACATAATTCGCAAAAATTAAATTTAACCAAAAAAATTTAAGCCCAAATGATTTTTAATCGTGCCAAATGGCATAAAATCGTAAAACGAGAACGTGTAAAACCAGAATTAGGTGTATTTAGTACTATTTTCGAAAATTAACAAATTTATTATGTAATTTATAAATAACAAATCTACCTATTTGTTAAACAAATCTGCAACGTTTAGTGGATATGTAGTTTGCAGATTATTGAATATTATTATAAGAATTCATGCTGGCAAAGTTGAATGAAGATGCGCTTTTTTTACCGGAAAATTGTGTTGGGCAGCAAAGCTCATTTCTGGCTAAATGGATACGTAAACAAGCAAAATTGTCGTATTTAGTGTAAAGAGCAGAAAATAACATTGCAAGAATTTCCAATACTTCTGGAAAAATGCACTGTTTGGTGTGTATTATGGGCTGGGGGCATCATTGGACCGTACATTTTTAAAGCTGACGAAGACAGTAACGTTACTGTTAATGGCGAGCGCTACTTTGCGATGATTACAATTTTGTTTGACCAAAATACAAGAGCTAAACTTGGCTGGCATGTAGTTTCAACAGAACGGTAACACTCAGACACACAATAATGATTGTCTTTAAATATTTATTTTAGCTTTCTTTAGCCACAAAGTTGTGTATTAGAAAAGTATCTCTTTGTAAGTCTTTCTTCGAGGGGATTCAACCCACGTTCGATCCCCAGCTCAGCCAAGAAAAATTATCAATAAAATTTTAATAAGATTTCATGTTGTAAAACAATTCCTACCTTCAGTAAAAATAATAATTTAATGAAAATTAAATTTAATGAACTTGAGCCTAAATAAAATTATCAAAAAATTGTAAAATTAACAGTTCAACTAAAAATAATAATTATTCTATTCAGTCAAATATTTAATTTCAAAGCATCAAACGACAGTTAGGCGGTAATCACGGATAATAAGGAAAATTTAAAACTTTTTAACTACATAATCAACTACTAACATACAATTTTGAATGTTGACTTTATTTTTAGATACTTTTTTTGTATTTTGTGCTAAAGTCGCAAAATTTGTGTTGACGCAATCAGAAAAGCATTTATTAGGAAAGGAATTATTCGTTTTATTCGAACAAAATAAAAATCCATTACTTTGCTTATCCTAGTACCTAGACTGATAACTATGCAACCAAAATGATATAAGAGCAATTCACAATCTTGTGCAAATGGTATTGCATCATTGCATTTGCGAAAAGTTTTAACATATTTTTGCTCTACACTAACAAAATACACAGCAAGAGAGTGCTGCGTTGCACAGTGTGGTAGATTGCAAATCTTACTGGACAAATCGCGTTGGGTTCAATTCCCACTTATGAATTAAATAAAAAATGAGTTAAAATATATAAATGATTGTAAAAAATCAACTTTTTTTAAAAAATATGTTTAATAAAAATTGGATAATAAATGCTTTCTTTAATTGTTTTTGTTTTATTGCATTAATAATACAGATAATAATATATACATAAATACACATATTTAAATTTATTTACTTTCATATGCATCGTTTAAATATTCTTCCTCCTTCCTGAAAAACATCAACACATAATAATGAAAGAACTTTTGTTATCAAACTCGAAAGAAAGTGTGACGTAAACTTTCGATAAAAAGATCTGAAGAAATTAAGAGTCGATTGAAAAGATCTGTATTTGTGTCTATTCTCGATGTTTTTTCTCGTAAACGACTGTCTAAATTTCCTCGTGTCCTTATTTCTTGCTTCTTGACTGGATTGAACTTTTGGCATGCAATTCAGTGATTTCTGTTTCACCTGGATAATATTTGTTCTTATCTTTTTTAACATTAGTGTAGGAGTGCAAAAGATTTTTGCATTTTGCGTTCAGTTTTAGCCGAATAACATCGTATTGATGTTTCGACAAATTAGCATCAACTATTAAAACTAAGGCTTCATAGGGAAAAAGGCTCCCTAAAGACACAGGCTCAGAGCTAAATTTCTTACAAATTTTTTTCACTTCCCGGCTTTAACTCGATAAAACTTCCAACAGATCTTTCACAAGTCTGGCTGAATCTCGCTTGCGAACTACTTGCTCTCTAGCTTTAATAATTTATCTTGACATTTCTGGTATTTCTTGAAGACCATATCTAACCATCATTAATGTCAATAATACGTCTTTGCGATGTATTTTGAAAGTTTTTATCCATTCTTAAAAATTTCCTTTCGCGAAAGAGTGGAGGTCATAATGGAAAAGTGAAAAAACGCAAGATGTTTTTGATTTACCTTAAAGTGAACACATGAAAAATTAACCCAAATATAATTTTAAACCCAAACTATCAGTAATAAACAGATTTAACTCTACTTGAAAAAAGGAAATATTTTATTTTTTGCACTTTCTGAACTTCTCACAAAAAATTTTTTTTTTAATTGATATCATTAAATGAAAATTGTAATATACATGCACATATTTCCTTGAAATAGACCTTAATAATTATAAAAAAAATATTGACAATAAAATCACCGTAGCCACCTGAATTACAGTTATCTATTGCATTGAGAAACTCATTAAACGATCAGAAGGAATGTTGCCACCATAAGTGGTGAATGAGGGTATACACATATATGTATAAATTTGTCATTCCGTCTGTAACACTAAGAAATACTCATCTGAGACCAAACAAATTATATATATTCCTGGTCCTTACGAAATTCTAATTTGATTGAGCCATGTTTTTTCTCTTAAATTTAGATTTTTAATGAAAATCTTTGGTTATTTGGCCATTTGGCTTATAGTTTTTTAAGTATAATAAATGGTTCATAACAATTCATATAAACGGCAAATAAAATATTTAAAAAGACTTACCTTTAGTTAGTTGTTAGTTGTAAAAAGATGCTGCATATTCTCCTTTACACACAGATTTTATTCTAAAAACACTACTTTTTCAATAGATTTTATTATTTTATATACCTACACATTCATAAATTCAATACATTTACATATGTATGTATATAATTATGTATGTATGTATGTATTTCTACTTTATTTCATGATTACTCTTATTTATATTTGATTTCCTTTATTTATTCCTAAAAACTTTACTTTTTTAATACCCACAACAACAACAACATGCTATTGAACAACTTTTTATATTCTCACATTTGGAGTACTGTCACTCTCAATCTCTCCCATCCTCCTTACTTTTTTTGAGATGCAAACACTCAACCGAACACTAAGAAAACACCCACCACCCAACAAATAAATGCATTAAATATTTGAGCAACTTCTAACACTTTTTTCATTTATTTATTTAACACTTTTCACAAATATTTTTATATAAAACTATTAAGCAACATATTATTTATAAATTAATGCAAAAATATTTTATTAAACGCGTTTAATTAAGAGGCTACGTTAATTTTAATACGACAATTAATCACCAAACAACCGGTCACTTTAGAAATTTATGGAAAACTAAAGAAGAATTGTCAGAATTTTGTTGTTGTTGTTATTGTTGCTGTTAATAGTAGGAGAACATAAGTTTAACATGTTGTTGTTATTATGTAAGGCGTTATTGTTGTTATAATAAAAAGTGTAAGTGTTTTAAGAGTTAGCCGCTATTAAATGTAAAGAAAACAATCAGAGATGGGCTCATTAGTAAAGAGTACTTAAATATGCTAGACTTGCATATAAAAAGAGGCAGTGATACATTAAGGACTTACTGCAAACATTAAAGAATTTGTAACTATATTCTTGTATTTTAAATACAATATGAATATGGAAATAATTTATAAAATATTATTTTATACAATAGTTCTGTCTGTCTGTATGTCTCTGTAAAACACTCCCATGTCCAAAGGATACAACCGAAATAAACAAAGTTTACAAAAATCCGCTTATAGTTCTCCTAAGCAGATTGGTATTAAAAATCAGCAAAATCGGTATAGTGGAACAAGAGTTATGGATCAACATATAAGACAACCTCCATAAAAAATTTATATTTTTAAACATTTTTCTAGCCATATTTTTAAATACATATGTATATTGCAGATATTCCCATGAAATTTTGTATATGTTGTTTTTATGATAAAAAAAGAAAGTGTGAGAAAAATAGAAAGAATAGGTCCATGATTTCTCATAGCAACCATACAAAAATCTTCCCCAAATGTGGCTCAATTATACATAAATGCCTATAAAATTTGAATATCAATACAAAATTCAGCAGGAATAAGTTTCATGCAAAAAGAAATCGTAAAACGAAATTTATTTTAGTTCGGTCCATGTTTGACCATAGACCCCAATTCCAAAATTCACTTAAATACATACGTATAAAACTAAAATAAATAACGCTAAACGGCTAAAATTTGACATAAATAATCCTTATAGGTAAATAAATTTATTCCCACACGTTCTTTTTTGTAAACTTTGTTGATTTTGGTTGTATCCTTTGGACATGGGAGTATTTTACAGAGACAGTCCGACAG
Source organism: Bellardia pandia (assembly GCA_916048285.2). Lineage (NCBI taxonomy): Eukaryota > Metazoa > Arthropoda > Insecta > Diptera > Calliphoridae > Bellardia > Bellardia pandia. The sequence continues at coordinate 109,723,091 of OU696532.1, forward strand.
AAAGAACTATTGTATTAAATAATATTTTATAAATTATTTCAATATTTGAAAATGAAACACTATGACACAAAGAATGCTGATGACGGCTTTAGCAGGCCAGAAAATGCATTACATTTTGCTAGTGTCTTTGAATATTTTTGTATGATTTTGCATTTATGCTTTCCAACGGAAAGCTATGTAGAACATCTAACAGAAATATTCAAAAATAAATGTAGTGTATACAATTTATTTTCAATTAATATCTTCATGTAACATTTAAAATACAAGAATATAGTTACAAATTCTTTAATGTTTGCAATAAGTCCTTAATGTATCACTGCCCCTTTTTATATGTAAGCCTAGCATATTTAAGTACACTTTACTAATAAGCTCATCTCTGATGGTTTTCGTTACATTTAATAGCGGCTAATTCTTTAAACACTTACACTCTTTATTATAACAACAATAACGCCTTACATAATAACAACAACATGCTAAACTTATGTTCTCCTACTACTAACAGCAACAATAATAACAACAACAAAATTCTGACAATTCTTCTTTAGTTTTCCATAAATTTCTAAAGTGACCGGTTGTTTGGTGATTAATTGTCGTATTAAAATTAACGTAGCCTCTTAATTAAACGCGTTTAATAAAATATTTTTGCATTAATTTATAAATAATATGTTGGTTAATAGTTTTATATTAAAATATTTGTGAAAAGTGTTAAATAAATAAATGAAAAAAGTGTTAGAAGTTGCTCAAATATTTAATGCATTTATTTGTTGGGTGGTGGGTGTTTTCTTAGTGTTCGGTTGAGTGTTTGCATCTCAAAAAAAGTAAGGAGGATGGGAGAGATTGAGAGTGACAGTACTCCAAATGTGAGAATATAAAAAGTTGTTCAATAGCATGTTGTTGTTGTTGTGGGTATTAAAAAAGCAAAGTTTTTTAGGAATAGCTAAAGGAAATCAAAAATAAATAAGAGTAATCATGAAATAAAGTAGAAATACATACATACATAATTATATACATACATATGTAAATGTATTGTATTTATGAATGTGTATATAAAATAATAAAATCTATGGAAAAAATAGTGTTTTTAGAATAAATTCTGTGTGTAAAGGAGAATATGCAGCATCTTTTTACAACTAACAACTAACTAAAGGTGAGTGTTTTTAAATATTTTATTTGCCCTTTATATGAATTGTTATGAACCATTTATTATACTTAAAAAACTATAAGCCAAATGGCCAAATAACCAAAGATTTTCATTAAAAATCTAAATTTAAGAAAAAAAACATGGCTCAATCAAATTAGAATTTCGTAAGGACCAGGAATATATATAATTTGTTTGGTCTCAGATGAGTATTTCTTAGTGTTACAGACGGAATGACAAATTTATACATATATGTGTATACCCTCATTCACCACTTATGGTGGCAACATTCCTTCTGATCGTTTAATGAGCTTCTCAATGTAATAGATAACTGTAATTCATGTTTTGAAAGCTTTAAAGTCAGTTGTTGTCCACACAAGCATTCAGATTTCAGAGAAGCGTATTTTTTGTGTGACTTTGGTTTACATTTAAAAAGGCTGCGGTGATTTTATTGTCAATTTTTTTTTATAATTATTAAGGTCTAGTTCAAGGAAATATGTATATATTTATATTACAATTTTCATTTAATGATAACAATTAAAAAACAAATATTTGTGAGAAGTTCAGAAAGTGCAAAAAATAAAATATTTTCTTTTTTCAAGTAGAGTTAAATCTGTTTATTACTGATAGTTCGGGTTTAAAACTATATTTGGGTTAATTTTTCATGTGTTCACTTTAAGGTAAATCAAAAACATCTTGCATTTTTTTCACTTTTCCATTATGACCTCCACTCTTTCGCGAAAGGAAATTTTTTAAGAATGGATAAAAACTTTCAAAATACATCGCAAAGACGTGTTATTGACATTAATAATGGTTATATATGGTCTTCAAGAAATACCAGAAATGTCAAGATAAATTATTAAAGCTAGAGAGCAAGTATTTCGCAAGCGAGATTCAGCCAGACTTGTGAAAGATCTGTTGGAAGTTTCATCGACTAAAATCCGGGAAGTGAAAAAAATTTGTAAGAAATTTAGCTCTGAGCCTGTGTCTTTAGGGAGCCTTTCTCCCTATGAAGCCTTATTTTTAGTTGATGCTAATTTGTCGAAACATCAATACGATGTTATTCGGCTAAAACTGAACGCAAAATGCAAAAATCTTTTGCACTCCTACACTAATGTTTAAAAAGATAAGAACAAATATTATCCAGCTGAAACAGAAATCACTGAATTGCATGCCAAAAGTTCAATCCAGTCAAGAAGCAAGAAATAAGGACACGAGGAAATTTAGACAGTCGTTTACGAGAAAAACATCGAGAATAGACAAAAATACAGATCTTTTCAATCGACTCTTAATTTTTTCAGATCTTTTTATCGCAAGTTTACGTCACACTTCCTTTCGAGTTTGATAACAAAAGTTCTTTCATTATTATCTGTTGATGTTTTTCAGGAAGGAGGAAGAATATTTAAACGATGCATATGAAAGTAAATAAATTTAAATCTCTATGTGTATTTATGTACATATTATTATCTGTATTATTAATGTAATAAAACAAAAACAAGTAAAGAAAACAATTATTATCCAATTTTTATTAAACATATTTTTTTAAAAAAGTTGATTTTATTACAATCATTTATATATTTGAACTCATTTTTTATTTAATTCATAAGTGGGAATTGAACCCAACGCGATTTATTAATTTTGTCCAGTAAGATTTGCAATCTACCACACTGTGCCACGCAGCACTCTCTTGCTGTGTATTTTGTTAGTGTAGAGCAAAAATATGTTAAAACTTTTCGCAAATGCAATGATGCAATACCATTTGCACAAGATTGTGAATTGCTCTTATATCATTTTGGTTGCATAGTTATCAGTCTAGGTACTAGGATGACCAAAGTAATGGATTTTTATTTTGTTCGAATAAAACGAATAATTCCTTTCCTAATAAATGCTTTTCTGATTGCGTCAACACAAATTTTGTGACTTCAGCACAAAATACAAAAAAAGTATCTAAAAATAAAGTCAACATTCAAAATTGTATGTTAGTTGTTGATTATGTAGTTAAAAAGTTTTAAATTTTCCTTATTATCCGTGATTACCGCCTAACTGTCGTTTGATGAAAAGATGCTTGAAAATAAATATTTGATTTTTATCAGTTTAGAACAAAGTATACAAAAAGTATCAACTATACAATTTTTCTCTTCTCGGCCCTCTAATTTTGGATTTGCCAAATATATGCTGTTTCATTATAAGAAGCCATATTTGGTGATGCATTTTTAATTAATGCAAAATTCTCATTTTTACATGTTATTACCATTTAAGTGTCGTATTATGAAGAAATATCTTCTCAAATACATATTTTTGTGATTGCATAAAGCTGCAACCCAAATTTCGTTGGCCTTAAACAGCAGATACAAAAGGTACCAAAAAAGTACAAAAACGCAAATCTTTACCCTTTTTTACTCTTTCGGTTTGTATGTTATTAATAAGTTTTTTGTCTTTTAATATACATATCAATATTTAAAGTTTCGAGTTTCTGTAGATCACTTACTTTTGTGGCTAAAGAAAGCTACAATAAAAATGCATTTGTTTCATAACAAAGTTAATCATTATTTAAGAACAAAATATTAAAATTTTACAAAAAATAAAACTTTCATCACCTCTTGGTCCAAGTTCTGAAATATAAAGCCTAATAGCACTTTTAACTATGGATTTACATACATACCAAATTTTAATACAATCGATTTAGCCGTTTTTGCGTGATTGCAGAGCAAACAAATAAACCAACTTAAAAAACCATTTGCAAGATAAAACTTGTTTTTAATAAATTACATTAAATTACAATGATACCTATATTGTAAATATTGGATAAGAGTTTGACCTTTATGCATATACAATTGAAATTATGCGATTTTACACCATTCATATTTCTAAGCGCTTTCAAATTTTGCATTTTTGTTTTCTTCCATAAACCAAATTAATTTTTGGCTATTTTAAAAGTTTTTTCTATTTTGTTTTTCAACTGTTGAAAAAAAGATTTTATTTTAAGTATTTTTTATTGAAAAAAAAACCTGAGAGTGAAACCAGCTTACTTTTCGCAGTCTGAGTCCTCTCCGAAATAATTTTTTTCTTTGACATGTTAAAATCTTTAAAATTTTTCATAAAAAGATTCAAAAAATTAACTAAAAATTACAAAAAGAAAATAAGAAACTGCACATTTTTGCAGTTGCTATTAATATACACTATGTTGCAAAACTATAAATACATACAACTTTTTTAAATTTTGTTAGTTAAAGAGAAAGTAAAACAGTTTAATCTTCAGATATGTGAAACGAACAAAAAAAAAATATTTAACAATACAAAAAAATCGGCATTGGTTATTTTATCTTTGAAAAATGTATAAAGAAATTTCTTATTGTTTCATAACTATAAATACGCATTTTTTTTTTTTTTTAATTCAACTTTATTTACAATCTATTTTACAATATTTAGCAAATCAATGATTTAAATAAGACTACTATTTACTACAATAAGTTTAATAAACTATATAGGATATACATACATATGTAAGTATGTACGTGTTTAAATAAATATACACATAAAGATTGGTGTTCTTAGAGCTTAACTTTATGTTTCATTTTCTATATTGGAGATCTAACACGTGAAATTTGTTCAGTCTTCTATTTCATTTGTTTCATCTAATAAGGAAATCGCCAGTGGGTTTTGATTGTTGCTTAGTCTATTTATATACCTATAACCGGAAATTTGAAATTTTGTGTTTTTTTTAAAACATCTATATTTTTTTAGTTTTACAAAGACCAAAAATATGATTATAAAACATTTTTGAAAAAAAAAAATTCATATAAAAATTGGTGATACAAATATAAAATTCGTTAAGTTTTGTTAGATTAAAGTTATTTTATTAAATCATGCTAATCTAATCGAAACAGGTTTCCTTCCACTCTTTTGTTTGCAAAAAGTACTATAACTTCCTCATTTCTCAACCGATTTCCTATTTTACTCAGAAAAATACTGTCTTTAATATATTTGTTGTCTTTAAACTAAATTCGGAAAAAAGTCTTGTAGAAATTTTAAAAGTTTAAAAAAAATTAAAAATGTTCCATATAATTGAAAAAATCTATTCATATTTGTATGAGAATTATATATATATTTAAAATTTAAAAATAACAATTATTTTGCTTTCCAAAACTGTTTGAATTTCATAAATCAGTTAATAAATAAAAAAGTTATAAATGTTTAAAAGTAGCAGTCCCAAAAAAATTTCTTTGATCCATAACTCGGGAATTATATTAATACTTTTAAAACCGGTTTTGTAATACAATCTTTTAGACCTTTAACATACACTAGGTGACTTTGAAAGTGCTTGCAAAAAAGGAAATTTTGTAGCACCGTTTTCTACACTCCACTGCTGGATATGCTTTTTTGAATGCATATTGCACATTGCTTACCGTCTTCCTTTGAAAGTTTGGTGAGTCAATAAGAAAAATACCTCAATTTTTTCACAAATGAATTCAAGACGCGAACGAGATTAGTAATAGATCAAGTAAAAACGGGATTTGGAACTACTAACGATGGAAACACGGTTCGACGATTTGGAAGCAAATTTATTTTTGACCCATTTTAAAAGGAATATTAAATTATTTGCATTCTGATCACTAATGTAGCTAAAATTTAGTTTTTGAGAAAAAGGATATATGAGAGGTAGTCATGTCCTTGCATCGAATGAAACAAAATTAACCACTAAGCTAACAGACATATATTAACAGACAGTTACCAACTTTCGATTTATTCTATTAACAATTATAGATAAAATTAAAGTTTTAAATTTAAGGATGTATAGGAGGTAGTCATGTCCTTGCACCGATTTTTTCGAAACTTTGAATTTTTCTTAATTGACATATTCTGAACTAGTACACCAAATTTCATTCTTCTACGATAACTTCTTTAATGTTGCCGATTCACTATATGGGGACAAAGAAAGCACTGTGCGCCGATGTCTAAAAGGTAATTTTATAAATTGTTAAATTACACTCAATATTATTATCAATATCAGACAAAATCTGTAAATTATAGAAAAAATCGGTAATTACATCAATTATAAATGATCAAAATTAGATAAAATTTTAAAATATTTAACATAAATTATGATGGTCGTAAAATTGTCTTTCAAAGAAAATATAAAAAACTAATAAAATTTGCAGTAAGACTGAATAGAAAACACAGAATAAGAATATTCTAGTCCTATAACCAGTGTAGTTTCTGTATTTCTTATTACGTTTAGGCCGAATTTAGCACTCTAACTTGTTGCCAGCTAGATTTCTGATTTACCATAGTGTGCGTGGTGAGTAAATGGAGAACAGCCTGTACTTAATCTGTCAATGTTCTGCCATATTATGCAATTGACTTAAATATGTTGGCTCTTTTTCAGGTAGTGTCAGGACTAGCTAATTATGTCAAACTATTTTAAGGCTTGACAAGTTGTAAGCCAAAATATAATCGCCTATATTCTATATTCCACTACAAAGTGAAACTGAATTCGTTTTCAATTCCACATGGACAATTTCACAGCGTTCTAGAAACTTTTATTTCACGATGAACCAAACTAAAAATGCCTTTTTACTTTTCAAATTATTTTCACAAAATTTAGAACACAAACTTAATGAAAATTTCACTTGCACTTCATTTTACAAATGTACAACCCAGGTGAATGTGTAAAGCTAAAAAATATGTTTTTAAGAAAAAATTTAATTATTTTAAAAACGTATTTCTTAATGTTTGGCGTTGCAAACTTGTTGGTTTTGATAAATTTTTCTGGAAGCGTGTTAGAGACAATACTTCTTTGGCGGAATGATACAGAACTAGTTCTTTATTCAGTGACTTTTGCTTGAGGTTATTACTTTAGGAACTACTTGCACGTAATTGTTTTTCAATTGATAATAGGTGTTTTTACGTTTAATACCAGAGACCAAATTATCGCAATTTTCTTATTTGAGATTATGGCATTCGATATACAGCAAATAATTTGGTACATTTTATCATACTTTCGATATCGAAATCATTTTTCGATACAACAGGTTATTCGATCACGAATTCGGTAATTTGGCCCCAGTTTCAGGAAGCAATTGAGGAACTCTATATTTCCTTCATTCTGTTATAAAATACGTTCTGAAATTCTTATATTTATTGAAGAACTTACAATTCTTGAATTCATTTCATTCGGTTTTAATTATCATGAAATCAAGTTGGACAAATTCTATGCGAATTCGGTTAGATATTCATCACATACTCCATAGAAATTATCTTATCTTCAAAACATAGTCCCATAGTACTGGATCTTGACATTTAAAATGTGCTAATCATTTCCAAATTATAGTTATTCTATTTAAAAGAAATGCTTCAAGCAATAAAGTAAAAAATGTTCCTTGTTCCTCGATTTCAAAGGCAAGTTAGTCACACGTAGTTGATTGGAATTAGCTTCCTGTGTTTGAAAAATAAATCTTTTTTAATCGAATTTTGTACGTAAAAATAAAATTGTCGTGTCGAGATATCGTTCGTATAAGAGGGCGTTTTGAAAACTTCTTAGCCTAGCACAGAAAGAGAATAGGGAGTTTTTTAAAAACATTTTTATTTTTCAATATAATCTCCTGAAACTTATCTAGCAATTCTAGCCCTTGATTAAAATAGTTTTCCTCAAGTCCTTCAAAATAGTGGTTTACTACTATAAATGCATCTTTACACTTGCCAGCTAGGATTTTTGTTTAGATTTGGAAACTGGTAAAAGTCAGTGGGAGCTAAATCAGGAGAATAAGGTGGGTGGTTAAGCAACTCGTACTTTAATTCGTTGATGTTAGCCACGTGCGCTGGTGCGTTGTTTTGATGAAAAATTATTTTTTTGTGTTGCAAGCCAGGACGTTTTTCTCAAATTTTTGCATTTAATTTATGCAAAATGTTGCAATAGTACTCTGAATTTATTGTTTTACCCTTTTGCAGATAGTCAATCAATAAAATACCTTGGAAGTCCCAAAAACCCGTTGCCATAACCTTACCAGCCGATTAAATTGTGTTTGCCTTCTTTGGGGCACTTCCTCCAGCTTCAGTCCATTGCTTGAATTGTTCTTTTATCTCTGGAGTAGTAGTGGATCCATGTCTCATCAACATCAACATTTTATTTTTCTTAAAACGATCCAAACAAGCTTGAGAAACTTTCATTCTTATGCGTTTTTAACAAATATGGGTGCCGCATTTGTAGAAAGCTTTTTCATCTGTTGTTCTTCAGGCAAAATTAAATGGACTCGATCATCTGAGATGCCCATGATATTAGCTACTGTCGCATAGGAGCCTTGCACCTAACACATTCACCTTATCATTATGAATTTCTTGTTCCGATAAACCTTTTTTATTTAAATATTTATTGACACCACAAATTTCTAATTTTTCCATTGAAAAAAATTGTGGATGCGTCTTTTTTGAACACTTTTTTCTATAGGAAGCAGTTACCAGATCGAAAAGTGTTCATAAAACAGATGGAAGTTTCCAAAACACTTAACGTTTTTCTGTTTATACCGCGCTTTCTGTTCTAGAAATGGTAATATCGACGGATGTATAAACTGTACCTATGATGAACGTTGAAGCTCCTTAGAGTCACTAGGGATCAACAATTTGAAATACACCCAATAACTTTATCAACTAGATAAGGTGGCATATAGCAAAACTTGATTGTGAGAAATTGAAGATTATAGCAGATAATGTGTAATAATTTGTTTTAGTCAATCGAAAGTCAAGTAACCATTAAAAAACGTTTTGAACAACTTTCTCCGGTCCTTAACAGTAGTCAAAGTCCGAAACATCTCAATCTTTAGGCGTAAGGTTAATCACCAAGTTGATACTAGCTTTAAAGAGTTTTACAAATCGTAATTTTCCAAGAGCATTGAAAACAAAAATAACTTCATATCAAGCTTTTGTTATTCATTAGTTCATTTTAAAAACTATTAATATTTTAAACAAATTAATTAAAATTACTTAAACAAATCTCTGCTTAATAACACAACAGACTTAAAATTAAAATAAAATAAAAAGAGTGTCATTGGAATTTACGTAAAAAAACGAATAATTAAAAAATGAATAAACATTCAAACAAAGTAAAATAAAATTAACCAAAATAAAGTGAATGAATACACACTTTCAAGGTTTCTCTGCTGCTCCATCATTAAAATACAACAACAAATAAAACACGTCAGCAAGCACAACGCTAAAATAGAATAAACAACAATAACAACAGCAACAAAAATCGAGGAGAAAATCCATATACGAGATACAGTGTATCACAAAACTATGATTGATAATGAAATTAATTTATGAAATTTTAAGAAAAATAATTCATTATTTAATCATTTACTGTATAGTGAATAGATAAAGATAACTTGAAATTTAATTTTGTTTCAGAAAAATAAATAAATAAATATAGCACTATTTTTGCTGCTCACAAAAGTATTTATATATTAGATAAACAATTAATATTTTGTGTGATAACCATTATTAGCCAGCTTAGCTTCACATGCCTTGTGATTTCTCTAATTTTCAAGCGATAAGCAAATTTCTTTTTGTTAGCTATAACGTTTTTTCATCTTTCTTTCAACTTATGGATTGTGCGCCAAAAAAAATAGCTCATCTTTTAAGGCCAAGAATGAATCAAATCAACTTCGGATACCCTGCTTTTAACTGATTATTATTCCTATTCACCATCAATCGATGTAAATAGTAGTCGGACTAGATACACTTCCCAAGTATTACTTTGTAAAGAGTTTTTAACAGGTGTAATAGTAAAATGTAGCCGATAGTTACGCTTTCATATCTAGCCGCACATTCTGGGCGCTTTTCGACTAATGCTCGCTTCAAAAGAATCAGTTGCAATCGGTACAGTTTCCCTGTAATTATCAGTTCATAATAGAGAGGCCTCAATTGATCCCAATACATATGTACCTTACCTGCAAATAATATTGGACTACGTGATCCATTTTAGATGAAATGGACTACTTACAACATGGTCCAATGTAATGCAGTCATGGACCATGTCATAGTTAAACAAGAGTTTGTAGTTAAACGACATGCTTTCGTGTTAACACGATTGCATATTGAGTTGTTGTTGTTTAAAACTAACCCTCTTGAGTACTCCATAGAGTAGAAGCATGGAGTAGTTTTGGGACTACTCCGATGGGTTATATGGTCCAATCCTAAGAGTACTCCTACTCCTCTTTGGTCTAGTCTTTACATGCATGTATGGACTAGACGCGTTATTTGCAGGACCGTTGTCACATGCAAATTCGACAAACACAATACACTTACAGCTTTTACTAACATTCATTCAGGTAATCAGTTAAGCCTAAAGAATTGCTTCGTGTAAATTTTTATTTTTTTTTTGCTTGGACCACCACTCAAGGGACGACCCCTACTCATGCAATGCATTGTGTTGGAACTAGGAAAATATGTTATGGGAAGAAGGGAGGTTAGAGGGAATAGTGTTTGTGAAAATTTGATTTGAATTTCCCTATATTGAAAGTGGCAGGGAATACTTCTGCTGGTAGGTGGCGAATTAACCTTAAACTCTAACGTCTGATGAGATCCCATCTATAAAAACTCGTATAATGCGATTTCTGAGGAAAATCGATATAAGTCGAGAGAAGTTATCACCGAAACAATAGTAATGAGTTTCGATAAGAGAGCACCATGCCAGACTCTGTTGAAAGCCTTAGAAATATCTATGGCCACCGCTTTACTTTCGCCAAAACGATATATAGAACGACACCATTTTTCCGATAGGAAGGCTTGTAAGTCACCCGTAGAGCGTTCTCTACGGAAGCCGTACTAGCGGTCGCTAAGTAAATTGTTGTACTCTAGATGTTTCACAAGATGGTAATTTACCATACTTTCCATAACTTTCGAAAGTGCATGGGTGATAATTTTCAGGGTTGGTAGCATCTCCCTTTTTAGGAATTGGCTTTACATTAGCAACCTTCAAACACATGGGAGATTCACCGGCACGGCATAAGGTGCTAAAAAGGTTAGGTTAATGGACGAGCTAGCGTGGAAGAACACTGCTTCAAGACCAGTAATGGTACACCATTTGGCCCAGGAGACTTATTTATGTTAAGATGCACTTTTATCTGCGAGCGTGCAAAATAATATATTTGGTATAGTTTCTGATACTCTTTCGTTGCTTTTCGGTAAGTTTTAATTATTTGCAAATAATTCAACCAAAAGGTTAGTTTTGTCAACCGGGTCAATGAATGGTTTACTGCTCGGTTTACCTGCTTTTAGATGAATCCTGCTGCTCTCAAACGTTTTTAAATTGCTATTTGAGTAGCTCCGAATGATTTAACAAGCTCTTGTTGAGTTTAAAAATTTCTTTCCTCCTTTCTGGAGGAATGTCTCAAATTCTCAGTCCTCAAATTGGCTTGTTTTTCGTGTCAAAATCATCACTTCTGAGCAGCAAAAACCATCTCCTCTACGTTGAAACCGATGGAACACATTCACCATAAGCTTCGATCAGCAATCCTTGTACAGTACATATTTAGCTGCATATTTTGTCAAATTAAAGAACTTCTCGCATATGACGCTTTTTTGAAAATAAACTTTTTTGTTAATACTATAATCTTAAATAAATATCTGAGAATAAATGACCCTTCAAAATGACATACATATAAATTACCAAAGACAAAATGTTATACACCCAATGTAAATGAGAAACATATCTTATATTGTCTCGTTCCTCTTTTGAAATATGTCGATATTTCGGTTTTATTTGGATTCTACTAGATCACTAGACCGGCCATCTAAACCAAAAATCTTGTACATACTAGCTAACTCGACTGGAGATTACAGATTGTCAAAACATTCTGTTTCGTAATCATCATTTGTACATAGTGTTATTCGTAGTTTGTTGTCTCTGGGTCAGATAATGGAAATGGAAATCTGTACAATATCGTTGAATATAAGAGAGAAAAGACCTTCCTCTCTTGCATTCTATTGTACACTGTTAACGCCATTGATGTGAAAGGTTTCTGTCTTTAGTAACTTTTGCTTCAAAAATGTCGAATTTTGTGCCAACAAAACATCATATGCGGGAAGTTTGACTTTACTTCTTTAATTTAGTGAAATGTGCAGCTGAAGCATACCGAAGTTTCATCGTTTTCAACTTGCGAGAGATGTTTTGTGCGGTTCAGATGTAACGATTTTGACACAAAAGACAAAGATCACACATGCCTGCCAAACAAATTGGAAGACAAAGAATTGGGGACAAGCTCTTTCAAAATAATTAGAAGCTTCTCAAGCAAATATTTCAAAAAGTTTGCGAGCAGCGGCATTCATCAAAAAGCAATGAAATTGGGTACCATATTATTTGAAGCCGACAGGCCTTGAAAGACGATTTTACATGTTTCAAATGCTGTTTAAACGATATAAAAGAAATTAATTTTTGCACTGAGTTACTAATAACAATGAAAAATGTATCCTTTACGATAACCCGAAGCGTAATAAATCGTAAGTGAATCAACACTAAATCCAAATATCCAAGGCGCTATTTATTATGAGCTGCTGAAATCTGGCCAGACCATCACAGGGAACCTGTTATAAATGCAACTAATTTGTTTGAAGCGAGGATTACCCGAAAAATGCCCGGAAAAACGGCCAAACATAAAAGAGTAATATTCCATATTTACAAGGTTCAGGCACAAGTTGCAATAAGCGGTTAAAAACTATTTAGAAGGAAGTATGTACTTGTAAAGTTGTGCCTCACCCGCCATGACCTTGCCCTGATAAACTACTATTTGTTTCTATCGATGCAGAATGCTCTCTCTGGAATATGCTTCATTTCAGAACCGGGTATTCCAAATTGGCTTGATTCGTTCTTGGCTTCAAGAGATAAGCAGTTCTTTTGGTGCGGAATCCTTATTTTGGGAAATGGTCAATACTTTGAATAATTTTTTTATTGTACAAATGTTTAAAAAAACAAGCTAAAAATTAAAAAAAAATCTAGCGTTTTAAAGTTAATATTAAATACATAAATAGGGGAATAATATTTTATTTTCTTAAGTCATGTTCCCATTAAGTTTACTAAATTTTCTCTACTCTACATGCAACTTTTAACAAGTTTATATTCAAGATTTTTATAAAACTGTCTTAAAGTTTTGCAATAGTTGAGGGATTTTTTCTATTTACTGCAGCATTAAAAAAAATAATTTTTCCCCATTAACAGGTCTTTAAAATGGCAAAATGCTATTGTAAGTTGTAAGTTTTCTCATTTTGCATGTCTATTATCAAATACATACACATAAAATATTTATGTCAGCTTTTTGAATTTTCCCTAAAGCTGCATTAGCAAAACAGTTACGTGATACACTGTATTTACAGCGTATCAACAAAACTATTTCGTTTGCTCATTTTTAGGTGAAATTTGTTTTTTATTCATACATAAAATTGTACAAAACAAGTAAATAAAATTAATTTTGTTTGCAATTGATAATAGATATTCTGTAGAATAAGAAAACCCAAAAAAAAAAAAAAATTTTAAATATTCTTTTTTTAATTTGAAGGTCACAAAAGTATTTTGCTTTTTTTTAAATTCCTGTTAATTTTTTAACCTTTTTAGTTTTATTTTTTCAATTATCATGAAATTAGTTATTTCTTTTGTTAAAAATATATTTACGTGGAAAATATTTACTCAAAAAAACGTAACCACTTGTTTTGGCACAAATTTGTATGACGTTGTTTACTCTTACAAGAGTTTTGCAAGATCAAACATTATCAAATAAAACAAGTAAGAAAGTATCAAGAAAAGATCAAGTCCGACCATATAATACCCTACACCCAGTATATGTATAAAACAGTTTTTCAGAAATGGGCGTTGTATGGGAGATATACGTGTATGTTCTAGCTTCCGGCAGATTTTAAAATTACATGAAATTGAAATTTCACATGAAATTAAAATTATATCTTCCCGTTTTCACATTGCTTTTACATATTCGCAGTAATGTTCGAAACAAGTTTGACAAATGTCAAAATAAATTAAATTCATATAATTAAGTTATATTTAAATAAATTAAAGTATAAAACTTAAATTTTCATAATTTCTTTTGACCAAAAAGCACTTTTTCTAAAGAAACAGCTGAAACAAAATTTAGTGACATGATGTCTCAATATAAATGTTAAACTTTATCTCGATATAAATACTTTTAAACGATTTATAGAGGTAAAAGTGAATTACGAAAGTGGGCCTTATATGGGAGGTACGACTAATTATCGACCAATCATAATAAAATTAGGTGTCATTATTTCTGTATATAAGAAACTTATTTGTTTCAAATTTTATTTGAATACCAACCTTTTTAAACAAATTTATGATCGTTAAAGTGAATTCCGATAGTGAGCCTTATATGGGAGCTAAGACTAATTATGGACCGATCACCATAAAATTTTGTCATATTATTTGAATATATACAAAACATATTTGCGTTCAATATTATTTAAATACCAACATTTTTAAGAGAGTTATGCTCTTTAAAGTGATGTTCGGAAGTGGGTCTTATATGGGAGCTATGATAAATTATGAACCGATCTGCACAAAATTAGTAGATGTGATTTGGCTTCATTTGCCACTTATTAGTAGTGCAATTTGTTTGAATACTTGCATAATTCAAACATTTATGATCGGTAAACCCCAATTTCGGGAGGACATTTGTATGGGGGCCAGGTGAAATAATGGATCGATTTCCACCAGTTTCAATTCCATCCATCCTTGGGTCGAAAAAGCCAAAATTTACCAAATTTTATCGAAATATCTGCAAAATTGCGATTTGTACTCTGCGCACAAGCTTTACGTGGACAGCCAGCCAGACGGACGGACGAACGGACATCGTTAAATCGACTCAAAAAGTGATTCTGATCGGTATACTTTAAGGTGGGTGTTGGACCAATATTTCTGGGCGTGACAAACATCAGCACAAATCCCCCACTATGGTGGTGTAAGATATAATAAAACTAAATATTTGTTGTGTCTTGTTCTAAATAACCTTGCGTTTACACGTGCAAGTGCAAGTTCGAATAACTCCATCCATTCACACTTTTTTACTAACACAATTATACCTTCGGCAGTTGCAGAGAACTTTCAACTCAACTGCCAAGGAATTCTAGAAGACAGTGGCGCATATTCAGAAATAACTTTTCTAAGTACCAACTTAAGTTATTCTTAGTTGATTACTTTCAGCACGAAAAGTTACAACTTAATTATGGGTAAAGCTGTAACTAAATGTCAACTAACATATACATTTAAAGAACAGCTGATTGATTTTATTTCTTGTCGTCGATGATGTTAACATATTTGGCCACCAATTCTTTAAATGTAGTTTTTTCATCTGGCGACCAATTTGAGTCTCTAAAATACATAAAGCAATAAATACATATTTTTTTCTAACAATAATAATAATTTTACCTTATTTTCTTTGTTAATTGTATCCATTTTGACCAAAAAAAAAATCACAAAAAAAAGAAAACAAACTAAAGATGTGTTTTTCGTCAACAAAAATCTACTAAATGCAGTGTTGCATTTCTTTTAACAGCTGGAAGCAGTTGCTACGTTAGTTATGATTTGTGAATAAGATCATTAACTATTTGTGAACTATATTTTAGTTTCTGTTTAATAAGTTTCGACTTTAGTTACGATTTCTGAATATGCGCCAGTTATTTTTGATACTTTCACGAAAGTAAAATGAAACAGAGTTGCCCTATTAAAACTTAATACAAATTAACTGGATTGCAGTATAATATTATTACAGCTTTTACTTATATTAAATACATTTAAAGCCAATGTGACATTGTTTTCATTAAATATTCATAAATTAAGCATTTACTGAAGCTTTAAAACATAAATATCATTGAAACAGTAGGAATAATTGGTTCCCTTAAAATTAAAAATAAATGCTAGTGACAACTCTGCATTGAAAAGTAAACAAAATAAGAAATGGAGCCAAAATTAAACCAAGAAAATATTGTTAATATAATTAATTTGTATCGATCCCATCCAGTTTTATGGGACATGAACAGCAAATTCTATTTATTTCTCTTTTTTTTCTTTTCCGCACTTTTATTTTCAAGTTGTCACAAGCAATTTGTTTAAGTGTTCTGCTGTTGAACTGACCGTATAACCCGGCATTTACACATGCAAGTGCAAGTTCGAAAAAGTCAATACATTCACACTTTTTTACTAATACACTCACATTTTTTCACTTCCAGAGCTAGTCGAGTTTTGCGAATAAGTTTTCGTATATAATACGTACACGGCACTTGCATGAAAGTACTTGCATGTATAAAGGCAGGGTAAACACTCGTGTAACTTGCAAGACAGTTGGGCGTTTTCTCGAAATTTTAGATGATAATACGTACATAGAGCTTGCATGCAAGTACTTGCACGTGTAAACACAGGGTAAACGAAGTTTTTTTTTTTTAAATAAACAAATTCAAATATATTTTATTTAGTGGTTCCGTCTTTTTAGACAAATAATTGCCAAGTGTGACCGTACCTTTATGCACATTCCAATTGCTATTAGTAATAATTGTCTCCCTGTTGCCCTCGGCTGTAAAGATCTTTATGTTAAACATATGACAAGGAACAGAATTAAACTTTTCCGAGAAAAAAATTATATAATAAATTTTAACATCTGAAACTGTCATTATAATGTTAAAAATAACAATATTTCTTTGCAGAATGGGCAAATATTTGTGGCGGTCCATAATATCATCAGTATATACAAGATTACTGACTGTATTAGCAGATATGCGGCCCCATATATCCTTAGAACCGCCATTATAATTAATCGTGGATTTTATATTACTTATATGTATTTAAAGTTTTATTTGGCTTCTGCTAGACCCTACGTGACCATCTGAACCAAAAATGTTGCATTTGCTTTCTTCATGGAATTAACATATTGCCGAAACACAAATTTTTTTATGTTTATGGGTATCATCGAATGATACCCATACCTTTTAATCTGTTAATTTCCAAAACAAATGGTTTTTTTTTATCTTGCCAGACGACCATATACGATCGTATCGTATATTTATGAATCTCCGCACCCTTGGACTTTCGTTGCTTACATTGGTATATATCGCTGGGCTCATGTAGAAAGGCCCTAACTCGCTATTTTTTCGAAATTTGTTTTTTTGCAATTCCAATGCATTTAACGCAAATACACCTCCTCACAAAAATTTATTGCAATAGTGTAAAAAATGACGCTTTTATAAGCAGTTGTACAAACAAAATTACATGTTGAATATTACAGTTTCTATTATGTTTTTACCTTCTCCTGTAAAGTTTCAAATATGCGAGTTAGGGCCTTTCTACATGAGACCATCGATATGTAGTGTTCTTCTTAGTTGGTCGTTAATCTTTGGTCCGCATAAATGTAGGTTATTAGTCTTTCCTCCCCTTCATTTAACGATTTTGGACGACCAGTTTGTGGTAAATTTTAAATACTTCCGCGACTATAGACCAATTTATTAAATTGTTTATTGCTTGACAACAAATATTAAACATATCACAAATGTTTTTAAATTATTGGCTCTAGTATCAAAACTGTAAAATAATTTTTCCTTTAGAAATCTGCAATTATTTTAATTTCTGCCTTTTTAACGCACGAAATTAGCGAAATAATGAAATTATATATATCCTTAAAAAAAAAACAAAAACTTTCAAGAGTAATTAAGAAAAAACACCAAAAAATAATTGGAACTTCCCAAAAAGCCATATATGTATGTACATACCTTTAAAACCAGCAATTTGCATGAAACAAAATATTACATTGTTTAAATTTTTTTCGGATTTCCCCATTTTTTTTTTTTTTTAAGAAAAGTAGCACTCAGGCAATTAATATGCTATATATAATTGCCTCTATATAATTACGCTACTTTCTTTGGAAAGGGGTTAGGTTGAAGAAGTAAAGATGGTAAAAGATGAAAGCTTTTTTTTATATCACAATTCTGCAATTGCGCATTATGTTTGTTTTTAGTGCAGTATTGCAGCGCCTCTAGTGGTGAGTAGGCGCATTATTTTTAAAGCTCGATTTTATAGCCTTTATTTAATTATTTTACTTCGGTGGCGTTTGAATGATATACCAGCGAAGGAGGGCGCTGTGATAAATATTAGTTGTAATGGATAGAACGAAAACTAATAATTATCAGAAACTGATGGTGTTGGAGTGGCAGCGGCTGGGAATCGAACCCGAGGTAAAAAAAATAACAGCTCATGCTTAATAATCAAATGCGCTAACTAATTAAGCACCCAATATCTGTTGTCAATTACAAAAAAGAAAAAGTATTTTTACTTGTTTTTTACAATTTTATGTATAAATGAAAAACAAATAGGCAATATAGTTTTGTCATACACTGTATGTACATACATACATACATACATACATATAAGAGTATACAACAAATAAAAATAACAAAGGCAAACACTCAGAAAATAATAAAAAAAAAAACTAACCACGTGAGGTATGACTAACTAAATATATATTTAGTATTAACATATTTGCATTTAAACATACACACCTTAATACATATGTTCCGTGTGTATGTATTTGTAAAAAATTTTAACTAATACTATTAAAGGTAAAACATCTACATATAGTTTCTCTAATTATATCCTTATGGTTCCTGTTGTAAATTACACATACATACATATATTTTTGAAGATACCGTTAGTTAGCTGCCTTTAGAATTGTTCTATCACACAAGTCTAATTTTATATCCAACGCTCGTTAATTTCGCATGTTACAGAGAAATTAGAAATTGGTATTTTTCCCATATAAGTAGCTTAAAATTCGTCTCTTCCTATAGTCCATTCTCTGTAAACTCACAACTCGCTCAAGCGCCAAATTCCTATTGAAATTAGTGCAGACTTCTGCCATAATATACAGTAGTGGACTTGTAATTAGAAACGACTTTTCAGCATATATAACACGATTTTTGAGTCTGAGTTCTGTACTTCTGATTTTGATTACTTATGCCAAACTAAAGAAAGAAAAAATATTTTTATCTAATAAAGTTTGCTTTTGTAGATACCAGAACGAAATTTCAACATTTGTGGAAACGGTATATTTTTAAATTTTAATCATATTTAAAATTAAAACAAGTTATGAATTATATATTTTAATTAATTTTTATTATAAAAGACAGCACAAATAAACATAAAAATATAAAAAAATGATACAAAAGAAGCTTTAAAAATGAATACTTTTAGTATTTCTAGTGTAATCGTCAGAATTTTCTCGTATGAGCATCCAAATGTAGTCACCCATAATGTTCTCATTATATTGTCCTTGATATCTTTGTTCAAAGTTCGTTATATCCTGGTGGAAGCGTTCCCCTTGCTCTTCTGAATATTCACCCAAGTTATCTTTGAATTTATCCAAGTGCGCATGTAGCATGTGCACTTTGAGTGAGTTTTGACGAAGAGCCTTTACGAATTGCTTCATGAGTCCTAATTTTATGTGCAGTGGAGGCATTAAAATACGATCAGGCTCTACAATTGGTTTATTTTTTACATTATGTTGTCCGATTTGAAACTCGCTCCGTTGAGGCCATGAATGCTGCTGGTAGTGAAGTGCATCGGCTCTACTGTCCCATAAGCAAACGTAACACGGATATTTAGTGGGAATGCAAGGGGGATTCTTTGACCATTACAGAATGAGCCAGAGGAAGTGATGGAAATTTATTCCCATTTAGTATAAAAGCAAACTTTATTTATTATTAATGGAGTGCCTGTTTACTTTTCCATTTATATAATCAAAAAATAATCACTAAATAAAAGACTCAAACAAATTTTTTTTTGTTGACCTGTGTTATTATTGAGTTTAAAATAAAAAAAAGTTCACAGCATCAATACTATTTTAAGGAAAATTAACTTAAACACCGAAAAAAAAATGCAATATCAAATTGGTCACATAATTAGAAACTAAAAAATATATGTATGTATGTATATGCAAAAAACCTTAGTGAGGTTTAATAAAACGGACTTGTCCTTAAATATTCTGTTGGATAATCATTGTTTTTGACAACATTCGCCAGTCTTTGTAAACTCTTAATTAAACACTGGCATGTTTGCAGAGAAATGTATGTTTTTCCAGCTTTGTTGCACCAACTGAAAAAAATCATTATTATTGCGTGGATTTTTGTCCTTTAGGTCTCTTTTTACAATTTCCCATAAGTTTTCAATTGGTTTAAGATCAGGACTTTGGAGTGGCCAGTCAAGAACCTCAATATCTTGATCCAAAAGCCAACACTTCACTAACCGTGAAGTATTGGACGGCCATATTCTCAAAGCAATACGATTCCATTACATTTTCCAAAATGATTTATATTGATGCTGTTCCATTATGCCCTGAAATCGTGCAATTGGACCCACACCACGCTCAGACCATAATAGAACCGCCACCGTGTTTCACTGCTTTAACAGTGTAGCTGGGGTGTAAGGCTTTATTTGGAGAACGTCTAATATATGATTTTCCATCAGTTTGAACTCTTTTCCAGTAACGTGGATCTTTTCTGAGCATTTCTGTTGTCAACCGAGGTTTTTTTGTGCAATGCTCCCACGAAGTCCTGACTTATTTAAGGGAATTCTTATTGTCCGTGCGGATATTTCTGCGCTTATTTGCTGTCCAATTTTAGTCTTTCTTTCGCGCGGAGATAAGAATGGATTTTCACTGTCTCTAAATATAACTCTATCTTCTGCTAAAGTGATCTAGGTTTCCTAGCTGGGGTTGCAAACTCCTTTGTACTTTTGTACAAGTGAGTTGCACCAAATACACATTTTTTTGAGCAAGAAAACTTTTGTGCAATAGCCGACAATGAAAGTTTTGCATTTTGGTAACACTGCACAATTAACCGTGAGGAACACCAAAAGTAACAAAATTATTTATTATTAAATTTTACGCATTGAGTTCTATTCAAAAGACGTTATCCAGTTTAGACTGCGAGATGTAAAACCAAGAAGATTCAGTTTAGTTAGAAGAAGTTGGAAGGTCGTTGATGAACTAGGAGAAAAGAATTGGACCTGCCTTGAGGAACACCAAAAGTAACAAAATTATTTATTATAACTGTTAGAAGAAGTCTGTGATTTACTTAATCAACAGTTTTACTAAAGACAGTATATATGGCATCAGTTTGTTTTCTTTGTAAAAAGCCTTGGTTAACATGGATGGTAAATTGAAGGACATTTGTTATGATAGAGCAACCTTTCCGAAATCCATGTTGAGATGATGACAGAATAGATGATTGATGACACATGTAATCAGTGATAAAGTGTTGAAAAATCTTAGGTATTACAGTAGGCTTAGCAATGCCTCTGTAATTTGACACATCAGATTTATTACCAGATTTAAATAATGGAATTATGAATGAAGACCTCCAAATTTGCGGAAAATAAACATATTTAATGGATGTATTGAATAAAATAATTAATGGATATACCAAAGATTGAGCACAATTGTGTATAATACTGCTAGGAACACCATCAGAATCATAATTATACGAAATTTTAAGTTTTTTTTAAACTTTCCAATAAATTCTCAGCATCAGTATTTGGAAACGATATAGCACGGTTAGTATAAAGTGTGTTGGGACAACTATCCGAACAATATTGCTTATCCGAATACGTACTGGAAAAAAATCAGCAAACATATTACTAATATAATATAAATCGGAAGATTTATAATTGCTGAGTTTCATTACTGAAGGATATCCATTT
The DNA here is from genome assembly GCA_916048285.2 of Bellardia pandia. Classification (NCBI taxonomy): domain Eukaryota; kingdom Metazoa; phylum Arthropoda; class Insecta; order Diptera; family Calliphoridae; genus Bellardia; species Bellardia pandia. The sequence continues at coordinate 109,744,981 of OU696532.1, forward strand.
GTTTTTCTTTTAGAGTTGACAAATATGAGTAATTATGAAATTTTTGAAAGTGGACCTTATGTGGAGGATATGGTCATATATGATATGATATGATATTCACAAAAACTAGCAGTTTGATTTTGGCAAATACAGTGACTTACAGCTTATTTTATGCAGTGCATTTTTTGTTTGTTTTCAAAGCTTCATAAAAGAAAACTAACAGGAACTTAAAAAAGAAATTGTTGTCATTTAAAACAAAAAATGTTATAGGCTAACAAACAAAAAACACTTATTGCAGAAATGTACATTTTAATTTATTAAAACTTTTTTTTTGGTGTCCCGATAGACTAGGCGATAGAGTGCCGGACTATCAGTCAAAGGTTTGCGGGTTCGATTCATGCCAAAGACTCTGGGTAGACCAGTCAGACATATGGAGATAAGTCACACATTTGTAGACCAGTCAGACATTTTGGTAGAGAATCTAAGGCATCGCAATAGACCATACTGGTCTCTGGGTGAGGGTGTGAGGTGACTCAGACCAGCCTTCCTACCTAACCTAACCTTTTTTTCAAAAATATGTATTTCTTTATTTACAATCTATCCATATAAGAATAAGCAAAAGTGATATACAGTTAAAATGACTTTTTTGTTGTACGCCATTAAAAACTACAGCAAACTTTTATAAACATTATGGATGTCAAATAAAAATTATAAATTCATCTATATAACAAGTAATACATAAGCGCAATTCACAATCTTGTGCAAATGTTATTGCATTGAGCATATTGTGTTCTGCACTCAGTGGCGGATTTAGGCCTGCTCCCTTCCTAGGCACTCTATGACATGCCGCCCTTTTTGATTACACAGAAGTGATAAAAAAACCATATAATTTTTAAATACTTACAGTCTAATTCATAAAAACTTATCAAGGGTTTATAACAGGCTTATAAAGCAAATACCCATACAAAATTTGCTTTATAAGCTCGTTATAAACCTTTGACAAGGGGGTTAAATTATTGTGTATTAATTTTTATTAATTTAGATACACATACGTTTTTCAATTCACATGTAATTATAGACATATGTATGTCATATCAGTCTTATTTTTCATAGATATTTAAATTTTGTATGCATGCATAAAATTTTGTTAATAAGTTTGAAACAAAACATTTTTAAATTTTTTTAAATTATTGGAGTGTATGTATTAAAAAAATATATATTTAAAATTTTATAATTTTCTTTCAAAATTTGAGATTTAAAATAAAATAAATTGAAATGAATTGAAATAAAATAACACATGTATGTAAATAAAATAATTAAATAAAATAACATATTAAAATGATATAACATAAAAAAAAAAAGTTTTTGTAAAAAATAAAAGTAACTTTATGTATAAATTTTAAATAAAATACTGTTTTGCAAAAATAAATAATTAAGTTTTTTATTAATTTACTCTTTCGGGATTTTGCTCGGGCAAAAACGTCAATTAAATCGTCATAGTTTATTTCAACAGACAATAATGCAAGAGCATTAAGTCTATCTTGGCCCATACTTGACCGTAGACAGTTTTTTACCCTTTTCAAGGTGGAAAAATATCTTTCTGCTGAACAGTTTGTAGCAGGTATACTCAAAAAAATCGTAAAGCTATTTATAAATTGGGGTAAACATCTTGAAGATTCCGTGAATGTAATATATCGTATATATTTTGTGTAGAACGCACATCTTCAGTATTTGCCAATGAATCTTCGAGTTGATAATGTAAATGAATGCATTAATTTGCTAATGTCTCTTCTAGATCACTAGGATACTTTTTGGCGAGTTTATTTGCCTGACTTTTTAACTCAGTTGTATGTATTTTATATAAATTATCAAAAATAAAAGCTAAAGTTTACAAAAAGCTTTTCATATGCCTTTTTACGTTCGGATAACTGTAAACTCAGAGTAACCAAAATGGGATAGTAAATATTTGTACGAAAATTTTCTTGTCCAGAAAATTGTGCTCTTTCATTGACTCGTGATTCATCTGACTTGAGTTTTCTGGTTTTTCTGCGACAAGTATCATAATGATAATAATCCTGAACTCCAGATAGCGCTTTGGCTTTTTCTTCAAATTCTTCAAATTGTTTATTTCTCATAACCTGAAGAAATAAGGCTAGAGAACAGTAAATTTGGATAACAGCTGATGTTTCTAGAATCTAGATGCTGTAATTTAAAACAAAACTTAGCCAAATCAATTTTCGAAATAGTTGACAAAAGCTTACGACTGGACAACAAACTCAACGGAGTGAAATTTGTTGTTCATTTATTTATTTTAAATAACCCCTGAAGATGGTCAACAAATATTGGGAAATAAAATAGAATTGTTTAAAAGAAAAATATAAACATATTTTGTTTACCTTATGACCTTATGCCGAACAAAATTTACAAACAACAAAATTAAAGGTCAACAATTTACAACTTTATACATTGAATTGACTTACATTCTTTTACCCTTAAATTTTGGCGCCCTTTAAATTATGCCGCCCTAGGCCCAGGCCTCACGGGCCTAGGCGTAAATCCGCCACTGTCTACACTAACAAAATACACAGCAAGAGCAAAAATAAACTAAACCTTTTTGCAAATGCAATGTTGTAATACCATTTTCACAAGATTGTGAATTGCGCTATAGTTTATTTATAAGAAAGAGAAAAAGTATTAACAAAATATTTAAATACAAACTAATTTAATATATACAAACATAAAATTAATTCTGGAATGGCCGATCCAGAATGTCTTGTTACTTCTTCAGTGTCATCAAACATAACTATAGCTAATAGGTTTACTTGGTGGCCAAAATCCCGAATCCCGGGATTTGTTTTAAGAAATTCCGGAATTTTCGGGATTTGTATAGCATTTGTTTATTTAAATTTAAAATTTCAAATGTTTGTCGAAGAAATAAATAAAATTGATTCGGAAAATCACTTTAATACTCATAAACGGTACCGATCCAAAATTTTACACGGATAATTTTCATATATCTTAGAATGACAAGGTTCTAATTCGCATTTTTTCAATATTAAGTTATATGTAGGGTTTCACTCAACATCGTCTAGAGTATCGAATAAAACTCAATCTGAGCTGTTTAAGTGTATTTTAGGGAGTACGTATTTTAAAAATAACAAAGTTCTATTGTACCAAATTTTTGTAATCATAGACCGAACAAGGTTCTATGTTTTACATTTGGAACCTTGTCACATTAAAAAGACACAAATTTGTTTGATAGAACCTTGTCATAACAAATAACGGAATTTGTTTTGCTCTCCTCTTGCGCGACTGCATGTTTTTGCTAGGTGGTGGTATAAAACAGGGATTATCGATCACATAAGTTCATTTCCGGCCGTGGAATGCTATTATTGTAGACAAGATACACAGAAAAAGTGCATGGACTCATTTCTCAATGTTTCTAAAATGTATAGTTTGTATACAGATTTGTGTAAAGAGAAGCCATCGGTCCATAAGTGGTCCACTTCTTCTATGCCACCCACAAATCTTTTGTAAATACTATTATTGAGATAAAATTCAATCAAAAAAGCCTCACCTTACATCTCATCCTTTTTCATACTCTGTTTTATACTCTGTTTCTTAACGTGTTGTGAATATGGAACAATTTTCTTTTAATTTTATAAATTATTAAATTACACTCAATATTATTATGAATATCAGAGAAACTCTGTAAATTATAGAAATAATCGGTAATTACATTAATTATAAATGGTCAAAATTAGATAAAATTTTAAAATATTTAACATAAATTATGTTGGTCGCAAAATTGTCTTTCAAACAATATATAAAAAACTAATAAAATTTGTACTAAGACTGAATAGAAAACATAGAATAAGGATATTCTAGTCCTATAACCAGTGTATTTTCTGTATTTCTTATTAGGTGGAGGGTATTAAAGATTCGGCACTGCCGAATATAGCACTCTAACTTATTTTTTGTTTTGATTTTAATTATAATTGTTGTAGCAAATTATTAGAAAACACAATAAAAACAAAAATTTTGACCTTAATTTTAATAAAATTACAATTGAGATTCTAATTATATTTTTCGTATGTATGTATGTACAAATATATGTATTTACATATGTATACTCAATTACATTACAATTTTGCAAAAACACACACGCTGAGTGGTATTTGCCCCTTCAATGGGTGTTTCAACACAATAGCGACCCGAAACATATATCGAGGTTGGTCAAAGAGTTTCTAGAAGAGCATTAAGTTCCCATTGGAACCTTTTTTGGAATATTTAAAAGCAGTATTTCGGGAAAGCGATTAAAAAATCGTAATGAAATTTTTGAAAATTTGGAAGCTGAGTGGAAGCGTATTCCCGAATCGGTAATAAATAAATTAATAGCAACCGAAAGATTATACAAAATACTAAATTGTTTCTTTTGTTTTGCACACCTTTATATTAATAATTAAATAGTTTTAGTTTAATTTTATTTGTACAAATACACCAATACCTCGCTTTGTGTCGTTTCGATTTGCGTTTTTTTCGAAGTTCGAAGTTTATTTTTTTTTTTGAAATTTTTGTAAAATCTGCAACATCATTAGATGCTAAAACCCGTACAAGAAATGCTTTGATGATCGAAATGGAGTCCTTCCTTTCTATTTGCATTGAAAATCAAGTTGGGCAGACAACACCTTTAAAAAAATGGTATTTCAGATAAAAGCTAAAAGCTTATTTCATGACATAAAAAGTAAAGCATTATCCAACGATAATGCTATGGGTAGTAATTTTACGTTGGAAAAAGCAGTTCAGCAAACACTGGACCTATTTTTTGTGAAAGAAAGCCAAAGACTTACCCCCTAGCCAACGATGTCGAACGATAACGTTCGCTTAGATAAGACTTAAGACATAAACTTAATTGTGGAATAAACAAACTTGATTGAGTAGAAAATAGATACGATAAAAAGTTTGTGTCTTAAGTCTTATCTAAGCGAACGTTATCGTTCGACATCGTGGACCAGGGGGTTAGTATTTTCGTGATCTAAAACCTATCTTTACATGGTTTGCTATAGAAAATCTTAATTCACTTTTCGTCGTTTCAATTTGCGTCGGGTTTTTTTTTGGAACGTAACCCCGTGGCAAAGTGAGGTGTTGGTGTAGTTTAATTTATATTTTTGTTAATGTCATTAATAGAGTATCTGAATATACATAAATAAAATGTTGAAATAGTTTTTTTGTTTTTAATAAAATATATATGTACCGGAAATATCTGTTTATTTGTAAATATAGAGTTTATTGCAATTGTTTTGCACGCCACTGTATGTATCTATCTACGTACCAAATTTCAATTAAATCAGTTTAGCCGTTTGGGCTGATTTTTAATAAAATCGAATATATTACGAACGCATACCCCCCAAAAAAAAGAAGAACTTAGATATTACCTAAAATAATGAAAACCGGTTAACCATTTTTTAAGCAAAAACCTAATTCGAAGACAGTTTTTTAGAAAATGCAATCTACAAATAACCTGAAAACCGGTTTTCTAAAAAAGTCGGCTTTAAATTAAATTCTGATTTCTTCGAGCTCGAGGCCAATTATTTAAAAAAAATATAATATGTATATTATTTATTAAATTATTCGTTCCAATATTTCGATATCCATCGGATATCATTATCAAGGAATGAGTTACAATTATATTTGTAAGAGACTTATTATTCTCTACACACTCAATAAACTCAATGGCTTTTTTAATACGCCAATACTTCGTTTTTCGTCGTTTCGTTTTGAGTTTTTGTTTCGTCGCCTGGTAATTAGCACTAATTTTCACTGTGCCTCGTTAGATTTTCAAAGATTCATCGGCAAAGAATGTCGAATTCCAGAATGTAGATTTCTTGCAAACATGTTTTTTGACGAAATTTAGCCTGCACAGTCTATTTTTCGAATATTACACTGTGAGACCAATGGTTTGGTGTCAGCGAAACGCTGTGACACGTATAACTTCTTTTTTACCGATATAATATTTCCCGTTGGTTTCATCCCATCCCGATTTTGACTGTCGCATAGTGTTATTAACGCAACATTGTTTGACCAGGTCAGCTTCAACTTCAAAGGCCAGTTGCAAAGCTGATAGCCTTGTATTAACCCTTATTTTTCTTAAAATGTTTAAATGTAAAATTTTTTTTGGTGTCTTTCTGCCTTTGTTATGGATCCAATTTTAATAGATGGAGCCCTCAATAATTTTTTTTGGACTATGGCAGCTTTAATGTTAACCATTTCTGCTATTTTTCGCTGTTAGTGGCCATTTTGGAAATGGTTTAAAAGCAATTCTCGCTATGCATTCGTTATACGCAGACTCACTTGGACTATTTAAAATTAACAATTGACGTTACAAAATCGAACTCACAATTCAACAGAAAATACTAATAAAGGCAGATAAAAAAGAAAAATCAGCAACCAACAACGCTAAAGAAAATTAGAAAATAGAAATTGATTGCATAACATAAGCTGTAACGTAAAAACACGTGATTTTTTAAGGCTTAATATACATAGAACATACATACATATTAAAATGTACATTTTTGCAATAAATTATTTTTGTTTGTTAGACTATAGCGCTTTATCTTTTAAATGAATTGGTGGCATTCTTTTTTAAGTTTCTATTAATTTTCTTTTTATGAAGCTTTAAAAACAAAAAAATTCATTGTATAAAATAAGTTGTAAGCCACTGTAACCACAACATATCCTGTATTTGACTTACCACTTTACATATTTTATACAGTTTCTAAATATGAAACGCATTAAATTTTAAACGTAAAGATACACCACCATCCCACACATTACATTTCTAAACAATTTTATCGCTATTTGTTGTGTTTCTTTTTTCATTTGTGAAAGTCACTTAATTCAAGTTATAAAATAATCGTAAAGCTTTCTAAAACATTTTTCATTTTATTTTAATACACATTTTCTTTAACGTTCTCTTCATTTTTTTTTTTTTTTATATTTTTCTAAGAAAGAAAAACGTGAAATTTCTTTTTTCTCTTTATGCAAGCTTAAACAAGAAAACACAGAGTGAAAAAAACAACAACAACAGAATAAATGAATGAATAAAAAAACATTGAATTTTATTTATTCTGTTACGTGTTATATTTTATTTTATTTACTTTGTGGTTTTCATACTCTTATTCACCTAAAAAATAACACGAGCAAAGAACGTGAACAGGCACAAATCAGAAAAAATATTGTTCATACGAACATGTTCAAGACAGAAAGACAGACACACACACATACATACATATACACATAAAAATAGGCAACGACAGCAACAACGACGACTTCTATGGCGACAACAACGATAGTACGAATGAAAAATAAATCAGAATGTTTTTTTTCTTTCTTGGATTTTATAAGGTTGTTTACAGTTGCCATTTGTTGTTGCTGCTGCTGTACTATATCTACTCTGATCGCAAAAAATGTTGTCGTTATTTTTCAGTATTTTAACAGCAAAACGGTACAAAACTGCGGAAAAGATTGATATTAACCCAACGAAGATGCCAACGAGGAATTTTTACGAAGAATATCACCACTGACAACAACAACAATTAGAAACCAACAGCAACAACATTTTACACTACTACAACAAGTCGAAATCGTACTTGACGAGTCATTTGCTTTTCATGCTTGTTTTTCTGTCTCAATGAATGGTTAAAAATATTTTGTGCAAATTTTTTGTTTCGTTGTCGTTGTTGTGTTTTTTGTTTAAGTGCTCGGATTTGAGCCGAGTGACTTTTAGTACAAAGCCGATGTTATAGAAAATCATCATTAGGCACCACTTCGTTAGGCTTCATTGTTAAATTTATGATTTTTTTTATGGGGTATCTGTTATTTATATTTTATATTTGTGTGTTTTATATTTTTTTAAATACACAATTTTGTTGTTGTTTGTACGAGTATTTTGGCTCACCTCACAATTGCAGTGTTGTTGTGCTTATAAAAAAGCAATTTCTGAGGGGGCAGTGTGCTGTAAAGGCAGTTAGTTAGTTAGTGGCACAGTAGTCAGTAAAACAGCTTATTTTGTAAGCAGAACAACAGAATGATTCTTTCTTGCTTTATTTTATAATTTTATTTTAGTTGTGTGGGTTTTTTCTTTATTTTCTATATATGTAACAAAATTGATATACATACATACTACATACACACATACATATATAGAATTTTTTTGTGTTTGTGTATTATTAATAAATTATGCTGGTCTTATTAAAATTTTCAATTGTTTTATCTAATAATTTCAATATTATGCATACATATGCACATACATATGTACATATGTACATTAGAGAATTGGCCAGAAGAGTGTATCAAAATAAGATCAACACATTAGGTCGGCTAAAGGAGGCTTTATTAGAATCATGGAACTCCATAGAACCTGAAGTTTGTCATAACTTGTTAAATTAATTCCCTATTAGTAGTTGGACACAAAAAATTAAGTTGTTTTAACTTTGTCTTAAAAAGTATAGTTACCATTACAATATTTTTTGTTTTTGTTATTATTAATAAATACATATCGTTGGTCTCATGTAGAAAGGCCCTAACTCGCTATTTTTTCAAAATTTGTTTTTTTTTGCGATTCCAATGCATTTAACGCAAATACACCTCCTCGTAAAAATTTATTGCAATAGTGTAAAAAATAACGCTTTTATAAGCAGTTGTACAAAAAAAGTTACACGTTGAATATTACAGTTTCTCTTATGTTTTTACCTTCTCCTGTAAAGTTTCAAATATGCGAGTTAGGGCCTTTCTACATGAGACCATCGATATGTATATCGCACCCTAAATACAAAAGGGTCACATCTCAAAATACTAAAATTTTCAGAAGAGACAAAAAACTTCATCGGGCACACTTAACACAAAAATAGACAGAACTGTATTTTTCCAGTTAAAGAAGATAGTGATGTGAAAGAAATAAAATCTAAACAAAAACAAAACCTTAAATACATTTTGTTTTTGTTCAGACCATATTTACATAGATCAGTCAAACTCCTGTCCGATTTTGCGTTAGAGCCACTGTAAATAGGAGAGTTTGATTCTCTACGCAATGTACATGCATACATACATATGTACATTTCTGTGCATTCCTGCTCATTAACTTTTATCCTCCATTGCTTTAACTATTTTTCTGATTCAAATATGCATGTATATGATTTTGTAGGCAGCGACAAACGCTGAAAAATATTCTGTTTCGGGTTTATTTTAACAAATCGAATCGGTGTGTCAATGTACTTTGTCATAAGCTGTAATATTGAACTTAAACAGTGAATAGAATGTATTATTGATGATGAAAGAAAATTGTTAATTATAAAATTAAAAAAAAAAAACATTTTATAAGAGAATGCTTATTGATTATAAAGAAGGAAAAACGCAAAACGTTGTTCATTTATTTTTGCTGCAGCTTTACTTGTTAAAATTTTGTATAATGATACAAATCTAATGGTAGGATAAATAATTTAACAACAGGCATTATTTAAAAAAACTGGAATCTAGTGAATACATTAGAAATTTCTGTGAATATTATAAGTATTAATAAAATTCTTGGTGACCATAATGCTTTGAGTTACAGCAAATTTAAAGAATTTCTTGATAATGCAATATGCCAAATAGGGCAATTTAATAATGTATACAGAACTTAGGTGACTTTGCAAAGGATGTTGCCTTTAAAAGCTTCTTAGTCTTTGGGAAGAACTTGCAATGTGGCCAGCTGTTAAAGGAGCAAAATAAAAGAAAAACGATAACTATCAAGTTGCCAAAAATTTAACAACAATTCTGTAAGCTGGTTAGACAATATGTAGAAAGAGAGAACAAGCTCCCTTTTTGATGTATGGAGCAATTATAATCGATATTATGACGGTGCAATGGGATCAAATGGGATCGTGATAAAAAATGTTACAATCGGCTAGAAAAAATGATGTGAAGTAAAATAAAGCCATAAAAACCAACTCCATAAAATACCTCCTCAATTCGTTCTTTAAGCCTCTAATGCTGTACCATCTTTTCAAAAATTTAAACTTAATCAAACAGACCGAAACACACCCATGGCCAAACGTTCCCTAATGTAGGCCTTGAATAAAAAGTCCCTCTTCATCCAGGCCAATGCCAATCGGATGGCTATAGCACGGATTATATGCCGGCGATACTTATGATTCGTATGAAAAGTACAAAGAACCTGATTCACATTCATCCATCGCACACTAAGCGCATGCTTAGTAAACAATTACCAGTTTGTCCGTACTACCCAGGCCAAGAGTTGTAAATCCCACGTAAATTGATCACGAAAAACTTTACATTTATTATTTAAATATTATACGTATTCAAAAGATGTTTTTTGCATTGTACATATGATTTCATTTATATACCCTGCAAAAATCGTATGTGATGCTCTCATGGACCATTTCATTTTCAAAGCAGAACTTCTATTTACACGACAATTATTCGTGCTTTAACGACCGTAATCGTTGTTGTAAAATATTTGAGGGAGTAGTTTCGCGACTAGTCCCGTGTTATGCAAAGCTGGATTATACGGTCCAGTCCTACGACATTGTAATATTAAATGGATTAGTTTTTTTCATACAAACTATGTTTGGAGTATTTCTGGTCCATTGTGGAGTAGTCCATAAATGCATGCATCAACTACTCGCGTTTTATGCAGGGATACATACAATCATACATACATAAAAATATGTTCATTCTTATTTCTACGTTTAGCAACTTTGGTATTTATTTATTTCAAGCCAAAAACCTAATCATTTTACACACATATCAAGCAAATATCTTATAATTTACATTTCTAATAGATTGCAACTGTCTCTCAATTCTTGACTCTGCATTTTGGAGTAAGGTTCCGTTCTTTCTCCTACTTTATTTATTATCTTTATAAATGACCTTCTATGTCAAACTTTGAATTCTATCTATTCTTTTGCAGATGATAGCAACATTTGCCATGCATACTCATTGAAACATAGACCAAATCCTTTCGAATAGGGGAACATGAATGACACACTTATTTTTTATATTTATTTATTTTTATTTATTTATTATTATTAGTATTTAACCGGGTTCTTATGATAATCTCAGAATAGGGTTGTGCGAATAGAGTTGGTTTTAACGTCCGTAAGACTCAATGTTGTATGTTAACACACAAACGCACGACAGATCATGTTGAATTATCTGTTTTTATGGGCGGTGTAAATATTAAGATATCAGACGGTCTTGCTGTTCTGGGCATGAGAATACAGTGTAATACCGCTGGACCAAACACATTTTTCAAGTGTCCAAAGAAGCGTTCAAGTTCCTTGGTTCCTCCTTACCATTTACTCACAAAGTATACAGAGGTAACAATTTTGACGTTTCAAAAGTGCTACAATCAACAAAGAGAAAGAAAATATTTTGTTGTAGTATGTTGGGCATGTGAAAAAGAAAAGCAAGAATTTTGCGGACAAAACAATTTGACTTAAAATATTTAAATCGAAATTTTGTTTATAAGTTTTTGTTTGCAATAAGTTACTAAATTGTATTTTAATAATTGTTATATTTTGTGGTATGCATTGTGGAGTTTGTGCATTTGTTAGATGATATAAACGCAGTTTTTTTTTATGATTGTATCAAACAATACAAAAATACTCTGTAACAAAAATGAATTTTATTGCGCCAGAAAAATAAAGAAAAATAATAACATAAAGAAAAGAAATTGGCAGTTCTCAAAGAAAGAGACAAGTATAAAAGTTCATTATCTTCCTTCTCGTGAAACCTCTGTTTACCCTGTGATTCTAGTGAAAATGGAATACAACTCTTATGTATGGGCCGGTGCTATTTTGGAGTTACTCGACTGCTTACAGAAGAGGCTTATTGGTGACAGTAGGATATCCATCTCTATTGATTCACTGGAGCATTGCCGCAATGTGGGTTGTGTTTCACTGTTCTATCGATACTATAATGGAATGTGTTTTGCTGAAGTTAGGGAACTTGTTCCTGAAACACGCAGTTTTTTACGTTATACACGTTCTTCAGTTTTCCTAGTTCCAACACAATGCATTGCATAAGTAGGGGTCATCCCCTCAGTGCTGGTCCAAGAAAAAAAATGCTAAAATGGTCACGCTGATTCTAAGGGTTCATGAAAGAAGCATCTAGCTGCCTACAAAATCATATTTTTGAATTAGAAAAATTGTTCAAGCACTGCAGGATAAAAGTTAATGAGCTACAGAGATCAAAAATAACTCCTACATATTATCAAAACTCAAAATTGTGATTTATACATAATTTGTTTTTAAAAAAAATCACTCGAAATAACTGTTAGAAAATTATTTTTGTTTACCAGAATTGACAATTTATTGTCATTTTGACGATTTTTTTCAAAAATTACGATTTTCTCAATTATTAAAAATTTACTATTATTCATTTTTTATTAATGTTTTTGCTACCAAATTTTCTCTTTTTTTTTGGGTCAAGAACTATCATAATTATGTATTTCAAAAAACAACACTAAATGATAGTAGTGTTTTCTTAATTATTGACAAGGATAGTAGAAATTCTTTATTTATTGGTAAATATAATGCTTAATTCCATGAACTAAAATTTTTAGAAAAAACAATTTCTGAATTTGAAACGGGGAAATTCTGCAAAAACTTCTCATATTTTAACAAAACATCGAAAGAGCATGTTATTTAAATACAGTTTACACCGGAGCAGAAAACAAATTACCACATTTGGATTCCCTAGTCATTATTGCCAACACATAATTAAAATAAACTGGTACCAAAAACCTATGTCTTCTAGCAGACTCAATAATAAACATATAAATTTTACCACCAGACTGCCAGATACGAGTAATACGGAATTTCATGACGAAAATAAAATGCAAATTATAAGTACACATTTTACACAAAAATTACTTTCCATATACATACATATTATAATAGACAACTTGATGAAATATACAAAAAATAGGATGGAGGCAGAATTACCGAAAATTTACAAATATTTAGAGTATACACCTGGATTACCAGAAAGAATATTCTAAGAATTCTGATATACATACACACATATATGAAAAGGATAATGTAAGAGTAGTTGTGGAAGAGAATCATAATACGAAACGATACATGCAAGAGATGTTAACTACAAAACAGACACTGATAATTGCGCTCACATATACAGACATACAATAAGCATATCGTTGGTCTCATGTAGAAAGGCCCTAACTCGCTATTTTTTCGAAATTTGTTTTTTTTTTTGCGATTCCAATGCATTTAACGTAAATACACCTCCTCACAAAAATTTATTGCAATAGTGTAAAAAATAACGCTTTTATAAGTAGTTGTACAAACAAAATTACATGTTGAATATTACAGTTTCTATTATGTTTTTACCTTCTGCTGTAAAGTTTCAAATATGCGAGTTAGAGCCTTTCTACATGAGACCATCGATATACAAAAATAATAATAAACAAAAAAGAAAAACGGCCAGTGAAAGAAACGTAAGACATCAACATCGGACAACACTAGGGATGCCAATCCCGATCCCGAAAATCCCGGGATTTTTCGGGATTAATAAATTTGTAATAAATCCCGAAAATCCCGGAATTTTTCGGGATTAATAACGATTGACTGTCGAAAAAAAAACTTTCCTAATAAATATTTTTCAACACAAATTTTGTGACTTTGCACAAAATACAAAAAAGTATCTAAACATAATCACCCATATCGTGAATAAAAATTCCACATGAAATTTGTTCCCTTTTATTTTTTTAACATTGAATTTTAATAGAAGAAATGTGAAAAGGGGGAATTTTTATTCACTATAGCGGTGATATCAATATTCTAAAATGTATATTAGTAGTTCATTAGTTTAAAAGGGCAAACATATTTCCCTTATTATCCGTGATTACCGCCTAACTGTCATTTGATGGAAAAGATGCTGTGCAAATAAATATTTGAGTGAATCTAAAAAGTAATTAAAAGTTGCAACTTTACAATTTCTCTCTTTTTGGCCTTCTAATTTTAGATTTACCAAATATGTACATTAGGGTGGCCGCAAAATAAAATTGCGGATGTTCCCGACTAATATGAAAATTTAATTTATTTTAACACTACGTTTCTCAATTTTTTTTTTGTCCTGGGGTCAATATTTGGTGAGCTGAATCAAAGGATAAAAATGTCCTTTTTAGAGGTTTTTTGATTTTTTTCACATTTCCCCCAAGGGCACTATATGCAAATTTGTTTTTTAGCTTATAAAATTTACGTTATTTTAATACAAATTACATTAACGAATTGAGTTTACAGAGATTGTCAGATAGGGAAGAATTAAGGTTTTAAAAAAAAATTAATAAAAATTTAAATAGATAGAATTTTAAAAAACGGGAAAAACCATTTGGATTAAATTGCATGATGTTTATAATCAAGAAATTTCAACTATTTATTTAAGTAAATATAAAAACACTAAAATTTTGTCAGAAATTTTCAAAAATTTTGAATTTAAAAAAAAATTTTTTTAATTTTTGATAAACCATTGAATGCGCCTCTCAAAGACATTTCATATGATACCAAAATTACATAGAGTTCCTTTGGAAGAAATTTGAAAAAAATCAAAAAACCTCTAAAAAGAACATTTTTATCCTTTGATCCAGCTCACCAAATATTGACCCCAGGACAAAAAAATTGAGAAACGTAGTCTTAAAATGAATCAAATTTACATATTAGTCGGGAACCTTATTTTTTCTCCATACAAACGGGGCCACCCTAATGTACATATGCAACTATATGCTGTTTGGTTACTTACATACATTTCATTATAAAAATCCATATTTAAAGTTATAAGTTTGTTGTTGAATTATTTCAAAGAAATGCAAAATTCCCAATTTTACTTGTAATTACCATTTAAGTGTCGTATTATGAAGAAATAACTTTTCAAATACATACACACATGTGTATGTATGTATGTATGTATGTATTTCTATGATTGCATACAGCTACAACACAAATTTCGTTGTCTTAAAACAACAGATACAAAAAAAACAAAACTCAAATCTTTATCCCTTTAGTTTGAATTTCCAAAATGTATGTTTCTTTGTCTTTTAATATATCGATATTTGAAGTTTCGAGTCTGTAGTCTCTACTTATTAAGATTAAACACAAAATTCCATTTCTTACCCATTTTGATCCACTATTTATAAACTTACTTTTCTAATATACAACTTTGTGACTATAGAAAGCTAAAATAAAAATGCAAAGACAATTTCATAGAACAATTTTAAAAGTGTTTCTTTTTTGTCCCGTTATAGTCTATTGAACTGTATCGGTTTTTACCCAATTTATCACTTTCTGGGCCAAGTCTAGAAAATAGATCTATCTGCGTTTCAAATTTCAATAAAATCGGTTCATTCGTTTTGAAATTTATTTGGATACTTGCATAATTAAAAGATTTATGATCGGTAAACACCAATTTCGGGAGGACATTTTTATGGGGGCCAGGTGAAATAATGGACCGATTTCCACCAATTTCAATCCAAATTTTATCGAAATATCTCCAAATTGCGACCTGTACTTTTCGCACAAGCTTTACATGGACAGCCAGCCAGATGGACGGACGGACAACGTTAAATTGACTCAGAAAGTGATTCTGAGTCTGGTGTCGGACCAATATTTCTGGGCGTTACAAACATCAGCACAAATCCAATATACCCTCCACACTATGATGGTGTAGGGTATAAATAAAAGGTGTCCCAGCTAGAACGCAGTTTTTAAATTTGGCGCCATTCGAAGTGTCATTGTTTGACATTTGAACAATTGTTATTGTTTGCTAGTAGAAGGTACGAGGTTAGTAAAAATGGAGCGCTACACGAATGAACAACGAATTCTCATTTTGAAATTGTTTTACCAAAATGGTGACAGTTTTGCGGCTACAGTTCGCAAATTGCGATCAATTTGTGGTCACAATAATGCTCCAAAAGAGTCAACTGTAAAGAGATTAATGGATAAATTTGCCGAAACTAGGTCTGTTAGTAATGTAAAGACAACAATGCGCCTTCGACCAGGTCGATCGACCGAAAATGTCGCAGCTGTACGTGATGATGTCGCTCAAACTCCATCCACCTCAATTCGACACCGAGCTCATCAATTTGGTGTCTCCAAATCTACTATGCAGCGAATTTTGACGAAAGATTTGCATCTTCATGTATACAAAGTTCAATTGACTCAGGAACTGAAGCCAGCTGGTCATGGACAGCGAAGGGAGTTCGTGAATTGGGTATTGGAGAGACAACATGAAAATGCTGATTTTGCCGATAAAATCATCTTCAGGCACGAGGCCCATTTCCATCTTGATGGCTTCGTCAATAGGTCGAATTGAAGCATTTGGGGTGAGGAAAATCCTCGAGTGATTCACGAGAAGCAAATGCATCCTCAACGTGTCACTGTGTGGTGTAGTTTTTGGGCTGGAGGAATCGTTGGACCTTTTTTTTATGAAAATGAGGCAGGTCAAGCTCAAACAGTCAATAGTGTTCGGTATCGTGAAATGATAACCAGTTTTTTCTTGCCTAGAATTGAAGAAATGAATGTGGAGAGCATGTGGTTTCATCAAGACGGCGCCACATGTCATACAGCCAGAGAAACAATTCAATTTCTGCATCAGTCATTTCCCGGTCATGTTATTTCGCGTTTTGGAGACCAGAATTGACCGCCTAGATTGTGCGATTTAACGCCTTTAGATTTTTTTCTTTGTGGGTTTTTGACGCTGCATTAATGAAATACCGCAGCATTTATGCAAAAAGGTCTTTGAAGATTTCATTAAAAGATCGCGTGTGTGCCAGCAAAGCCGCGGCGGCCATCTGCACGATATCTTGTTCCATACATAACCTCATTCTGTCTACTTTACAATATAATAAAGTTTCACGATTTTTTTTTAAATATCTGTGTTTTATTTAAAATTTAAAAATTGCGTTCTATTTGGGACATCCTTTAGAAACTGTAAAGTTAAAGTTCATAGAATACAAGCACCGACAACTTGAAATGTGCTGTATAGCTAATTGCAATATCACCAACAACTCCAGGGCTTGCGATATGAGTTTTGTTTTATTTCCAGTGGTCAAGGAAAAATAAATCCAAAAACTTTGTACATTTGCATGCTACATTTTAATTCTAATGACAATGAAAATAGCTTAAAGTACGTACATGACATATGATTAAACAAAATTTGTATTGTTCCAAGGATTAGCTAAAAAGAGGCTTTTAAAATGCGGTGACGTTCAGGAAATAAAACCGTAAATATGACAATAACAAACAACAAAAATCGAAAGAAAAAAAAACTCGAAATTAATCACCCTGTATATAAATATCACTTGACTATGATGAACTGAACACTAAAAAATTCTTCAAAAATATTTAAATAAAGTTTCTAGTAATGATATTTTTATATATATATTTTTTTTTTTGAAGAGATTCGTTTGTACTGGAATTCCGATCTCTAACCGCTGCTAAGCATTGATGACCTTAAAGTTTTTGATTTTACACATATTTACTAATGTAAACAGTAGTCTTACAAACAAAACTACTTAATCTGTTGATTTAATGATGAAAAAATAACTCTTTAGTAGCACACAATTTTAAATAGGAAATTAGAATCTTATACATTATGGACAAAGACGTGAACACAATAAAGACTATTAAAATTTTAAATGTAAAGCTAGATTTACACGATTGAAGGTATTTTGAAGTCTTATCAAAATTTTGAAAATTTATTTTGATGTTCTATTTACACGTTTCAAAAATTTGATCAAAATATTCTTTCAATACATTTTAAAATCTTTTGATAAAATTTTGATCAAAATTTGTTGAAGCTAATTTACACTATTGGTAAACTTTTTATATTGAAAATATTGACTTTGATCAGCTGTTTTGCTTCTTTTGAGAAATAATTTAATTTATTGTTATAAAAAAAACAATTAATAAGTATGGACGACGACACAATCATCATAGCATCAACATTTTTACTATTGGAGGAAGAAGTAGCTGATAATAATGCAAAAAAAGGAGAAAACAAAAGGAACGTAGGGTTCGACCTTTTCTTTTGTAAGGTATGTCTCTTTTATGGAGCGATTGATAAGGAATGATCCTGACTTATACAAAAACTTTGTGCTAATGTCACCAGACGATTTTGATTATTTGCTTAATCTCGTCACCCCATCAATAGAAATGGCTAATACTAATATGCGGGAGACTGGGGACAGTTACCCAAGTCTGATACTATTGTTTAAAAGATCAAGATCATCGATATGCAATATTGTGCCTGAAGTCTGCGCTGCATTATATAAAATATTAAAAGATTAATTTTTAAAAGTAAAACCTAATTTATTAAACAAAAAAAATATATCAAAAATAATATCTATTGGTACAGATGCCAGAAACAGAAGAGGAATGGGAGAGTATTTCCCAAAGTATAAATAAAATGTGGAATTTTCCCAATTCAATCGGGGCATTAGATGAAAAACACATCAATAGTATAGCACCAGCACATGTACATATGTATATGTATTGATATGGTTTTGAATCAAAAGAATGAACATGCTGTCAAATTATTTATTGTTATCAATATTGCCAGATGCGATTTTGATGCTCATTTACACGGCATCAATAAAATCTTCAAAAGTTTTGTTCAATGTTGAGCAATAAATTTTGAAGAAATTTTGCTGTTTACACGAGTTTAAAGCATTTTGAAGAGAAATTTTGAAGAAAATTTCAATCGTGTAAATCTAGCTTTAGTTTACAAATTTTCAAAAAAAAATATCAAATATATGTACGTTTGGAAAGGTAGAAGTAAGATTAAAATTAAAACAGCTATCATCATCACCCTACTAGAGATTTAAAATTTGTTCAAAAATTTGTTTTTCGAAATAGTTTATGAATTCGTTTTGAACAATTTAATTTAAGTTGCATGAATGTTTTTTTCTCCTACAGAATGAAATGGCACTTGACAGGTCAAATACGCTTCGTTTGTGTGCTATTCCCAAAACAGTTTCCCCAAATGTTAAATGATCAGCGGCCAGGAATAAAAGATCAATAATATCCCGGGCAACGCCGGGTACAAAAAGTTAGTAAATAAGTGAAATTGTAAAATAAAAAGTTGTCATCAGAGTTAACAGAAAAATATAAAATCAATACAAATTTTAACAAAGGCACATTGTACAATTTAAAATTAAACATAAAATTAATTTTAAACAAACGATTGTTCAACAACTTTTGAGCAAAAGTTTTTTTCTGTGTACAATCTTAATTTTGGTGATTTAAAGCAATGTTAGAAGCAGTTATATGGCATGATTTAAAGTCGAGTGAGATTCAATAGTCGATATACGTACGAACCAAATTGTTCCAAAAAGCCAAAACGATAATTTTAAATTCGTATATTGAAGCACTTGCCTTCGAAAAGAGAAAACTCTGAAAAGTATGGAAATGAATAACCAGCTGTAAAACAGAAAATTAATTAAGAAAACTGAGTAGAGCTCTTCAGCTAGATGAGGATGGTAGAAAATTAAACGATATTGAAAAATTGAACGATTATTATTTAATGTGACCCTAAAGGTACGGTCACACTTGGCAAATATTTGCCGAAAAAGGCGTAACCACTAAATAAGAAATATTCAAACTCGTTTATTTATTAAAAAAAAAACTTTTCTTATGAAGGCCAAAGCACAACAAATATTTAGTTTTAATTTATTTGATGCTGTTTGATCTTGCAAAAATCCTGTAAGAGTAAACAACATCAAAAACATTTGTGCTCAAACAAGTGGTTGCGCTTTTTTGAGTAAATATTTGCCAAATGTGACCGTATCTTAAGACTATGAGTTTATGCAAATAATTGCAAAGCTGCAAAAATAATGATACTTAAACTAGGCAAAGATTTGGCGGTACTATGCTCTTTTAACTGGTACTATTCGCCTAATTATTTATCTGCAGAAGCCCTTCCAGGATAAGATCATATGATTTTTGAATGATGAAAACGTACTCGATTTTTGTTGTCGAGAAAATCGGTAATTAAAGAAATATTGTCCTGCTCTAATTTTCTATGTTGCTCAGATATTCATTTGTTGTATATTTTCATAATTAATTAAATTTATTGATGTGCCATTTATTAATTTATTTGTTAATATTATTGTAATTTTTTTCAAATGTTTCAAAACTATAACAAAATACTAAAAAAAATATATTGAAATTGGAAATTAAATTAAACCATCAAAATAGATACATACTCGTACATATAAAATAATTATTCTCAAAAATAATAAAAATATAAAATAAAATTTATTAAGAGTAAAACCACGACTAGTGTTTCCAAAAAACCGACTTTTTTAAAAACCGGTGTTTCGGTTACCCGAACTCGAAAAACCGGTTAAATAACAAAATAAATTAAACGTAAAAAACAATTCATTTTAATATAAAAAACAACAAAAATAACTTAAAAAATAGCATTTGTTACACGAAATTTGTACTTTGTGCTAAGAAAAATACTAAAAGGAATTTATAAAGACTAACCCCCTGGCCCACGATGTCGAACGATAACGTTCGCTTAGATAAAACTTAAGACACAAACTTTTTATCGTATCTATTTTTTACTCAATCAAGTTTATTTATTCCACAATCAAGTTTGTGTCTTAAGTCTTATCTAAGCGAACGTTATGGTTCGACATCGTGGGACAGGGGGTAAATGTGAATTTTATGAATTTTTTTTTAAAGTAGTCAATGTTTTTGTATTGAAAAACTTTTATCACATAAAATATAAAGACTCTCTCAATGACAGTTGATGTCGGATTAATAGTAAGAGGAGCATGTTTAATTTTTCCGTTCTCTTGTTAAATTTTTCCAAATAGTCGAAGTCATCTGTAAGGGTATTGAGATTAACACGTTTGCATTTATTATTCAAGTCTTGAATAGATTTTAACTTCAAGTTTAGTTGTTCTTCTAAACTTTCGGAAAAAATATGAAACAATTAAGATTTTTACAGATATAAAAAAAACGGTTAACCGGGAGAGAAACCCCGTTTTCCTAAAAACCGTAAATTTGCCCAAAAACCGGTTTTTCGGTTAATTGGTTATCCGAAATTGAAAACACTAACCACGACCCATAAAAGACACCATATAAAACAAGTTCAAGTTTATATTCGGCTGTGCGAATCTTATATACCAGTCCGGATGTTTTGCATTAAGGATGGTGCTTTTGCATGCGCTTATGCCGCCTATGCTAATAGTATTCTTTACCATCAGACTGGTATCGGTTGACTTTCGTTTCGTCGCTCCAAATAACCCCTTTCCAGTCATCTATTGTTAAATTTTTGTGAATTTTACAGAAACGAAACCGTGGCTTTTTCTTTTTCACACTGGCTAATAAACTAATTATATTTAATGCGCGTCTAACCGTCCAAGAACTGACATCCTTACCAATACTTTTTGCAGCATTTTCCGGTGTCTTGATGTCCTTATTATGTAGCAAACGTTCAATCTGCCGGCCATCACCAACCATCAGAAAACAGTCTGGGTCGACACCCTTGTTTTATCTCATTTACCGTGAATTTACTTAAATTTAATTTGTCAGCAATTCTAAGGCATGAATAATTATTTTGCTGCAACAAACTTATCACATTGTTTTTAATATCAGTTGGCGTTTTTCTTATTTTTATACCCATAGTGGGGAGGGTATATTGGATTTGTGCTAATGTTTGTAACGCATAGAAATATTGGTCCAACACCCACCTTAAAGTATACCGATCGACTCAGAATCACTTTTTGAGTCAATTTAACGATGTCCGGCCGTCCCACAGTACTTTGCCCAATACACAAAAGTAAAAAAAAAGAAGTTATCACCATTGTAAATGAAATTAGTTAGATGATATTGATTATGCAGATGACGTCTGTCTACTATCCCACCGCTTCTCTAGCATACAATCCAAGATTCAAGCCTAAGCAGGCTTACAAATCAATATCAACAAAACTAAATCAATGCGCATAAATTCTTCATGCATTATGAACTTTCAGCTCTCGGGTCAAACTATTGACGATGTTGAAAACTTTTGCTATTTGGGGAGTATAATTTGAAAAAGCGGGGGCAGCAAAGAAGATATACAGAATAGACTGTGTAAGGCGAAACAAGCTTATGGCACGCTTAATAAATTCTGGAGGTCGCAAAATATCTCAAATCGCACCAAAATTAAAGTTTTTAATAGCAACGTGAAATCTGTGCTTCTGTATGGCTGCGAAATCTGGAATATTTCGAGGCGGGAAATGAGTTGTATGCAAGTTTTTGTAAACTGATGCCTCAGGCGTATACTTAGGATATTCTGGCCTGTCATAATATCCAATCAGGACCTGTGGAACTTAACCAATCAAGTCCCTTTAAACATGAATACCCGATTACGTAAATACAATTGGCTGGGACACACAATGAGAAAGCCAGTGAATGATTTAACTCGACAGTCTGCTGAATATAACCCCCAAGGGTCCAGAAGACCTGGCAGACCTTCAAATACTTGGAGACGCCAAATTGAGAACGAGTTGAACGAGTATGAGGTGTCTTGGAGTGAAATGAAAATTATGTCTACTGATAGAACACAATGGAGAACATTTGTTGCGGCCCTATGTTCCACTGGGAATTAAAGGATTAAATATATATATATATATATATAAATGAAATGAGTATTTTTTTAAAGGTACTTTCTGATATAACATCTTTTCTCGTCACTAGGGCTCGCTAAAGTCAAATATTTTTCAATATAAAAAAAACTAAAAAAAAGAAATGTTTTAGGTTTACAAAAATAGTTGTCAAAAATTCATTTTTTGAGATATCAATAACTTTTTTATTTTGTTTAATTACTCAAAACATTTCCAATAAGCAAAAGATATTATTAAGGTTAAATATTTCGATTATATATACTTTGTAAAACTTTGAAATAGTAGTTTAATTTGTAGTTTAAGTTTGCAGGAGTTCTAAAAAAAATAGTATCAACGGATTTTCGTAATATTTTTTATTTTGCTTTTAGAATCTATAACCAGAACTTGCCCATTTTACCTACAACAATTTTTTTTATTTTTTTTTAGAAATGTCTAAAATCATGGTTTGGTAATTTTAAATTAAATGGTTTGCGGAAAAGGCTCTAACTTTTGTGTTTTTTCAATAATTTGTTAGTTTTTTTTTTTGCAAAAATACTTGAAAATAGATAAGCATTCTTTAAAAATTGAAAAAAAAACTTTAGCTAAAAACACTTTTTTGTTTACAAGTCGAGAATTACATAAATTTTTTGTCGAAATTACAAAAATTTGTTAAATTTTAAAAAAATTTAAAAAAAAATAGTGTTACTTGATTTTTTATTTGCCTAGACTTTTACCTATTAGGAGAAAAAAACAGAAGTTGCCCATTTTGATGACAACTTTATAAAAAATAAATAAATGTTAAGGTTTTATACCCTATGTGTTGTACAAGAAATTTTATCTGCTGTTTGATTTTTTATGTTTTTTGTTTTTTTTTTTGATATTTATGAGTAATTTGATTAGTAAAAACTATACTTTTTTATGTTTTAAATATAAATAAATATGTATTTGTTAATGTATATGTACAATTTTTCTTAATGTCTAAATCCACGTTGTGGTAATTACATGTATGATGTATGATGGTTTATTGAAAATTTGGGATTTATGTAGTATGTAAAAGTCAAAAACTTAATTATCTTTAATGATTTGAATAGAAAAAATTAAATTAAAAACAAAATAAAAAAAAAATGAAAAGAATTTGAAACAAACTCTTGAAGTAATAATTAATGGTTAATTAATGTTTTTTAATTATATTACTAACAGAAAAGTGATAAATTGGCAACAGGCTAAAAAACAATAAATAAATTACAACAACAGTTAAATTACAAAACAAAAATCTTGATTTACAACAATAACTTTTTATTATTTATTTCTTTAAATTTCTATTACTTTCATCGTCATTCTTTACATTCTTAAAACCAGTCATTACCGTTACTTTTTACAATAATAAGGGCCATTATTACAACTTGCCTTTAATGTTCTTAATAATAAAAGGTAACTTTAATTAAAGTGAGGAATAAAGTGACCTTTAAAAATTTTCGTTATTACAACTTCCTTGTAAAATAAAATAATTTTTTTCTAAAATATGGCAATACCAGTTAAAAACCGATTACTTTTGACAAATTACTGACAAGAAACAGTAAATTTTTTGTGTTTGTGAAAATATTTGTTTGTGAAAAAAATATAAATCAAACGTCTGCTTTCCATTTTTGTTTATCAAATTATTTATTGGCAAAACAAAATTAAAATTATTTTATTTTTCATGAAGTTGTCAATTTTTCAGAACATATGGCAACTTCAAATACATAAACCTCACTATAAAATTAAAGGCAAGATGATCTTCCCTTTAGCTTATCGGTCGGTTTTAGATTAAAGTAGACTTATAATAACCAAATACTTCTTATCTGTCCGATAACATCATACCTTTAACTATTGCCAAGTTGTAATAATGGGCCTAAAAGTGAAAAAATAAAGTCACTTTAAATTTGTCAATTGTTTAAGTGCAGTCAGTCAGTGTTTAACAATATTTAATTTAAATTGAACGAAAATCGTGTAAATTTATTTTATAATGGGTTCTTTATTAAAAAATTCCAATTTGGTTGAGTGCTGGTTATCAGCACCTCCAAATAACAAAATATCTGTATTAAAAAAATTTGTAGAACGCAATATTGGAAAACGAAATTTAAAAAAATTATACAGATATACATCAAAAAGTTTATATAGGCGAAAGAGTGCTATATCCGCAGAAATTACTGGAATAAATGGAAGGGTGCTGTCTTGTGAGATGCCAATAAATAATGAAAAATTCCAAGAACTTTTAATAACCACTAGAAACATATATTTATGTCCAGTAGTGTACACAAAGTTCTTATACACGGATGTGACGTACTTAAGTTTTTTGATATTCCAATAGCACTTAACTTTTGTATATAAGACAGTATTCTTTTATAATTTTTTGAAGGATGTTTGCCTGAGGAAGCTATTGAAGCTAACCACAAAAACGTTAGAAAGGTCCGATTATCACATACACGACCATCATCCAGAGAAAGTACAAACAAGGATTTAATGACCCATTTGTTGTTAGCTTCAGATCCTGTGTTGTCGTCAAACAGAAAGCTAAATAAAAAAAAACAAATAAAACTAATGACGAAGAATTAGAAAAATATCTTGTAAAGTGAATCGTATTCTTCGGAAGAATCCAGTGACGATCAATAAAATGTTTTTTCTTTTTGTTATAAAGCTGTTCCGTAAACATATTAATAAATATTTATTTTATATTACAAAAAGTATTTTTTTATAAAAACTTTTTCCATCATGCTTTTATTATTTTTTTGGTAGTAGTTAATCTAAAATTCAGGATATATGTGTGTCCTTGTGCTGTTTCTGTAAAAATTGTATACATTTTTTTATTATTTTGACAAAGAAAAAAAATTGTTGCAATTTCATGATTTTCAAAACGTATACACTGTTTTTAATAAATAAGTATTATGACAGCTTATCGAGTCATTCCTGTAATTTAAATAAAATTTACTACAAATATTAATACCTTCATTATTACATATATCGAAATTTTTTTTACAACATTGTAATCAGAATAGAAGCTTTTTTCAAAATTTAAGATTCAGGATGTACGACAGGTGTGAATGTCCTTGTGCCGATATGGAGTTTTTTTTAGTTTGGACTGAAGAAAAATAAAAATTTTGACAATTGGATGGTTTTCAGAGCGTATTTTGCGCTTTTAAGAAAAAGGATATATGAGAGCAAAACGAGTCCTTGCAGCAATTTAAAAAAAATTTAACAGAAATTGTTATTACGTTATATTTAGAATTATAACAAGTTTCTAAGTCGTTAAAAGCCTAATTGTAGATTTTATTCAAAATTTTAATGTCAGAATGTATGGGAGGTATGAGTGTCCTTGCACCAATTTTTTTTAAAAATTTGGTTTTTTTCTAATTTTGACAAATAAAACCAGCATGCCAATTTTTATTCATATACGATAATGCCTTCTATTTTTGTTGTGCCTTCCTTATATGGGATCAAAGCACTGTGTGGCGGGTCTATTATGGTCTGGGGTGCCTTTCTTGGCGTGGTGTGGGTCCATTTGCACGAGTTCAGGGAATAATGGATCAGCAACAATTAAAAAACATTTTGGAAAACCGCATTACTTAGAGAATATGCCCGTCCAATACATTTTCCAACATGATAATGATAATGGTTTTTTGGCAAAGTCCTGATCTTAAACCAATTGAAAACGTATGGGCAATTGTAAAAAGAGACCTAAAGTACAAAAATCTAGGAAATAATGATGAATTATTTCAGTTGGTGCAATAAAGCTGGAAAAAATATCTCTGCAAACATGCCAGCGTTTAATTAAAAGTTTATTATAAAACAAACTGGCGAATGTTGTCAAAAATAGAGGTTATCCAACAAAATATTAAAGGATAAGTCCGTTTTGTTAAACCTCACTAAGGTTTTTTGCATATACATATGTATATTTTTTAATTTCTAATTATGTGACCAATTTGATATTGCGTTTTTTTTTGGTGTTTAAGTTAATTTTCCTTAAATTAGTATTAATGCTGTGAACTTTTTTTTTATTATTTTTAGAGACTACTTAAACTCAATAATAATTTGTTACTCTACTATTTCTAGTTATTAGTTTTGATATGTTGAAGTAAATTTTTAAAATATATGAACAAATATATATGCTGGAAAATCGTTTCTAATTATAAGTCCAATACAGTACATACATACATATGTATGTGATATAATATTATAAACCTGAATATTTGTTCTTAAAAAATACTTGCTTTTCACAAATTTCAATTGGTTTTAGAGATTAGGAACCAATCACCTAGTTTGCATACGATCTACATACATACATATGTATGTATGTACGAGTATGTCTTTTTTGGCACTGTTTGTTTTTACATGATGTTTCCTAGGACCAATTAAAAAAATTAGGTGTATACTGTTCAATATTTGATTTTATTCGTAAAATATAAAAAGCAGATTTTTTCTCTCACTTCAGAAAAAAATAAAAAAAAATCAAATTTGATCTCAATAACTTTATTTACAAGAGATATATGGGTGGCGTAGTAGAAGTGGACCAATTATGGACTTATTATACACTGACATTTTTGTGGGTTAAATTGTTTTTCGGAAATGGCTCTTATATGGCAGGTATGACAAATTATGGGCCGATCTTCTTAAATTTTGGAATAGTGAATTTTTTGCTTGTGAGGATATCTCACGTCGAATTTCAACGTAATAATAGATACATATTATTATTAACGTGAATTTGGGAAGTGGACCTTATATGGGAGATACGGTCAAATATGGAACGAAATTCACAAAATTTTGTGAAATGGTTTTTCTGTATATTTAAACGATATATATATAAGGTTTCGAGTCGGTAACGATATTTATAAGATATATTTAAAGATTAATTACTTTTTGTGGTCCTTATATTTTATTATGATCCGACCATTATAAAATTAAGTACAACAATTGATATATCTATAAGAATTATTTGTGTGTCGAATTTTAATCTGGTAACTATATTTGTACCAGATTTATACGTATTTAAGTGAATTTTAGATGCGGACTTTTAATGGGGTCTATGATCAAACATGGCCCGAACAAAGCAAAATGTTGTTTTGCGATTTCTTTTTACATGATAATATCATTTATATTATACATTTTTTGTGATTTATTATTTTAAAAGTTAAAATTTATGTATGTTGCGGATGTTCCCGACTAATATGAAAATTTGATTCATTTTAAGACTACGTTTCTCAATTTTTTTGTCCTGGGTTCAATATTTGGTGAGCTGGATCAAAGGATAAAAAGGTCCTTTTTAGAGGTTTTTTTGATTTTTTTAACACTTCTTCCAAAGGAACTATATGTAAATTTGGTATCATATGAAATGTCTTTGAGAGGCGCATTCAATGGGTTATCAAAAATTAAAAAACAATTTTTTTAATTCAAAATTTTGAAAATTTCAGATAAAATTTTAGTGTTTTTTTATTTTTTCATAGAATTTAATTAAATAAATATGTAGTTGAAATTTCTTGATTATAAACATCATGCAATTTAACCCAAATGGTTATTCCCGTTTACGTTACTTTAATACCCATTACATTAACTATTTGAGTTAACAGAGATTGTCAGATAGGGAAGAATTAAGGTTTTAAAAAAAATTAATAAAAATTGAAATGGTAGAATTTAAAAAAACGGGAACAACCATTTGGGTTAACTTGCATGATGTTTATAATCACGAAATTTCAACTATTTATTTAAGTAAATTTAATGAAAAAATTAAAAAACACTAAAATTTTGTCTGAAATTTTCACAATTTTTGAATTTTAGAAATAATGACTTTCTATTTTTCCGATTGTTTTGACGATTTTTTTCGAAATTCATCTGGCAGACCTGCTTGGGGCCTTAATTTTGGTTTTTGTATGGGTGGACAGCATTGGCTTTGGAAAATAAAGATGGTTGCCAAAAGATGGGAATTTTTTTTTTTTTTGTATTAATGTTGTTGATCCTGTAAGATTTGAATTAAAGAAATATTGCATACTTACTTTATATAAGAACAATTAAGATGGATTCGTTTGAATTACCTGTTGGAGAAGAGCTAAAAGGATTAAAAAAAAGTTTTTTATAATGGAGCTACACAATGAAGAACTAGGGAAAGGAAAGTTGGCTACCGATTGAAGAGTTGGAGATGAGCAAGTCTTAAATAATATGTTTGATTTTTATTTGTTTATTGAAGAAGTTGGTGTAGAACAATATACTGATACCAAACAAACACTCCAAACAAAACTCCATCCTCATTAATAATACATACATACATATATGTAAGTACCTGACTGCACTGTAACATCAACCAAAATTTCAATGTTTTGAATATTATCTTTATTTTTCAAATCCCGTATCTCCTCAACAACTAAGTATGTATACCTATTTGAGTCAACTCCTTGTTTGTGTAATTTTGGACCTATGAGTTTGATAACTTCAATGGCTTTATCATAATCTGATTTAATTAAACTCTTAACGTTTTTTGTTACTCGTACTTGTGAGTTCTTCCAAACAATTTATCTGATTTAGTTAATTTTCAAAGAAACCATCTGTCTGGAAGGCTGCTCACAATGTCTTTAGGTACTCGCACAAACGGGATCGAGTGTCGTCTGCAGAATTGGTAAAATTTAGGATTTCATAATAAGTATCTACCTATAAAATGTTTAATTTTAATACAAAACAAAATCCACCTCCTTTGCCCCACAAAAGTACTTAAAACTATAAAGATTTTATTAATAAGTTATCATAAGTTAACAGCCTTGGATTAGTAATTAAAAACTGCAAATCTACAAATGTTTAATAGCAGCATTACTCGCATGAACAGTGTAAAAACTAAGATAACTGACTTTCTAAAAATAAATCCAACCAACCAACCAACACATAGCGACAACAATCATGGCTGCAACGACGGACGGACGGACGGACACAAAGTTCGTACAAACGACAAACGAACGAACGCAAACAGACAATAAAAATAGTTGTTGCTGACGTCAAACACAAACACAAGAATATAAAACAACAATAACAACAACAAACACAAATAAAATACAGTAAAACAACAAAAGCCAACAACACTAAAACGACAAATATGTAAAAAAAAATTATCGAACTAATAATTTCCGTTCCATAAACGTCCATATTTGTTTTAAAAATACCTGAAATTTAACTCTAAAATATGTGTTAAACTTTGGAGCAGTAGATTAATACCTATGTATATGTATGTATGTAGATTATAAAAGAAAAGTTTTATTAGGTTTTATTAGGTAGGTATCATAAAACAGTTTAAAGAATATTAAATGAAAACTTATCTAAACCCCCATCAAAGAAAATGAAACGAACAAACGAAACTACTCGTATGCAAGTATGTATGTAGCACGAAATTTACGTAATTACAATTTTTTATTTGTTCGTTAGTCTGCTGACTTTTTCATTAAGCAAAGGAAACGATTAAACACGAACACAGCAACAACAATCTTCGTACTTTTTCAGTTTTTCTGCGATAAAACAATCAAAACAATTACATACATGCACTACACTGAAAATATCCAACAACAACAACAACAACGAACAAACGAACCTGACAGAAAAATATACTGTTATACATCTATGGATAGATGTACGTTCGTATGTAAATGAAATACTGTTTACAGTATGTTTGTTGTTGCTGCTGCTGTTTCTATGTGTGTCTGTATGAAATTAATGGAAATAACATGTAAAAGAAAAGGTACATGCATGGAAAACACATTGTAACTAGCTATAAGAAGAAGAAAATCTATGTAGATGAACGACGACATCAGCAAATATTAACCTCCAAGCGAAACCCAAAGACATCAAATCAACAAAATACAACAAAAAAAAAACTTAAAACATGTTTCCCACTCTCCTCTTGATAATAAAAAATAATGAAACAGAAAAAAATACTCTAAAAACTAATTGTTGGCTCTGGTCTGATGGTCGTTTGATACGAATGTACAGAGAATCTGCGATAATGTGCAAAAAAATATAATAAAACACAAAAAAACTAAAGTAAAAACAAAAAAATTTCACTTTGCAGACACTTAAAATGATAAAAAAAAACTACAGATCTGTTTACAACAAACTTTTTTCAAACTGATTTTTCTCCACTTAAACTTTTAGTCTCTAACATGTTTTTACCACTAAAAGAACGGCCACACTTTAAATTTCATTTTATAATCAAAAAATTTTAGCCAGCATAATCATAAGGTCCTTAAAAAAGTGTTTGAAAATGTTAAATTTTCTTTGAAATTCAACTAATTATCAAAAGAATTTCAATATGACCACGACAGCTGTCGTATTTTAAAACACAAAAGACAAAACCTCGTCACACACAAGAGAGCCCTCTTAAAAGTGAAGCAAAACAAAGAGAGTAACAATGTAATAATAAAGAGCAAGATGTGTAACACAACTCGCTAAAAGAAAATGTGCATAAACATTTATTTAAGTGCTCTTAAAACATTATAACCAGGAATCTTTATGTTAACTGCAAATAGAGTAATTAACAGTACTGTTAACTGTGTAATAATGTTAAGTTTACCTTTAAAATGTTTAAACTTTGTATATGTGGGTTAGTTTTGTTTTAGTGGCCCTCTTTATTCTAGTGTTTGTTTTGATTGTTACTACCCACAAACGACGCTTTAAAACAAAACGTCAAATGAACAAGCGATCACTCACATGTTTTGACATTTCTCTACTAACAAATAACAACTCTCAATTTGTTTATATGAGAGAGTTTACCTCTCTTTTGTTTTTGTACATCATAGATTTTAACTAAGCTCTCTTTATGAATTATTATTTTGTTGTCTAATTTTTGTTTTGCCGGAAGTTTACATGCTTTTATTTTTGTTGTAAACATCTGATTGTATAAATGTGTTGTCTATTATTCTTCTTGTTCATGTTTTCGTTTGTATGTTTGTTGCAAGTACGCCATTTTGTACAATTTCTTTTTTTGTTTACGTTATTCC
Organism: Bellardia pandia; assembly: GCA_916048285.2. Classification (NCBI taxonomy): domain Eukaryota; kingdom Metazoa; phylum Arthropoda; class Insecta; order Diptera; family Calliphoridae; genus Bellardia; species Bellardia pandia. Next base: position 109,776,634 of record OU696532.1, read on the forward strand.
TTTTATTTTCGTTTGTGTCTAAACACTAAGCAGCTGTTGCTTGTTGTTTTGTGTTCGTTGTACACACGAGCACGAATGCTTGTTAGTGTTTGGTGTTCGGTTTTGTGTCGTGTATATATGCATGTTTTGTTTTTGTTTTTATTGATTTTATACTCTCTTACTCTCCGTAATTTTGTTGGCTGTTAATAATTGATGTTTTGTTGCACGTTATAGCGTTTATTTCATTTTAGAAAGTATGTAGGGGTACTAGTTATTATTGTTGTTAATGCATTATATGTGTCCTTGGCTGGCTAAGGACAAACTTACACAGTTGTCAACAAAACAGTTTGTATTATATGAACATTTATTTACGAAATTGCGCCTAGAAAGAGCGCCAATTGTGAATTGTTTTTTAGGTTATTTAATTTGCAATCAATATGTTTTGCCATTGAAATGGTGTGTCTACCAATACGTATACTTAATGTGAAAAATATTTTAATTTCGTGGAATTTCCCCAAAAAGTAAGACTTTCTATATAAATATTTAAATATGTAGTTAATTACATATATTCATACTATGTATGTAAATATTTATAAATTAGGGAAGTAGTCATTTTGAAGATGCCACGTTTTAATATATATTTTTTATACCCTCCACCACCACAAGTGGTGAATAAGGGTATATAAGTTTGTCATTCCGTATGTAACACTGAGAAATATTCATCTGAGACCCAACAAATTACATATACATACATACATATATGTACATATGATATACTCGATTAAGCTATGACCGCATGTCTCGCTGTGTAAAACACTTTCACGTCCAAAATACGCAACCAAAATCAGCAAAGTTTAAAAAAACCGTTTACAGTTGGTATTGAAAATCAGAAAAATCGGTATAGTAGACTTAGAGTTATGGACCATACAAATTTTAAATTTCGTATCTAGTTTTTTGGAATTTTTTTTTTAAATTTGCAGATAACACCATAAAATTTTGTACACGTTATTTCTATGATAAAAGCAGAAACTGTGATGAAAACAGTAAGAATCGATCCATGATACAAATATCTTCCCCAAATAATACTCAACTGCCTATAAAATGGAAATATCAATACAAAATTCAGCAAAACTAAGTTTCGTGTAAAAAGAAATCTCAAAACGAATTTTTTTTCAATTCGGTCCATGTTTGACCATAGACCCTATATTAAGGTCACTTCCAAAATTTATTTAAATACGTATAAATTTGGTATAAATATACATATGTACATAGTTACCAGGTTAAAATTGAAAACAAATAATCTTTACGGACACATAATATGTTGCACAAAATTGTATGATGGTCGGCTCCCATACCTTCGAAAAAAAAACATTAGTCTTTATAGATATCTTATAAATATCGGTACCGACTTAAAGCTTTACATAGATCATTTGCAAATCATACGTTAGAATTTATCGTTTATCGGAATATACATACATAGGTCCCATATAAAGTCTACTTCCGAAAATCTGTTCAAAACTCATCTCTTATAAAGAACGGTATCGACCCAAAATTTTACACGTATCATTTACATATGTATGTATGTAGGGGAGAGCGGGGCACCTTTGAACACTTTTTGTTTTCTAGCGACATAAAAATTTATATTTTTGAATTATTGACTTTTTACATAATTTAACTAATATGTATGGAAATAAACTTTAGTTAAAGTCTACAAGTAACTTAATTTTAGTTCGATTTATATATTTTTTTTTCATTTTTTTTTTAATGGATGAAGTTATTGTGTTCAAATGTGCCCCTCATACGGGGCAGCTCTGAACTAGGCTGGGGCAGCTTTGAACGGAAATTTTTTCTTGTAGTGCTTATGCCCAAAAATAACATAAACAGTTATATTTTTTATATATATATAATAAATTTTATTTATTTATTAAAAAAAACAAACATTAAAATTTAAAAAATAAAAAAAAATCAGATCAAAAATAAGTTTGATATTATTAAGACGGAAAAGGTCTTGTGATTTCAGGTGACATTACATTTTCCTTTAAAGCATCATGATCAGCATTGGATTCGTCATTTTCAGAAAATAACAGAGAATCAACAATGTTTGGTACTTCGGTTGATAAATTAACATGTTCAAAGGTGCCCCCTTTTTCTTTGTTCAAACCTGAACTGGCATGCCATTTCACGGAAATTTATAATAAATATTTTTTTTTACATAAATATCAAATAACTTAACTTAATTTTGTTTGTAAAGAATTTTGGACTGCAATAAATTTCTTTCGCGAAAGAAAACGATCACTGAATACTTCTTACACTCTTACAAAAAAAATTACAATGGCACTGCGAAAACTTGTTCACCCAACTACATTCGGTCGTCGACTGAAAAAACTAGTAAAAGTTGTTGACGTTGCTAGAAATCAAGGTAGCTATGTGAAAAACTCGGTTAAGGGTCGGAAAAAATGTTAAACTGAGCTTTTATCAACATTGTTCAAACGTGCCCCCCTCTCCCCTACATATATGACAAAATCAATCTGCTGGATTTTGAGAATGTCGGTCCATATTTGACCATATCACCAATGAAAATCAGACAAACTCTGTAAATAATATTAAGAACTGTTAATGGTAAAAATTATTTAAAAATTTATAGAAATTTTAAAACATTTGAAATAAATTATGTTCTTCGTAAAATCGTATTTCAAACAATATATAAAATAGGTACTAATAAAATTTGGACCAAGACTGAATAAAAAATACAGAAAACACAAAACAGTATGTTCTAGTCCTAAAAGCAGCGTAGTTTTTGTATTTCTCATTATATTTATGTGGAGGGTATTTAAAATTCGGCACAGCCGCATATTACACGCTAGCTTGTTTATTTCTATTTTTATATTAGATGGACTAAATTAATGAAATGCGTAATTTTTAATGAGAAAACATGCACTAATATTGTGTAATTGTAATATAGCAGATATTCAAGCTAATTAAATTAAAACTGAGAAAATATTATTTGTTATTGTGAAATTAAAAATGAGTATGTAATTCCATATTTTATGCACAATAAAATAAATTTTATTCCTTGTAATTATAAAAACAACTATAAATTGTTACAAATTCCGTTACTTTTATTGTAAGAAATGTATTCAATTTGTTATTTTTATACATATAGGATTTTATGCGGAGTATTTTACCTTTCTATGTAAGTATATTATGATTTTGACGAGTCTCAATTGGTGTTTGTCTTCCCATGGTAAATTGTTCACTACTTAACGTCACAACTAGCTTCTGCATTCGATCGTTAAATAATTTGGCAGTAATGCAACTCAATATTATTAAGGTAACTAACGTAAGTCAGAAAAGTGTATTATAGAAACTCATTTGTTTACGTACTCGCCCGTGTACCACTCGTTCGCCTGAGAATACACTCGTTATACAGAACTATGCTATAAATCTGAACAAATTTTGTTCAGAACGAATGGGTAAATCCACTATTAGAATCAAGTAATAAAGATTTTAAAATGTAGTTTTCAACTTTATAGGAACAGTTTACAATTCCTCAAAGATGATGTTAATAATTACCAATTCTTCTGGAATAAATTTTATTAATTCTTCAAGAAACCAAAGCCTCTGCTCTCCTACTTTAGGGGTATTCGCGGTTGGTATATTCATTCTTGACTTTACAATACTTTAGATTTGTGAAAATCATTATTTAGTAATATAACCCGACTTTCATCATCTAGAACACGTCAGAGGATCATCACGGAACTGAGAAAAGTTTTAGAAACACATGAATATTAGGCTCAAAGGATTTCCGCTTACTTTTACATTTTCATTAAATATATTGACAATATCTTTAAAAACATGCCTTCGTAAGTTATATCTGAAAATTATGAGAATATAAAAACAATTTTAAGGTTAATTAACCAATTAACAACGATCATAACCTCTAAGCTCAGATTTTAAAGGTGTAGCTTAAAAATTTGTTGTCAAAGTAAAGCGGCAGAAAAATTGTTGTAAATTACACATTTGAAATCTGAACTTTACTATCGTTTCAAATCAGACTTGAAGGGAATTATTTTACAAAATGTCTAGTCTAATATTTTAATATCATAATTGAAGAATTATATAATTAAAAAAATATAAAAATATATGAGATTTGTGAGTTTTGTGATTATATAACCACTGCACAGTGATCTTTAAAAACTTTAAAAGAATAAAAGGTTTTCCCTGAGATGCTACATAAGCATTATGTATGAGTTGGAACCTTTAGAACTAGTGGTCTAATGGAAGCCAAATGAACCTTAAATATGCATTATGTAGTAATATAAAACCAAACAATTAGGCTGAGTTGTCATTTAACTTAAAGGGTGTCCCAACTAGAACGCAGTTTTTAAATTTGGCGCCATTCGAAGTGTCATTGTTTGACATTTGAACAATTGTTGTTTGCTAGTAGTAGGTACGAGGTTAGTAAAAATGGAGCGCTACACGAATGAACAACGAATTCTCATTTTGAAATTGTTTTACCAAAATGGTGAAAGTTTTGCGGCTACAGTTCGCAAATTGCGATCAATTTGTGGTCACAATAATGCTTCAAAAGAGTCAACTGTAAAGAGATTAATGGATAAATTTGCCGAAACTAGGTCTGTTAGTAATGTAAAGACAACAACGCGCCTTCGACCAGGTCGATCGACCGAAAATGTCGCAGCTGTACGTGATGATGTCGCTCAAACTCCATCCACCTCAATTCGATACCGAGCTCAGCAAATTGGTGTTGACGAAAGATTTGCATCTTCATGTATACAAAGTTCAATTGACTCAGGAACTGAAGCCAGCTGGTCATGGACAGCGAAGGAAGTTCGTGAATTGGGTATTGGAGAGACAACATGAAAATGCTGATTTTGCCGATAAAATCATCTTCAGGCACGAGGCCCATTTCCATCTTGATGGCTTCGTCAATAGGCAGAATTGTCGCATTTGGGGTGAGGAAAATCCTCGAGTGATTCACGAGAAGCAAATGCATCCTCAACGTGTCACTGTGTGTTGTGGTTCTTGGGCTGGAGGAATCATTGGACCTTTTTTTTATGAAAATGAGGCAGGTCAACCGCAAACAGTCAATGGTGTTCGGTATCGTGAAATGATAACCAGTTTTTTCTTGCCTAGAATTGAAGAAATTAATGTGGAGAGCATGTGGTTTCAACAAGACGGCGCACACTGTGGCCGTGTAGTGCCTTAAATCAAGGAGGTTTCGGAGCTTCATTAAATTTTGCACACATTTATGTTAAATTTTTTAAGAATTTTAATTTTTTTTTTTATATACGCCCACTTTTACGCCCACCTCCCATACAACTTAAATAGAAAATGTGGCATAACTTCCATGATTTTAAATATATTAACTCAATTTTCATAAAACATTAATATTATAATTGTATAATGAGCCCCTGAAAATATAAACTTAATCCGCCCACTTTTACGCCCACCTCCCATACAAATGATATTTCAAAAATGCCATATCTTCTGTAAATTTGTAACTAGAATGTTTATTTTTCGCAAAAATGCATATAACATCTATTAAATGCTGTTTTGAAAATATGAAGAAAATCCTCTTCATCCACTGTATCATCCACTACTTCATTGTCATTAAAAAATCTTGATGAAGTACGCTTACACTTCTCCCACTTCTTTAAAAATTGAAGCATAAATGTTTGTTTCAAAAACCGTCTGAACTTTTCTTGATTTTTCTCAGACACTATTTTATAATTCACGAAAACTACACCAATTATAACATCAATATCTTTTTTACATTGAAAAACAATTTCCGAAAGCGTGCTGAAAGATATTTTTGACTTTTCCATTGTTTATTAAATAAATTTGCTTTAATTGCTTAATAAACACTCACTTATCACTATACCACTCTCAAATATAGTATGTATAATGTAAAGAAAGTTTATAACGGATAACGGAGTTAATTTTTAAGAGAAAAAATGCGATCAATGTTAAGTTATTGATACTATATGTAAAGCTCTTCATTTAATGTGGAGCAATTTCACATTTAGATTTTTTGTTGTTTAGTCTACGTAAACGATGTACCGATATTGCTTTGATAAACACTTTTGTGTACATTTGTTTTTGTAATCGGGACTCAAATTTAGGTTTTTTCTATATAGTACACATGCAATGAAATTTTCGTATTTCTCGATCCCAAATTGGCACCGGCTACGTGTACGAGTAGCAGAGAAAGAAAGAATGCGTATTTGTTTTTGCACGCGTAAAATAACGCATATTTTTTACTGTAATTTTTTGGTTTTTCATTGTTTTTTCGGCGGCGGGCAAATTGGGGCAGGTTTTTTTTTAGTCTGTTAGCTGAGACTCTCAGCTTTAATTTGGTATATGACTCCATGTGTCGCACTGCTTCGCACAGAACTAAAAGTCTAAAAGAAAATCATAAATGTTTATTTTTTTGGCTCTAAATATATTGTCAAAGGAAATTTTTTTTTAAAATTTTTAAAATTTTTTTTTTTTAATTTACATAATGCTTAATGTCTATTTTAAGTGAAAAAATACTTATAAGGTACATTCGGTGTATAGTTTATAAGTAACAAGCTTTTGAATATAACATAGAAAACTATCACATTTGAGACTTATTCACATACTTCAACTTTGCGCTGCTCGGGACAGAAAACCAATGGAGGTATTTGCATGAAATTTTCCACACATGACCTTCAGATAGTTTTTAACCATCTGTGCAAAAATCATCAAAATCGGACAGAAGGTCCAAATTGATTTATTGCCGCAGTGGACACAGTATGCGGCGCCACATGCCATACAGCCAGAGAAACAATTCAATTTCTGCATCAGTCATTTCCCGGTCGTGTTATTTCGCGTTTTGGAGACCAGAATTGGCCGCCTAGATCATGCGATTTAACACCTTCAGATATTTTTCTTTGGGGTTTTTTGAAGTCGATGGTTTATCGGTCCATGATTTCTCGTAGCCTCCATAAAAAAATCTTTCCGAAATATTGCTCAATTATACATAAATGTCTATAAAATTGGAATATCAATACAAAATTCAGCAAAAATAAATTTCATGCAAAAGGAAATCACAAAACGAAATTTTTTTCATAGACCCCATATAAAGTCCACTTCCAAAATTCACTTAAATACTTACAAAACTGGTATAAGTAATTTTAAAAGATTAAAATTTGACATAAATAATCTTTATAGGAAAATAAATTATTGTATTAAATTTTATGATGGTCGGCCCATAATTGGTCATAGCTCCCATATAAGGACCACATCCGAAAAAGCCATTTATCTTTATCTATATATAATTATAATTCATTTACATATATGCCCCGATAGACTAGGCGATAGAGTACCGGACTATCAGTCAAAGGGTTGCAGGTTCAATTCCTGCCAAAGACTCTGGGTGTTTTTCTGCAGATAAGCCAAATGTTTCGCAGTTTGTGTTTGTTAATTATAATAAAAAAAAATCATTCTGCAGAATTTTGTGAATTTCGGTGCATATTTGACCGTATCGTCCATATAAAGCCCTGTTTCGGAAATTTCATAAATATCTTATAAATAATGGTACCGATCGAAAATTTTACACGGATCATCTACATACATGCCAAAATCAAACTATTGGATTTTGAGAATATCGGTCCATATTTAACTATATCCTCCATATAAGGTTCACTTCCGAAATTCACGTTAATAAGAAGAGCGGCCCATAATTTGTCATAGCTGCCATATAAGAACCATTTCCGAAAAACGATATATCCCATAAAAATGTCTAATAAATATCGATATCGAACCAACTTTTAAACATAGACCCTCTCCGTAATTCACTTTAAGCTCCATAAATCGTTTAAAAGTATTTATATTGAGCTAAACTTTAACACATATAATACTTATATTCACAGAAAATTCACATATGTATGTATGTACATATGTATGTATGTACATACTCGTATAAGGAAAATCAATATTCGATGTAAGTTTCTGATAGTAAGCACGCGGTCTTTTTCGCTGCGCTGATTCAATATCAGTTTTGTCCGAAGATAAGCTTAATATGTCTGCATTTACAGATTCTACTGGTTTAATTATCTTAACAGCGAATTCAGCTATGGAACGTTAAGATCCTACTTTGGAGATCTCTTTGTGCAACTCCTTGTATCGAGCCATACATGATTGTAGGCCAGATTAAAATTTCACAGCTCTTTCGTTTATGTGATCATTTGCCAAAAAACGTTCTGATTTCAAGCAAATCGTCTTCATCATGTACACCATCGACAATTATTTTGTTTATATCATCAAAGGTTATGGTAGCAACCGTTAAAGGTTATGTTATATGTATTACCGTCACCCCAACAAGTTGTGCCAACGTAACCATTTCTGTAAATACTATAACGGCCACATTTGGGATCACACCAGTATTTTTGCATTTAACGCATTCAGGCCAAATGCTCTTCCAACAGGCATTCAGGGTTGATGATTTCATTTTTACAATTGCCAAAGCTGAGTGTTTTATGCTGTCAAGAATGAAAAATTGTAGTAGTGCTGGTATCATTTTATATTCTATCTAATATGTACAAGGTGGCGCAAAAGTAAACTTCCGATGTTTTTTGGTTGTCACCGACGGATTATTGGTCAAATAAATAGTCAGCAATATTCCGCGTTCTGGAGCAGTGTAGCATAACATTGTTTATTAACGTGTATTTCGCATTTATTTACTACACAAATGCCAAAACAGAACTGACATTAGGGGCCTCGCCAAATGTATAGCATTTTCTGATAGGAGGATTACTTTTACGCCACCTTATATTTAAATGATTGTTTTGAACGTTGCGATAATACCCTGGTCTAATGGCTGAATTAAGGCTGTAGTATTGGGAGGCAAAAGCATCATTTTTATATTTGGATACTCGAGAACTAAGTGTCGAGGAACATTGTCTATTAATAAAAGAATTTTAAATGACATTCCTTTATCATTCATAAAGTGTTTTACTTCAGGAATAAAACCATTGTAACGCCATTAACTAAAAACTGTTGAAGTAACCCAGCCCATTTTATTTGCCATCCAGTGAACTGGCAAACTTTTAATATCCACACCTTTGAATGCTCGTGGTTGAAGAGCTTTATTAATTAATAAAGGTTTTAGCATACGGTCACCTGAGGCATTATTGCAGAATAAAAACGTAACTCTGTCCTTTGCAGCCTTAAATCCGCTAGCACTTTTTTCGTATTTTGCTATGTATGTTCGTCTTGACATTCTCTTCCAGAAAAGACCAGTCTCATTGGAGTTAAAAACTTGGTCATTATTTTATCCGCATTCTTCAATAATTTTGGCCAGCTGTGGAAGAAATTCCTTGGCTGGTGACGCATCTCCCGAAGCTAGTTTTCCTTTGATTTTGACATTATGAACTGCATGTCTCTCTAAAAATCCTTGTAACCATCCATTACTAGCAGAAAATGTATTCTTATTTGTGTCAACGGGTTATCAGCACAAAATTCGAATTCCTTTTGGGCATTTATGTAGAAAAAGGGAACAAACCACGAAGGAAAACTGTGTTATAAAAATTGTCCTTGTAAAACGTCGAGTTCTTTCCACAACTTACGGTTGGTAGGTCCCGTGTCACACACTGTAGCAACAACTAAGAACCTTACTTTATTCAGTTCAGTAATGATCCCGTTCAACAGCTGCCTAGTCATTTGACAGTCAAATCCAAAAAATACCGGCTGCTTCCACGAGCTACGCAGTTTAATAATAATATTTTTTAAATAATTTACACCAGAGTGCAGAAAAACTTGGAATTTTTGACCGATTTTACTTTCAGCAGGACAACGATCCAAAACATACTGCAGATATTGTTAAAATGTGGATCATCTAGAACATCCCCCATATCCCTCAAAACCCTCCTCCTGGTCCTGATCACAACCCAATAGAACACCTGTGCGATTATCTGGAGAAACAAATAAAAAAACGTGAAATTAAAAACAAAACTGACTTGAAGGAAACTCTTAATAAAGAAAGCGATAAAATTTCACCTGACTTGTCCAGAAAACTTGTATAATCCATGCCAGACAGACTGATAGCAACAATAAATCTAAAGGGAAATCCTAGTATTAATCAAGTAAAACTTGCAATGCTTGTGTAAAAAAATTATTATTAAACTTAAAACTTTGTAATGGTACTGAGACTGAATTTGTTTAAGTTATGTACATTAGGGTGGCCCCGTTTGTATGGAGAAAAAATAAGGTATCGATGTTCCCGACTAATATGAAAATTTGTTTCATTTTAAGACTACGTTTCTCAATTTCTTTTGTCCTGGGGTCAATATTTGGGGAGCTGGATTAAAAGATAACAATGTCCTTTTTAGAGGTTTTTTGATTTTTTTCACATTTCTTCCAAAGGAACTATATGTAAATTTGGTATCATATGAAAGGTCTTTGAGAGGCGCATTCAATGGGTTATCAAAAATTAAAAAATTTTTTTTCAAATTCAAAAATTTTGAAAATTTCAGACAAAATTTTATTTTTTTTTATTTTTTCATAGAATTTACTTAAATAAATAGTTGAAATTTCTTGATTATAAACATCATGCAATTTAACCCAAATGATTTTCCCATTTCTTCACATTTTGTCTTAAGATAAACGACAATATCGCGATTTTCCATTAAACAGTTTTCATTTTATATCGTTTTTTGCTTCTCCTGTAAAATTATGATAATGAGGGTTACGTTTTTGGGCATTTTAGGTGACGATACTATACATACATACATATGTATGTAAATACTAATTGCGAAAAAGTAAATTATTGATTTTATTTCAATAAACCATTAAAATAAAATGAAAGTTTTCATTAGTTAATGATCAAAGTCAAAATAAAACGTAGTAAGTACCTATCTTCATAGCAAATAAAACACATTATTATAAATACATATTTACGTACAGTAAAGATACATATGTACATACATACATAAATACAAAATAGTACGAATGTGAAATGACCTCGTTTTAAGCCAAATTAAATAAAACTAAAATAAAGACGTATGTATAAAAACAAACGACACAAATACGATGAGACCGACCGACCGAAAATTCACAAGAAACGAAGAAACAAAAACTGTCACGAAGACTTAACAAAAGGCCAACAACAACTGCCAATAATAAAAATTGCATTAAATATGGTTGTTCGTCTTTGCACTCGTACCTACATATTTACATACATACCTACTAAGTAGGAAGAAATGCCCAAGAAGAAAAAGGAAACTACCAAGAAAAGGTATGATGTCCTTGAACAGTAAAACATCAATACATTTTAAGGATATACATACATAAGACAAAATAGGTATAAAGTTTATTTTCTATTATTTATTACTTGTAATCAATTATTAAAACAATAATCAACTTTAGATGCTTGCTGGCTAGCTTAAATTATTAGTTAAATATTTGTCTAATCGTTTGCTTTTGTTTGGGGTTTTTGGGAGTTGACCATGTTTTCTTCAAACTCAAAAAAATTGTTTTATTTTTCAAAGTATACACATACATATTTTAATGAATTACAATAAAAACGTATAGAAAAACAACAAATGCCGCTAAATAATAACAGCTGTTTTTTTATTGTTGTTTCTTGTGTTATTTTTTGGAAATATAAGGAGAATAAGAGTATAAATCAACTAACTAAAACCCGAAGTTTCTTGAAGAGAAAACACGAAGTTATCCTCGTTTGTGTGTTCCATAGCGATTTAGTGAGGCCAAACGCCGCTTCGCATTAACAACATTGCAATTGAAGAGTTTAGTTCTGTTTTCAACCCCGACGAAGTGGGTTTACTAACGTCGCGTTTATTGTTTACAAAATAAATAAAAAAAAAAAAAAAATTAAAAGAATTTTTGAGAATATTTAAACTAAATTAAAGAGAAACTAAACATAAATGTTAGCAACTAAAGAGTTAAGCACAACACAACTGTTAGTATTAACAGGCAGGTACTAACAGCTCTGTTGTTATTCATTTATGGACATAGAAGAGTGTGAGTGATAAAGTGAAGAGCCATTTTCTTTAACAGTTTTTTATTTTCTCGTGTGTGTTTTGTGTTCTGTTTTAATTTTAATTTTTGACAGATTTTGTTATATTACGCGAGTGTAGTAAAAGACGACGTGCATTTATTAACGCAAGTGAAAAAATTTTCTTTTGCTTTTCCATTTTTGTTTTCAATTAAAAATTGTTATTTAAAAGTAATTAAGAACTGTCATTAAATAAAATCAATACAATTTTACTTAAAAAATTATTTGAAATATAAAATTGCCAAAACTTAAGTTACACAAACATTATAAAGACTTTTTCCAAATTGCTTTTCTTTTGATATTCGTGATTTCTTTGTATTGTTTTAACATGTTTGTTAAATTTTCAATTGAATAAAATATTTGGCAAATTGCTTTCTCTTAATTAGTGTTTATATCCTACTATGTTGGTAAAGAAAATGTAAAATTTCTAGTAACTTGTGTATGGGAAAGTGATTTTTTTTATTGTACATTGTATGTCGTTAATGATTTATGCCTTCATAGGTATATTTTCGTTCTTTTTTTTTGCTTTCTTCATTTATCGGTTTCTTGTCGTGTCTCTTTAGATACGTTTTGTGTTGTTTTTTTGTTTATTTTTTTTTTGTTTCTATATACTTTGCTCGTTTTTCATTCGGTTTGCCAATTGCGTTGACGACTAAAGACATCGTTAATTTCCGTTTTGTTGCGTTTCCTTTTCATATTAAACAATAATATTTTTTTTGTTTGGTTTATTTATTTTTCATTTCAAACAAAGTTTGTTTTTGTTAAAACATGGCTGTTATGCATTTAATAAAATAAACAATAAATTCTCTTTACTCTATCTACTCTCTTGCTCACTAAATCTACGATGCTCTCCATTAAAGATATAAAAAAAAAGAAAATGTTTTAAATTAAACAAACTCAAATGAAAAACATAGACCTATGTGTTGTTTTGCTAATTATAAGCATTAAGTGCCAGTTAAAATAATTTAAATTAATACAAGTGCCTAACTAATAAATAAATTTCTTTTTATATAGATTACAATAATATGCTAATTTTGTGGTTAATTTTTGTGCAAAATATGATTTAAAAATAAAGAGTAACAAAAACACTAAACCTAAAAAATAAAACTTTATCAATATAAACTATTAAATCTTACAACTCCAAAACAATATTTATAAGGAAAAACTCATAAACAAGTAACATTGTCATTATTATTAATGTTATTATGAAAATAAATGTCAATTGCAAATACAGACACTTAACAGTTGTTTCCTACTGCTGCCGCGCTGCTGCTGCCACTAAATATACAGCGTATGTTGGAGTGTGCGGATTGTTTTGATTTTTCTTCTTCATTTCTTGGTTTCCCCATTTTGCTTCCTATTGTTTTATGTTGTTTTTTTTGGAAAAAAAACTTTTGTTCATAAAATCAAAACACAACAGCCAGCTCAAAAGCATAATTAAGGATTAGTTCTATTTTGAAACACGGAAAATAACAACAACAAAAAGCAAACAAACAAAAGAACTAAAATATAAAATGGTGAGTAGTTGAGAAAATTAATTCGTCTAGTAACTATAGTTATGCAATTATATTGCTATTTTCATAAATAAATACATATTCTAATTGGAACAAAAGGATTTGAAAATTATTTCTTTCGCTTAAATCTAATAAAGTTATTTTTTGTTTTATTAAAACATAAATAATGTTTTTTTTTTTTTTTTGTAGTGATTTAAACACATTTTTTATTTTGTTTAATGTTTTTATTGTATTTACCCAGGAAAAATTCTATTGCATCTACAACCAGTTCCAGAACGAACGTGTGTACATATGTATATAGTATATCCAGTACTCGTTGTAGTTTAACGTTATTAAACTCTATAGAATTTCTTAATCTAAAAATCACGCTATTGCTCTTTAGAACGCGTTCAAAAAGTAGTTGCTTTGTCACTACTTTTATGGATGTTATCAAAAAATCTAAAGTGGTTCTTGTATAACCAGAGTTCTGGACCTAGTGATTTTGGAACAAGTTGTAACAATTCCCCTGGGTAAATATAGGGATTTTCAACAAGAACTTTGTTTTTCAAAAAAAAAAAATAATTCAAATTTAAATTGCATTAGAAAGTGAAGGGCTTGGCAATGATAAATGAAAAATTAAATCGGACAGAAGGCTACAAGGCATATTCAACTTTCATTATTTAACTTTCCTTTTTCAACTTTCAATTTAGTAGACATCGGCATTTCGTCTTCGCATTTCGAAGTTTCACAATTAAGGGTAGTGAACAAGCTGATCTCTTGATAAACGAAAATCATTCCCACAACAGCCGGTTCTACGCACCGGAATTACCCGAGATCACTCGGCCAAGGGCTGTCAACTCAGTAATTACTGCTGTTACAACAACAACAAGGCATATGGAAGTAGATTATTTTATTATTGTTTTTCGGTAATTACTCTACGGATTTTGGGTTTAAAGGTTGTAATCGATTAAATATGCTCGATCTTTAAAATAATCTAGTGATGTTTAATTGCATTATTGAGGCGGCCAAACAGCCAAATTTCGTAAAATTATATGATCGGGAAAATTTTGCAATAAGTCGATTGTTTCGGTGGGTGTGTGACATGAGGATATCCGCATCATTAAAAACATCTCTTAATAGGTGATCACGTCTCCAGACCCTATAGCCCACCAAACAATGTTACGTTCATCATGAAAATGTTTCTCAATTGCTTTTGGACTTGAAGAACCTAAAATGCGGCCCAAGGACATCCGAAAATATCACAAATTGTATCTTTTACACCATTTCAAATTGAATTTTCGAGCGAAATATAATTCATTGTAACAATTGTCAAAGCCTCTACTACTGATACAAACAACTTCATGTTATTCCAATATGCCACTCTTAAAAACTCCATTATATATACATATGTACATATACTTACATATGTATAAAAAAAAAATACATTAAGGGTCCGATTATCGTTCACAACACTAAAATGTTGTGTTTTCTCGACTATAACACAACATGCATTTTTCATACTATTAAGCCGGTAAATGTTGTGAATCGTAATCGCAGTTTACAACATACAACATCAAAATACTTAATGCTGTGAACGGTAATCGGAGCCTAAATTTGTAGCTACAAATAGCAAATATTATAGTATTTCAAGCTATTTTTTGGGTCACCGCTCATAGCGACTATTTCAATAAACATTTGGACAAATACGCAAGAACTGTATCTGCTTTAAATATCTGTAACGTAGTATAGGTTGCAATTCCGCTTGGAACAGACACTTCCTCCGGAAAAATCCGAAAAGTAGAATAATTTCGTAACATCAAGTGGCGCTTTTAATGAAAAACGCACTACACAACTTATAAACCGCAACCTGAATAGTAATAAAAAAGGATATATAAAGTATGGTTGCATTCACATTAATATGGACACATATTAATGAAAAGCGATCTACATACATATACATACAAATTCGTTCAAGAACCCTAGATTCCATTGTTAAATTATACTAACTTACCTTGATGAGTTATCTAAGTCTAGACTTGATGACCTACTGAAATATCTCATGGCTACAGGTTAGATTAAGTATCTTCCTATATATGACGGATTGTGTGGTCTTATTAAAACAGAGTCCTTTCGCAAATAGTTTAACTTTTTGTGCAACAGTTTTCATAAAAAAATTTTATTTTCTTCTTTTGAAAAGTTTTTGCAATTCTAACAAAAAACAACTTAGTACTAGATACTTAAACAAAACCTCTTTGCTGAGGCCAAGAGAAACCGAACATACTAAGATCTTGGTAAATGTCACCAGAGGTAATAAGATAATTTTCATTGTTGTTAGTCAAGCGGATTTAAAAGCTCTGTGGTGGGGGAGGTGGTGGATCGTAGGGTTAAATTCAAGCTGGTACATGACTATAAGAAAATATCGAGGGCTTCAATGCTAAACCCGAACTATCCTAGGTAGTGTGGGAGATATTGGTGAAACCACCAACTAACTATCACAAACTTGTATTGAAGAAAATCCTACAAATCAATCAATGGTTGAACGGATCAGACTGTTGTCTCATTGGTATTATGGTAGCAGACAAACTATGACAGTTACAATCCTGCTCATGTCAATTAGGTACAAATCATTGCCCACTTAGAGCTAAAACTAGCAGAGCGACTGTGAGGGAGGTGAGGTAATGGAACGAATTATAAACTGCAGATAATATTGTCTGTCATTGCCCAAAGCCAAAGTGGGAACAATTTTACAATGTATTAGAAAATATGCTTTCTTTGGGGAAAAAAGCGGCTTAATGCTAGATAATCTTATCTTTCGATTATATGTGGTTAGGTAATATTTCATAGAATATCATTGTTGGTAATGGACCAATAGTTCTTGTTTGTTTGGGGTTGTATGTGAAGTCAAAAGTGTTCATCGCTAAGCCAGCTATGTACGATTCAAGAATTAGAAGCAAACATTTTCCGCCAACATAAATCACAAGATACCGGTAGTAGTAACGGAAAGAGTGAGCTTGAATTTGACATTTAAACTGAACCACCTACAGCGTAGTCATGACCAACTCTTCAGAGACATTATTTTTAAAAGTAAATGTAAGAGATTCTTCTTTCGGGCTATAATAAAGATTCTGACATCCAATAAAATGTTAAGTGTTTTATTTAAAATTAACAAAAATCCAAATGAAAAACCCTTTACAACATGGAATATCAAAGTTTCTCTTAATTGTTTCCAAAAACAAAAACAAGTCGTAATGTGTTTCGCTTAGTAAATTTCTTTTACTTCAAATATTCTACAATGCTTTAAGTGTCAGCCAAATTATTGAAATATCTGTGTTCCTACCAGTTGATATATTTTAAACGTATACCTAAGTGGTAAATGAAGATATCGTCACCAAAAATGCCCAAAGACGTAACCCTCATTGTCATAATTTTACAGGAGAAGCAAAAAACGTTGAAAATCGCGATATGTACATATCGTCACCTGAAGTTTGTCGTCTATCTAAGACAAGATGTGAAAAAATCGCGATTTTCAATTAAACAGTTTTCATTTTATAACGTTTTTTGCTTCTCCTGTAAAATTATTATAATGAGGGTTACGTCTTTGGGCATTTTAGGTGACGATATGTAACAATAATTTGTATTTTTACTTTTACAAAAAAAAAATAAAACCCTACATGGTAGGTAAATTTTTGTTTCCTATTTATTGCAATTTTTGTACTTAAATGTAATATACATACGCATGTACATATGTACATACATATGTATGTACCTAAATATTATTACACAAATCTTGTTTTCATTTTTCTGTCTTTCTTACATTTTTCACAATACACTTAATCTTGTGCAAAACCATATTTCCTTTTTGTTTTCCTTTTGCCAAAATAAGGAAAATGTGTTAACGACAAACCCACCCTTATTAACATTTGCCCAATCTACCAAACTTCATATCCATTTGTGTAGTGTATTATTAACAGGGAAAATCAACACACAGCATCTGTTGATAAGCCTGACCTTACCGACTTTGTATTGTTGTTGTTTTTGCACAGTTTGTACATGGAAGTAAACATTGGAATTTTTATTATTTTAACCTAAAGAAATATGTACACTGAACTCTCTTCATTTATTGTTAAAGATTGTAGGTATTATGTAAATACATACATATTTTGATTTAGAGTACCTACATATTTTCATATTTTATTCACTAAGCAGAAGGAGTTTGTTTTTACAACATTAGCTTTTGTTGACCCACGATCTTATGCAGAAAGTATTAGAATATTTTGATTAAACATCCCAATCTCGTTTTGCTTTATAGCAATATGTGGCGTTGAAAGAATGTTATGATATACATACATACATACATATGTATATTAGGAGAAGGTTGGAATTCCTACAAATTTCTACCGTTATGCTACATGGCCTCAATTTTTAACAATTTTTTATTATAATTTTAAGGACCATTATTACAACTTGCCTCTAATGTTCTTAATAGTAAAAGGTTTTTTTTCATTTTTTTCAACTCATCTTTATTTAAAAATTATATATACATATGTATGTAATTAAATTTTCGGGATATTATCTATAGATATTACAACGATTTAAATTACTAATCACAGATCTTGGGTACAAAATATTTATTTATATCATTTTCGAAGGAAAATTAGGTAAAACCTTCATATAAAAGAGAAATGTTTAAATTGAGGTGGAAAATATGCATGTATAGAGTGAAGTTATTTAGAAAATAATAACTTATACATGCTATTTTCGATTTAATAGATTTTTTTTTCAATGCTGCAATTAAGCCGTCTGTATGCAATCCTGTATCAGTCGATGACAGGAGTTTTGTATAGCTTCGTAATATTTTATATTTCTTCTTTTTATGAAGTCTAAAATTCGTTCATATCCAGTTTCGTTGTGGAGAAGCGCTGTTAAGTATCTCCAATGTTTGTTGTTGATTATTTTAAGACATTTTTTTTGAATGATTTGAAGCTTCTTCAAATGAGTTTTTGTTGCATTGTACCAAACTGGGCTTGCATATGCCAATATTGGCCTTATTACACTCTTAAATAGTAAATTTTTATTAGCTTTGTTGAGACTTGGGCGTTTATTTATTATTGGCCATAGTGCTCTAATAGTTCTCGTGGCTTTTTTGCAAATTTCGTCAATATGTTTTGCATAATTTAGTTTTTTATCGAGACATACACCAAGATATTTAATATCGTTTTTAATTGGTATATTCTCTTTTTGAAGCTTTAACTCACGGTTAGGTAAACGTTTGGGTGATTTATTAAAGGGAAATATAATTGCTTGTGTTTTTAAGGGATTTATTTTAATCTTCCACTTATAAAAGTATTTGTTACAATTAGAAAAGCCTTTTTCCATTTTCTTTAACAGTGCTTTGGTTAATTTGCTGGATGTTATAAGCGCGGTATCGGCGGCGTAATAAGCAACTTTCATGTACGAGGGGAGAGAAAAATTCGATGTATAAATGGAATAGAGTAATGGTGATAATATTGATCCTTGAGGGAGGCCTGCTATTGTTTGCTTTGGAGGCGAGAAAGTTTCATTTATAGCAACAGAAAAAGTTCTGTTCATGTCATCATATAATTCATAAAGTTCACGATTACCAGTGTTCTTCTAGAACGCAGACAGGCCCATATTTCCTTCGGATAAATTTTCTCTCAAAAACTACAAGAGTAGTCTCATCTGAGTTTTATTTGTCAAGAGAAGACACTGTTTTTAAATTGCTTGCTAAGTCCGATGTAACTCCTATTAGCAAGTATTATTCTTCGTTTTATCTCCAAACAGCTATCATTAGTTTTGGTAATTGTGGTGTCATAACCAAAATCTTGAAGTTTTCACATATTGACTAAGTCTCATTGATTCTCTGTTTGTTGAAACCATCAACTGTGTCTTATTCTCATTCACTGCCTGACCTCAATTCTCGCAAACGCGGCAGTTACCACTCGCAATGTACCAGCAATGATATCGATTTTGTCTGCATATTGTCGATTGTTCCTTTGCAGCATCACGCAATACCTCTTCCAGCAGTATGTTAAAAAGGTCACACGATAGACAATCACCTTGTCTGAATCCTCGTTTGGTATTGAATGTTCCTGAGAGGTGTTTTCCAATTTTAATTACTCTTTCTTTTGCTTTTCCCTATAAATTCTATACAATTGGTCTATCACATAATTGCATTTTGTTGCAGTCCACCAAACTATATATCAATAAGTATCGATCAGTATAGGACGTATTATAGCTGTATATGTACATCCACATTACCATCATAGGGCACATGACCAACTTGCGCTGAACAACTTACGACAGGTGTAGTAAGCAACCATTTTAATTTTCATGCTGTGTTCACACGTTCAGTTTCCATGATAATTTCGAGTTCATGTTCTTCTGTGTGGGTAAAATATGTCGTTGTTCATGTTTGTAGTTCTCTTTATAATTTTTTAAAATTCAGGTGTTTTATTTTTAAGATATCAGTAGATAGCGGACATATTTATTCAATAATGACAAATAATATTGTTGCTAAAAAAAGTCGCATCTAAAAAATAGTTGTCGTTTGGTTTTGTTCATAACCAATTAGCTAACAACAAAAGCTCACGAATTGGATAGCACATAAAAAACAATCATTGTATAAAAATGTTATCGTTTAATTTGTCCTTAACATTTGCCTATACCAAACATAATAAAATGGTACATCATTACGTATGATTAATATTTAAATTAGAACTCAGAGGTTCTCAAAGTATTTCAATAAAAAACTTAAAATTTGTAAACTCATAAAGCGAGTTATAATTAATTATGTGCTGTTGTAAAAACATACAAATCTAAGCGTTGCTGCTAAATAGTTTGTGCCCTAATCAAGGCGAATTAATAAGATTAGTGCGACACGACAACAAATTAAAGAAAATGAACAAAAACAACAGGCATTTTGTTTTTGTTAATATGTATGTGAAATGTCAAACTCCAGGCGAATTGAAATACATGCAAACAAAATTAATTCGATTTGTTTCGTTTATTTTCACAGTTTTTTTTTTTTACCAAAACAAACACACAATTTATTAATTTTTCTCTTTCAGACTCTTAAATAATTTTATTTTTTTCCTTAGTTGGTTTTTGATTTTAAATAACAAATATAAACAAAACAACATTTTACAGATGGATGCATTATTTCACAGCGAATTAATAATCAGTTGGCGTATTGGGGTCACCCTTTTAACTCGCCTTGGCCGTAATGTTATTGTATAAAACCTTATAGTCCAGACCTTGACGCGACCCACTATTGTTTGTTTCATTCGATGTAGCACGCTTTTTTGGATTACGTTTCACTTCAGAACAAGGATCGGAATTGTCTTGATTTGGATTTTATGAAAATATGAAAAAATCCGACATCTTTAAAAGTCGGATTTTATCAAAAACAAGGAAATTGTATCGATTTAAATTGCCTCATGTTATTCTTTAACGCCTTCTATAGCCGTGAGACTGCCCATTTCGAAATTGGATTTAATTCCAAACTTCTCTATTGCGAGTCTAGTGATTTATAAAATTAGAATTCTTTTCTTGAATTAAGTGTTAATGAAAGAAAGTTAAGTGTAGGTGAAGCGTTCAATGCAGGTGTTTTATAATAATAATGCATTCATGTTTTTGCAAAATCACATACGTACCTATACTGGTACTTTCACATACAATTGGGGTAACAAAAATCAGTAAAAGATTCGGCACAACCGAATATAGCACTCTTTTTTTATTTTAAGTAATTTTATCGGTTTATAAGGTGTGCAAAGAAATTGTTTAAAAAAAAAAATTCAATGTGTTTGAAACAAATACAAGGCGAGTTGCAAACTTATAATAAAAATCCTTTTATACAACTGATTTTGTATGCCATCTCTGTAGTGCCAATTTACATAATACACTCATACAATACTGACTGACTGACTGGGTATATAAAACTTTTGTTGGCAACATTTTTTTTTATATTCTTTCTTAAAGTTAAGCTTCAACAGTGTTCAGCTTCAATGAATATTTAGACAACACACACAGTAAGAAACCGGTTTCAAGGAGTTTCGTTGGTAAAACGAACAGAAAAACAGTCAAGTTACAAAAAGAAAAAGAAAACGAACTAGTAAATAAAACACATGCTCCATGTTCTAAAACAGCATCAACAACAAACAACAGCAGCAACAATAATATTTTGCACACATTAACAAAGTTTTCTTCATGTCTGTTTTGTGCTCTGAGAGGGTAAAAATATAACACATTCATACAAACATACTTACGCTAAATACCCTGCAAATAACGCGACTAGTCCATACATGCATGTAAAGACTAGTCCAAAGAGGAGTAGGAGTACTCCAAAACTACTCCAAATATATGAAAAAAAGGTGGTCCATTTAACATTGCGATGTCCTAGGACTGGACCATATAACCCATCGGAGTAGTCCCAAAACTACTCCATGGAGTACTCACGAGGGTTAGTTTCAAAAAAACAACAACAACAACTCAATATGCAATCGTGTTAACACGAAACCATGTCGTTTAACTACAAACTCTTGTTTAACTATGACATGGTCCATGACTGCATTACATTGGACCATGTTGTGAGTAGTCCATATCATCTAAAATGGATCACGTAGTCCAATATTATTTGCAGGGTATGTACACTAACATTTAAAATATATATTTACATACCTACGTACTTACAAAGTCGGAACTGTCATCGTACTAACAACAGCAACAATATACTCGTATGTATTAATTGATCATAAGAACAAAACGAAAGCTGATATACATACATACATATGTATGTAAGTAATAAATGTTAAAGAAAATGGCTAATTTGGTCGTATAAAACAAGTTAAGGTAACATTTGATTTACCCTTACGAATGTCCTTTCAAAACTATACTGCAATATTATGGATGTTTTGCAATCGGTAAAATTGTATGCGATTGTTTTAGAAAATAATAAACTAAATCATGTTGATTAGTAAATGAAAAATAGGTTTTCAAAAAAAAAAAAAAATGCGATGATGATTCTAATTTTAAGTATGTAATTACAAAAACATTATAACCCGATTTTTTATAAAAAAAAACAACTTGTACCTATATGAGTATGTGAATTCTATTTCTATTTTCTTTTACACTTTCATTCATTACTTCCATCTCCACGTAACATGAATAAATAATGATTACCTTGAATATGTTTATGTTAGTATCCATTTCATGCTTTAACGATGTTAAGAATGCTTTTATAACAACAAACGTAAATCCTTTTTATATCGTTTTGATTTACCGAAATGTTTGTTATTATAAATGGGCCACATCTGTCCAGTAGGATCCGAGTTATGGATCAAAGTTTCAGAAAACCTCAATATTTTTCAGGTATTTTTTTTGGAATTTTCTTTAAATAGGTATATTGCAGATAATTACCCCTATCGTAAATAAAAATTCCACATGAAATTTGTTCCCTTTTATTTTTTAACATTGAATTTTAATAGGAGAAATGTGAATTTTTATTCACGATAGGGGTGAATATCATGAAATTTTACACACCTTATTTTTATTATAGAATACCAAGTCATTAATTAACCTTCATAAATATTCATATCGAACCGAAATTTTACACAGAATAGTAATAATTTGTAACAATTATACTATTGGCATTTGTGAAAGTTACTCCATAATTGGCCTAAGCTCACATCCAAGCTCTACTTCGGAGAATAACAACAAAGTATACAGAGGTGACAATTTTGACGTTTCAAAAGACCAAAATCAGTTTCATACGGACTTTTGTTACCTAATTTATTGTGTGTTAAAGTAAATCGCTTTATGTTATTCATGTTAAATTTTGTATATAATTTTAAAGATATTTGAATAAGCTTTTAGTCAATATTTAAACATACATATGTGTTTTAATTCTAGTAAATTAGAATTTTAACTTCAGGGGCCTGCAAACTTTTTTCCTATATCATCTTTTTACATCCTATTTCAAAAATTTTAAGTTTTTACAATATTGAAATAATATGAAATATTTACAAAATCAAATCACAAAGTTTTTAAAAAATTGTTCAATTGCCCAATGAACTCATCACTCAGAAAAAAAGCTACATATTTATTTTAATAACTTGGCAATACTTTAACAAACTTAGTTTTGAACGGCTTCAAAAAGTTTGCACGACATGGAAGTTTGTCTCTGATCGCCAACACTTGTTGTGATTATAGTAAAAGATAAATTGACAATCATTAAAAAAAAATTTATTAAAACATAATATTGATATTATTTAAAAAAAATACATACATATATTAAACATTTTTTTATTATAAATTTAATTGTTCTATTTTCTTGATTTTTTTTTAGTTGACTTTAAAAAGGGACCAATTTTTGTTTTGCTGATCGAAAAAAAATTATTCTTGTCTAAGAGAAGTAACGGTTCTTACTTTAAAAGCAACAAATAAAACTTCATAAACACATTGTACCATGTCAACACGAAAATCAACACTAGCTTCTCCAACAGCTCAAGGGATGAAGTTGGAAAATGCCTCAACATCTTCCACTACTACACACACTACAAAATCTTTAGAGAAAACAAATGCTAGCTCACCAACAGTAGACAGACCTGAAATGGGAGCTAATTCCTCTTCAAACGCGATCATAGTTAATACTAATGACCCAAAAGCAACAGAACAAATCCAAAAAACAAATCAAGATACTAAACCATTTTTACAAAGAGTTACAAGGAATTCACCACTTTTCTTGGCATCGGCACATTCTGGCTTAACAATTAAAAAAGAGCCTCTAGATCCAAACGAACATCATACAAATAGTGAAAGTGAGGAGGTAGGTGGATCAAATACCACTACAAATACAAAGAAAACAAACATAAGGGGACGTAAATCACTTAAGGAGCACAAGGAATTGGCGGAGAAAGAAGAAGACCTAGAGGCCAAAGAAAAAGAAGATATTGTAAAAGAAACAAAAGAAGAACAAACGGAAAAGAAAGAGCCGAAAGAACAAATTGAACAAAAAGATACAGCTACATCAGCTGTTCAACCCACTACAACTGCCTCAAATCGTTTGACCCGCAAGTCTGTGGCAAACCAAGAAGCTGCCAATACTCGTATTACCAGACAACGTCAGTCTAGCGGAGCTTCAGCACGTTCAGAAACTCCTCCAGCTAGGTCCAGAAGTGGTCGTTGCATAGGAAGAGGCAAAATGCCAGTACCAATGATTGATTCTACTCCTGCAGTCACAAAACGCAAACGTTCTGTTGATGTAGATAATAACACAAGTGTTAATAAATCTACTATTGATGAACCAGGTCCAAAATATATCAAAATAGAGGTCAAAGATCCCGATATAGATAATGAGGAAGTATTGCTGTCTTCACAAAATACAAATGCCAGTTCAGAAAGTACTGATGAACCTACAATTAAAATCAAACAAGAACTTGTAGAAGAAAGTGAAAATGAAATGCTCGCAACAACAGAAACCATTGTAATAACAGTCAACACCTCTACTGTTACAACAAATGCTGGCAGGGGCAAAGGAAATCGTGGCGGCGCTAGAAAATCTACTTCTAATACTTCCACAACATCAACTAGCAACAATTCGCCTAGTACTCGAGCTACTCGCCAGACAAAACAAACATCACCGGTTCAAAGCAATACCACAATAACAGAAACCAAAAGAAGACGAATGGGTTCACAAACACGAAGTCTACTTAAAACGAATGCTGGCAGTAATTCCAAGAACCAGCCTGCTAATGCAGAGGATGAAGACTCTAAAGATAGCGTTGCTTCTTCAACAAATACAGACGATATTGTTTTGGCATTAATCAAAAGTGAGAAAATCTCTATGGAATTGGATGATGACAACACCAATGATGCGAAGGAACAACATGTTACCGCTGAAAACGAAGTTATTAAAATTGTTGTTGCTGTTACAGAAGAAAGTAATGATTTGCCACCCTTAGTGATTGACACAGATGTAGCGCCATCAACAAGTGGCGAAAATGTAGATATAGTTGAATCGGCAGCTGCTTTAACTCCCGTGCCAGCTAGTTGTTCATCTGTGGCCTCTGGTTCGGAAAAAGCTGCCTCTTTAAGCCCCTCTGAGTTGCTGAGTGAAGGTGTATCCGAAATCAGTGTTAAACAGTTTTATAAAAAACCAAAATTTTTGGAAAATAACTTGGGCATAGAAGAAGATCCCAAATTGGGAAATATAGTTCAGAAAGTTGCTGGATTGGAACCAACAACAACAGTTACAGCAACATCGCCAGCTTTATCTACTGTTGCGGCAGCGATAGCCACAACAACAATTACAACTCCTGAGGTGCACATACTAGATGATTCTTATTCAAATGAATCCCTTAAAGAAGGAACTCTACGTTTCGATGAAAGTATTGAGGATAAGAAATCCACATCTCAAGATGATAACAATAGTTTAAGTTCTGGCGGCACTTTAACACCACTACTAATCGTGGAAGACGACGATGAAGAACTGCAGGAAGAAATTGAAATTAAAAAGAAAGTGGCTCAAAATCCAAAAACTATGCAAAAAGAAAAATCATTACAAAACACTGCTACAAGACATGAGACTTTAAGTGATGTGGTAGAAAAAGCAAATGCAAAACTTAATATCATCGATGTGGAGGAGGAAGATACGGAACGGGATCTGGATCAAGAAGATGAATTAACCTTAGAGGAAAGTGAAACTATATCCATGGACAATAATGCATCGATAAATGACGAAGTTGTAACGGAAATCGAAGAAAATATAACTGAAATCGAGGATTCCACAGATGTTACGGAAGTTATACAAAAACACAGCAAACAGGATGCTACAGATGCGCCGACTCTACAGGATAAAATTAAAACATCCCTTAATAAATCATGTGATATAGTAGAAGATAATGATGAATTAACAAAACTTGAACTTATTACCAATGACAAGGAAAATTCCCCATCAACAAATATTGCCACTGATGTTAACAGTCTTGTGGTGTCTGTACACACAACAGCTGAGGATGAAGACAATGATGTTTTGGCAAAAATAGATGCAGAATTGAAAAAAATCGATGAACGTAGCAAAGAAAAACTTACAACTAAGACAAAGGACAAGTTAGAAAGTACACAAGTAATGGACACCACCGAAGACAAAGTTAAGAATTCTATAGAAAGTATGGACTTTGATGGTGATGTTAAATTATCTGATGAAGACGAAGCTACAAATATCACAAAAGATGAAGCAATTGATGATGTTTTGGATATTAAATTAGATAATGAGCAGCCTTTAATTATAGCCGAAGATATTAAGTTATTAGATGACAAACATAAAGCCGACAATGAGGAAGATGTGGGCATTGGCAGTGATATGGAGAGTTTGTTAAAAGAAGAAAAAATGGAGATTAAAGATAATTTGATGAAGGTAAGTGTTTTTTTTTTTTTAATATAGGTATAACATATTTTTTAATAAAAACTCTAGTAAACTAGTTTTTAATAGGAAGTTATTCACTAAAATAGTTTTTCTCTATTCGAAGCCATATTCAATAAAAAGTAAACAAAGAACTTTTTTTTGTTAAAAACGTTTTCCTCCATAAAAAGCTTTACAATAAAATGTAAAGATCTTTTCAATAAAAGAGCGTGTTTTTACAAACTTTTTCAACAATTTATCAAAAATAGTAACCAGTCAGAAATTACGACTCCACACAAATGTTGTGTAAAACAGTATAAATACAAAATTACGACTCTCCAACAAATTAGGACTATTTACTTAATAGCAACACATGTATGTATGTGTCTTTTTTCTCTAAGAAACGTTTTTCTGCCTCCCAGAAAGTATAAAATCTTCAAAAAAAAAAAATCATTTTCACCAAAAAAAAAAAACTAAAATTCTAATTGGAAATATACATACATACATACATATGTATATAAGATTCGATACAACAGTATTTTGCACTTTTATTTTATTGTTCAAAATGTAGAAAATAATTAAACTAATTGCATATTTTTAATATCCTTTAGACTTCGTCATCTGACACTGAAATCGAGGCTTTAAATGGCAAACCCACACCGTCGTCTTCATTGGGCAGTTCACCCATCAAATTGGGTGTAACACTAATCAAAGATGATGATACCACGTCCATGAAATCGGGACAATCAGCAACATCATGGGTAACACTTGAATTGGAAATAGATGATGAGGATACACTTCGGAAAAAGGAATTACACCTACAGAATTTAGGCTTGGTAACACATAAGGCGGCGGAAAAACGACGCTTAGAAGTTATCCAAAGTTCAGCGGCGAATGTGGAGGCCTCAAAGGTAGCCACACAACAGCAACACAATAAAAGAAATGGTAAAAATTCATCTCATGCTGCATCCACACATCACGAGTATACTGGTACATTGAAAACAATCATCAAAATTAATCGTAATTCAACAGGTGGTTCGACCAGTGGTAGCAATGGACGCAAAACACAAAACAACACAGCCGGTTCTTCCACGTCCAAAGAACAACAACAGCAACAAAGGCGTCAATCATTGAAAATGACATTCCAAAAAGGACGTGCTCGTGCCCATGGTACTGGCAACAATGATCGTTCTCAGCAAGATCGTGAAGGTCATGGTGAGGATAGTTATTATACTATACAAAATGAGGTATGTCTCAATAAGATTTTTTTCATATTGTTTTAATATTAATTGTATTCTTTTTCAATTTATTTTCAGACTGAAGGTGCGCTTCAAAAAATTCATAATTTTCCTACAACCTCTACTACCTCTGTAACTAGATTAGCTTTAACACATACTAACATTAATAATAACAATATCGTTAAAAACTTAACCACCACCACGTATGCTAGAAAATCATATAACTATCGTTATAATCATCAACATCATACGCATAGTGCCACCTCTAACAACACTGCCCATATTTATGAAATGGGTGTGTATTTATAGTAAAACAATTAACATGGCTTAAAGAGTAATATTAATGACTTTTAAAATATACCTAGTTTTGCTTTTATATTTTCATTGAACTTACTTAAATTTTCTCTTATACTTTATTAACAAACAATTAAAACAATTAGTCGTAATTGCATGCAATCTTCCAAGAGAAGACTAAGCAAAAAAAAAAAACCTTTTGTTGTAAATACTTTTTATAGTTTCTTCTTGTGTATATAATTTTCTTGTGTTCTGTTCTTCTCAATGTCTATATGTGTTGTTTGCAATACTATTCTCAATTTAGATTCTTCCAATTCAGAATCTCATGACCATGTGGCTGGTGTGTCCACCAAAAAAGACGAAAAAGAAAAAATTCTTATACCGGAAAAGGCATCATCTTTCAAATTTCATCCGGGACGTTTGTGTGAAGATCAATGTTTCTATTGTAGTGGCAAGTTTGGTCTATACGATACTCCCTGTCATGTAGGCCAAATAAAGTCCATGGAAAGACAACAAAAAATATTAGCCAGTAAGTAAGATTTGTAACGTCTCTGTGTGGTATTTTAACATACTTTTATTTTACAAAGATGAAGAAAAACTAACGGTGGATAACTGTTTGTGTGATGCGTGTTTCCGTCATGTGGATCGTCGGGCAAATGTACCCTCATATAAAAAACGTCTATCAGCATCAGGCAACCTAGAATCCCTGGCATCTACTTCATCGAAATCCACTGAGAACCAACAATATGATGATCAACATAATGCAGAAACAGAAGGTGGCAATGCCCCTTCACGCAAATGTTTAGTACCCGACTGTGTACATCCTGCAACTCACTCACTAAGACGTAAATGTATACGAAAAAGTGTCAAGAAGTTCTTGCTTAAATTTGAGATTCCAGTGGGAGCGGCCAGTGTCTGGCTGTGTCAGTCCCACTATGATACAGTAATACAATGTTCTGGCTGTGTTTTATGTAAAAGACGTTTGGGTAAAAACCATATGTATCATATAACATCGGTAAGATTTTAAATTGTTTGTTTATTTTTTATTTTTCTTGAAGTTTATTTTATGTTTTTACATTCTAGGACACTGATCGTTTGGAAAAAGCTTTGTGTGAAATGGGCATACCCGTGCAATTGGGCATTGGTACGGCAGTTTGTAAACTTTGCCGATATTTTGCCAATTTGCTAATGAAACCGCCAGATAGCACGAAATCACAAAAGGCAGAATTTGTTAAAAACTATAGAAAACGGTAAGACGACAACACAAACAAGAAATTAATAATTCAATTGTTTTAAATATTGAACCATAATTTGAGAAATTTTCGAAATTTGATCTTTGATTTTGATTTTTATATAATTTAGCTAATAGGCCAGAAAAGGCATTAAATCAGATTCACAGATAAACTCAACTGGTTAAATGGCAATTAGCTACGCTTGTTCAGCCCCTTTGTGTTATTAAAAGGTTTTTTTATCGTCATTTGTATGATTTACTATTTAGTGTAAGTCACTACTGGTCAATATCATAAGAAAACAGAATTTTGTAGAAATCTTTAAACCAAAACCAAAACTAAGCTAACTTGTGGAAGAGGTTAGTTCACAGGCACAACACAATTGGGTACGCTTGTTCTATCCTTTTGTGTTATTAAAAAGTTTTGATATCACCATTGATATGATTTATTATTTATTTAAGTCACTAATTTAAGGCGAAAACTAATTTCGTTAAACGTCCTCGGACGTCCTACAAATGTTCTGGAGTATTGCTATCGTCGAATGTTCTTCTTTAGTGCATAAACTTCCAGTTAATACAGATGTATCTGAGTTGACAGTAATTAAACGAATGTGTCTAACTTCCAGCTACGTTGCTCGAAGTGTTTAAGGATTACGTCCGTACCACAGTAGGACCAATAATAACCTTACCTGTGGTGTGGCTTTAATGTCAAGAAACTCTATTTCAAGAATGCTACCACCTTATATTCATATATAGACTTCGATGTTCCTCAATGTATCAATTGTATTCCGACATGCAGTTCAGCATGTTAGGGCTTATCATCAAATGGTCTTGTATTTTTAGACTTTACTGTTTACCAGAATTGAAAAGTACTGTTTCTATGTCTCGGGTTTCTAATAGGATTTTGTTCCGACCCTGTAAAGTTTAATTCTGCCTCTTATTCCGCTGTACAGATTAGTACATTGTTAGTAGTTATAAATTCAAATAAATTTAACAATTCACATCTTTTATTGATGTTCTTGCTGCCTCACTATGTCATAACGTCGTTGCCAGTCTATAGTTTCATAAGACATATAAACTGATAACAGGGTTGGTTTACCTTAGGTCTCTCTATTTAAGACTTGAAATTTTCTTTACGATCATTTCGAGATATTTAGATGTTCAATTATTCTGTCTGATGAATCTTCTCTTCAAAATAAGACACATACATAACTTTCAACAGCTAGCGTTCTCTGTTTTCATTGTTGCACAATTTCCAACAAATCAAAATTTGTATTTATCATTTATGAAAAAACTTAATCTTTTACCATTCGCCAAAGAATCTCAATAGGAGTTAAATCGGATTGTTTAGAGGGTTATGCTCTAGATCATATATTGTTTTTAGCAAATCACAACGTATTAGGCACTTGCTTTTATAATTACAAATAAAATTATCTTGTTATTCGTTTCAATTTTATTGACCGATTTTAATTTATTTATTTTAATTTATTTCCCTATAGCCTCTTACAATTTCACAATATTCACGATGGCAGTAATGATGCCTCAGAAGCCGATGAAGATGATAGTAACAGTAATAGTGCTTTGAACAACGACAACAATGAATTACAAGGGAAAACCGATTCGTTGCCACAAGAAAATGAAACATCAGCTAATGCAAAAGATACGGCAGAAACTTCGGAAGATCAGTTGGCAGAAAAATTAAACAGTAATGCCAATAATGACCTCGAAGAAAATACAACGACAAATACTCTACAACATGACTTTGAAACTGCCGGCATGTCTTCAGATTCTTCCAATTCGTCTTCTGCTTCGAATACAGTCTCAAACTCACCGAACGAAATGTCGAAATTAAAAGCAATTTTGCAAAGCAATGCTTCTGCCGAAAAGCAGCCATCTGCCGATATATCGAATGTCTTAAGAGCAAATCCCAACATCTCAATGCGTGAATTGTTTCCGGGGGAAGAAGACTTGGGTTTGCATTTCAAAGCACCCTTTGGCGGCAATAGCAGCCAGCGGACACCCGAAGGCTGGACCAGAGTACAAACATTTTTACAGTATGATGAGCCAACTCGTCGTCTCTGGGAGGAATTGCAGAAGCCGTATGGCAATCAAAGTTCTTTTCTGCGCCACTTGATTTTACTAGAAAAATATTTTCGCAATGGTGACTTGGTGCTGTCGGCTAGTGCCTCGACTAATGCCAGTGTCTATACACAAACTGTAAAACAGCGTTTAACTTCCTACGACAAAGGTCATTGCGGAGGCTTGCATATGGGTACGGGTACACCCAAGGAAAATACTACTAGTGGCAGTAGCAGTAGCAACACTACTAAATCTAGAGAAATCGATCCTAAAATACCAACATTTGTAATCAATGAAGATGACGATGAAGAAGATTCTGAAGATCAAGATGTCGAAATGACTGAAGTAGACAAATTATCCAAATCTTCATCATCTATGCTGAAGGACAGCAATGCCAGTAATCAAAATAAACATCAATTGCACCGATCACGCAGTCTTTCCGTTGATAAACTTACCAAGCAGTTAAGTTCTAATGCTGTTACAATTACTGCACGGCCAAAAGACCCAGCATCATTGGCAAATAGTAAGAGAGCGACACCATCTCCACAGAAATCATTGCTTAAAGATAATCTTATGGCAGCATCCGCCAATACTTTAAGCTCTTCAACATCAGCTAATTTAGCAGCGGCTAATGCTGCTGCAGCTGTAGCTTTGGCGGCATCTACTGCCTCTGCCGCTGTCGGTGGTCCGAGCAACAGCCGCAGTATTTTGAAATGTAATTTATTGGGCATAAATAAATCGGTAGAAATATTACCCATTAATAGTGCTACAACTACTACAATAACAAAATCCTCCAATAATCTTAATGCACCCCAGGCACCACCTCCCCCTCCAGCTTCCATACCACCAGTACCCGAAACTAAACAACAGAAAATACTTGATGTGGCCAATAAATTGCTGGGCAATCACTTGGAAGCAGCTGCTGCCAATCAGAATAAAAATCAAGTTTCACTTCTAAGTTCCCCACCAGAATTGGTGAGTTTGCAAAGGAGATCCACGGGACAAGTGATGCCGGTTGCAGCATCTACAAATAACAGCCAGCAAGCCGGTAATCTTGTGAAACGTCCTCAATTATTAGCTAAACCTGGAACATCAAGACCACCTCCAAATGTAGTTATACTGCCAGATACTTTAACGCCACAAGAACGTTTGCAAAGCAAGACATGGCGTCCTACACTTATGCCTGTGGAGGAAAATCAAAATTTGCTCAACAAAAACGGCCCGCTATATCAGACAGCAGATGGCCGAAGACTGCCGGCATTGGTGCAAGTGCAATCGGGAGGCAAACCTTTCCTTATTTCTATATTCGATTACAATCGTATGTGCATTTTACGGCGCGAAAAACTTATGCGCGATCAAATGTTGAAAGCCACAAAGAAACGACAAGAAGCCAAGCAACAACAACAACAGCAACAGGCCCAAGTACAGCAGCAACACCAGCAGCAGCAGCAGCAACAACAACAACATTTACAAAATCAACAGCAACAACAGCAGCAGCAACAATTCCAAAAAACAAATTTACAAAACATCAATAAAAATTACCAAACCTCATCTGCAGCTGTTAATCAACGTCAACAACAAGTGGCCCAACAGCAATTGCTACAACTGCAGCTTTTGCAACATCAACAAGCCCTATTCAAAGCAGCTGCTGCTGCCAACAATTCCTCCAACTCACAAAACCCACCACGATATCAAACAATTGCTCCCAAACCCGCTACCAGTAACATCACATCTATGCCTCCCCTGCAAGCCCCCATTAACACGAATGCCAATTTCACCACCCCCATGATGCCGCTATTAGCAAATGCTATTACAAATGCAGCTAATACCGGCACTGTCAATCCCGCCTCATCCTCCTCACTCAATAACACATCATGGCTGTGGAATAATTTCCCCGATGCCAATCAACTCTTACTCAATGGTGGTGCAACTACAGGCGGTGCGAATGTACCAAAACTCCCCCAACTATTAGCCAAACCTAACAATCCTGCTACAACTTTAACAAATGCCAACAATGCTATGAAACAACAGCAGCAGCAGCAACAACAACAGCAGCAGCAGCATCAGCAACAACAATATTTATTATCAAAAATTCCAAAATCTTTAACGGTTATACCCCAGCATAAGCTAATGCATAATAATGGAGCTGCCGGTGCAGCCAGTGGCAATACTGGTGGTAACCTGATGAAGGAGTGATGATTATTAAATTGTTATTGGACAGTTAAAAGTCGCCGGAGAAATTGTTATGGCAATCGTAAATATATCAACAAACGTAAAGGAAGGACTTGTAATACGCATTGTCGTATAACAAAGTAAGTATGATTATTTTAGAATTTAAACTACATGTAAACCATTCAAGGCATCCTTATAGACGTGTATATAACTTTGTAAATCCTTGACGATATGCTGGTAACAGCTCAAGCAAATCACTGATAGTTTAGCGACAGAATCAGCATATAGTGAACCCTATCCACAACATTAACAATTTCCAATTTCTCTTTGCGTTTTTTTTTTAATTATTGTATGATAGTCCGTAGTAGAACCTCCTTCATTCAGCTATTACCACATAGTAAAGGGTCCGCCAAATAACTTTTTTTTTTTTTTTAAGTAGCGTTTTATTTATGAAACATGAAAAACATATGTACATGTTTCACTCATTTTTATTAATATAAAATATAATATTATTATTGTTACATTTAACAAATCTTGATGCATAAATGATCATAGCATTTTAATTTTGTATTTTGCTTTTTATTTTATTTGCTTTACGCATTTTGCTTTATGGTCAACACTGTTTTTGTTTTGTCTCCAACAAAAACAGAAGAAATTAGTTTAATTAGACAGCGATGAAAAAATCAGCATGGATCGTGTTGCCTGCTGTCGTCAATATAGTCACTCTCATATAAACGTGTGTATTTTATTTTTGACATATTGTCATCGGTAGCCTACTGTCTCGAATGTGTTTAATGCTTAATTTTAAGACTGTAAATATTTAAAATCAACCAACCTACAAGTTTTCTAATAAAAGCTTTACTTAAAGCCGTTTGCAATATGGTTGTAGTCTTTGCTTTTCAAATGCAAGCTCTGTTCTTACATATCACTTTTAGCCTTAAAGCCATTTAGACTTACCGTATCGTTCAGTTTATAGCTTTTATATTTCTAAAGGTGCTATCAGACGGGATGTATTCTACATATGTACTGTCACTTTTCTTACCCATATGTAATTCCGTATGTATGTCAAAATTTCCATTTTACATACGATTCATAATTTTTGCTATCACACCTGCTTATGTTTTTCCGTATAACATAACCTATTAATGTAAACAAAAGCTGTCTTTTTAACGTGTATAAATTTCATGAATTGCTTCTTTTGGCCAATCTAACTGCGATAAAAATATAATAAACATAATTTAATTTATTAAAAATCTAAAAATACTTACTTTTTGTTCATTATCCATTTTCTTTAATTTTTCTTTACAATATATTTTTTCAAACAATTTTGCTTCAAAACAAACCAGCTGTTTTGTTTATGTTTGTCACAGGAAAATAGAGCGTGTTCTAATCGAAAAAATTACATATGTAATTTCACATGTATTTTCCACATGCAAAGTACAGATGGAAAATTTGACAGTACATATGTAAAATACATACCGTCTGATAGCACCTTAAGCTTTCTTCCTCTTATTCCTTCTCTAATTTAGTTCGCTTTATAAACCGTTCCGTCAACTTTTTTGTCAGTGAAGTTTTAGAATATTTATTAAAAATATCTTAAAGTGTTAATTAAATATCTAATAGTAAATAATTAAAATATAAAGTGTTGTTGTTTGTTAATCATTGTGTTAATTGCAAGCGTTGAAGTTTGAAAATAAGCCAGAAATCAAAGAAATAAAAATGCAGAAAATGTATGTATAGAAAAATAGCAAGTTGTTGTTAAAAAAATGGTGGTTAATGTTTGTTCGTGTGTACGTACGGTACGGTGTTAAAAATGTGTGGATAAATCATGTAGAATGTTGTGTGTGTAGTGGTTTAATATTAGATAATTAAACCCTAAACAAGCCTAGGCACTTGTTGATGCTGTTGCCAGTTGCATCTACATATGTACATACATGTGTAAGAGATTTTAGGAAAGCTGCTAATTGTAAGTTAAATTGATTTGCTTTGTATTAAAATGCAGTTGTTATTGTTGTTCTTATCAGCAGAGATGATTTGATTAGGGAAGAAGGCATAATACATATTTGGTACTTTTTGTCCATAGAAAGTTTACAGTGTTAATAATCTGATACTCATGGAATAATTTTAAGAGCAGCTAAAGTTAGGAAAGATGTAGGGAAGAATATTTTTATCTTGCTTTATTAATTAATAATTCCATTTGTTTGCAATGAATATTTAAAAATTATCTTACTTTTGCTATTCTCCATTCACATAAATTAAAATATTTTAAAAATTTAATTTCAATTGTTAATTGTCTGTAAACTTGTTCACTTGTTTGTTGATTATTTGCTCCTGTCCTTCTACGTTGTGAGTTCCTGTTTATTTTATAAAGTTTTCTTAGTTTTATTTTCCAAACTGTTGGTCACATATTTAATTTTAGTTTTAAAGAAGAATTTTATAAAAATATCGTTTTTTTTTTTGCATTTCTATCATAACTAGAAATTCCAATAAGTTAATAAATTATCGAAGAGTTTTTTTTTTTCTAAATATGAAAAATCTTATTTTGTGTGTATTCCAATGCAAGATGTACATACGTACCAAACAATATTTGTGGAGGCAATTTAAAATTTTATTTGTAGTAAAAGTATTAGTTGTTATTATTATATAAGAAAGTTTGAACTTTCTTAAAGAAACAAATTCTATAAATCTTTTTTTTTAACATTTCAGATTAAAGCTTACTTTAGATATTATTTGTTGTCTTTAAAATCAACCTACTAAAGCTTTACTTAAAGTGTTTGCAAAATGGTTGTAGTCTTTGCTTTTCAAATGCAAGCTCTGTTATTACATATCACTTTTAGCCTTAAAGCCATTAAGGCCCAACTATAATATGCATATGCTAGCTTAAGCAAACGTGCGAACACATATAAATTATATGTGGCAAACTATAATAATGTACTTAACGAAACTTTTCGTTAAGTTTTTCAACTGTCATTTGCTTAAGCATAAAGCGAAACTGATCGCACATTCTGTACGGAATCAGCTGTTTGTTGTTGTTTGTGTTTTGAACAAAATGGTAGAAAATACATTTATTTTAAATTTAATAGAAAATGCGGAAAAAAATAAGTGCCTTTACAATAAAAGGGACCCTTTTTATTTTAACAAAAATTTCTGTCGCGGTTTATTTATCTGAAAGAACAAGAGCGTCTTCTTCTTTTACATTGTAGTTCACTTATTTCTTTTAATGTGCACAGGCCTTCAAGCGCTAACTTTAATATTTTTATATTATTTAAATTTTTAAGTTTTTTCTCCATTTTTGCAAACACAATACGAAAATTAACAGAACATATGTAAACGTTTATTATTATTTACAATGTAGTGCTGACACAGCTGTACATTTTAGTACTTTTGGCGATAAATTAAAAAAAGGAAAAATTATGCGTTTCGGGTACGAAGTTTTTCTTTAAATTATAAAATAATATAATAATATTTATATAATATAGTCATTTAATGGCTTTTTGTTAAAATAAAAATATTTTTTTTAAACATAAATGAGCAACTGTGGACAAAAAGTTTCAAAGTCATTGTAGCCACCTGAAAGTTAATTCTGAACTGGTTATGCATTTGACAGCCTTTTCGTTAACTTTTGCAATTTGCTTAAGCTTGTTATGCATATTATAGTTGGGTCTTTAGACTTAACGTATCGTTCAGTTTAAAGCTTCTTCCTCCTATTTATTTTTTCTCTTTTAGTTCGCTTTATTAAACCGTTCCGACTACCAGTGAAGTTTTAGAGAATATTTATTAAAAATATTTTAAAATTAAATTCTAATAGTAAATAATTAAAATATAATGAAAGTGTTGTTAATCATTGTGTGCAATTATAGAAAAATATCAAATTCTGAATTTTTATTTCTTTGATTTCTGGCTTATTTTCAAACTTCAACACTTTATATTTTAATTATTTTCTATTAGATATTTAAAATTAACACTTTAAGATATTTTTAATAAATATTCTAAAACTTCACTGGCAAAACACTTGTAGACGGAACGGTTTAATAAAGCGAACTATATTAGAAAAGGAATAAGAGGAAGGCCGCTTAGAAATATTAACTATTAACTGAACGATACGTTAAGTTTAAATGGCTTTTGACATCCTTAAGTTATGCTGTAGAAATTTTCTTTAAAAAAGCACATTGCCTACTTTTAGGGTGACAAATTTTCAATGACCTTGAAAAATTTGGAATAACGGAATTTGTGGTGAATTTCTAAAAACTCACCACAATTTTTTATACTCACCACGATTTTTACTCACCACGAATATTTTTATTCACCACATTTTTAAATTCACCTCTACACGAGCAAAAAAAAATTTTTCCGCTACTTTTTTTTTTTTTTTAAACACCCCCCAACAACAACCTTTTTTTTTTTTGTTTTTCTCCCATATAAGACCCTCTCTTTGTAATTCAATTTAAGCTCCATAAATCGTTTGAAAGTATTTATATCGAGATAAAGTTTAACATACATCAATATTTATATTTATCAAATTCATCTTTATTGATGAAGCAAAATAATTTCAACCGTAGTGAAATTTTACGTACATTGAATAGTATTTTTTTACGTTTATTTTACACATTTCATGTATTTGCTCAATTTGACTTCGCTTAATCTTGTCGTTTTAATTGTTTGAAATGGTAAACAAAAACACGGGTTAGGGGGGAAAAATGCCTTACACTTTTTGATAGGAGATGTAAAAGTTAGTAAACTTTTCAGTTAAACATAATACAGGTATCCCTCGATGTACGCGGTACGTTGGGACCGAATAAAAACCGCGTAAATAAAGATTATTTATCAATACAAAATTCTGTTTTGTGACCAGAAATATAATAATAAACCGCGCAAATTGAAACTCTAGCTATATACAAAATTTAAATTTGGGACCGAAAATCCGTATTAAAAAAATGCTTATTAGTATAATATCAGTAGATATAACAAAATATTATTTGTAAAAATAAGATTTGAAAAACAATTAAAAAATGTTGTTCAAAATAATGGTGAAATGCGCGCAATTTGAGGGTTGCCACTATTTTTAAATAGCGTTATACTAAAAACGCGTAAAAAAAGAGCGTTATACAGAAAAATGGTCACTATTATTAAATCGCGTTATATCGAAACCGCGCAAATAAAGTACCGCCTAAAACGAGGGATTACCTGTATATTAATTTTATTCATTTTTAGTTTGTCAAGTTATTTTGTCAATATCAATGTGGGGAAATTTAGCCTCGAATGTCAATATAGTTTACAGACCGAATTTGTCGAGCCTAATTCACAAGCTATTTATCTCTGGTCATGTTGATCCTAAAGTTTGCAACACTATAAAGTTCTGACAATAGTTTCAAGTGAGACACGTACAGCAAGTTTTTTTTTTTGCTAACGCCCTAGGTTCTATATTCCACTACGATGCCACATAGACAATTTATACAGAGTTCTGCAAAACGAGTGAAACTTTTATTCTATGATGAAGCAAACTGGAAATAATATATTCACCTGGGTTCTATATTTATCAAATGAAGTGAAAGCCAAATTTTCAGTAGGTTTGTTTTCTAAAATTTCTGAAACTGATTTTAAAAGTAAAATATCATTTCCAGTTTGGGTTAGTGAAGAGTAAAAGTTTTACTCATTTTCTAGAATACCGTGAAATTTTCCATGTGGAGTTTCACTTTGTTGTGGATTATGGAACCTAGATGATTACTTAATGAAAATTTCAGTTTCACTTCATTTTACAAATGTAGAAAGAACCCAGGTGAATGTTTTCACTAGCAATTTGCAGTTGTGGTCTAAAGAGCAATCCTTCTTA
Organism: Bellardia pandia; assembly: GCA_916048285.2. Classification (NCBI taxonomy): domain Eukaryota; kingdom Metazoa; phylum Arthropoda; class Insecta; order Diptera; family Calliphoridae; genus Bellardia; species Bellardia pandia. Next base: position 109,816,422 of record OU696532.1, read on the forward strand.
AGTATAACTTATTATAACTTTATTTATTATTTCAATAACCAAGCCTATTGACCATAATCAGTCACAAATTTCTACTTAAATAATACTTTTTACAAAAAAAAAATCTTATAAACCAAACTGGAAATTATACTACTGGGTTCTACATTTGTAAAATGAAGTAGATGTGAAATTTTCATTTAGTTTGTGTTCTAAATTTAGAGAAAATTATTTAAAAAGTGAATTATCATTTCCAGTTTGGTTTGAGCGTAGAATAAAAGTTTCTATGTGGATTTGAAAACGATTTCAGTTTCACTTCATATTGGAATATGGAATCTAGGCGTATATTTTTCTTATTTATAGGATAATTTCTTGCAATTCATAGCGAAATAAATATTTTATTTGAATCAAATAGTAAATTAACTTATAACGAATGCAGTAACTTACAAAATTTGATTCAAAGTCAAACTCGTACAGTTTGAATAATATAATATGTAATAATTAAAAATGACCAGTTGTAATTTATAAGAAGACCTTAGCTTTGTTAAACAACTCTAACTTGTTGTAGGCATGCTTTCCACGACATTGCGAGAAAATCGGGGTTCTACTTTTTCGATTCGTCTGCAAGAATGGATTTTGGAGAAATGTGTTGTTTTTTAAGTTGGCTTCGAGATAACTTCTGAATATTTCGATGACCTTAACGTAGGTAGTCTCCTAACATGCGGCAACATAACAGTTACGCATTAACCATGTCCTCAGATAATATGCTTTATTTTAAGGATCATTGTCCTGGTAGAAAGTTACAGCTTTTCCTTGAATACTGCAGAATATGATTGTAAATAAATTGATTTCTTGTAATTAATTTGTGTTTTCTCTTTTTTATTCTTTTCAGAAAATATTAAAAAGACTTTTTGGTTAAGTTACAAAGAAATACAAATGAAAGGTATGCAACATCATTTTATTTTGGTTATTTTATTATTATTATTATTATATTTAATTATAACACTTATATAATAAGATTCGTTTAATTTTGTTTTTTAAATACTAATTCACAGCTAAAAGTGAGTTAAAATTTGTTAAGTAAAAAAGAAAACTATATACTACCTATATTATATATTAAGGAAATCAACCTCATATATAAAAAAAACCTGTAGTTAATAAGCAATACTTAAAATTTAGAAATAAAACAAACAAACAAAAAATTTATTTAAACAAAAAGAATGAGAAAAAAATGAAACAAATTAACAAGGTTTTTAGAAAACTTATATTTAAGGAATAACAGTGCCTAACATTATTATATGAAAAAAAAAAACAAAACAAAAATTTATGAAAAAAACAATAATTTGAATAAAAGATTTTTGGAAAAAATTATTTTTATTAAATGAATTTGGTTTATATAAAACACAAAATACATGCATACATACAATACATATACTACCCTGCAAATAATATTGGACTACGTGATCCATTTTAGATGATATGGACTACTCCCAACATGGTCCAATGTTATGCAGTCACGGACCATGTCATAGTTAAACAAGAGTTTGTAGTTAAACGACATGGTTTCGTGTTAACACGATTGCATATTGAGTTGTTGTTGTTGTTTAAAACTAACCCTCGTGAGTACTCCATGGAGTAGTTTTGGGACTACTCCGATGGGTTATATGGTCCAGTCCTAGGACATCGCAATGTTAAATGGACCACCTTTTTTTCATATATTTGGAGTAGTTTTGGAGTACTCCTACTCCTCTTTGGACTAGTCTTTATATGCATGTATGGACTAGTCGCGTTATTTGCAGGGTATACATACATACATATATACAAACACATACAATTAAACAACACAAATAACAAATTGAATAAACAAAAAAATTTTGCAGGTTTACAACAAACAGAAATAATTAAAGGCCTCCATAGTTTAGTCATTAATATTTAAGTTGAATTAAAATAAAAATTTAAATAAAAAAAGAGAAGAAAATACAAAAATAAACAGCAAATATTATAAATAATTATACACACATACATATTTACTTTATATGTATATCTGTATGCATTAAACATTTAAATTGTTTAAGTAAATCTTATACATAATTAAAATGTTAATCATACAATGATTTTATATTTGTCCTAAGACAAACTATATATTATTATTATAATTACTCCTACCACATACACATATACCTACTATATACTACATACATACATACACCACAGCATACACGTACACATACAAAACGTATATGCATACATACATACCTTCATTTTTTATTTCTCTACCATACATTACATACATACATACCTATAAATAGTTTTTTTTTGTCTTTCCTAAATTCTTTACTTTTTTTATTTATACTCTTATTTCTAATTATAGAATTTTATGAAAATAATAATAATAATACTATAATATTATTACATAAAACTACTACATTTTATTATTTTTTTTTTTTAATTTTTTCTTTTTTTTATTATTATTTTATTTTTGTTAATATTTTGATGATATATGTTGTATATTTTCTTTAATTACATAAATCGAATATGCATACATTATTTACTTTGTGAGTTAATAAAAACAACAACAAACAAATCTGTTGTATAAAATTTGGAAGCAAACTTATTATTTTTGTTTTTATTTGTTTTGATTTTATGTGACATCAAATGGCTGTATAAAATATTGTACAGTCCAATTTCTATAATGAATCACTTAACTGGAACTATTGCAACCATAATTATAAATATATTATATAGGCTTGAAAATTTACCGTGATGACAATTTAGCAGTTCGTAAATGTGTTTGGTTGAAATAAGCTGTGACGGAAGAATTTGCACTTTATTAACTTTTTTTGTTTTGTATTACCTAAGCCACATTTTTTTCGGACTTATAAAATAAAATAGTAAAGTTCAGAAAGTTTGCAAAGAAGTTATAGCCAGTTAAATATTTTAATTCAAGTTGGTTGAAATAAGCTGAGAGCCACTGTATTTGAATTCATACTTTGTTTACTGGTTTACTTTGTTCTGTAAATTGAATCCACTTGACTTATTTGTTTTACTTTCGAGTTAAGAAACCAGAGGGGTTATTTTGTGATTCGTTTCGAAAACGAAATCATTCGAATTTATATACAGGTATCCCTCGATTTGCGTGGTACTTTATTTGCGCGGTTTCGATATAACGCGATTTAATAATAGTGACCGTTTTTCTGTACAACGCGCTGTTTTTACGCGTTTTTAGTATAACGCGATTTAAAAATAGTGGCAACCCTCAAATTGCGCGCATTTCACCATTATTTTGAACATTATCAGCTGTTTCCAAAAAAGAACAGGTTAAATTTAATTTGCAGTGGAAAAAAACTTTAAAGGTAATAAAAAATAAATTATTTGCTGTGGTTTTGTGTAAAATTATATTATACTAATAAGCATTTTTTTAACACGGATTTTCGGTCCCAAATTTAAATTTTGTATATAGCTAGTGTTTCAATTTGCGCGGTTTATTATACATATTTCTGGTCCCAAAACAGAATTTTGTATTGATAAATAATCTTTATTTATGCGGTTTTGAATTACGCGGTTTTTGTTCGGTCCCAACGTACCGCGTAAATCGAGGGATACCTGTACTTTTTACATTGTTATTCAAAAACTTTTGATTTCGAATCGATAGCAAACTGCAACCCCCCAGTTTCGATGTACAAAATCGTGCGATTTGTAAATTATTTTTTTAATTGCTCTTTTCAAAGCACTCAATTTACAGAACACTGACAAAAAGCGGGCCGTCAAAGACTGCAATGATTAAATTTGATGGCGACGACGGCTGACTGTAAAAATTGCCGGTGGCGGCTGAAAATTTTATTATATAAAGGGTGTCCCAACTAGAACGCAATTTTTAAATTTTAAATAAAACAGATATTAAAAAAAAATTGTTAAACTTTATTGTATCGTAAAGTAGACAGAATGAGGTTATGTATGGAACAAGATATCTTACAGATGGCCACCGCGGCTTTGCTGGCACACACGCGATCTTTTAATGAAATTTCAATGACCTTTTTGAATAAATGCTGTGGTATTTCATTAACGCAGCGTCCAATTTCCTCTTTTAAGGCTTGAGTCGTCGTCGGTTTATTCGCGTAAACCATCGACTTCAAAAAACCCCAAAGAAAAAAATCTAAAGGTGTTAAATCGCACGATCTAGGCGGCCAATTCTGGTCTCCAAAACGCGAAATAACACGACCGGGCGCCGTCTTGTTGAAAACACATGCCCTCCACATTCATTTCTTCAATTCTAGGCAAGAAAAAACTGGTTATCATTTCACGATACCGAACACCATTGCGTTCTAGTTGGGACACCCTTTATAAAAAATAAAACACTGAAATTCCGAGCATTTAATGAAATTACTAGCAACTGATATAAACAATGGCGGCTATTTTCAAGCCGACTTAAAATAAAAACATTTTCGGCGGTGAAGGCCTTGAAAATTTATCGGCGGCTTAGGGCAGCCGGCTTACAGCCGTTCGGTACATGTCACTGCTGGCCATTTAAACATTTTTTTTTTAAATTCGTATACACTCAATCCCGTTTTTATGCGGTTTTTTAGTACAAATTTTTATAAGAAATTTTTATACGATTTTAATTTAAATGTTTAATTTTTTATTAAACTTGCTAGTTTAATTGTCGACCATGCATTATCATCCAATTTAAATGTTTAATTTTTTATTAAACTTGCTAGTTTAATTGTCGACCATGCATTATCATCCAAGTTGAAAATAAAGTCTGATAGTGTAGGGGCTAAACGGTGGCAAACTTAAAGTTTATCAGATTTTGCAGTTGACAGAAAACATAAACAAAAAACGCATCCCAGTTTTTTATGATTTTTAATTTTCTTTTAATGGAAATCCCAGTTTATAATTTTTATTTTTTCTCGTGTAATGTACGGCGGTTGTGCTCATTTCTATTCTGTCTGCTGTGATTTAAGTCGAATCAGTGAAGTTTTTTGTGAGCTGATTCCTGGTGTAATTTTAATGTGTTTTGTTTTTATTACAAAAGGTAAAAATATCAAAAATTATGTTTTTTATAAATTTAAATTAAATTGAAATGAAATTTATTTCCCTAGAATTTTCTAAACTGATTCTATCCGATGGAAAAAAAGATTCGCAAACCACGAAATCTTCGTTAAGTTTAATAACAGATTTTGTTGTCAAAGAAGCAAAACCACCAGTCGTTGAAATTAGCACTGGGTCTAATGAGGGGGAATTAGTATCACCCGAATTGTTGACTAGCTACCAGCTCAGAAACGGGCACGTGCATTTTCAATAAGCGAAGATAATGACTGGATATAATTATCATTTAATTGCTAAGAAAAGTGTAATAAAAAACTAGCTTTTAACTCGTGATTTCTGAAATACACGGAACATCGGCTTACGGTACAGGAGGGATAAAATATTGAAGTATTAATCTCCAAGGAATTTAAAAAAAATCCCTGAAATATTTAAACATTGTTTATTAATTTTATCAAATTGACCATAATTTTTGGAGAAAATATTCTGAATATTTACATTTCGATTTAATTTAATGAATTATTAATTGTATTAATCTTATTTACTGTATTTTTATTATGTAATATAATTTTGAATAAGTGTATTTTACAAATTCTATTTTAATTACATTTAAATTTAATTTAATTAATCATTTCAAAATACAAATGAAATAAAAAAAGAAATGTCAGGTTTATTAACAAAAAATATATATATAATCCTGCATAAAACTGTTGTATACATTTAAAATACACAAAAATTAAATCAAAAATTATTCTAAATAAAAATGTTATGTTTTGGCTTAAAAATTATAATTATTAAAGAAAACTGATTTTATAAAAACTGTTATAAAAATTATTATGGTAAATTTATATATTGAAAAAATAAATGTTTGGTTTTCGTAGTTTATAACATCATATACATACATACATACATACATATGTACATATACAGGTATCCCTCGATTTACGCGATACTTTATTTGCGCGGTTTCGATGTAGCGCGATGTTTATATAAATAAATAAAGTATAAATAAAATAAATTTAATTCAAATTATATTATACTATAAAGAGAATTTTGTATTGTTAAATAATCTTTATTTACGCGGTTTTGAATTACGCGTTTTTTATTCGGTCCCAACGTACCGCGTAAATCGAGGGATACCTGTATTTCCAATATAATATATTTATTTACTTTAAAAATAAAAAACAATTAAATCAAGATTTACAAAAATAAAAGCCAACAAAAATATTGATTTGTTATAAATTTGATAATAAAACCAGGACCGAAAATAACAGGTCCACTTTATTTTTAATGGTTAACTGTCACCATTTACCATTTAAAACAAGTAAGAAAGTATAGTCGGTCAAGCCCGACCATATAATACCCTATACCCAGTATATGTATAAAACAGTTTTTGAGAAATGAGCGCTACATGGGAGATAAGACCTATTATAGACCGATCATCTACAATTATAGTGCCATGACTTCTGTAGATATAAATATAATGTATGTTATACTTTATCTCGATTTTTAAAAGATTTATGGAGGTAATAGTGAGGAGGAGGACCGACCACTATAAAATTAAGATTCATCAGTTCTGTATATATGAAACTTATTTTTGTTGAATTTTATTTGGATACCAACATTTTTAAGAGATTGATTGTCGTTAAAGTGATTTTCGGAAGTGGGCCTTATATGGGAGCTATGATCAATTCTTACTTGTTTAAAATACATTTATGCAATGTAATAATATAGGAAAAAAATTTAAAACTTTTGAGTCTCAAATAGTGCTAAAACTTTTATATCACTGTCTTTTAATCATAATTAATGTATGTATAGGTACATATGTATATATCGTTGGTCTCATGTAGAAAGGCCCTAACTTGCTATTTTTTTGAAATTTGTTTTTTTGCGATTCCAATGCATTTAACGCAAATACACCTCCTCACAAAAATTTATTGCAATAGTGTAAAAAATAACGCTTTCATAAGCAGTTGTACAAAAAAAGTTATATATTGAATATTACAGTTTCTATTATGTTTTTATCTTCTCCTGTAAAGCGAGTTAGGACCTTTCTACATGAGACCATCCATTTGTATGTATGTAATTTCATTGTTAATTTTTAAGTTGTTTTTTTATTTTAAAAAATAATATCCAACCAGACAGAAACTGTTCTTTTTATAGAATAAAACAAAACTTTAATTTATAATGTTTAACTGTTAGTTATGTATATTAATAAATATTTTATTAAAAACAATTACCATAGGTACATACATACATATACATATACATAGTTTATTATTTATATTTAATTGACTTAATTGCGCATATACATACAGTGCACTCGGGAAAACGTCAACGCTCGTTTACATCAACATCCCAAAAAGCCAACCTTTTTTTTACATTACCTACTCTAAAATTTTATGAAATAAATAGAGAGAAGGCTCTCTTCCAGCAGAAAAAAAATAACAGATTTTTTTTAAATGCATGTGATATAAAAATATGATTTCATTTAAAATGTATTCTTTTGGTTCTAGTTGTCTTCTATGGTTCTAGTCAGGTTGAATGCCTTTTTTGTTTCCTCTTTTGAAATTGTTTATGTTTGATTATAGTTTATAATTAATAAAAACTTTTAAAAGCACATTATCGATATGTTTTTTATTTAAAAATTTTACATTCGTAAACGTCAACAATTTGTTAAACGTCAACACCCGCGGTTTTAATTAGTTGACGTTTTCCCGAGTGCACTGTGATTATTAAATACATTCCTTTTGTGAACATTTAACCATCAGTATCATTTCATTTAAAAGTGTACTCGTATCAATTTTACTGTTGATATGTTTCAAACTACAAAACAAATTTATATAATAATTAATAATTATATCTATACTATACATACATTTATATATACTCGTATATAGTATAAATACACATTTTTTTTAATAAATACATATGTACATATAATTTCCCTAAATTATATCCAATTGTGTTTTATTTGTGATTTATTATTATTTAAAATGTTTAACATTTTAAATAAACTTTCGGGTAAATAACCCAATTTTATATTGAATAAAACAATACAAATAAGAAAGTATAGTCGGTCAAGCCCGACCATATAATGCCCTACACCCAGTATACATACATGCATATATGCAAAAACAGTTTTTCAAAAAAGGGCGCTATATCTTAGCAATGACCTATTATGAACCATACATATAAATATTTGTTGTGTTAAATCGTATCTCGATATATACCACTTTTAAAAGGTTTCTACATGTTAAAGTGATTTTCGAAGGGGTTCTTTCTTATTTATATGGGAGCTATGATTATGGACCGATCAGGGTAAACCCCTATTTTGAAAGAAAATTTTTTTGGGGCTAGGCGAAATACCGATACCGACCGATTTCAACCAAATTCAATCCCAATCGTCTTTGGGCCGAACAAAACTCTCATACTAAATTTTTTCAAATTGGGACCTGTGCTTTGCGCACAAAGTTTACATTTACAACCAGCCAGACGGATGGGCGGACGAATATCATTTAATCGACTTAGAAAGTTATTCTGAGTCCATCGCTATACTTTAAGGAGAGTATTAGAATAATATTTTTGAGCGTTACAAACATCAGCACAAATTCAATATACCCTCCCCATTATGGTGGTTGAGTATATTGGAATTCTAAATAATTACAAGTTTCATAATTTATCATTACAAGAGAATAACTTTGGACATTAAGTAGTGAAAAATTTACAATGATTTGACAAACATCAGTTAAAATTCGGCAAATTATAATAGATTTACATAGAAAAGGTAAATCCCTATTTGAAATACAGGTGAAATCGTTGCAAGGCATCACTATACAACAAAAAAAAAACCATAGGCAAGTATACCAAACACAATACCGTTTATGTATTGTGAATAAATAAACGAAAAAAAAACACAATACCGTTAAAAATTTGCCTGGTTCAAAACGACCAAAATGTCATTCACGTTCAAATGTGAAGAATGGCTATAGTAAGAAAAGTAAGAGCAAACCCAACATCTAGCGCTGTAAAAATAACTGAAAACATTATGAAAACTTCTGGAAATCCTTTTAGCACGACTGCAATTAGAAAGTCTTTACATCAAATTGGCCTACATGGCAGAAACCCACAAACAAGCCCTTTATACAAAAGAAAAAAAACAATCAAACTAAATGTTTGAATTTCGGTAAAAAAAAAATGTATAAACGAGCCTCAAATTCTTTGGAACAGAATTCTTTTCAGCGATGAAAGTAAGTTTGAGATGTTTGGAGTCAAAAACCCCCAAAATAATAAATATGTTATATATATGGCGGTGACTCAGTAATGGTCTGGGTTTGTATGACGGCATCGGGTCGGTAATCTTACATATATAGAATCAACAATAAGAATGGAGGATTATCTCGACATTTTAGAACTAGCGCAAAACTGGAATTTCCAACAGGACAATGATTCCGCCACCTGATTATACCATCATATTTGTGAAAGAGTGGTTGCTCAATAATTGTCCAAAATTTTAGATCATCCTCCACTGTCCCCAGACCTCAATTTAATTGAGTAACTGTAAGAATATCTCGACAAAAATAATTGGGCAAAGAAATATTTCTGGCAAGGATAACATCAAGGCAGTAATACGAGAACATTGATGAAAAAATTAGAGAGCTAGCAGATCGGCTCTATGTAGTCTTGATTGCGTACAGCTTTACGCAAGTAGACTCTATTCGGACTATTGTAGTTATTCGGGTGACATTATAGTTTTTTTTTTTTATTAACAAACACAAACTGCGAAGCTTTTTGGCTTGTTTGCAGAAAACACCCAGAGTCTTAGGTGGGAATCGAACCCGCAACCCTCTGACTGATAGTCCGGCACACTATCGCCTAGCCTATCGGGTCACCCTAAACCACCATAGCAGGGAGGGTATATTGGATTTTCGCTGATGTTTGTAACGCCCGTAAATTTTAAAGTAGTATACCAACTGACTCATAATCACTTTCTGAGTCGATTTAACGTTGGCTGTCTGTTCATGTAAAGGGTGCAACTTTGAAGATATTTCGATAAATTTTGTTACATGTTATTTTTCGGGCCAAGTAAAAAGTGGGTAAAATGTTTGTGAAGTCGGGCCCTGGTTTAATAAAATAAAAATTAATAAAACTATTATAATAAGTATTGTTAAGATCAGACACAGATCTTGTGTATAATTCTTATTATTAAAAGACCTAGTTTTTCTAAAATTTGGTTCCTCTGTATGTCTAGACGATAATGTAAGTAAGGTCCTAATCTTTACGCGAAATATTTAATTGCTTTATTTTTTTAACAAGCATTTTATTTAATTTCTACATCTATATTTTTGCCACTATCAATAATTATTCATATATTATTTTCCTCGGTTTGTTTATTTAAACATAGGTCATACTGTTCGGCAGCTTCACAGTGATCATCAGCTACTTCAATGTCAATGCAAGCATCAATTACTTCATGAGCAATTTTCATTCTATCTTCCGAGCCATCTGTGTATATTTGGGCATGTTTTACGGCAACGTCCTTAACGAATTTACCATTATTGTCCATCTAAAAGTGAGAGAGTTAAAAATTAGCAAATTAGCAATGCATTTGTTTCAACTTGACTACCTACCAAATTATATTTCTTCAGGAGACACGCACGTAAACATTTGCCTTCCATGGTAGAGGAAGGTTTTTTCTCAACTATTTCCTTGATATCGGCTAAAAATAAATGTTAACGTTTAATAATCTAAAACCGTCCTAATACTATTCCACTTTTACGAAATAATTATAAAATAAATTATAATAAATAAATTTAGTATAAATATTACTAACATTCTTGGGCTCCAACTTCTTCTTTGCATTCACTCAAGGTATACATTACTTCAATCCAAGCTGCCTCTTCATCGAATCCATTAACTAAAACAGCGGCAAAAACTCCGAAAATTACCAAAGTTACAAAAGCTTTTGCCATTTTTATTTATTTAGTTTTTCGCAAATTAATAACGAAGTCCAGTTGTTTCAATATTGATTTAAAACTGATGATTTTAAACAAAACTCCGTGTATTTATACGACAAAAAAATATTTATTTATTATTTGAAAACAATTGTTGAATTATTTTTTTTTGTAAAATCAATACAAAAATGTGCACTAATTAATTGCATGTTTATTTAAATATTTAAATTAGTAAACATGAAATAATAGGCTACGCCCGAAATATATTTTATCCCAAGGAAATATTGACATTTTAATGAATATTCAGATGCTTAAATGAAATCTAGAGCGGATAGATTGTCGGCTGTGTTGATAATTGCCGGGGTAGCTTTTGCATATTTTCTAACCCAAATTCAAGAAATCCGAAGAAAATTAAGACAAACTTGATTTTGATTCGGTCGTAACCTATAATTAAATGTTTACTAATTTAAGCTTTTAGTCAAACATGCAATTAATTACTTACTAATTACTATAAGTATCAACTTTATTTAATTGGTTTAACTTAAAAATAAGTTAACTATAATTTCCAAATTAAAAATACATATTTGTTTATAATATACTCGTAAATACACGAATAGTTTTGCTTGAAATCATCAATTATAAATCAACATTAAAACAATTTGTGTTTGTTTAAAAATTAAATTATATATACATACATATGTACTACATAAATAATAAACTATGTACATATGTATATATCGTCACATAAAATGCCCAAAGACGTAACTCTCATTATCATAATTTTACAGGAGAAGCAAAAAACGTTATAAAATGAAAACTGTTTAATTGAAAATCGCGATATGTACATATCGTCACCTATAAAATTGCATTTTTTTTTTTTTTTGCAAAGAGATAAATGTTTCTGTTCCACAATATTATGTGCAAATCTTATTTTGTACTAAGAAAATTTTTGCAGAGACTTTGCTCTATTTGTAAAGTTTTTGCGCTATCCTACAAAGTGAGTATGCAAAGTGTTCCACGAAGATTATTTCCCAAGAATTTAAAAGACCTTATGTGCTTAACAACTATTAAAAAAAAATAGAATATAAAGTTTTATCAAAATTCTCTCTACATAAATTCAAAGCATATTGAAAGACTTTACACAATTTGTAACAAAGATGTAAAGAAATTATGTAGAAAAGAATGCATATATGGATTTATGTATATGAAAGTTGGTACATATTTTGAGTTCCAACTATTGCAAATTCTAATAAAATTTTGAGTGTAGTAATTATAACTGTTGTAATATTGAATTGAAATAAATCTTCACATGTAACTTGAAATGCTTGACGCTTAAAACGCTTCGAAAGCTATAAACGAGTTGACGCTAAAACGCGAGTTGTGGACCTCCAGCTTTTGTTGTTGTTATCTCATTGCATTTATCGTTTGAATTTGAAATATTATTTTTTGTGTGTAAGCAATGTACACCATTTTTAAAGTCAGTCGAAATAAATTATTTGAACATTGAACATCGTCTTTGCTTTTTATCCTGGGAAATTTTCAACAATAACATTTATTGTACACACTACATGGTTAAAACTGTACAAGCCGGTCACATTTTTTGACAAGAAATAACACGAACTCTAACCATTTATGAGACTATAAAGATTTCTTATGAAAATCTAGACGAAACAATTTCAAATATACATAACAAGTAAAAAAGTATATTCGGTCAAGTCCATCCATATAATACCCTTCATCAAGGGCGCTATATGGGAGATATAACCTATTATGGACCGATCATCCAAAAATTTAGTGCCATGACTTCTGTGCATATAAGTATTATGTATGTTAAACTTGATCTCAATATAAATACTTTTAAAAGATTTACGGAGGCTAAAGTGAATTACGGAGGGGTCTTACAAGTAAGTTTCGACTAAATATGGACTGATCATTATAATATTAGGTGTCATCATTTCTGTATATATGAAACTTATTTGTATTGAATTTTGAAACTTTTGGATACCAATATTTTAAATTGATTTTCGGAAGTGGACCTTATATGGGAGCTATAATCAATTATGAACCGATCTGCACAAAATTAGTAGATGTGATTTGCCTTCATTTACTACTTATTAGTGGTGCAATTTGTTTGCATACTTGCATAATTCAAAAGTTTATGAGCGTTCAACTCCTATTTCGGAAGGACATTTGTATGGGGGCCAGGTAAAATAATGCACCAATTTTCACCAGTTTCAATCCCATCCGTCTTTGTATCACGTACAAATATTTACCCAAGAAAAGCGTAACCACTATTTTTGGCACAAATTTGTTTGACGAATTTTGTTCTTACAATTGTTTTGTAAGAGCAAACAGCATCAAATAAAATAAAATTAAACTTCTATTGGGATTGGGTAGTTTCAAAAATGAACACAAGAATTTAAACCAATTTTGTCTAGTGATTACGTCATTTTCGTCAAATATTTGCCATGTGTTGAGTAATTTCAAGTAATTGCCAAGTTTTAGCTGGTTGAATAGTGAATTGTTTTTTATTAAAACTTACATATTAAATTTATATAATTTTGAAATGTCATTTTCGTCATCATCCAAAGCCAATTTAATTCTGCTTTAATATTCAAAATCATCCTTAATGTTGTGAGCCACAGCTTGTTCCTTAAAGCATTTACAATATTGTTCGGCAGCTTCACAGTGATCATCAGCTACTTCAATGTCAATGCAAGCATCAATTATTTCAAGAGCAATTTTCATTCTATCTTCAGAGCCATCTGTTTTTTTGTGGGCAAGTGTTACGGCAACGTCCTTAACGAATTTACCATTATTGTCCATCTAAAAGTAAGAGAGTTAAAAATTAGCAAAATGTATGCTTTTGTTTCAATAATGACTACCTACCACTTTATATTTCTTCATGAGACATGCACGTAAACATTTGCCTTCCATGGTAGAGGAAGGCTTTTTACCAACTAGTTCCTCAATATCAGCTTAAAAATAAATGTTTAGGAATGTTTAATCTTTTAAGAAACCACAAACAATAAACAAATATTTTATTGGAAAATTAACACATTTTCATTAAACATTTATCATCTGAATTACATAGGGGGTCGAATTATTCATTCCGTTCCGCAATTGCGGAAAGAAATTTTTATGCGATAGCATAATTTAAAATTATTAATTTCGTTGCTGCGGTTTTTTTTTCATTTTTGCGGTATCATCTCTACACAGTCAGTATTGCTGCATGCCGCAGAAATGAATAATTAAATTTTACATATCAATGGATATTTCTTTCTGCTTAGTTTTCCTTTCCATGCGGAATCAATAATACCACCCAGTACTTGCTACAGAAATTGCTGTTGTTATGCTAATACTCACAATCCTTGGCTCCGACTTCCATTTTGCAATCATCCATTTTAGCCATAAATGCTGCGACAGTTGAATTTTTATCGATTCCATTAACTAAAACAGCGCCAAGAACACTTAAAAAAGCCAAAGTTACAAAAAGTTTAGCCATTTTTATTAATATTTTATTTTAACAAATTAATAAACAAACTCCATTGGTGTCAATGCTAATTAAAAACTGATGTTTTCAAACAAAACAAAACTTGTATTTATATGATAGGCTAATGTTTTTAATTTAAAAATTATTGTTAAATTATTATTATAACAATAGAAAATATTATATTATAGGTTACGGCTGAAATACTTTTTGGCCAAAAAATATTATAATATCTTGAATGTTTACAAAGTATTTAAAATAATACTTTTTATTGACAAAATAATTAATGGAATGGACAAATTAGTGCTATTGTACTTTTTCACTAATTTAAATATAATAATAAAATTAAATTGTAAACTAATTAATCTAATTTGTTTAATGATTTGGTGTGGAAAGTGTTCTAAGTGGCAGCTTTTATTTTTCTGTTTTCTAAAAAATTGAATTAAGAAAAAAACAAGACGCAAAGTGAATTAAGATTTTCTATAGCAAACCATGTAAATATCGACCAGTTACGAAAATACTAAGTCGTCGGCTTTCTTTCACAAAAAATTGGTCCAATGTTTGCTGAACAGTTTTTTTTTTCAACGTAAAATAAATTTCCTTGTAGCAATTGTCTGTATTACTACCACTACCACTCGTTGGATAATGCTTATCTTTTTGCTATTGTCTGAATTACCACCATTTCGATCTTGTACGGGTCATCGTTTTAGCATCTAATGATGTTGCAGATTTTGCAAAAATCTACATCGTTGCCTTGTCATGTGTCAATAAAATAGATAAAATGCCTTTATTCAAGTTTTTTTTTCGACACCAACTTATAGTGGTGTAACGAAAACTCCTTCTTGTTTTTATGTTCTAATATGACTCTCTGTGAAAACGTGCCTCATAGTGTCAATAGGTCAATGAGGCCTGGGTGCACGCAAGCAATTGGTTGTGGAAACTTCTGAGAATTGTGTATATCTCGGTTGGTCGAATGAAGCCAATTGAAATTATGGAAATAAATAATTAGATTGAGAGAAAATGTGTAACAAAGCAGCGCCTAAACCAAAGATAAATGGTGACTTAGAAGTAATATCGGTACATATAACCATATCTAAAAGTACACATTAGTTTTAGGAGGACAAATAGTAAAACTTGCTGATCAGCTCTTTTCAAACACCACTGCCAACGCCATTAGGCGGTTTCAATAGCCATTGTTGCATTGGCTTGTTTCTTTAAAACAAGTTGATACAAATGAACGAGGTTATGTCAGTTCCATTATTTTCTGGGAAAATTGGAGTTTTTTCAAAAGCGTGTCTTTTAATTCAATATATCTCTTCAACTGCGTTTTGGTTTACATAAAGCCACTCACAGCGAAAAATAGCACAAATGGTTTACTTTAAAGCTTCCATAGTCCAAAAAATCATTGAGCACTTCATCCATTAAAAACCGGGTCCATAAAACATTTCAAGAAAAATAAGCACAATGAGCTATTCCGAATAATTTTCCAATTTCCAACAAATAATTATAAAAAAATGCATAAAATTCCATAGTAGCGGCAAAATTTCTTCAGCAAATGGTGTCATCGTATTTTCTAATATATATTTTAATTTAAACGTTGATCCATTTTTGAGTAATTTCTGACTATTGGCACAATTCCGTGCCAAGAAAACGCACCCCAAACATTAACACAACTGTGTTTAATTTAGTTTATGTTATCCTTGGATGATGCTGCTGTGATGCTGATCCCCAGTGGCAAAACTTTGATTCATCTCTCCAAAGTAAATTTTTCCAAAAACTTATGGGTTTATTAAATTTTTCTTTCCTTGATTTTTTTTTTTCGAAACAAAAGATTTGCGTTGTGCGATGCAGTTACGAAAAGAAATTTCATTAGGCCTTCGTTTTATTGTTCTAAATAAAACTTCAAGCCCATGCAATGACTGCACTTCAACCTGCTTTTGCCTGGAAGTTTTAAATGTATCAGCTTGACAGATTCTCTCTTTTATATTGTTGAGCTCTTGCAACATTCGTTGTTATCCCATATGTATTTAAATGATTGATGGCGTTGTAAACTTTTCCTCTGGAGCAATATACGAGTAGCAAATTAGAAATTTGTAATACGTATTTACCCACGCTGTATTAAAAATATTAGCAAAATAATTACTCAAATAAATTTTAATTAGCCGATACATTTTTTAATTATTTTATTACTAAATAATAATAAAGTTCATTAGGAAGTTCTAGTAGAACCTAAAATTCAACAAGTATTTTATTGTTATTAAATAAACACTTTTAGCATTCGTATTTATAATTCAAAAGTTCGAAGGTCATTAATATTAAAAGTCATATCATGTTTTTGGCCACAAGTTATTTCGGGCGTAACGTATAATTTCACAGATGCAAGAGTACTCGTATTATACGTGTAGACATGTAATTAAATATCAACCACATAATTGCTAAATGTGAATGAATTTTATTGAATTGAAATTGGATTATATTTTAAGAATCAGATTTAAATTATTAATTTTTGATATAAATAGATGAAAATTTAAAGCAAAAAGCATCAGTTTTCAATCAACAATAAAACAATTTCAACTTGTTTAAATATTTATCAATAAAAACGAAATCAAAATGGCAAAACTTTTTGTAACTTTGGCAATTTTCTGCGTTTTTGGAGCGGTACTGGTAAAAGGATTCGATAAAAATGAAGCAATTGCCGATTTTATGGCAAAAACGGATGTTTGCAAGACTGAAGTTGGAGCCAAGGATAGTATGTATTTATTAATTAGAACTAGCACAATTCAGAAATACAAACATATGTATATCTTTAAAATTTATACGGGACTAAACAATATACGAGTATGTAATTATAATTGTGATGTAAATTTCTATGGTTTTAGCCAGAAAATAAACTTGCAAAATAAATCTGACTGTACTGGATCAAATCTTGTTAATGCGAATTGAATAAGTTACAAAATTGTTTCTTTTATACTTTTAGGCGATGTTGCAGAATTAGTTGGTAAAAACCCTGCCTCAACCAAGGAAGGCAAATGTTTACGTTCATGCATTATGAAAAAATACGGAGTGGTAGGTGATCATTTCCCAAATATACTCGTCATACATACATATATAATTTTCCTGTCAATTTCAGATGGACAACAATGGCAAACTTGATAAAAAAGTTGCATTATCATATGCTGAAAAGTGCACAGAAGGAGCTGAAGATAAAATGAAGCTTGCTCATGAAATAATTGATACTTGCAGTGGCATTGATGTACCAGCTGATCATTGTGAAGCTGCCGAAGCTTATTGCAAATGCGTCAAAGACGAATCAGTAGCCCGTGACCTTAAAGAAAATTTTGGATTTTAAACATGAATTAACTCTTAATTCGATTACGACGAGGATTGTTAATGGCTTAAAATGAGATTTAGAAATTTACGAACAGTGTGTATGTTTTTTTTTTTTTTTGTTGTAAATAAATGTGTTCCTTTCGTTACTTAAAGCAATTTAAAACAAAGTGGTATTGATCTTTCTAAAACGTATCATATAAAATTTTACATTTTGTTTGCAATATAATTATGTCTATACAGTGTTAAAAAATAGTCACAAGAATTAATTTTCAATAATACGAAGAAAATCTTAAAGACTAAAGAATAACTTTGTTAATTGCTGATTTTCAATAGCAAACTGCCTAAGAAAATACAAAACAGTTTTCTGGAAATTCTGTAAAGTTAAGTTGTGTATATTGGACATGAGAGTTTTACACGGACGGACATAGCTCAATCGACTTAGAATTTCATAAGAATCAGGAATATATATATGTATGTACTTTGTTGGGTATCAGATGAATACAGTAAAAACCGGATAAGTGCAACACGCATAAATGCAAAAAACGCTTAAGTGCAACGTGTTTCGAAGCCATAAGCCTCTTTTATACTTTATCATTTAAAAATGCACGGATAAGTGCAACACGGATTAATGCATAAAATGCATAAGTGCATAAAAATTTTAAGCCTCAAGAGACATTTTTAGTACAACATAGTATGCATAAATGCACAACTAAAATAGAACTGATTTTTTAGGTGTTGGTATTTGCACTCTTGATCACAGAAAAAAATGTATGTGTTAATAGTTTACCGTTTACCGTTGCATATCAAAGCTTACACGTTAACGCTTTTTTCGTAAATTATGGTAAGGTTATATATCGCTTCCGCTTTTTACCGAATTCCATCTTTAACATTGCTGAAACCGGGATAACAACTTTCTGTGGTATTGAAAGTGCTGCTGGTACCACCCTTCCACCTGTATTAATTTTCCCACGAATTAAGTTTAAAGACAGTTTTTTGTATAGTGCTCCTGCTGGAAGTCTGGGATTATCCTCGAGAAATGGATGGATGACAGCTGAATTATTTGTAAGTTTTGCAACACATAGTAAATACTTCGGGCTGCTCAATAATGAAGAAAATTCTGTTGATCATGAATAATCATGTAAGTCACGTTTCGATCGAAGCAATTAATTGTTATGCTAACATTTCCGCCTCATTGTTCCCAGCGCCTTCAGCCGATTGACGTCGGCGTGTATGGACCATTCAAATCAGCAGTAAAGATTGCATTTATTGACTGGATGAGGACGAATCCTGGCAAGGCCATTACTATTTACAATGTGGCCGAACTTGCTAATAAAACATTTAATAAAAGTTTCACTTTTTTCCTTTAAAAAGGCTGGGATATGGCCTGCAAACAGCATCATTTTTACCGATGAAGATTTTGGTGCTGCATTTGTTACCGATCAACCTGAGACAATCCATCACAAGCATATGTTCCACCAGCAGAAATACTTTCCGCGACAACTGAAATTACTCCAGAAATCGTCAGGCCTTTTTTAAAATCCGGTCCAAGGAAGTCTCAAAATAGACGAAAACGAGGAAAGTCATCTATTCTTACCGACACGCCTGAGAAGACAGATGAAGAAAATGAAAGAAACGAAACAAAAGAAACAAGTTAAAAAAAATATTAATTTCATCGTCGGATTCAGATATCGATGTTCCCAATAACATGATATTGGAATCAGAGCAAGAGCCTAGACTTGATGAAATCAATGATGACAGCAATGAATCACCTTTAATTGACCAAGATATTTTGAAAGAGAACGACATGGTTTTGGTTAAATTTACTACACTCAAGAAGCAAAATGAATTTTATGTTGGCAAAATTGTCACCGTCCACGGTTTTCAAGATTTCGATATTACGTTTCTAAAACGAAAGAATGACAGATAGATTTACTTATCCCGATTTACCGGATATTAGCCAATTCAACGAAACGAAATAGTGGCAAAGATGCTCCAACCAGAAGAACTCCCGGGATCATCTCGATCAGCAAGTTACATAAACTTTAATATAAACTTCTCCAAATACAACATGGGATAGAAATTAATTTTGTTATTTGTATTCAACTGTATTATAATTTTATTTTTTTTAATTTTCTGAATTGTATGGAATTATACTATTATTTTCTTTTTAAAAAAATATAAAAATATATATTTTAACTTCTTCTTTGTGTTTATGCATCAATTGTCAAATTTTGAATGGTGTCCATATTAGCGCCTAGTAAAATCAATGGTCAAATGGACAAATATAAACTCTTTTAAAAATTCTTTGATTTATTTTTCTGTAACTAAAAAAATTTTCATTTATCCAATAATTGTATAATTGCAATATTTGTGCACTTATGTAATATTTGCATAATTGCAATATTTGTGCACTTATCCGAGGTTAGCATAAATGCAAAGAATGGATAAGTGCACAAAAAGTTGAGCGAAAACCGATGTGCATTTATCCGTACTTTACTGTATTAACAAAGTTTCACACGGAATGACAAACGTAATATACCCTCATTCACCACTTATGGTGGTGAAGGGTATAAAAATTACATTTTCCTGATATTTAATTAAAGCTTATTTATTAAGTATAAACTTTAAGTGTTTTATAAAATTGTATCATTTTCTTAAAGAAAAATAACAGAAGGATACACATTTTTAGATTATTTGTTACTAAAAAAATCAAATTAAATTTAAATTAAGTTCAAGAAATGAAATTTCTTCCAAAATGTTTCAACTGTTTGATGGTAAAACTCTTACGTTGCTTGTGTTACAGATCTCTTTGTTGTGTCGTATATATGTATGTATGTATGTGTTTTTTTTATTTGTGTTTTTTTATATTGCGCACACTTTGTACACTATAAAAAAACACAAGCACTACAACGAAAATTAGACTTGAATATTTCATCATCATCAGATGATGAAGATGAATCCAACAAGTCATCCAAAATTTTTTCAGTAGTAATATTTTCCATTTTGTATATTTTTTTTTTTTTTTTGTTTCTTAACACAAATACACATTGATAAACAAAACAAATGTCAGATGTTTTATCGTGCGATTCTCCCCCTCTAAAAATACAGAGCGTGAAAGGTGCACCATTTTTTATAGTGCGATATTACAGAAAAGACAAAGTGTTGACATTTTTTCAGAAAAGAACACAAAAAATTAAAAAAGGTGCGAAATGGAAAAAACGTGTAACATTTTTGCCAGAAAAAAAACGTCATTAATTAGTGGCCTCTATTTAACTATGATCAGCGTTGCCATTTCAGCGGTTTTTCGGCCAGATGTGGTGTTTTTATTTTGTCAATTACGGGAAAGTGTGTGAAAAAACGGCTGAACTATTTTTTTAGCTACTTTTTTTATTTCTGCGTTTTTCTAGCGATTTTTCTAGTGGGCAGCACTATAATTTTGCGATGTATTTTTACTACTTTGTTTTGCTTGTGTTCGGTTACAAGTGCATTGCACATCACTACAGACGTTATCGGTTTACCCCCTTATTCAAAAAAAAAAAAAAAACTTACAACTGCCATAGTGAGTGAGAACAAAAGAAGTACATACATATTTGGTAAATCTTAAAAAAGAACATCAAATTATATTAGCGTACTAAATACATGTAAGTTTTAATCAAATACCACTCATTTGTACATAGAATTAATGTTTTTTTTTATCACAGTGACTATGGGTAAACCTACTTATGTTCAAAAGTTTAGACAGGAGTGGAAGACTAAGCCAATGCTTAAAAACTGGATTCAAGAAACTGATGATGCTTCAAAAGTTTTTTGCCGGTATTGCAAGTGCGTGATGCAGTGCAAACTTTGGGATTTGATGGCACATACTAAAACCATGAAACATACAGCAGCCGTAGGAGGGTTTGTCCAGAGGAATAAAATTTCATTTCAAGCTACTTGCTTAAAAACTCAAAGGCATGAAGGGGCTTTATCTTTATATTTTTGTCAACATGGATCAATAACTCCAGTAGATCACCTGATATTGCTATTAAAGAAACAGTTTTGGGACAGCGTGACATGCCAGCAAATTCGATTACAAAGGACAAAATGTTCAATGATTATAAAATATGTTTTAGCAGTTCATTTTAAAGAAGATCTCCTTAAAGACATTGGTGGCTCAAAATTTAGTCTCCTTTTGGATGAATCTACAGACATAGGAGTCATAAAATTTCTCAGTAAATATTAATTTCACAACGATAACAAAGCAGTACCATTAACCTACTTATACTTGGCCAGGTATTGTAATTATATATTACAGCTTAAAACAAAAAAAATTTTATCAACTTTTTTATCTCTGGCCGAAATTTCTGAAGCTAATGCGGACTCTATTGTAAAATGTATTAAAAATGAATTACAAAAGTTTGGCCTTGATATAAAAAATGTGGCTGGAATTGGGACTGATAATGCAAACGTTATGGTGGGTCGAAATAAAGGTGTTTATGCGCAGTTGAAAAAAGAAATTCCACACTTGACCCTTGTAAGATGTGTTTGCCATTCCATTCAATTGGCTATAAACAATGCCTGCATGACACTCTTAAGAAATCTGGAGTTTTTAGTTCAAGAAACAGTAAAGTAACAGTAAAGTAAGTACACATGAAAATAATATTATATTTTCCTAAAAATTTCCTTTTTCTTTCAGATATGGTTAATGCCTAAATAACAAATGTTGTTTCGACTATGAAATACATGAGCAATATTTGAAACTAATCGGAACTTCTGAAATTTACGATACTAACTCAGATTCTGAAGATGGTTTGGACTTCATAGACATTTAAGTCACATTATTTTTGTTTCCTATTATTACTTGTGCAAATTCTTAATTTTGAGTTGTAGAAATCTGAAATTGTTGTGTTGTTTAACGACTGCCTTTAAAATAATAAGCATCGTCACTTTATTCATCATGAAGTTGCCATATAAATTAATTCTTATACTTGTAACAGGTGTTTACACTTAATATCTATTTTGTACAGTGGGTACTATTTAATATATATATACAACAGAAATATATTACAAAAGACCCGCATATAATTAAAGTATTTAAATCATACATGTAAGATTTAACGTTTATACATGGTAATATTTATTAGCCGAATTTCAGATGGTTTGTTTTTAACGTTTAGCGGTTTCTGGCGTTTTTTTAATCTATTCTGGCTATTTTGTGCTCGCATGTTTTGGCAACACTGACTATGATAGTATAACATCTCTGCTGTAATGGAAAATACAGCTCTGTAAGCAACACGCAACTTTGACATCAAGGCATATTGATTACATATGCCTTGTTTGACATTTTATTTTACTTGTGTGCGGCGTGCTGAATGCAGGTGTGATTTCTCTAGAGATTTTGTATAATTTTAAAATTTTCTATACGTTTTATTGTTAATAGTTAAAATAATTTATACAAACTATGGATGATGAAGCTGAGACCTACAAGCTATGGCGCATTCGTAAAACTATTATGCAGTTGAGTCACGATCGTGGTTATTTGGTGACACAAGACGAATTGGATCAAACGTTGGAACAGTTCAAGGAAATGTTTGGCGATAAACCTAGTGAAAAGAGACCAGCACGTTCAGATCTTATTGTTTTAGTTGCCCACAACGACGATCCTACAGATCAAATGTTTGTTTTCTTCCCCGACGAACCAAAGATTGGTATTAAAACTATTAAGACCTATTGTACCCGTATGCAAGAAGAAAATATACATCGTGCTATTGTAGTTGTACAGGCTGGCATGACACCATCGGCCAAGCAGTCTTTGGTAGATATGGCACCTAAATATATTTTGGAACAATTTTTGGAGTCTGAATTGCTGATTAACATTACCGAACATGAATTGGTACCCGAACATGTTGTCATGACACCAGAAGAAAAGCAAGAATTGCTGTCTCGTTACAAACTGAAAGAGAACATGTTGATGAGAATTCAAGCCGGTGATCCAGTAGCTAGATATTTTGGTTTGAAACGTGGACAAGTTGTAAAAATTATTCGTTCATCAGAAACAGCTGGTCGTTATATTTCATACCGTTTGGTGTGCTGAAATAGCTGTCGGCGACAACAGATTTTTAATTTTAAGCTTATACTTTATACCTATTATAGATTTAAAAATATTAATAAATGATTGTCTAAACATTTATATACATCGATGTTTGAATTGATAGTTAAGATATAGGATGGCTACAGTTATCACTTTGTTGTTCTTAAAATACTTTTATCAGCTCGATTACGGTTACCACTAAAATATCATTACCGAGGCAAATAAAAAATACTCGTATGTATATGTTTAATTCGAGATATAGTGGCGATTTCCAAAGATTTTTACCGAGCATTAATGAAAAATACTTAGATCTTTAAAGATTTAACTGCCATTTTTTAAATTAGTTTTGATTTTCAGTTTTTTTTTATCTATAATTACAATTGTCCATAAATTTATTAAAATTATTAAACCTGTTAATATAGTACATTATAATACTAAACTTACGGTCTATGTATCTTAATATTAAATAACCTTTTAGTTTATTTCATTCAAAGTTAGAACTCTTTTTTTCGGCTTTTCGCCCATAACTGCTGCCACTGCAGCAACTGTTGTACCATGATCTTTAGTCATATGCCTCGATAAACCACGATAATGTGCATATGTTTTACCGCATAATTTACATACACTTTTCTGCTGACTGTGAACGGTGCGGTGTTGAAATAATAATTTCGAATTTGTAAAACCTTTACCACAGACATTGCAAATTGAGTCTCTTATATTATTATGGGCTTTTAAATGCCAGTTAAGAAGCTTTTGCTGCGTAAAACCTTCACCGCATATATCACATATAAATTCCTTTTCATATTCTGGATGATTTTGAAAATGCAATTTCAGTTCTTTCTTACAAGGAAAACCTTTGCCACAATATTTACACACAAACGGAAAATCTTGCGTATGACGTCGTAGATGTATAACGTATCCAGGTTTCTGGGTAAATTCATATTGACAAACAGAACATTTAAATGGTTTCGAACCATCGTGCTTGGCAGTATGTATACGGAATGTGTATATGTGTGAAAGTACTTTGGGGCAAAATTGGCATTTGAACGGACCCAAGTGTTGGAACAGGAACTCAATATGTTCATAAAATTTACAAGTTGATTTGTATTCTTCGACTGGTTTATTGGCTGTAAATTCTATAATATTTTCCTTCTCTTTTTTCACTAGTTTATGTATAAATTCGATTTTTTCCTCCACTTCGGCTAAAGTGTAGTTTGATTGCAATTTTTCATTAACTTGCGTCAGCAGAGTCTGTAGTGTTTCCTGACGTCTATGATCAGAGTTGTAGTAAATATCTTGTTCGTCCCATAAACAGGCATGAGTTTTGTAAATGCCGATCAAGGTTATGATTTGTTCATCTTTTAATTCCGGTTTAGCCAACATTTGCTCCTCTTCGAGCTGTAATGGAATTATCAATGTTTATATTTAAAGCATCACGTATTTAATACTTATTATAAAGAATATTACCTCTTGTATGAAACTCAGAGTGGGTTTTAAAAATTCCAAATGGTCATAAAACCACAAAGGCTTATAGTCTTTATCTTTATTTTTTATATAATTCATGCGTATACGCACTTCACGTATATAACGTACTCTCATGTACTTTATACATTTCTCTACATCCTTTGTGGTCATTTGTATTTGCATTTGCTCCAGCTCATCACATATGATTTTAAGACATTCTTCCCGTTTCTTTCGACATCGATTTACCAGTTTTGGCGGCCGTGTTGCATCCCATAGTTCGTCTTGTTTCTGATAAGATGTTATAAATAGTATAACTTTCATTTTGTTTTGCATAAACTCATCGATGTCTAGGCCATCGTCCATTTTTACTTTGGACTTTTTGGCTGGTGGTGTTTTGACTTCATCCAAAAATTCTTCATATTCATCTTCATCATCATCTCTGATATATTCATCATCAAAGTATTCCTCGTTGTCATCTAGTTTTGTAATTTTTACTAGTTTCTCTTTTTTCTCCTCCAAATCACCGATATCCAATTCGTCCTCATCACTATGTGCATTTGAATTTACGAACTGTAGAAAAAAATATCCTATTTAAATATTTTTTCTAATATAACTGTCAATTAAAATTGTAAATCATGTTTCTAAGGTAGAATTGAACTTGATATAGAATCTTAAATAATTTTAGTGGAAAAAATAATAATTATGTACCTATGTGATATTTAAATAAGCAACTTTATAATTTTTAAAAAATAGTTAATTATATAAATCTTAGAAAACAGCTTTCAAAATGGTGAAAACTAAGGATTTTTTACAATTTCATATATCAATTGAAATGATCGATATAAAAACTATACAAGAAAAAGAATAATAATAATAATGATTAAGTGGCTTAAGTCAACTCGTAAAGAAAACTTTATGACACGAATTTTATTTGAAATTTTGAATTTGCATGTTGCACATTCTAACTTGTTTAAAAATAATAAACAGCCAAATAAACCTTTACATATTTTTGCATATGTAAATTGTCCATAATGTGGAAATTACCTCGATTTCATTTGTAGTTCCATCATTGTATGATTTACTATCAATATCAATTGGTTCTTGTTTAACATATTTGTCCGGTATCTTTTTATTTTGAGATTTTCTTTTCGATTCTTGTGTACCTTGTCTTATTTGTTTGCTACACACTTGATCTTTTTCTTTTGTAGATAGATTTTTAATCAACAATACCTCTGGCTCTTCTAAAGGATCCATAAGAAAATCCTAAAAAACAAAGCCATTCAACAATCTGCAGACAACATACACTAATTTTACAAAAAACGCACCTTTTTATCCTCATCTTCTTCATTATAAGTTTTGCCATATTCACTGAGCACAATGTCATCTTCCTCGCCGAAATCTTTGTGTTCCTCCTTGGTTTTTACATCTAGATATGAGTTTTCATGTTCCTGTTCTATGTGTACAATAAATGTTTGAAATTGTAAACAAATTTCATGGCATTGCAAACACATCAAGGCATATTGCTTTTCTCCAATTATCGGAGATTGTAATATTTCACCGCATTTTTTATAGTTTGAATATGTATTATAATTCGATAAACTTAACGCAGTCATTTTAGTTATTTAAAATTAATGATTTTCTGCTATACAAATTGTTTGTAAAAATTTTATTAAGAAAAACAAGAATTTGTTTTTCTTTTCGTACTGTTTTGTGTTTTATGTTCAGTGTATGACAATATTTTCAATTGTTATGCCTTAATAGCTGCGCTGTGACAGCGCAAACAATTTCATGTTAAAAGGTTCGATGTCAAACACTCAATGTAAAATTGAAATGAGTTTGAAATTTCGAGATTTTTGGGACTTCAAACGATCTATGTTATTTAGGAACTTTAAAAATTTTTAAATTATATTCTAAATGCTATTATGAACTCTATGCAATGAAATGTTGCATTGCATACTGCAGCAGCTCTTATTTCTTCACGGTTAATGCACCATTATAATTTATAATTCAGCACCAATTCATAAATCCAGACATAAAATGCAATGTTTATTCTACGTACATATAAAAAAAATCCATTATAAAAAGGAAGTTATCACAACCATACATACATATTACCAATGATTGCGATATCGTTATTTTATTATTTAACAAAAAGTAATTGCAGCACTTAATAAAAAATAATACAGGGTGGCGCAAAAGTAATCCTCCTATCAGGAAAATGCCATAAATTTTGCGATTGGCCCCTACTGTCAGTTCTGCAATATTCCGCGTTCTGGAGCAGTGTAGCGTAACATTGTTTATTAACGTGTATTTCGCATGTGTTTACTACACAAATGTCAAAACAGAACTGACATTAGGGGCCTCGCAAAATTTATAGCATTTTCTGATAGGAGGATTACTTTTGCGCCATCCTGTATCAAAAATATAAACACTTCTAATTACAAACGCTACTTCAGTCGTTAGGAAACAAAACATACTTTCAAGGTTTTTAACAGTTACTTGAAAACGGATCAATTTTAAAGGCTTTCTATTACAATGACATCTAAATGATCACTTACAAATTTTTGGAGACATATTAATCCATCAATGAAAATATATCATTTAAAAAATATATATCTTTCTCAAATAAGCCAGATATTTCAGACAAATCGACAAATGACAATGAAAATACAATACCTTACATCTTTATTCGGATAATGTTAAAGAAAATCCCAGATTTTTCTCTTGAATGACATGCATTAAAATTGGAAAAGCTTTTATCAACACTAGACACTATGATGAATCTATTTGTTTATATTTAATACTTATATGAACACTCCACTTTCCAAGCCACTAGATGTAATGAAGATAACTGGACAAAGGTGTAAATTTGATATTCAAATTATTTATTTACTTATATTAAATTTATCTTCTTTTTATTCTAATTTTAAAATATGAAGCAATAGATTAAGCTCAGCGGAGGTCGGGATGATGCAACAGACTAAAATCATATTGTTCTGTATAGTGTGTTCCAAATTTATTTCTAGCATATGGTCACGGTTTTCATGATACCCCACATTTTCAACTGCCTTGTCAACGCTGCTTCACTTTGTTCAATAACCCAGTAAAATTCTTCGGACTGGACCTCGTAACAAAACCCTCAGATTAGAGAATTACATAGTTTAACGTTTACAACAACAACATTCTCACATGTTAATACGACAATTGGATTTTCGATCGAAAACTTGGCAAAAGATTGATAACTCAACGACAGAAGTATCAACGACGTGAAGTTTTTTACCCAGGTAAGAACTTGCAACGAAAGCAAAAATACAATTTCTTTTTATATGAGATATCTATTTAATATCAAATTTATTTAAATTGTTGTTTATATTTCATTGTTTATATAAAATAATCCTTAATATACATATCTTTAAATTTATTAGGTATTTATAAATACATACTTAGATTATAGTGCATTTTACAATTAATAATAATTATATTTAGTTTCGGATTTAATTGTAGCTCTAAAAATGTATTGCTATTAAAATGTAAATTTTATTTCAGTGTGTTCAAACCAAAACGTTCGAAACTCTGCTTAAAAATTAAAGTAAATGATTTTTAAGATGAATTTATTGATTTCTTGAAAGCGTACTAATAAAATATTTAAAAATTTCCAAAAACTTATGAAGAACCCGCTAATTTTTAGATGGTCTTTAAAATCACATCTAAACCACTTTCAAAATAACAAAACTTGTAAATATTATATTTGTTTAGTTTTTATTAAAATATTAAAGTTATTGTGATGTTGGTGCCAATTTTTGTTTTTCTAATAAAGCATCCAAGTCTCTTATGTTAGTGCCGTGTGCTTTTGTAATATGTCGGCATAGTCCACGATAGTGCGCATAGTCTTTACCGCACGCCTTACACACAAACTTCTCTCCTGTGTGAACATTTTTGTGTTGATTCAATAGGTTGGTATTTGTAAAAGCTTTGCCACACACATCACATACTTGATCACGTATATTTGAATGGGTCTTTTTGTGATCAGCTAAATTTCTGGGATAAGCAAAATGATGGCCACAGATGTCACAAACATGTTTACGTTCGGCAGGATTGCTTTGTTTGTGCTCTTTACGATGCTGTTTAGCATCTTGTATAGAAGGAAAAGTTATTTTACATATTTGGCAATTATACTGAGCTATAGATGCGGCTGAAGGTTCCTGTCCTGACACGTGAACTCTAACATAGTGCTTGCGTAAACTGCGTGGATTTGAATATATATTATCGCATAGTGTGCATACACATTTGGTTTTATTATGAGTCTGCAAATGTTGCCTTAGCAAGCCACGATGGGTGAAGCCTTTACCGCATTCGGGACAAACATGATCCCGTATATTATTATGATTTTTCATGTGATTGGTTAACTGATGTTGTGTATAAAAACTGTCGGCACACAGTTCACAGACATACGGTTTGGAGCCATGTTTTACAACATGTCGATGCCATTCCTTTTTGCTGGGAAATGATTTGTCACATTCTGCGCACTGAAAAGGACACTCCTTTGTATGTCGCCTTAAATGGCATACGAATTCTTTTTTGTGTGTTAATTCGCGTGGGCATAGCATGCACTGGAACGGTTTGGTGCCTTCATGTCTTGATATATGAAATTTGTAGGCGTAAATGTCAGTAAAAGTTTTCGGACAATAACTGCATTTAAATGGGCCCACATGTGGCAAGAGAAATTGTATTTCTTTATAGAATTTATTTCTGGACTGATATTCATCATTGTTATTTGTTGCAAGATGCCTCATTTTGTTTGCATTCTCTTCTCTAGCCATTTCGATTATTTCATCTATTGTATTCTGCATAATATCAGCATTAAAATCTTCATATTCACACAGTTTTGAAAAATCATTGGTTACGGATTTTAAAATGTCTTGCTTATTTATTACCGAAGTATGATAAATATTGTTTTCATTCCAAAAACATTCATTTTCCTTTACGAGTTTAAGCAATATAAGGAATTGATTATCATTTAATTGTTTGCAAATACCACTTTGCTGAAAAATAAAAATTTTATTTACATATACAAATCGAAAGATAAGCATATAAAAAATCAAAAGTTAAGCTTTCGCTCTCATAATAAACATTTTAATATATATTGAACTTTATCTAAATGATTTTGATATTTCTGTTTAAAATATGAAAATCTCACCAGAACTGAAATATACATAAAGCAAATTGATTAAGATTGATTACCACTATGTTTCGAGATACTTTATCTCCATTGTGCAGCTTAAAAAATAAAGTATCTTACCAATTTATTTTCCTTTAAGTGCGGCTCTAAAAATTTTAATAAGTTATAGAACCATAAAGGTTTATAGGATTCTCCTTTATCTCTCAATCGTGAATGATGTATAAATCTCAACTTAAGACGTTTTATTATTCGCTCAATTTGTTGCAAAGTTGCACTGATATCAAATTTTTCATTAATTTCTCTTAATATAATTTTTAATGCAGTTTGCTTTTCTGGTGAACTTGTTTTTTTGCTTTTATGAGCAATGTCCCATAGCAAGTGTTGCTTTTCATAGGCTTTTATAACTGCTTTAATGAATTCACGATTTTTGGTAAAACGTTTAAGATTTGTTTTCCTGTCTTCAGATTTAAGGGCAAATAGCTTAGTATTATCATCAACTTCATCATCATTATTATATTCATCATCTTCATCATATTCCTCATTAAGATATTCACCAGCATTCTCATAATTTTCGTCATCCGTTGTGACCTTGTCTGGCTTTAAAAGTACAATTCCGTTTATATGAGAATGATAATTGTTATAAAAATGACTACACTATAGACCTTGTATTTACCTCATAATCTTCATCACTACTATTGTTATCATATTCAAATTGGTATATTTCCAAAATTTCATTGTTATGTGCACCACCATTGCTGTTACTATTGTAATCGCGGTCTAAATTAACATCATTGTTTTCATTAGATTCAGATGCTTCCTCTTTGATTGTCACCGGTAGGAGATCATTATATTCGTAACGGTTTTCATTCAAAGGATCCTAAAATGAACAAATTTATAGCATTTATTAATTATTCTTAAACAACTTTCAGCAACATTACATTTTCATTATTTCTAGGCGTAATCAACTTTACTGCACTCTGTTTCATTCTTAATTCAGAGGTGTTTCCATTGTTTGCTAAATTTTCTTCACTAGTATTATCTTCTTTATATAAATTTGAACATATATCTTCAATTGCATGATGAGCTTTATCCAGATGTTGCAAGAATGTATCCAGTTCCCATGAAATATCTTTACAATAAATACACGATAGAAACATAAACTGTTTATCACTTATTGTTGGAGATCTATAAACTTCGCCACATTTGTTAAATTTATCTAAGGATACTGGTCCTTGTATGGATTTTAAATTCATTTTAGAATTGTATATTTAAGAAAAACTTTAATAAACATAAGAAGAAAAAATCTATGTTTACTTCTTAAAAACAAAAACAAACTAACAACTCTGTTCATTTGTATAACAGTTAGTTATAATAAACACAAGTACTAAACATACTGCACCAACAAAAAACCGTCGATGATAATAACGGCGTTATTAAATATTTTACTTAAAAGCTTAAAAAATTATTATAAATTGTAAAATGTTTACGAAAGACAGTTGCTTGAATATGTTTTTTAATTTCTTTAATTTTCAATGCGTTTTTATAATAAAAATTTCCACAACAATCAACATAGAAGAAGAACGAAAAAAATAAACAAAAAATTTCTGTCTGTCTATTAATTTCGCAACTCTAAAAGGTTTAGGCAAGTTCAAAGCAGAATGAGAAAAATGTCTGTCTTTCAATATCTCAACTGTATTTTAAATGTGGTATTGTCCCCTATACCACATTTAAAATAAAATTGTAACCAACTATTAGCAAAACGCAGTCATATTAAGTTGCACAACTTTGGAGTGTGCTGTATTTTGTGTTTATAAACAAATTTCCAAAGTTGTACTAAGCCATAAACGAAAACAAAAAACATAATTAAAATTGTTAAAAACTAAATAATTCAATATCATAAAAATGAAAAAACTTCCCCAGCCATCAACAACTAAACATTTAAGCAATTTGAATAGAAAGTGTGGAGAAATAACATACTGTATACAAGTGGGCAAAAGAGTTTATGCTCTAAACTGTTTATATTGTCCCCAAATTTGTTTACAGTGGGACATATTTATTAATCATATGGAGCAAGAACATGATGAAGACTTGAATTGTGGCCTGCAACCTGAAAGCATTCAAACAGAACCGCAAATAGACAACGTACAGGAAGACATTTCAGAGAATTTACAACAAAATAAAATCACACCTACAACATTTAATAAGGTAAATATATGTTTAAATATTTAATAACTCTAAAACTATTTTTTTATTTAATAACAGGTATTTGATAGCAAAAACAAAAATAATGTTTAACATAATAGTTCTTTAGATATTTCCAATAAAAATTTTTGCTGAAGTTCAAAATTAAAATAGCTGCAATTCCAGCCTTGAATTACACTTTATATCAATAACATTCTTCAAAAAAAGGAAATACAAATTCAAAATAAATGTTTTTTGTTTGATTTTTTTAAAGTTTAATGCTTAATTATAGGTTAATTCAAGTAAAATTTAAAAGAAATGGTTTTATTGTGTTGCTGTATAACACTGTACAACATTTTTCAGGTGATTGATTCGGGACTCAATTCTGATAATTGTTTATGAAAGTAGCCCCAAAAATAAGAACTTCTGCATCATTCGTTTGGTAATGTTACATCAAATAATAATTTAAAAACTAATTTGAAGTTAGTAGTATCGTATAGGGAATTTGTCACGTTTTAGGCTCTTTTGTTAGTCATAACTCAAGAACTACTAGTCCGAATAAGCTGAAACATATTTAAAAAAATTAAGAACTACAATTCCTTTAATCTGTTCATACAACGTTTCGCTACATAACATTTTCGCAGTTATAAATAAATGTATGAAAAAAAACTATTTTTTGCCTAAAAATAATTTTTTTTATTTTTAATTCATAAAAAATCCAAAACGGTAAAAAAGTGTCAAGTTCTATTACTTTCACGTAAAGTCGCATAACCTATGAACAAAATGAGACATAAATCATGAAATTCATTGAACGCGTTTCGCTTTTATTCACAATTAAGTAAAGGTATGAATTTGAAAAATTTGCTCGAGATATGCACAAAATTCTTTTAAAAACCGGAGAAAAATTAACTTGTGCATATGTTGAGCAAATTTTTGAAATTCATATCTTTACTTAATTGTGAATAAAAGCGAAACGTTCAAAAGAAATTTTTTAACAAAAATTATGAATTTTAAAATTGTTTATTGTGAATATGTAATTGGAAACATAAATCCTTTAAGTTCATTGTGTAAAATATTTTATTAAACATATTATGTAAAATTTACTTTTAGATCAAAGAACCGAATCGTTTTCCATTTATTGATCCCTTAGAAGAAGCTGACAATTCAACAAATTCAATGTCCTTGGAAAGTTCTATCAAGATAGAAAAAATTGATTGCACATCAATTCACACTATGACTGATGATTTGCAATATAATACAAGTGAAGATGATAAGAATGAAGATGCGGTAAGTTATTAGCAAATAATTACACCTTTTTTTAATAAAATAATAACTATTAGAAGTTTATAGTTTTCAAACGTAGTTTATAAACATCAATTTTCACTCATTAAAGTTGGATGTTTCAAAACATTCTTTCAGGATGACTTTTTTGTCTTTAAATTTTTAAATTAATTTAGAATATAATCTACACCAAAATTATTGTTTGGCACTAATAGCCACCAGGTAATTATCATAGAAGAAACAAAAATCATAATCGATAGGTTGCAAAAGAAAAAGAATGTGCAAACAATTTTATTATAACTCATATTCCATGTTCTTATTATGCCGCCAACTGATCTAAAGTATCCGATTACAGATTATTGTTTGTATTTGCTGATTTAATAAACATTTTAATAGTGTAAAAGTGTAAAACAATTAAGAATGGTATAGTCGGCTATAATAAATTTTGTAAAAGCTTCACTTTAGTATGTAAAAAATAATTTTTGTAAGAAACTTAACTAATTGTCAAATCGGTACAAAATTTGGAACTTCTGTAGAAAAGTTAAGTTTTCAAAGTACATATTTAGTAGTTTTTAACTTACAATAAAAAAGTAAACAAAATATTGGAAATATTAAAACTGATAGATAAACGAACAGACTTAATACGTGTATTGGAAGATAGTAAAAACAGTTTAAATATTTATTAGTTTTAAAAAAGTGAAAAAACTACATTTATTCCACTTATTCACATCATAGATGGATTACAACACACAATTTATACGCAATGATGAAAACCAGTCCATTGAATTTATAATAAAGGAAGGTAAATAAACAGCATATGTATACAACAAAATATTCTAATTTACAAATATTTTGTTTCAGATATTAAACATATCAAGGAACAATTAAATACCAATAATAGGCTTATGGAGCAGTTATTTGCTGAAATAAAATTGATTCAACATAATAAGGTGTCACTGCCTTCGACAACAGATTCTTCGCTCCGAAACGATTCGGATCTTACTCGACCAAATATTGTCAACTCAGCGACAGCTAAACCAAGCACAAGTTATTTCACAAGGAATGAACTTTCAACGACAACAGATATGTTACAAAAACAATCACATTTACTAAATATATCAAGAATATTACCAAAAACACCTTTTGTAAGCAAGGAAGAATTTTTAAAATTTGAAGAAAAAATTCATGAATCTGAAGAAAATTTCGCCAATTTGGTATGTCAACGTAAAATACATATATGCATTTTAAAAAAATAATACACAATTTTTTTAGGTAACTGAACTTAAAGAAAAATCAATTGAAAATTCCTGTAAATTTATAAAATACTGTTGGCGACTATTGATAAAGGATGAAGTGGCAAAAGAGTTTTGCTGGCAGGGTTCTAAAGGAAAAATAGGAATAAAAAACTTTTCAACATTGTTGGCAATTAGACGTGAGTGTTTAATAAATATATTTTATTAATTTCATTAATTGAATTTAATTTATTTCAGTTTCATATGTTGGCAAATTTGGAGATCATAGTGAAACAGAATTTGAACGCGTGGTCATCTTGTATTTTCAACAGGCCAAAAATCGTTGCGATAAGAAAAAACAACAGTTTTAAACACGACATTTTAGATTATAAATAATTTAAGAATATTTTATAAATTTTTACACAATGTTTTGTCCTTAATGTTTTATATTATTATAAATAAATAATTCTTAATTTCAATTTAATCGTCTGAAGTATTTAATTTTGTTTGTTTGTAAATTTTAAAACAAAAAAAATATGTTTTTTACAGAATGTGAAAACAAGCCAACAATTTAATATGCTGCAATATAATATTAAAAGGTATAATAAGGATCCTCATGCAAATGCTTAAATGTTTATGTGAATATTCCACACAAATAAATAATGATAAATTTGAATTTTAAAAATATTGAGATTTCGTCCCATTTTCACGATGTCTGGTTATTTATTTATTAATTAAAAGCATTCAGTAAACCTTTTGGTTAAAAAAGAAGTAGACATAGTAAAAATTATATTGATATTGTACGGGAACCTAAATTTCCAATTGAACAATTAGTTGTTTTCATAATCTTTAATTAAGATTTTAGTTTCTTTTTTAACATATTTCATAATTTGGTTTTAGTTTAAATATTTATTAGTTTTAAATGTTATTTACAGCTGCTATACTTACTACTATATGTATTATTATGTATGTATTTCTAAATTTTTAAAATAAACAAGTAAGAAAGTACAGTCGGTCAATATGCTCTCCCCACTATGGTGGTGTAGGGTATAAAAATTTTGTTCATGAACTACACATACTACTTAATTTATTGATACAAATTTATTATACCCTACACCACCATAGTGGAGAGGGTATATTGGATTTGTGCTGATGTTTGTAACGCCCAGAAATATTGGTCCAACACCCACCTTAAAGTATACCGATCGAATCACTTTCTGAGTCCGTCCGTCTGGCTGGCTGTCCATGTAAAGCTTGTGCTTGTGTCAAGATATTTCGATAAAATTTGGTACGTGATATTTTTTCGACTCAAGGACGGATGAGATTGAAACTGGTGGAAATCGGTCCATTATTTCACCTAGCCGCCATACAAATGTCCTTCCGAAATTGGGGTTTACCGGTCATAAATGTTTGAATTATGCAAGTATACAAACAAATTTCACCACAAATGAGTAATGAAGCTAAATAATATCTACAAATTTTGTGAAGATCGATTCATAATTGTTCATAGCTCTCATATAAGACCTACCTCCGCAAATCACTCTAAAGTGCATAACTCTCTTAAAAATGTCGTTATTCAAATAATATTGAACACAAATATGTTTTGTATACATACAAATAATATGGTAGAATTGTATGATGATCGGAACATAATTAGTCAAAACTCCCATATAAGACCCTCTCCGTAATTGACTTTTACCTCCATAAATATTTTAAAAGTGTTTATATCGAGATAAAGTATAACATACATAATATTTATATTCATGGATGATAATATTCTCCACAATTTAATAATTATCTTAGTACTCGTCCTAACTGATCTGTGACCCGTAATCATGCACCAACATGCTAGCAGTCTAATATCTGATGTATTCAGTCTGGACGGCAAGTCCT
This sequence comes from Bellardia pandia, assembly GCA_916048285.2. Classification (NCBI taxonomy): domain Eukaryota; kingdom Metazoa; phylum Arthropoda; class Insecta; order Diptera; family Calliphoridae; genus Bellardia; species Bellardia pandia. Next base: position 109,853,515 of record OU696532.1, read on the forward strand.
GGAGGCTATTCACTATTCTGACTATTAACTTTAAAAAGAAAGTTTCTACATTCTTAACAATATTCTAGTGTCCGTCTCCACTCTGCAGATACCAGAACTTAGTCCGCTTTCACACCATTCAATTCTGACCCGTCAAGTCAAGTATTTTTGGATGAGAAGGGAAAAGAGAATAAACTTGAAGGTACTAGTCAATTTTCTTATTTCCCTTTGTTTTTTTTTTCTTCCATGCATGTTGAGTTGCATTAAAAAGTACGAAAATTTAATTGACGTGTGTGAATGAAATGGCAAGTTCAAAAGAGAATTGAACAAAAACTGGTCAGCTAAAACTGAATAGTGTGAAACAGAACTTAGTCTACTTCTAATCTTGATTCGTCAGTGAATACTGTATAGCTGTCGTATAATTTTCCGAAACTCTTGCATACATCCCTATTCAAATCTCTATTGGGGGTCGAAGTTTATTTTCCTTATCTGAGATAAACAGCTTAAGGTAATTTATTTTCAATAGCAATACATACATAAAAAAGACTATTTTACAGAATACACTGATTAAAAATATAAACTAAAAGAATAGGTATATTTCTTCTTCTTGTTTTTAAGACATCCGAAGAAGGTTATGATTGGATTGAACTAAATGATGACATTTCATTACAATCCTCAGCATCTTGTAATGATGGCCATAATAACGAAAACAAGCATTTTGTGTACGATAAAATCAAACTTACTGAAATAATTATTAACAATTACAAAAATTATCCGGTATTATGGCAGACAAATCGAAATGAGCGTACAAATGTTATAAAACACCAGGAAGCCTACAAAAAAATAACAAAATTGATTAATAAAGAAATGAATTTAAACTTAAAATGCATTCAAATCAAAGGGAAGATTAATAAATTAAGAAGCAAGTTTCGTAAAGAGCATGAACTTCTTACAGCATTTACTGATGAAATTTATAAAAATTGTAATGAAAGCGATATGGAATGTGATGAATTTTCTACACCAAATGGACAAAGAACTGCATCATGGCTATATAAAAATATGAGTTTTCTTAAAGATCACATAAATAATGGAAAGAAACGAAGTAAAAGAGTAAGTAACTTATTGTAAATGAATTAGTTTCAATAATCAATTTTTGAAGAGACTGCTTCAGTTTTCCGTGCACACATTAGCGTTGACAAACATGGCAAAATTGTACTTTTTGCATACATTTTAGATACAGTTGGTACTTACTACTTTTTTTTGCTTTCAATAAAACGGATTCCTTTTAATTGCAAAATAGAAGCGTCAAGTAGTTTAAAATTATAACGAGTCTTTATTTATTAAAGTTGAAATAAACACAATTAAATTATAGTTTAAATAACACACTTGATGGATGTTTGATGTTTACTTAACGGTGACTCACAATAAATTAACTTGTTACGCGCGGGCTATTAGAATTTATCAAGATTGATGGGAAATACAAAAACTGGCCTTAAGGTTTACAGCGCTGCTTGACATATATAGTCATCTCTTCATCCCTGGTTATGTTAGCCATTACAAATTCGAGGCTTTCAATATCGCAAGGATAACTACATTACATTCGTCGAGAAGTCTATAAGTCTATAGTATCAAATCTAGTCCAGTAAATCAGTTTAAAAATAAGCTAAAATATGCTAAAACTTGTTTTAAAATGCCAAATGTGCTAAATTTTTTAAAATACGCATAATTTTTATATAAATAATACAACTTTGAACTCAATAACAAAACTAATTAAGTTTCTAGTAGTATATCTTAAAGATATTTTTTGAGTCATTTTCATACAAGTTTTCATATTTTTTTTTTACTGTATCAGGCATTAATTAAGTCTTCATTATATTTCGTATTTTATTATACCCTAAATCACCATAGTAGGGAGGGTATGTTGATGATGCCCAAAAATATTAGTCGGCATCCACCTTCAAGTATACCAATTGACTAAGAATGACTTTTTGATTCGGTTTAATGGCTGTGCACGCAAAATACAGGTCGCAATTTTGAAGATATTTCGATTGTTGAAATTGGTCCATTATTTCACATAGCCCCCATACAAATGTCCTTTCGAAATAGGGCTTTATCTAACATAAATGTGTGATTTATAAACGTATCCAAATAAATTTTGTCACAAATAAGTTACGTATTAATCCTAATCACATTTACAAATTTTGTGCAGATCGGTCAATAATTAGTCATAGCTCCCGTATAAGGTCCACTTCCGAAAATCACTTTAACGAGCATAACTCTCTTAAAATTAATTATATTCAAAATAAGTTTCATATATAAAGAAATCAAGGCACCTAATGTAATAACCACTCTGTAAATTACTTCAACTTGCATTATAATCGGGCTTGACGACTATACGTTCTTACATTCCACTAAATATATGTTTAACTTCTGAATTACTAAATGGCAAAACTAAAATATTCTTATTTTAAATAACAAAAAATGATAGGGAGTTTTCATACAACGCATTCTTGTATTCACAAACTTGCTTTCAAAATTCTACAGTTGAGTTTAAATTTTCCACTTATATGAAGTTAATTTTTGCCATTTTAGTTCAAGAGTTGTATTTTCATCTGTTAATAAATTTTAAAATGCTAAAAAATTCTAAACATATTATGTATTAAGAAATGCTAAATCAAATGCCAAATGCTAAATGTAAAATTTTGCAGCTAAATCAAAATAAAATAAAAAATCAAATGAATAAAATGAGTTTTTTTTTTTTAATTTTGTAAAACATACTTTATTTACGAATTTTCTTTATTTCAAGGGTACTAAAGCATTGACGAATGACAAAAATTATTTACCACTGGCGAAATTTTCTTTTGAAGAAAATCAACAATTTGTAGAGCTTTATAAAAGTTATCCCTGTCTTTGGGATGTTAATCATATAGGATATCGTTTTAAAAATCTGAGGCAAGAAAGTTTACAAGAACTATTAGAAGCTGTTAACAATGGAATGACTTTAAAATTATCTCTAAAAGAACTGCAGAAAAAAATATATGTTATACGTTACGCAATCACTCAAGAAAAGCACCGCAAGATCAAATGTGAGAAACTTAAAGCTGTATTTACTCCACAGTGTCAACTGTACAATGAACTATTATTTCTAAAAGATTCTGTGGGACCTTTTAAATGTGAATATTGTGATAAAATTTTTAATGGACCAGACCAATATAAAGTGCACAAGTCCTCACATGATGGATCAATGCCCTACACTTGTCCACAGTGTAAGAAAGGTTTTATGAGGGTGGGCAACTGTACTGTTCATTTGAGAAGGCACACTAAAGATTATCAATTTGAGTGTCAAGAATGTGGGAAAAAGTTTCCTACCTCGACGGATTTAAATGTTCACTCACGTCATCACACCGGCGAAAAACCTTACATTTGTGATATTTGCGGACAATCGTTTCGTACATGGACCTATTTTGATTCCCATCGCAGACGTCACGAAAAGAATCCAAATCATAAATGTTCGCTTTGTTCGAAAGGTTTCTATGAACACAATAAACTAAAGCAACACATGAAGTCGCACATGAATCTACGTGATAAAGTATGCGATGATTGCGGAAAATCATTTACCTGTACAAAGTATTTAAATCAACATAAACTAACTCATGCGGAAAAGAAAAAATATTCTTGCAAAATTTGTGGGAAAATGTTTGCCCAACGTGGAGCTTTAAGTAATCACACTAAATCACATGGAATAGTTGCGAATAAATCCAATAATAGTGATGTCGTGGAATTTTTTAAATGAATTGTACAATTACATACTTACATACATACATACATATATGTATATTAATGGAATAGAAAAAAATATGTAGTAAGTATACCTAAAAATATTTCAAATCTAAAAGAAAATTGTTCAAAAAATATAAATTACATATTTGCTGAGTTTTATTTTTTATTGAAGAAATAATGATTTTCATCCAAATAAGTGTTTAACCTCGAAAGACAGCCTGGATATTCTGAATATTAAAGGTCACCCGTCTAATAAGCCAAAAAGTTCTCTTCTGCTTAATACACATTAGTTTAAGTGTTTTACTTAATTTTTTAATGTTAATTACATAAATGACTGAATTTATTTTTTTAATTGACATTGTGATGATAAAAACCTGAAATATGCTTTAATTTTTTTTGTTTATTTAGTTTTAAACTTTAATTTAATAACATTGCTATAAGTATTATAAAAATTTTTTATTCACTTTAATTTTTTTAATAAAAATCAAAAAAGTACAATGAGAGTGATTTGTATATTATAAAGAAATTACATAGGACTTAAATTTTGTATGGGATTTCGGAAAAAATTTTGTCTTATCAAAATTCTGAGTCCATATTCGGATTCAGCGTGTGGGTTCACGGTAAATAGGTGTTTTCAGCCCAATCGGACGGCAAATTTAGGAGAAAAATGCAAAAAACATAAAATCTTTTATTAATAGAAAATTCATTTTAAACATCTATACATACATACACAGACTCTCATTTATTTGTAATTAAATGAGAGTGATTTGTACAGCATACTTTACGCAGGTATATTATACAGAAATTACCTAAAACTCAAAATTTGTATGGGATTTCGGAAAAAATTGTGTCCTATCAAAATTCTGAGTCCATATTCGGATTCAGCGTGTGGGTTTACGGTGAATAGGTGTTTCCAGCCCAATCGGACGGCAAATTTAGGAGAAAAATGCAAAAAACATAAAATCTTTTATTAATAGAAAATTCATTTTAAACATCTACATATACATACACAGACTCTCATTTATTTGTAATTAAATGAGAGTGATTTGTACAGCATACTTTACGCAGGTATATTATACAGAAATTACCTAAAACTCAAAATTTGTATGGGATTTCGGAAAAAATTTTGTCCTATCAAAATTCTGAGTCCATATTCGGATTCAGCATGTGGGTTCACGGTGAATAGGTGTTTCCAGCCCAATCGGACGGCAAATTTAGGAGAAAAATGCAAAAAACATAAAATCTTGTATTAATAGAAAATTCATTTTAAACATCTATACATACATACACAGACTCTCATTTATTTGTAATTAAATGAGAGTGATTTGTACAGCACACTTTACGGAGGTATATTATAAAGAAATTACATAGGACTCAAATTTTGTATGGGATTTCGGAAAAAATTTTGTCCTATCAAAATTCTGAGTCCATATTCGGATTCAGCGTGTGGGTTCACAGTGAATAGGTGTTTCCAGCCCAATCGGACGGCAAATTTGGGAGAAAAATGCAAAAAACATAAAATCTTTTATTAATCTTTTATTAATACACAGACTCTCATTTATTTGTAATTAAATGAGAGTGATTTGTACAGCACACTTTACGGAGGTATATTATAAAGAAATTACATAGGACTCAAATTTTGTATGGGATTTCGGAAAACATTTTGTCCTATCAAAATTCTGAGTCCATATTCGGATTCAGCGTGTGGGTTTACGGTGAATAGGTGTTTCCAGCCCAATCGGACGGCAAATTTAGGAGAAAAATGCAAAAAACATAAAATCTTTTATTAATAGAAAATTCATTTTAAACATCTACATATACATACACAGACTCTCATTTATTTGTAATTAAATGAGAGTGATTTGTACAGCATACTTTACGCAGGTATATTATACAGAAATTACCTAAAACTCAAAATTTGTATGGGATTTCGGAAAAAATTTTGTCCTATCAAAATTCTGAGTCCATATTCGGATTCAGCGTGTGGGTTTACGGTGAATAGGTGTTTCCAGCCCAATCGGACGGCAAATTTAGGAGAAAAATGCAAAAAACATAAAATATAAATATAGAAAATTAATTTTAAACATCTATACATACATACACAGACTCTCATTTATTTGTAATTAAATGAGAGTGATTTGTACAGCATACTTTACGGAGGTATATTATATAGAAATTACCTAAAACTCAAATTTTGTATGGGATTTCGGAAAAAATTTTGTCCTATCAAAATTCTGAGTCCATATTCGGATTCAGCGTGTGGGTTCACGGTAAATAGGTGTTTCCAGCCCAATCGGACGGCATATTTAGGAGAAAAATGCAAAAAACATAAAATCTTTTATTAATAGAAAATTCATTTTAAACATCTACATATACATACACAGACTCTCATTTATTTGTAATTAAATGAGAGTGATTTGTACAGCACACTTTACGGAGGTATATTATACAGAAATTACATAGGACTCAAATTTTGTATGGGATTTCGGAAAAAATTTTGTCCTATCAAAATTCTGAGTCCATATTCGGATTCAGCGTGTGGGTTCACGGTGAATAGGTGTTTCCAGCCCAATCGGACGGCAAATTTGGGAGAAAAATGCAAAAAACATAAAATCTTTTATTAATAGAAAATTCATTTTAAACATCTATACATACATACACAGACTCTCATTTATTTGTAATTAAATGAGAGTGATTTGTACAGCACACTTTACGGAGGTATATTATACAGAAATTACCTTAGGACTCAAATTTTGTATGGGATTTCGGAAAACATTTTGTCCTATCAAAATTCTGAGTCCATATTCGGATTCAGCGTGTGGGTTCACGGTGAATAGGTGTTTCCAGCCCAATCGGACGGCAAATTTGGGAGAAAAATGCAAAAAACATAAAATCTTTTATTAATCTTTTATTAATACACAGACTCTCATTTATTTGTAATTAAATGAGAGTGATTTGTACAGCACACTTTACGGAGGTATATTATAAAGAAATTACATAGGACTCAAATTTTGTATGGGATTTCGGAAAAAATTTTGTCCTATCAAAATTCTGAGTCCATATTCGGATTCAGCGTGTGGGTTCACGGTGAATAGGTGTTTCCAGCCCAATCGGACGGCAAATTTGGGAGAAAAATGCAAAAAACATAAAATCTTTTATTAATAGAAAATTCATTTTAAACATCTATACATACATACACAGACTTTCATTTATTTGTAATTAAATGAGAGTGATTTGTACAGCACACTTTACGGAGGTATATTATACAGAAATTACATAGGACTCAAATTTTGTATGGGATTTCGGAAAAAATTTTGTCCTATCAAAATTCTGAGTCCATATTCGGATTCAGCGTGTGGGTTCACGGTGAATAGGTGTTTCCAGCCCAATCGGACGGCAAATTTGGGAGAAAAATGCAAAAAACATAAAATCTTTTATTAATAGAAAATTCATTTTAAACATCTATACATACATACACAGACTCTCATTTATTTGTAATTAAATGAGAGTGATTTGTACAGCACACTTTACGGAGGTATATTATAAAGAAATTACATAGGACTCAAATTTTGTATGGGATTTCGGAAAAAATTTTGTCCTATCAAAATTCTGAGTCCATATTCGGATTCAGCGTGTGGGTTCACGGTGAATAGGTGTTTCCAGCCCAATCGGACGGCAAATTTGGGAGAAAAATGCAAAAAACATAAAATCTTTTATTAATAGAAAATTCATTTTAAACATCTATGCATACATACACAGACTCTCATTTATTTGTAATTAAATGAGAGTGATTTGTACAGCATACTTTACGGAGGTATATTATAAAGAAATTACATAGGACTCAAATTTTGTATGGGATTTCGGAAAAAATTTTGTCCTATCAAAATTCTGAGTCCATATTCGGATTCAGCGTGTGGGTTCACGGTGAATAGGTGTTTCCAGCCCAATCGGACGGCAAATTTGGGAGAAAAATGCAAAAAACATAAAATCTTTTATTAATAGAAAATTCATTTTAAACATCTATGCATACATACACAGACTCTCATTTATTTGTAATTAAATGAGAGTGATTTGTACAGCATACTTTACGGAGGTATATTATAAAGAAATTACATAGGACTCAAATTTTGTATGGGATTTCGGAAAAAATTTTGTCCTATCAAAATTCTGAGTCCATATTCGGATTCAGCGTGTGGGTTCACGGTGAATAGGTGTTTCCAGCCCAATCGGACGGCAAATTTGGGAGAAAAATGCAAAAAACATAAAATCTTTTATTAATAGAAAATTCATTTTAAACATCTATACATACATACACAGACTCTCATTAATTTGTAATTAAATGAGAGTGATTTGTACAGCACACTTTACGGAGGTATATTATAAAGAAATTACATAGGACTCAAATTTTGTATGGGATTTCGGAAAAAATTTTGTCCTATCAAAATTCTGAGTCCATATTCGGATTCAGCGTGTGGGTTCACGGTGAATAGGTGTTTCCAGCCCAATCGGACGGCAAATTTGGGAGAAAAATGCAAAAAACATAAAATCTTTTATTAATAGAAAATTCATTTTAAACATCTATACATACATACACAGACTCTCATTTATTTGTAATTAAATGAGAGTGATTTGTACAGCACACTTTACGGAGGTATATTATACAGAAATTACCTTAGGACTCAAATTTTGTATGGGATTTCGGAAAACATTTTGTCCTATCAAAATTCTGAGTCCATATTCGGATTCAGCGTGTGGGTTCACGGTGAATAGGTGTTTCCAGCCCAATCGGACGGCAAATTTAGGAGAAAAATGCAAAAAACATAAAATCTTTTATTAATAGAAAATTCATTTTAAACATCTATACATACATACACAGACTCTCATTTATTTGTAATTAAATGAGAGTGATTTGTACAGCACACTTTACGGAGGTATATTATACAGAAATTACCTTAGGACTCAAATTTTTTATGGGATTTCGGAAAAAATTTTTTCCTATCAAAATTCTGAGTCCATATTCGGATTCAGCGTGTGGGTTCACGGTGAATAGGTGTTTCCAGCCCAATCGGACGGCAAATTTAGGAGAAAAATGCAAAAAACATAAAATCTTTTATTAATAGAAAATTCATTTTAAACATCTATACATACATACACAGACTCATTTATTTGTAATTAAATGAGAGTGATTTGTACAGCATACTTTACGGTGGTATATTATAAAGAAATTACATAGGACTCAAATTTTGTATGGGATTTCGGAAAAATTTTGTCTTATCAAAATTCTGAGTCCATATTCGGATTCAGCGTGTGGGTTCACGGTAAGTAGGTGTTTCCAGCCCAATCGGACGGCAAATTTAGGAGAAAAATGCAAAAAACATAAAATCTTTTATTAATAGAAAATTCATTTTAAACATCTATACATACATACACAGACTCTCATTTATTTGTAATTAAATGAGAGTGATTTGTACAGCACACTTTACGGAGGTATATTATACAGAAATTACCTTAGGACTCAAATTTTGTATGGGATTTCGGAAAAAATTTTGTCCTATCAAAATTCTGAGTCCATATTCGGATTCAGCGTGTGGGTTCACGGTAAATAGGTGTTTCCAGCCCAATCGGACGGCAAATTTAGGAGAAAAATGCAAAAAACATAAAATCTTTTATTAAAAGAAAATTCATTTTAAACATCTATACATACATACACAGACTCTCATTTATTTGTAATTAAATGAGAGTGATTTGTACAGCACACTTTACGGAGGTATATTATAAAGAAATTACATAGGACTCAAATTTTGTATGGGATTTCGGAAAAAATTTTGTCCTATCAAAATTCTGAGTCCATATTCGGATTCAGCGTGTGGGTTCACGGTGAATAGGTGTTTCCAGCCCAATCGGACGGCAAATATAGGAGAAAAATGCAAAAAACATAAAATCTTTTATTAATAGAAAATTCATTTTAAACATCTATACATACATACACAGACTCTTATTTATTTGTAATTAAATGAGAGTGATTTGTACAGCACACTTTACGGAGGTATCTTATAAAGAAATTACCTTAGGACTCAAATTTTGTATGGGATTTCGGAAAAATTTTGTCTTATCAAAATTCTGAGTCCATATTCGGATTCAGCGTGTGGGTTCACGGTAAGTAGGTGTTTCCAGCCCAATCGGACGGCAAATTTAGGAGAAAAATGCAAAAAACATAAAATCTTTTATTAAAAGAAAATTCATTTTAAACATCTATACATACATACACAGACTCTCATTTATTTGTAATTAAATGAGAGTGATTTGTACAGCACACTTTACGGAGGTATATTATACAGAAATTACCTTAGGACTCAAATTTTGTATGGGATTTCGGAAAAAATTTTGTCCTATCAAAATTCTGAGTCCATATTCGGATTCAGCGTGTGGGTTCACGGTGAATAGGTGTTTCCAGCCCAATCGGACGGCAAATTTAGGAGAAAAATGCAAAAAACATAAAATCTTTTATTAATAGAAAATTCATTTTAAACATCTATACATACATACACAGACTCTCATTTATTTGTAATTAAATGAGAGTGATTTGTACAGCACACTTTACGGAGGTATATTATAAAGAAATTACATAGGACTCAAATTTTGTATGGGATTTCGGAAAACATTTTGTCCTATCAAAATTCTGAGTCCATATTCGGATTCAGCGTGTGGGTTCACGGTGAATAGGTGTTTCCAGCCCAATCGGACGGCAAATTTAGGAGAAAAATGCAAAAAACATAAAATCTTTTATTAATAGAAAATTCATTTTAAACATCTATACATACACAGACGCTCATTTATTTGTAATTAAATGAGAGTGATTTGTACAGCACACTTTACGGAGGTATATTATACAGAAATTACCTTAGGACTCAAATTTTGTATGGGATTTCGGAAAAAATTTTGTCCTATCAAAATTCTGAGTCCATATTCGGATTCAGCGTGTGGGTTCACGGTAAATAGGTGTTTCCAGCCCAATCGGACGGCAAATTTGGGAGAAAAATGCAAAAAACATAAAATCTTTTATTAATAGAAAATTCATTTTAAACATCTATACATACACAGACGCTCATTTATTTGTAATTAAATGAGAGTGATTTGTACAGCACACTTTACGGAGGTATATTATACAGAAATTACCTTAGGACTCAAATTTTGTATGGGATTTCGGAAAAAATTTTGTCCTATCAAAATTCTGAGTCCATATTCGGATTCAGCGTGTGGGTTCACGGTAAATAGGTGTTTCCAGCCCAATCGGACGGCAAATTTGGGAGAAAAATGCAAAAAACATAAAATCTTTTATTAATAGAAAATTCATTTTAAACATCTATACATACATACACAGACTCTTATTTATTTGTAATTAAATGAGAGTGATTTGTACAGCACACTTTACGGAGGTATATTATACAGAAATTACCTTAGGACTCAAATTTTGTATGGGATTTCGGAAAAAATTTTGTCTTATCAAAATTCTGAGTCCATATTCGGATTCAGCGTGTGGGTTCACGGTAAGTAGGTGTTTCCAGCCCAATCGGACGGCAAATTTAGGAGAAAAATGCAAAAAACATAAAATCTTTTATTAATAGAAAATTCATTTTAAACATCTATACATACATACACAGACTCTTATTTATTTGTAATTAAATGAGAGTGATTTGTACAGCACACTTTACGGAGGTATCTTATAAAGAAATTACCTTAGGACTCAAATTTTGTATGGGATTTCGGAAAAAATTTTGTCTTATCAAAATTCTGAGTCCATATTCGGATTCAGCGTGTGGGTTCACGGTAAGTAGGTGTTTCCAGCCCAATCGGACGGCAAATTTAGGAGAAAAATGCAAAAAACAAAATCTTTTATTAATAGAAAATTCATTTTAAACATCTATACATACATACACAGACTCTCATTTATTTGTAATTAAATGAGAGTGATTTGTACAGCACACTTTACGGAGGTATATTATACAGAAATTACCTTAGGACTCAAATTTTGTATGGGATTTCGGAAAAAATTTTGTCCTATCAAAATTCTGAGTCCATATTCGGATTCAGCGTGTGGGTTCACGGTAAATAGGTGTTTCCAGCCCAATCGGACGGCAAATTTAGGAGAAAAATGCAAAAAACATAAAATCTTTTATTAATAGAAAATTCATTTTAAACATCTATACCAGTGGTGTCAATTATGATTGTGTTGGTGCGATTACTCTTAACTTTTACATTCCCAGCGAGAGAAAACTGCGGTTGCGAGGCCTATTACGAGGCCTCATCACAGTTATTCTAGATACTACAACAAGTACACCTCGTACAAAAACCACAAGCAATTTGTTTTTTTAATCATTGTACAATGTTAAAAACAAAAATAAAACAAAATGGCCCATAATCATAGTCATAGAAAAAGCATAATTTAAGAAAAAGCATGCTTTTTTTTAAATTCAGAACAAAATTTATATGTTTTTGTTGTTTAAAAGTCTACTTTTACTTAAAGTATGCTTTTTCTATAACTATGATTATGAGCCAATAGAAACAAAGATAATAAATAATAAATATATTATTTCTGTTTAGAGGCCTCAAAACAAGACGTGCGATACTTCCCGCTGAATGAGAGTATTTTGCAGTAAACAATTATATTTTACGCTCGCAAAATAAAAGAGCGTAAGCGTACATGTGAGTTTTGCTTACACAATTGTGTATGACGCTGACACCCCTGATCTATACATACATACACAGACTCTCATTTATTTGTAATTAAATGAGAGTGATTTGTACAGCACACTTTACGGAGGTATATTATAAAGAAATTACATAGGACTCAAATTTTGTATGGGATTTCGGAAAACATTTTGTCCTATCAAAATTCTGAGTCCATATTCGGATTCAGCGTGTGGGTTCACGGTGAATAGGTGTTTCCAGCCCAATCGGACGGCAAATTTAGGAGAAAAATGCAAAAAACATAAAATCTTTTATTAATAGAAAATTCATTTTAAACATCTATACATACACAGACGCTCATTTATTTGTAATTAAATGAGAGTGATTTGTACAGCACACTTTACGGAGGTATATTATACAGAAATTACCTTAGGACTCAAATTTTGTATGGGATTTCGGAAAAAATTTTGTCCTATCAAAATTCTGAGTCCATATTCGGATTCAGCGTGTGGGTTCACGGTAAGTAGGTGTTTCCAGCCCAATCGGACGGCAAATTTAGGAGAAAAATGCAAAAAACATAAAATCTTTTATTAATAGAAAATTCATTTTAAACATCTATACATACATACACAGACTCTCATTTATTTGTAATTAAATGAGAGTGATTTGTACAGCACACTTTACGGAGGTATATTATACAGAAATTACCTTAGGACTCAAATTTTGTATGGGATTTCGGAAAAAATTTTGTCCTATCAAAATTCTGAGTCCATATTCGGATTCAGCGTGTGGGTTCACGGTAAATAGGTGTTTCCAGCCCAATCGGACGGCAAATTTAGGAGAAAAATGCAAAAAACATAAAATCTTTTATTAAAAGAAAATTCATTTTAAACATCTATACATACATACACAGACTCTCATTTATTTGTAATTAAATGAGAGTGATTTGTACAGCACACTTTACGGAGGTATATTATAAAGAAATTACATAGGACTCAAATTTTGTATGGGATTTCGGAAAAAATTTTGTCCTATCAAAATTCTGAGTCCATATTCGGATTCAGCGTGTGGGTTCACGGTGAATAGGTGTTTCCAGCCCAATCGGACGGCAAATATAGGAGAAAAATGCAAAAAACATAAAATCTTTTATTAATAGAAAATTCATTTTAAACATCTATACATACATACACAGACTCTTATTTATTTGTAATTAAATGAGAGTGATTTGTACAGCACACTTTACGGAGGTATCTTATAAAGAAATTACCTTAGGACTCAAATTTTGTATGGGATTTCGGAAAAATTTTGTCTTATCAAAATTCTGAGTCCATATTCGGATTCAGCGTGTGGGTTCACGGTAAGTAGGTGTTTCCAGCCCAATCGGACGGCAAATTTAGGAGAAAAATGCAAAAAACATAAAATCTTTTATTAATAGAAAATTCATTTTAAACATCTATACATACATACACAGACTCTCATTTATTTGTAATTAAATGAGAGTGATTTGTACAGCACACTTTACGGAGGTATATTATACAGAAATTACCTTAGGACTCAAATTTTGTATGGGATTTCGGAAAAAATTTTGTCCTATCAAAATTCTGAGTCCATATTCGGATTCAGCGTGTGGGTTCACGGTAAATAGGTGTTTCCAGCCCAATCGGACGGCAAATTTGGGAGAAAAATGCAAAAAACATAAAATCTTTTATTAATAGAAAATTCATTTTAAACATCTATACATACATACACAGACTCTCATTTATTTGTAATTAAATGAGAGTGATTTGTACAGCACACTTTACGGAGGTATATTATACAGAAATTACATAGGACTCAAATTTTGTATGGGATTTCGGAAAAATTTTGTCTTATCAAAATTCTGAGTCCATATTCGGATTCAGCGTGTGGGTTCACGGTAAGTAGGTGTTTCCAGCCCAATCGGACGGCAAATTTAGGAGAAAAATGCAAAAAACATAAAATCTTTTATTAATAGAAAATTCATTTTAAACATCTATACATACATACACAGACTCTCATTTATTTGTAATTAAATGAGAGTGATTTGTACAGCACACTTTACGGAGGTATATTATACAGAAATTACCTTAGGACTCAAATTTTGTATGGGATTTCGGAAAAAATTTTGTCCTATCAAAATTCTGAGTCCATATTCGGATTCAGCGTGTGGGTTCACGGTGAATAGGTGTTTCCAGCCCAATCGGACGGCAAATTTAGGAGAAAAATGCAAAAAACATAAAATCTTTTATTAATAGAAAATTCATTTTAAACATCTATACATACATACACAGACTCTCATTTATTTGTAATTAAATGAGAGTGATTTGTACAGCACACTTTACGGAGGTATATTATAAAGAAATTACATAGGACTCAAATTTTGTATGGGATTTCGGAAAACATTTTGTCCTATCAAAATTCTGAGTCCATATTCGGATTCAGCGTGTGGGTTCACGGTGAATAGGTGTTTCCAGCCCAATCGGACGGCAAATTTAGGAGAAAAATGCAAAAAACATAAAATCTTTTATTAATAGAAAATTCATTTTAAACATCTATACATACACAGACGCTCATTTATTTGTAATTAAATGAGAGTGATTTGTACAGCACACTTTACGGAGGTATATTATACAGAAATTACCTTAGGACTCAAATTTTGTATGGGATTTCGGAAAAAATTTTGTCCTATCAAAATTCTGAGTCCATATTCGGATTCAGCGTGTGGGTTCACGGTAAATAGGTGTTTCCAGCCCAATCGGACGGCAAATTTGGGAGAAAAATGCAAAAAACATAAAATCTTTTATTAATAGAAAATTCATTTTAAACATCTATACATACACAGACGCTCATTTATTTGTAATTAAATGAGAGTGATTTGTACAGCACACTTTACGGAGGTATATTATACAGAAATTACCTTAGGACTCAAATTTTGTATGGGATTTCGGAAAAAATTTTGTCCTATCAAAATTCTGAGTCCATATTCGGATTCAGCGTGTGGGTTCACGGTAAATAGGTGTTTCCAGCCCAATCGGACGGCAAATTTGGGAGAAAAATGCAAAAAACATAAAATCTTTTATTAATAGAAAATTCATTTTAAACATCTATACATACATACACAGACTCTTATTTATTTGTAATTAAATGAGAGTGATTTGTACAGCACACTTTACGGAGGTATCTTATAAAGAAATTACCTTAGGACTCAAATTTTGTATGGGATTTCGGAAAAAATTTTGTCTTATCAAAATTCTGAGTCCATATTCGGATTCAGCGTGTGGGTTCACGGTAAGTAGGTGTTTCCAGCCCAATCGGACGGCAAATTTAGGAGAAAAATGCAAAAAACATAAAATCTTTTATTAATAGAAAATTCATTTTAAACATCTATACATACATACACAGACTCTTATTTATTTGTAATTAAATGAGAGTGATTTGTACAGCACACTTTACGGAGGTATCTTATAAAGAAATTACCTTAGGACTCAAATTTTGTATGGGATTTCGGAAAAAATTTTGTCTTATCAAAATTCTGAGTCCATATTCGGATTCAGCGTGTGGGTTCACGGTAAGTAGGTGTTTCCAGCCCAATCGGACGGCAAATTTAGGAGAAAAATGCAAAAAACAAAATCTTTTATTAATAGAAAATTCATTTTAAACATCTATACATACATACACAGACTCTCATTTATTTGTAATTAAATGAGAGTGATTTGTACAGCACACTTTACGGAGGTATATTATACAGAAATTACCTTAGGACTCAAATTTTGTATGGGATTTCGGAAAAAATTTTGTCCTATCAAAATTCTGAGTCCATATTCGGATTCAGCGTGTGGGTTCACGGTAAATAGGTGTTTCCAGCCCAATCGGACGGCAAATTTAGGAGAAAAATGCAAAAAACATAAAATCTTTTATTAATAGAAAATTCATTTTAAACATCTATACCAGTGGTGTCAATTATGATTGTGTTGGTGCGATTACTCTTAACTTTTACATTCCCAGCGAGAGAAAACTGCGGTTGCGAGGCCTATTACGAGGCCTCATCACAGTTATTCTAGATACTACAACAAGTACACCTCGTACAAAAACCACAAGCAATTTGTTTTTTTAATCATTGTACAATGTTAAAAACAAAAATAAAACAAAATGGCCCATAATCATAGTCATAGAAAAAGCATAATTTAAGAAAAAGCATGCTTTTTTTTAAATTCAGAACAAAATTTATATGTTTTTGTTGTTTAAAAGTCTACTTTTACTTAAAGTATGCTTTTTCTATAACTATGATTATGAGCCAATAGAAACAAAGATAATAAATAATAAATATATTATTTCTGTTTAGAGGCCTCAAAACAAGACGTGCGATACTTCCCGCTGAATGAGAGTATTTTGCAGTAAACAATTATATTTTACGCTCGCAAAATAAAAGAGCGTAAGCGTACATGTGAGTTTTGCTTACACAATTGTGTATGACGCTGACACCCCTGATCTATACATACATACACAGACTCTCATTTATTTGTAATTAAATGAGAGTGATTTGTACAGCACACTTTACGGAGGTATATTATAAAGAAATTACATAGGACTCAAATTTTGTATGGGATTTCGGAAAACATTTTGTCCTATCAAAATTCTGAGTCCATATTCGGATTCAGCGTGTGGGTTCACGGTGAATAGGTGTTTCCAGCCCAATCGGACGGCAAATTTAGGAGAAAAATGCAAAAAACATAAAATCTTTTATTAATAGAAAATTCATTTTAAACATCTATACATACACAGACGCTCATTTATTTGTAATTAAATGAGAGTGATTTGTACAGCACACTTTACGGAGGTATATTATACAGAAATTACCTTAGGACTCAAATTTTGTATGGGATTTCGGAAAAAATTTTGTCCTATCAAAATTCTGAGTCCATATTCGGATTCAGCGTGTGGGTTCACGGTAAATAGGTGTTTCCAGCCCAATCGGACGGCAAATTTAGGAGAAAAATGCAAAAAACATAAAATCTTTTATTAATAGAAAATTCATTTTAAACATCTATACATACATACACAGACTCTCATTTATTTGTAATTAAATGAGAGTGATTTGTACAGCACACTTTACGGAGGTATATTATAAAGAAATTACATAGGACTCAAATTTTGTATGGGATTTCGGAAAAAATTTTGTCCTATCAAAATTCTGAGTCCATATTCGGATTCAGCGTGTGGGTTCACGGTGAATAGGTGTTTCCAGTCCAATCGGACGGCAAATTTAGGAGAAAAATGCAAAAAACATAAAATCTTTTATTAATAGAAAATTCATTTTAAACATCTATACATACATACACAGACTCTCATTTATTTGTAATTAAATGAGAGTGATTTGTACAGCACACTTTACGGAGGTATATTATACAGAAATTACCTTAGGACTCAAATTTTGTATGGGATTTCGGAAAAAATTTTGTCCTATCAAAATTCTGAGTCCATATTCGGATTCAGCGTGTGGGTTCACGGTAAATAGGTGTTTCCAGCCCAATCGGACGGCAAATTTAGGAGAAAAATGCAAAAAACATAATATCTTTTATTAATAGAAAATTCATTTTAAACATCTATACATACATACACAGACTCTCATTTATTTGTAATTAAATGAGAGTGATTTGTACAGCACACTTTACGGAGGTATATTATACAGAAATTACCTTAGGACTCAAATTTTGTATGGGATTTCGGAAAAAATTTTGTCTTATCAAAATTCTGAGTCCATATTCGGATTCAGCGTGTGGGTTCACGGTAAGTAGGTGTTTCCAGCCCAATCGGACGGCAGATTTAGGAGAAAAATGCAAAAAACATAAAATCTTTTATTAATAGAAAATTCATTTTAAACATCTATACATACATACACAGACTCTCATTTATTTGTAATTAAATGAGAGTGATTTGTACAGCACACTTTACGGAGGTACCTTATAAAGAAATTACCTTAGGACTCAAATTTTGTATGGGATTTCGGAAAAAATTTTGTCCTATCAAAATTCTGAGTCCATATTCGGATTCAGCGTGTGGGTTCACGGTAAGTAGGTGTTTCCAGCCCAATCGGACGGCAAATTTAGGAGAAAAATGCAAAAAACATAAAATCTTTTATTAATAGAAAATTCATTTTAAACATCTATACATACATACACAGACTCTCATTTATTTGTAATTAAATGAGAGTGATTTGTACAGCACACTTTACGGAGGTATATTATACAGAAATTACCTTAGGACTCAAATTTTGTATGGGATTTCGGAAAAAATTTTGTCCTATCAAAATTCTGAGTCCATATTCGGATTCAGCGTGTGGGTTCACGGTGAATAGGTGTTTCCAGCCCAATCGGACGGCAAATTTAGGAGAAAAATGCAAAAAACATAAAATCTTTTATTAATAGAAAATTCATTTTAAACATCTATACATACATACACAGACTCTCATTTATTTGTAATTAAATGAGAGTGATTTGTACAGCACACTTTACGGAGGTATATTATACAGAAATTACCTTAGGACTCAAATTTTGTATGGGATTTCGGAAAAAATTTTGTCCTATTAAATTCTGAGTCCATATTCGGATTCAGCGTGTGGGTTCAAGGTGAATAGGTGTTTCCAGCCCAATCGGACGGCAAATTTAGGAGAAAAATGCAAAAAACATAAAATCTTTTATTAATAGAAAATTCATTTTAAACATCTATGCATACATACACAGACTCTCATTTATTTGTAATTAAATGAGAGTGATTTGTACAGCATACTTTACGGTGGTATATTATAAAGAAATTACATAGGACTTAAATTTTGTATGGGATTTCGGAAAAAATTTTGTCCTATCAAAATTCTGAGTCCATATTCGGATTCAGCGTGTGGGTTCACGGTGAATAGGTGTTTCCAGCCCAATCGGACGGCAAATTTAGGAGAAAAATGCAAAAAACATAAAATCTTTTATTAATAGAAAATTCATTTTAAACATCTATACATATATACACAGACTCTCATTTATTTGTAATTAAATGAGAGTGATTTGTACAGCACACTTTACGGAGGTATCTTATAAAGAAATTACCTTAGGACTCAAATTTTGTATGGGATTTCGGAAAAATTTTGTCTTATCAAAATTCTGAGTCCATATTCGGATTCAGCGTGTGGGTTCACGGTAAGTAGGTGTTTCCAGCCCAATCGGACGGCAAATTTAGGAGAAAAATGCAAAAAACATAAAATCTTTTATTAATAGAAAATTCATTTTAAACATCTATACATACATACACAGACTCTCATTTATTTGTAATTAAATGAGAGTGATTTGTACAGCACACTTTACGGAGGTATATTATAAAGAAATTACATAGGATTCAAATTTTGTATGGGATTTCGGAAAAAATTTTGTCCTATCAAAATTCTGAGTCCATATTCGGATTCAGCGTGTGGGTTCACGGTGAATAGGTGTTTCCAGCCCAATCGGACGGCAAATTTAGGAGAAAAATGCAAAAAACATAAAATCTTTTATTAATAGAAAATTCATTTTAAACATCTATACATATATACACAGACTCTCATTTATTTGTAATTAAATGAGAGTGATTTGTACAGCACACTTTACGGAGGTATATTATAAAGAAATTACATAGGACTCAAATTTTGTATGGGATTTCGGAAAAAATTTTGTCCTATCAAAATTCTGAGTCCATATTCGGATTCAGCGTGTGGGTTCACGGTGAATAGGTGTTTCCAGCCCAATCGGACGGCAAATTTAGGAGAAAAATGCAAAAAACATAAAATCTTTTATTAATAGAAAATTCATTTTAAACATCTATACATACATACACAGACTCTCATTTATTTGTAATTAAATGAGTGATTTGTACAGCACACTTTACGGAGGTATCTTATAAAGAAATTACCTTAGGACTCAAATTTTGTATGGGATTTCGGAAAAATTTTGTCTTATCAAAATTCTGAGTCCATATTCGGATTCAGCGTGTGGGTTCACGGTAAGTAGGTGTTTCCAGCCCAATCGGACGGCAAATTTAGGAGAAAAATGCAAAAAACATAAAATCTTTTATTAATAGAAAATTCATTTTAAACATCTATACATACATACACAGACTCTCATTTATTTGTAATTAAATGAGAGTGATTTGTACAGCACACTTTACGGAGGTATATTATAAAGAAATTACATAGGACTCAAATTTTGTATGGGATTTCGGAAAACATTTTGTCCTATCAAAATTCTGAGTCCATATTCGGATTCAGCGTGTGGGTTCACGGTGAATAGGTGTTTCCAGCCCAATCGGACGGCAAATTTAGGAGAAAAATGCAAAAAACATAAAATCTTTTATTAATAGAAAATTCATTTTAAACATCTATACATACACAGACGCTCATTTATTTGTAATTAAATGAGAGTGATTTGTACAGCACACTTTACGGAGGTATATTATAAAGAAATTACATAGGACTTAAATTTTGTATGGGATTTCGGAAAAAATTTTGTCCTATCAAAATTCTGAGTCCATATTCGGATTCAGCGTGTGGGTTCACGGTGAATAGGTGTTTCCAGCCCAATCGGACGGCAAATTTAGGAGAAAAATGCAAAAAACATAAAATCTTTTATTAATAGAAAATTCATTTTAAACATCTATACATATATACACAGACTCTCATTTATTTGTAATTAAATGAGAGTGATTTGTACAGCACACTTTACGGAGGTATATTATAAAGAAATTACATAGGACTCAAATTTTGTATGGGATTTCGGAAAAAATTTTGTCCTATCAAAATTCTGAGTCCATATTCGGATTCAGCGTGTGGGTTCACGGTGAATAGGTGTTTCCAGCCCAATCGGACGGCAAATTTAGGAGAAAAATGCAAAAAACATAAAATCTTTTATTAATAGAAAATTCATTTTAAACATCTATACATACACAGACGCTCATTTATTTGTAATTAAATGAGAGTGATTTGTACAGCACACTTTACGGAGGTATATTATAAAGAAATTACATAGGACTTAAATTTTGTATGGGATTTCGGGAAAAATTTTGTCCTATCAAAATTCTGAGTCCATATTCGGATTCAGCGTGTGGGTTCACGGTGAATAGGTGTTTCCAGCCCAATCGGACGGCAAATTTGGGAGAAAAATGCAAAAAACATAAAATCTTTTATTAATAGAAAATTCATTTTAAACATCTATACATACATACACAGACTCTCATTTATTTGTAATTAAATGAGAGTGATTTGTATAGCATACTTTACGCAGGTATATAATACAGAAATTACCTAAAACTCAAAATTTGTATGGGATTTCGGAAAAAATTTTGTCCTATCAAAATTCTGAGTCCATATTCGGATTCAGCGTGTGGGTTTTCTGCACATTGCATATATGCAGCGTAAATATTCCACATATGCGACGACAATAGTTTATTTATGCGGCGAAGAAATCTTAGATATGCACATTTTGGTTTTTGATATTTTCAACTGCGGACAATTTCGTTTTTTACAAATTTCAGTTTATATTTTTCATGTGCCATAGTTGTTTAGTTTGTTTTTTCGATTTCGCATATTGCTGTCTGTTAGTGGTTGTTCAAGTTACTATTTCTTTGAATGGTTTATGGTTCGGTAGTAAACTATAAAAAGTTTACATGCGTTCTAGTAGTAAATATATTGCAAATGAAAAATTTTTATTTTGTGTTCTGGTTGCTACTAGAAATATTTTGTATGGCAAAATATTTTTAGACTTGCTACTAGAAATACATATTTCTACCATGAAGCTAGTGAATATATTTCGTTGGTTAATAGTTTGTAAATTTTTAGTATTTCTACATATAAATATGGAAGTAGTACATATTTATTGCGCAGTCAATAGTCAGTTGGAAAAAATGTTTTACTAAATATATTACTTTGAAATAAATAAATATTAAACCCTGATTAAAACCCTTTTTAAATATGTACTTACCGACAATATTTAAGAAGAACAATTTGAAAATATGTATGTTATTATAAAGTTGAAAATGTATTTGATAATTTTGAAAATTTACTGCTCCTGAAATATGTATTAAATCCTAGTAAAAAGGATTGCAACTTGCAAGTGAAGCATGTATGATTTCTGAATTAGCGTGTCATTGGAGATTATGTATTTATGAAAGTATTTACTTATATATACAACACTTCATTTAAATGGTTGTATAGAATCAATGCAAATTCGATGAATCGACTACGTTTTTTCATTGGTTTAACTCTGTTATATGTTATATATGTTAGTATACTCGTATATAAAGTGACCATAGCAAAAATAAAAAATGTGTGTCAGAAAATCAATACATTAGCCTATTAGGCCGGCTTTTATTAAATTATATTACTAAAATTATGTTTAAACTATTCTTCTTGATATTTTGAGTATTAATATTTTATATTCCTTTATCGATGGAATTTTTGTTGTTTGCCTTATTGAATTTACCTTATCGGATTCAAAAATATTGTCCTGTTGTTCTTTGTATCTGATTTTTTTGCTTGAAATTTCAAGAATAATCATTATTTTCGATCCCTGTTATATATATTTTTTCTTGCACTTAATTCAATTATATCTGAGTCTCTACTCCAGTAAATTAATTTACAGCTTGATATAAATTAACATATTTCTGCATCATAATTTTGTATGTATTTCCCAAAAAAATTCTAATAAAATAATATGAACTACATAATACGTGATGTTTGCTTTAAGTTATTCATTTACTTTAGTTTTATTATTATTATTATTATTTTATATTTGTTTGTTTAATTTTTATCTTCAATTTCAAGTCTGGTGCCATGCGTTCGCATATGTTGTAATACACCAATTTTAAGTTTAAATGTTTTACCACACAATTTGCATGCATGATTTCTAGCATCTTCATGAGTGACAGAATGTGTCTTTAATGCTTTGCTGGTAATGAATCCTTTGCCACACAGTTGGCAAATATGTTGTCTTATGTTCATATGCGAATTCATATGGTCCTCATAGGTCTTTTTAGAATAATACCCTTTAGAACAAATAGAACATGTATGGGAGTATCGTTTCAAATGACGTCTCCTATGTCTATTTAGGCATTGAACTTGACGATATGAAGCACCACATATTTCACAACAATATGGCCTATCACCAGTGTGTGTTAACATGTGCAGCCTAAGAACTCCATAAGCTACGAATTTCTTATCGCATATACTGCAGGCAAACTCGAGATCCTCAAAGTGACGTTTAGCATGCACTGTATATGATTGAATTGTTTTGAACTCCTTATTGCATTGAGAACATATAAATGGCACAGAATCGTCATGGGTTGATTTGTGAAATTTAAATAGCAAAGGTTTTGTCAGGACTCTTTTGCATTGGGTGCAGTTGAATGGTCCCACATGATCAAATAAATACAAGAGCTGCTCATAGTATTCGTCTGCATGTTTTTTTGCTTTTGCATTTTTCTTTCTAAGGCGTTTTTCTCTAGAAAAATAATTATGTATGCTACGTAGGTATTCTTCCAATATAGTAATACTTATTTTAATGTTCATTTTTGTTTCCAAACTCTTCAACATTTCAATGTGTGCTGCATGTCGTTTATTCGAACATATAAATTCAATTAGGTTTGAGTTCCACAAATGTGGAAATTCCCTATATATTTGTATTATTTGAATCACTTCTTCATTTGTTAAATCGGGTAAATTTCCATCCAATTTCTGTAGTTGTATAACTTGTTGAGGCCTTAGGAAATATAAATCATCAAAAAACCAGGAGCGTTTATAGTTCTTGTCCTTTGAATACCTATCGTCTTCTTCATAGCGTCGAAGTCTTTTGAAATCTGTTCGGTGCTTAAGATAAATGTAAGATATAATATCTGATACTTCTTTACAGGTTAATGTTGTATTTAGTTTAGTATTTAATTCTTTAGTAATTTCTTCAAGAGTTGCCTGCCTTTTATCTTTGAGACGATAAAAATGTAAATCTTTATTCCACAAGTTTGGTTTATTTTTATACAGTTCAATTAAAGCTTTTATATTTGGTTTGGATTTTATAAATGCCTCAACGGTAGGGTGTATTCTCTTTTCTTTCTTTCTCTTAGTGGTGGATTTATTTGATTTAGTTGTTATCTGTAATAAAAGGAAAATCTTTTAAATCTTTTGTAAGGAAATTAATGAGATTTGCATTTTCCTTCTGTTAGTCAAGTAAATCTTTTTTCTTCTATTATAAAACTGTGTTATTATAAATGAATTAAAAATCTGTCAATTTCTTGTATTTTTAACTTCATAAGTTTATAATGTGAATCTCTTTGATGATGCAATTGAAAAAAAAAACAATAAAAAAAAACTAATCGTGCAGAAGACAGTGAATAAAAAGAATATAAAAAATAAATGGTTTAATACACAATTACAACGTTTAAAAAAATATAAAATAATAATAATGAAATAACATTAAAAGTGAAAGATATACCTCCTTATTCAAAAACGATTATTAAATTTAAAAAACGTTTATTAAGCAAATTTTTATATGCAAATCTGTCATAATAAACGTTTGTTAAATTTAATAATCGTTTTTGAATAAGGGGGATACTCGATAATGAAAAAATGCATATATTAATAAAGAAATAAGCAAAAACAAAGATCAAAAATAAATGTGGAAAAACATTAATGATTCAATCTGTGATATTTAACAGTATAGAATATAACACTTGTGATATAGCGAACCAATTTAACAAATATTTTGTAAACAGTATTCAAGAAATAAGAGATAATATAGAGCAGGAGGGCCCAAAAGTTGCTTATGTAAGAGCAAACACCAATACATTTAAATAAAAACCAATTTTTATTCAGTATTTTTTGTTGTAAAAGCCAATACATACAAAGAAACAACACTTTTTTAAACGGTATCATACGTTAAACAAAAACAAAATCCACATTGACGATCGCAGTCACCAATGTTTACCAGTAGACTCTACTGAGTAGAGCATACGAAAGTGTTGTTGCTTTGCGCTTGCGTGTATAGAGTGAAGTACGCAGTGTGACCAGATTTTGAAATACTACAAAGCTAAATCACCTTTGAAAAAAAGCTAAAAAAAAAGCTAAAAAGGAAATTAAACGCCAAAAAATAAAGATAAATTATTTTATAACTTTTTATAGTCACTTTTAATGATATCGATATTTTTAATTTTTAAATAGTGTTTATGTAGGTATATATATATCTTACGTCCTTATTTATAAAAAATTATTATATGATATATATTTTTGCTTCATTTAAATTAAAAATATTGAATCAGTAACAATATAAAATCATTTATTAATCAAAAATTCTGTTCAAAAACATAACAAAAACAAACGAAAAAGTATTCAACTAAAACTAAACAGTCTTATCAGGGAGAAAAATATCTTAAAACTATAAAAATAACAGCTTTTCAAAAGCATCCTAAGATAATATGCGAAAAAATAGTATAAAAATTAAAAGCCATGTATAATACATAATATAATAGTTTTCCAACAAACTGTTATAACAGTGTAAGGCTACATGTTAAATATTTCATCACATTCTTCTATATATTCTTCTACTTCTGTGCCAGACAGAAAATTATTATCATTTGTATAAATATCCTTATCAATTTTTTTTTACGAGATCCTTAGTTACTTCAAAATTTTGGCAACATTTATTTAACCTTTTAAGTCCACATCTGATGTATAGAAGTGAATTTATGGTGTTTAGAGAAAATCTGTTTCTAATTTTAGTTTTAATTAAATTCATACCACTGAATACGCGATCAACTTCTGCGTTACTGAAAGGCAAAACTAGAAATTTCATCACAAAAGTTGACAACTCTCTAAAAGGGTTTTCGTTCATTGCGTTTTTGTACTCAATCCAAAATTCTGTAGTTGACTTTTGGTTTGTCAAATCAAAGATATTTAATTTTTGTTATTGTAATTCCAAAAGAGTAATATCACCTATGCTAAAACTTGACATTTCTTCTTTAAAATTTTCATACAATTTACATTTTATATTGCTCAGACTATTTTGTAATGAAAAGAATTGGGTGTTTTGCAAAGTTAAAAAATTATTTGGCAAACGTTTGAAATAATTAATTAAAAAAAGCTAAATGCATTTTTGAAAAAAGGTAAAAAAAACCTAAAAGCTAAATGAAATATTTCGAGCTAAACGTTAAAAAATAAAGCTAAATTTAGCTCGAAAAAAGCTAATATGGTCACGCTGGAAGTACGACAAAAAAACAAATAAGGCAAAGTTGTTTGTGTATTTCGTATTGCTAGTGCTGAGTGATCCCAGCTAGCATTTTGATGATTGTTTGACGAGCGCGATCATTTCGCGACTCTTTTTTTAATCGTTCAGACGATTGTTAGAGTAGATTTATATTTTTCGCTTCCAAACGATGCTTTTGCGAGTCATTTCGAAGTTTGTTGGACGAGTGAATCGTCATTTACGCATTTTGGCGAGCATTGGAAGATTGTTTGCAGTCAACGATCGTATTTAGCTCTTCAAAATTATACTTTCACGAGTCATTTTGATGTTTGTCGGACGAGTGTTTTTTATGTTATCCCACAATCGTCGTTTAAGGATTCTGGCGATCATTGAAAGATTGTTATTTCATCACAGTCGTATATTACTCTTGTAAATAATGCTTTTGCGAGTCTTTTTGACGATTCTGAGACGAGTGAATCAAATCAGAATATTTTATGTTATACCGAAATCGCCGTTTACGTATTTTGGCGATAGTTAGGCGAATTTAACCGTTATGTTTACAAAAGTTTAGCAAGAACAAGTTATTTTTGTTATTTTTCTATTCAGTTTTTAATCAGTGCAGAAGTGTTGAGATTGGTAAGAATAAAAAGTGTTGTTTAGTATTCTTAGTTTAAGAATTATATTTAAAGTAAAAATATTAAATAATATACATAATTATATTGTTAGAGACTGTAAAAAATTACACTTTGGACAGTAAAACACGGTATAAATACAATTGCGGTCAACGAATTATTGGAAATTCTCAGGGAACAAGGAGAACAAGGATATTGTTGTACAATTGGTATATACCTATATCTATATATCTATGTAATTCTTTTTATCTATAACTATCTTTTTACAGAAATACATTATTGGTAAAGTGGGTGGCGACTGTTATAACTCGTTCATTAGGAACGCGTATAAAAAGCTGCTAAGCGATGAAGTGGATACAAAATTAAGGTGGCGTGGAACTAACGAAAACTCCTACATTCAAGAGTTCTGTATTAAGGAAATTATAACCAGTAAGTATTTCTAATCACGTGTTCTTACAGCATTCTATTTTTTTTCAAAGATATCTGTCATTTAAAGTTCCCAAAATCGAATGACTCTTCAATTAATAAAGTAATCCAGCAACACTTTGTTCATGCTGCAGACCGGCTTAGAAAAGTAGACCGAACAAAAGCAATTAAATAATTACCAAATTTTAATTTATAAGTTTTTATTTCAAGAATTGAATTTTTTTTCATATATGTATTTTTATTTAAAAAATTAAATTTTTAATAAAAGAAACAAATAACAATAAGCATTTTTGTATAAATTTACCATCGTCTTGGCAATCGCTTATGATTGGATTTAGCTTATCGTCGACGATTGGATTTTGCTCATCGTCGACGATTGGAAAGGAAGAGTCGCCGTCTTGACACAGTTACTTCAGTTGCTCTGAACGTGCGCGATTGTAATACGACATCGAAATTTCAAAACGCACCAAAATGGAGAAAAAGCGCACCATATACAAAAAAAAAAACGCACCATGTTTCAAATACATATTTATTGAAACATTTATTTGAAATTTTTTAATATCATAAATACTAAAAAAAACTTTTTATCAATGATTATCAGTAAAAGTAATAATAGTAAAAGCCTTTTTTTAATGAGCTAATAAAGATAAAATAAGCATTCAACCACTCAAAATTTAACTCACAATATGATATTCGGAACTAAAGTACTAATTGATAAAAGCTAATTTCAGTACATATTTGGTACTTTTTTTTTGTTTTCTAGTTAAAGTACTTTTATTTGACTTTTTCCAATAAAAAAACCCTGGTTGTTCGTCTACAGTTCAGTAGACCAAACCATCAGGTTATACAAGAATTTTTATTTACATGTTTAAAATGTTAATTTGATTTTTAAACAAAGATTTTTGAAGAATTTGATTTCAGTTATCATACATTCGTATTTAAAATACATTTTTTCATCGTATAGATTTCATGAGTTATGAATTATTAAAAAAAAACTGCAATTAAAAATAAAGATTTCATCACATTTTCGAAAAAAATTAAAAAACGCACCGAAATACACAAAAAAATGTTGCAGTGTTGAATGAAATGGTACTCAAACAGGTGTATTTTATTGTAGAAAGATTTTTCTCACACTGAAACAAAAAGTTGTATTGAATTTGCTTTGGTGCCACCAAAAATTAAAAAAAAAGCGCACCAAAATTTAAAAAAGCTCCAAAAATGGTACGAAACGGACTAAGTTGACAACGCTGCTTGGGCATTCCTGATATAGAGAATGCATTTATATCTGTGATTTTGAATACACAACCCTTTAAAATAATTTAATATTTGTATTTTGGCAGTTAAAACCCAAAGCAAAATAAATCAATGGTCGCACTTGTAAAATTAATAGATTTTGTTTACATATGTCAGCTTTGATTTTTCAGAAAAATCGTTCGAAATGGGTGAATCGTGCTGCAAAAAACTCTCAATAAAAAAATTTTTGAGAGAAAAGTTTTTTATTCAGGCTACTAGTTCAAATAATTAAGAATACTATTGTAAAGTACTGGAACAATTGGCAAATTGGAATGCATTTTCTACCCGGCCAAGGGCGTCTTCAGCAATTTTGTTAAGAACAAATGGGCGAATCCACCTTAAGAAGTAAAGTTTCGACGATGAATGCTATAAATACATATATTTAACACGATGATAAAACTACACTTTGAATTTGGTTCGACAATATTATACACATGTTGCGTAAATCCATAAATAGGGAGACAACAGACGCTACAAAACAAAGCTATGTGGATAATAATTAAATGCAATTGGTTTACATCAATTCAATTAATGTTGGATGCACTAAAATGGTTAAATATCAGACAAAGACTTCAATTTAATACATTAACATTTATATACAAAATGAAGATAGCGAGAACTCACCAGAATATTTAACGGAACAATTAATATATGTATGTCAACGAAATACAACTATACAATCTACGAAATTCCAATAATTTTAGGATACATAAAGCTGTAAATAATGACATGAAAAGATGCCTATTCTACAAAGGACTACAATTATTTTATTTTTATTATTATATATTGCCGCTGATGGGACCTGTGTGGGTTTTTTATCTATTAGTTTACTACTTATAATTTATTACGGCTGGGGAGCCATAAAAATGTTGTTTTTCTTTTATATGCATAATTAATATTCTTATTTCAATTTATATTGAATTGTTATTAATTGTTTAAGATGATTCTTTTTTATTATCATTATGGAATTTACACTATGTAATATTGTTATTCTAACCATTTAGGCTTAATATTACTAAATGAATAAATAAATAAATAAAAAAAAAAATATTAAAATTAACGAAATTTTAATATATAGGGTGTTTTTTTGAGAGGTATAGAACTTCGAATTGAAATAAAACACAAGAAAATCGTTTTAATGACCATCAATTTGGCTTTACTGGAAGGATAATTTTATGCCATGTGGCCGCCGCGGCTGGCTCGAATAAAGTCAATTCTACAGGTCCAATTTTCAACCACTTTTTCGAGCATATGGGGCCGTATGTGGGCAATAACGCCACGAATGTTGGCTTCCAATTCCCCTAACGTTTCTGGTTTGTTGGCGTAGACGAGCAACTTCACATATCCCCAAAGAAAATAATCCAATGGTGTCAAATCACACGATCTTGGTGGCCAATTGACAGGTCCATTCCGCGAAATTATGCGCTCATCGAATGTTTCCTTCAATAAATCGATTGTGGCGTGTGCTGTGTGGCATGTAGCGCCGTCTTGTTGGAACCACAACTCATCCACATTCATGCCATCCAATTCGGGAACAAAATAGTCGGTTATTATGGCTCTATACCGGTCTCCATTAATTCGGGTCCTCTTCAACACTCTACAGCGGCAATTGTTTCTTCGGTGCGCACTGTTCGACGTCTCTGCGGATGCGTATTATCACATAGAGTAAACGTAGTGCGAAAACGATCCATGGTTAACCGAATTAATTGCTCTAATGGACGATTATGTCGACCATAAAATGGACGGAGCTTGCGGTAAACTTCGCGAACTGAACCGTTATTTTCGAAATAAATTTGCACGACTTGCAAGCGTTGTTTTTTTGTCAACGTGTTCATGATAAAATGGCAAACCAAACTGAACATAAATGACATTAGAGTTGCCAGATTTGACCACAAAATGCCAGTTTTATCTCTTTTCGAAAAACAAACCTGTAAAAAAACACCCTATATGTATTTAAAATAAATTGTATATTTTTAGTAAAGAGCAATGTACAATGTATATTCAGAGCCTTTAAAATTTTAAATAATATGAATATGTATAATAATAATGAAATTGTTTTACACAATTTTATTCCATTTAGCACGATTCAAAATCTTTTGGGCTTAATTTTTGTTAAATTAAATCAAATGAACTTGTCATAGGTACATTTTTTACATTACTTTACATGCTTGTGTAAAAACACATTTTATACATATGTATGTGATTTAATGTTATAAGCCTGAAAAGTTGTTTTTAAAAAATCCTTGTTTTTTTTACCAATTTTAATAGGTTTTAGAAATAAGCAACTAATCACCTATTTTGCATACGTTCAATGTCTTTTTTACACCGGTGTTTTACTCGGGTTTTCCTGGAACCAATTATCGTGTAAAAACAGAATTAGGTGTAAATTAATTTTAACATATAATTTATTCAAAATGTTGGGCGATTCTATTCTGAAGGGTGCAACATTTAGACGCTTTAAACGTCTTTTACTAATAGAAATAAACATATTTTCAATTAAGGTATTTCTAGAAGGGGTAATATTTTTCTATACTATATATGTACTATTGTTATCTATTTACAAGAATTTATATGAAACGACCAAATAGCCACGAGAGAGCTTTAAAGTGCATAACGGGTGCAACCAAATTGGCCAACTTTCATAAGTTTATACCACAAAAACACAAAACTCTGTTAATTTTTAAAATTTTATTCCATTATTTTTTTTTTATTGTGAAAGTCGCGGTTTACATTATGAAATTTTTGTCGCTGCGATTCTTGCTTTGTAGGCGAAAGCGTTGAGTCGTCTTAAGAGGGGTACACATATGCATGTACTCGTAAAACACGTTTTGTTCCCTCCCAACAGACCAAAAAATAAGTAAAGTATAATAGTACTTTAGAAGAAGCTTTTTTTAAAAAAAAATACTAAAGTTTTTTTTAATCATGTTTGAGAAACTATTATCCTTCACAATATGTTTTTAAACATAGTATATAATAAATAGTATACAATAAATATATATTAAACATGCTTGTCATATTTTGTCATTGTTAATTTTGATTTAAAATAAAAAATTATATTTGGAAAAATGTTTTGTTTATCCAAAAAGTTTTGATTTTTTTGTGGAAAAAGCTACCCCCTGGCTTACGATGTCGAACGATAACGTTCGCTTATATAAGACTTAACACACACTTGATTGTGGAATAAACAAACTTGATTGAGTAAAAAATAGATACGATAAAAAGTTTGTGTCTCAAGTCTTATCTAAGCGAACGTTATCGTTCGACATCGTGGGCCAGGGAGTAACTTTTTCCTTTTTTAACTATGAATATCATTCAAGGTTTTTTTATTTATTTTTTTAAGTAGAAAGACTTGTCGTCGGTAGCCAAAGCTCCGAGTTTTCTTATTTGCAAGCATAACCAAATTCTACAATTGTTGAAATAAGCTAATTCTAGAATTATTCGAATAAGCTTATTCTATAATTGTAGGTATAAGCTTATCTTTATTTAGTTAAATAAAATATTATTTGGAGAAGCTTTTTCTAAATTGAGAATATAAGCTTATTAAATAATTATTTCAGTACTATTATCACGAGGGTTCCTTTTTGATTATTCTACAATAATTTTAAATTGTTTTTCTATAGTTTCTCAAGTTTTTTTAAAGCTTAAGGCTTATGCTCGCAAGCTTTATTATAATATTTTTCTAAAGGGTTTTGGTCTATTGGGCTCATTCGTTGTTTTTTATTTTCATACATGTATGTATGTATGTATGTATATACATATGTGCTAGCTACAATCAAATACATGTGGTTATTTCACCACAAATTTATTATTATTTTGAAAAGGAATTGTCAAAAAATATTAAAACATGTATACATCCACAAAATCGCTGCAACAAAAATCTCACAATGTAGATACAACAAGAATCGCAGCGACAAAAATTTCATAATGTAAACCGGGACAAAGATGAGATATCAGACGATGATTATCAAATCAAACATCGTAGAGAAATATAATCCATAATAATAATAAGAAATTTGATCGTTAAACCATTACGGGTGCAACATGCAATTATGACAGGTGCAACGCGTCTCAAATAACTAAACAAAAATCCATTTTTTTTCTTCATCTTCACATAATTATTCAAAATATTGTTATTTATTAATCAACAAATTAAAATACACAATAAAATACTCATTTGTCATTAATTAAAAATCAACAAAAACTCAATTAATTTTTTCAAATATTTTAAAATTATAAAGGAAACTAAATGAGAATTTTTCCTCTTGCGAGTACTATTGTAAAAACTTTTTATAAAAATTTTCTTATTCGAAGATTTACTTCTAGTTAAATATAAAAGAATTTGAAATTTATTTTTGTATACCTCTGTTATATTCCACATTAGCCTTCCGTTGGAAAACATAAATGTAAAATCATAGAGAGATATACAAAGAGACACTAGCAAAATGTAATGCATTTTCTGGAGAGTTCGAGCAATTTGCCCAACAGTTCTAATTTCTCGTCGTCACCTTGTATATTGGCCGCAATATTACCCAGAGCATTGACTACAGCATCCGAAACACTAAAGAATTGCTTGCGGTGCTCCGGATCCGAGGTATAGGCCAGTGAAGCCGATTGTACGGTAACGCGTGAAAACATTTTCATGATCTCATCAAAGACATGCGTCTCACACTGGGAAATTATCATACAGCCCAATTGATCGACAATTAAGGCGTTCTGCTCGGAGGGGACTTTGCAAAAACGTTGTATGAAAAACTGCAAAATATTTTGGGTGGTTTTGGAGGTGTCTTTCAAAGCCACAGCCACATGGCCCAACATCACAATAATATTCAAGCTAACCAAGGAATATAACAGAGGTATACAAAAATAAATTTCAAATTCTTTTATATTTAACTAGAAGTAAATCTTCGAATAAGAAAATGTTTATAAAAAGTTTTTACAATAGTACTCGCAAGAGGAAAAATTCTCATTTAGTTAGTTTAAAAAGTTGAATATAAGAGGTTTGAAAATTAACACCAATAGACACAAAGAATGCTGACGAAGGCTTTAGCAGGCCAGAAAATGCATTACATTTTGCTAGTGTCTCTTTGTATATCTCTCTATGATTTTACATTTATGTTTTCCAACGGAAGGCTAATGTGGAATATAACAGAGGTATACAAAAATAAATTTCAAATTCTTTTATATTTAACTAGAAGTAAATCTTCGAATAAGAAAATTTTTATAAAAAATTATAAAGGAAAGGTAAAAATAAACAATAAAAAATTCACTTTTCAATACGAAAATTATAGCGGTTACACCGCATCTAAGTTATTTCAACAGATACATCAGCATGTTGATGAATCAAGCATGAAATCGGTTTCAAATCGTCCTCATCCCAACTATTTTCTACTTCGTTTGGAGTTTTGAAAACCAACGTGCTTCTTATGTTGGACTTGGAATATCGCCCCATGTAAACTAGATTGCCCTCTTCAAATTGAAATGAGTGTTTTCCTTGAAGTCCTCGAATGATTTTCAACATTTTCCATTCATCATCTACCACACTCTTCATTGTGTCAAAGAGATGTTTGTACAAAGACTGCGCGCGACATCAAAAAAATTTTAAACACTGTTAACTAATGCTTGTAGGGACTTTACAGCGGTCCACACTGTTCTTTTTATACTTCTACTTAGTCCATCAACCGCCCCTTTGCAATGTGAAGCAGCAAAAAAGTTCCATTCAAGATGTTTTACCCCGTATTCAGGTTTGAGTGCATTCATGCTTCCTATTACATAACGATTCTTGAATTGAGCTGCACAATTGTCGCTGAAGATGTATATGAATGTAATATTTTCATTGATAGACTTTATGTACTTCAGATTTTTTTTGCAGAAAGAGATGCACAGCGTATTTACTGTGTTTTAATTCGTCACTTATTATAATAACGGAATGGAGTTTGTCCTTCATCCAAATACAGCAGGTGAAAAGAGTTACTTGCCCATGTCACCAATGTGCTGACTGAATTTCATCTTGACTGATGAGCCCATAATTCTCGGCAAAGTCTATTTGTACAATAGCTTTCTCATCAATTAAGTTTTGTTTTTCAGTTTGAAAGTAGTCTGACTGTACATTCTTAACAAAGAAATGCAGTTTGAATTTATCAGAGTTGTCATGTAATTCATTTATCGCTTCATCTAAAGGTTTGCTGACCATGATCTGTTTTGGTCTCTTTTGCTTATAAATCCATGTCTTCCAACGGACAATGGGAATTGAATATAGGACAATATACCAAATATTTGATTCTTTGCACTCTTCACAATTGTTTGACATGCAATCATCGTTATTAGTATTACACGATAATTTATTAAGAAACTCTCTGTGCGATTGTGTCATTTCTGTTGCCCTCGTCATTCAAATATTATGATGACGGGTGCAACCATTTTGAATTAACGTTAATTTCAACACTAACCAGAATATACACTTCACTTTAATAGATTTCTATTTGTCTGACTTTTTCTTACTTTCACAAAGTTTCAAAACATTGACATTTCATTTCTATGAAAAAGTAGACTTTTATACGTTTTGCATGACGGGAGCAACATGTTAACATTGGATTTTTAAAATCAATACATTTTCTGATGAACTAAAAACAATTACTTACTTTTTTTATATCGCTGATTGATAAATGTTTGCAGTTCAATATACAAAATAAAAATTTGATCACAATCTCACAATATTAGCTGTTTTGAACAAGTGTTACCACGTACATATGAATTTTCTGTTCGCGCCAAATCTATGAATATTAATGCTTCGAAGTGCACAACTAATTTATATTTAAGCTTACGTCTAAAAAAATATTATTATAAAATATAGATATTTTACTTTAAATTGACATCAAAAAAAGTATCGAATAGTGTGATTTGAAAATTGATGTTAAAAATTGTCTAGAATAGAATCGCCCTGCTACTAAATAAATAAATTATAATAGTTCACGTACAGAATATTTATGAAAATATTTCCAGTTAAAAAAACTTTCGATTTCTATTTCAATTTCGTTCACGAATATATTTGCATAGAATGCTTGGCATTCCAAAAATGTATTAAAAACTTATTCGAAAATTCAAGATTATACTCGCAACTTACTTCATCCTCATCCGATTCGGTATCATCTGTTTGAAATTCTTCATCTGAGTCACACGAATTATCTTCAAAGTCTTCGTCATCTTCAATGTTATTTGTATTATTTTTGCCATCATTAGAATTGTCTTCAGTAACTTCATCTTTAATTCCAACTAGAGGGTCGTCCTATAACAAAAATAAAAATTAGTTTTCCATTTAGAAATTTAAAACGAAATTTCATATATATATGTACATACATATGTACATAGTTATTAAAATACATATTAAAAATTTATTTGGTTTTTTTAATGAAGAATTATTTTGTAACAGCTGAAATCAGGTATTTATTTTAATTTGGAAACCAAATTTACAGTTTTATAAAAAAAAATTCAGCATACTTAGAAAGTGATTATTATAAAGGGTGTCCCAACTAGAACGCAATTTTTAAATTTTAAATAAAACAGATATTTAAAAAAAATCGTGAAACTTTATTATATCGTAAAGTAGACAGAATGAGGTTATGTATGGAACAAGATATCGTGCAGATGGTCGCCGCGGCTTTGCTGGCACACACGCGATCTTTTAATGAAATTTTCAATGACCTTTTTGCATAAATGCTGCGGTATTTCATTAATGCAGCGTCAAAAAACCCCAAAGAAAAAAATCTAAAGGCGTTAAATCGCACGATCTAGACGGCCAATTCTGGTCTCCAAAACGCGAAATAACACGACCGGGAAATGACTGATGCAGAAATTGAATTGTTTCTCTGGCTGTATGACATGTGACGCCGTCTTGTTGAAACCACATGCTCTCCACATTCATTTCTTCAATTCTAGGTAAGAAAAAACTGGTTATCATTTTACGATATCGAACACTATTGACTGTTTGAGCTTGACCTGCCTCATTTTCATAAAAAAAGGTACAACAATTCCTCCAGCCCAAAAACCACACCACACAGTGACACGTTGAGGATGCATTAGCTTCTCGTGAATCACTCGAGGATTTTCCTCACCCCAAATGCGACAATTCTGCCTATTGACGAAGCCATAAAGATGGAAATGGGCCTCGTCACTGAAGATGATTTTATCGGCAAAATCAGCATTTTCATGTTGTCTCTCCAATACCCAATTAACGAACTCCCTTCGCTGTCCATGGTCAACTGGCTTCAGTTCCTGAGTCAATTGAACTTTGTATGCATGAAGATGCAAATCTTTCGTCAAAATTCGCTGCATAGTGGATTTGGAGACACCAATTTGCTGAGCTCGGTGTCGAATTGAGGTGGATGGAGTTTGAGCGACATCATCACGTACAGCTGCGACATTTTCGGTCGATCGACCTGGTCGAAGGCGCGTTGTTGTCTTTACATCACTAACAGACCCAGTTTCGGCAAATTTATCCATTAATCTCTTTACAGTTGACTCTTTTGGAGCATTATTGTGACCACAAATTGATCGCAATTTGCGAACTGTAGCCGCAAAACTTTCACCATTTTGGTAAAACAATTTCACAATGAAAATGCGTTGTTCATTCGTGTAGCGCTCCATTTGTACTAACCTCGTACCTTCTACTAGCAAACAACAATTGTTCAAATGTCAAACAATGACACTTCGAATGGCGCCAAATTTAAAAATTGCGTTCTACTTGGGACACCCTTTCTATCCCTCCCGACTATTGTGGTGTAGGGTTATTCATAATTAAGATAATAAACACGCAGGCACTTCTTGACTGATAGAGCTAAAAATTTGTGCCTGGCCTACTATCCAATAGGACTAACCTTGGTGCAAATTTTATCCAAATTGGAAGACATCGATTTTAAAAATTGGGTCACTTGACGTGAAATTGCCCCTATACATTATAAAACAATATTCTGACTATATGATTATTTTATATGCAGACACAAAACGTTATATCATGCAAAAAATCTTATACCTATCAGGATTAGATATTATTGTATACCTATTTCTACACAAAATGCATGACAAAAGTGACTGTTTGACATTGAGCTCTCTAATTCACATAAAATCTTAAATATCTTCACTAATAATAATATTTTCTTTGTCTATATTTTTATTTTAATAAGTCTAAACAATAATAAAGCTCGAGGTCACTGTATTCTTCATGACATTCAGACCACTAAAAGTTGTACATATTGTGTAATTTTTAACTCGTAGAATCAGTGTCAAATAGTGAACAAATAAGTCAAGTCATATGTACAATTATAAATGAACAAACGAACTATTCAATCATTATTGCATTCATTGTTGCTATAAATAAATTAAATTTCAAAGAGAATTTAACTTCGACATAAAAGACGTACATAGGTACCTACTCTTTAAAAAATATATAAAATACATTTTTCCATTAGAATCTCAGAATGAAGAAACTTTCAAGAATTATTTAAAAACTCAACATTTTTGATTAAATTGTTCCAAAATATTGATATTCACTCGCTATTTTTTTCAGCTGGTCAATATGCATTTGAGCTGTTTTTCTGCAAACAATATTCAACGGTACACTAATCATGCACATGCAGTAAAAATTTCATAAATGAAATATTGAAGTGTTATAGAATTCTTTCATGAATGAAACTAGGTATGTAATTATAGAATACTCACAACTTCCATAATAATGGTCTCCACTTTTATTAAAGGGTTCTCAAAGTCGGCTTCATCTTCGTTTAAAAGTTTGATATCAACATTTTCACTTGCAACTGAAAGCCCTTTGCAGTGTTCCTGGACATGTATAATAAATGATTCCAAAATGAAATTGATTTTATCACATTGATAACATTTTAGAACAAATGGATACTGATAATTTGGTAAAGGTGATTTAAGGATTTCTCCACATTTAATATATCCAGCAAAATCCTGAATATTTAGAACTTTTGTTGCCATTTTTTAGGATTATTATTATTTATTTTCTGTTAATAACATTTAGATAATATGAAAACAATTGAAAAACTAGATACATAAATATCAGAGAAACAAGTCGGACAAAAATTGTTGTGGCGGCGTCAAACAAAAACGTTTATCGTCGGCTAGAAGTTGACAATTCATTATTAAAATCAAGTACTGGCATGTAAACATATTAAACAAAAAAATTCTATAAAATAGCAAAATACATACGTTTTATTTTTCAAGTACTTTCAACTTTTCGTATATTCCAAATAATTACTAATACAAAAAAAAAAAACAGAAAAACTTCCGAATTTGTTTCACTATAAACATTTTTTACCTAAGCTGTTATCAACAAAAAAAAACAGTAAATCATTGCGATTCTCGGCAACAAATACAACACAATACGGAAACAACAGGCATTTTGTTTGTGTAAAATAATGTACTATTGTCAAAACCACTTGAAAAAGTATTACTTTTGACATAAGTAAATTGTAAACAAAGTCGGTCAGGTGTGCTACTGCACTCACCTTGTATAGTTACATTATTAAGGTGGCGTTCAAAATGTCTTATCTATGTTCAAACATTTTCGACGGCGTGTAATGGGATGAACTTATTGCGCGGTTTTAAATAAGCTATGAACTAACATAGGATATTATTTAGATTTTTTTAATTTTAAATAAAACACTTCAAATTGAATTCGATGTCAGAATCTTTATTATGACTCTAAAAATTTCATACATATAGGTACATACATACAAGGTGGCGCAAAAGTAATCCTCGTAGCAGAAAATGCTATAAATTTTCCGAGGTCCCTAATGTCAGTTCTGTTTTGACATTTGTGTAGTATACACATGCGAAATACACGTTAATAAACAATGTTACGCTACACTGCTCCAGAACGCGGAATATTGCTGACAGAACTGACATTAGGGGCCTCGCAAAATATATAGCATTTTCTGATAGGAGGATTACTTCTCCGCCACCTTGTACATATTTATATTAGTCCCAATTTACACGAAGCAATTTTGTATTGAAGAGATCGATGTGTAATAGGTAATCAGCTTAGCTTGAAGAATTGCTTCGTGTAATTTGGGACTTAAAGACAATTTTATCAAATATTGGTCGCGATACGCATTAGATAGTTCATACGGAAGATCACATTTCGGTGACCAAAACAAATTATAAAAACTTCTAACTGATTAACCCTAAACTTACATAAATATGTGTACAAATCGAATTCATAGCGCCGGAGAAACAACAACATAAAATGGTCCTAGCAAATGTCCTGCGTATGTCCCAAGTCCTACTTTACAGAATATGTGAATATTAATACATAATACAAAATTTATATACATACATAGTATAAGACTTCGCCATGATCTGGGTGTTGGTTCACAATACTAAACAGGTAAGAAAGTATAGTCGGTCAAGCCCAACCATATAATACCCTACACCCAGTATAAGTTTTTCAGAAATTGGCGTTATATGGGATATATAACCTAATATGGATCGATCATTCAAAAATTTAGTGTCATGATTTCTGTGAATATGTATAAATATTATATGTGTAAAACTTTATGTCGATATTAAAAGATTTATGGATGTTAAAGTGAATTACGGAGAGGATCTTATATGAGAGTTTTGACAACTTATGGACCGACCATTATAAAATTAGGTGTCATCATTTCTGTGTATATGAAACTTATTTGTGTTGCTTTTTATTTGGACACAGACATTTTTAAGAGATTTATGGTCGTTGAAGTGATTTTCGAAAGTGGGCCTTATATGGGATCTACGACTAATTATAAACCTATCATCATAAATTGGACCGTATTATTTGTATACATATGAAATATATTCGCCTCAGTATTATTTGGATACCAACATTTTTAAATATGAATAGCAGCAGTACATTGATAATTAATAAATTAAATTTTATTGATTTGTTTATACATATGTATGTACTATTATTATATGCAAATGGATTAATACAAATATAGTTCGATATGATTTTATTTAATTTTTATCCTCTATTTCAAATCTGCTGCCATGTGTTCGCATATGTTGTAATACACCAATTTTAAGTTTAAAAGTTTTACCGCATAACTTGCATGCATGATTTCTTGCATCTTCATGAGTGACAGAGTGTGTTTTTAATGCTCTACTAGTAATAAATCCCTTGCCGCACAATTGGCAAATATGTTGTCTTATATTCATGTGAGAATTCATATGGTCGTCATAGCGATCTTTAGAATAATATCCTTTGGAACAAATATGACATGTGTGGGTATATCGTTTTTCATGGCGTCTCTGATGTCGTTTAAAACATTGAACATGGCGATAAGATGTGCCACATATTTCACAAAAGTATGGTCTATCACCAGAATGAGTTAAAAGATGTACTCTGAGATCTGCGTAAGCCACGAATTTTCTATTGCATTCAGTGCATGCAAATTCAAGATCTTCAAAGTGGCGTTTGGCATGAACTGTATACGATTGAATTGTTTTGAATTCTTTATTGCACTGAGAACATGTAAATGGTACTAAATCGTAATGAGTGGATTTATGAACTTTAAAGCCTAAAGGTTTAGTAAATAATCTATTACATTCAGAACAATTAAATGGCCCCTCATGATCATACAAATATAGCAGATGTTCGTAGTAGTCTTCTGCAAGATTTTTCGATTTAGCATCAATTTTCTTTTGCTTCCGAAGACGTTTTTCTCTTGAAAAGTAATAATGTATAGTGCGTAAATATTCTTCCAATACTGTTACACTTATACTAATATTCATAGTTGTTTCTAAACTCTTCAGCATTTCAATGTGAGCTTCGTGGCGTTTATTTGAACATATAAATTCTACTAGATTTGTGTTCCAAAGATGTGGAAATTCTCTATACATTTGTATTATTTTCATAACTTGCTCTGTAGTCAAATCTGGCAAATTTGCATCCAATTTCTGCAGTTGCACTTCCGTTTTAGGCCTTAAGAAATATAAATCATCAAAAAACCAGCAGCGTTTATATTTCATATCTTTAGGTGTCTTATCGTCTTCCTCGTAAAGTCGAAGCCTTTTGAAATCTTCTCGGTGTTTTCGATAAATGTAGGAAATAATATCTGACACTTCGTTCCATGTAAATTTTGTATTCAGTTTATTATTCAAATCTTTAGTTGTTTCTTCAAGGAATGCCTGTCTTTTATCTCTAAAACGATAAAAAGGTAAATCTTTATTCCACAAGTTTGGTTGATTTTTATAAAGTTCTATCAATGTTTGCATTTTAGGTTTGGATTTTATAAATTTCTCAATGGTAGGTGGTAATGCACTTTTTTTCTTTTTCTTTTTAGTTGATTTATTAGTTATCTGAAATTAAAAAAAAACAAAATATATATACAAAAACAAATATATATATATATATATATATACATATATTTCATATGATTATGATGAAAAACAATTTGAAATTAATTATCTATTAATCTATATAATTTCCTAAGCACTTTATATATCTTTAGGCAACTTCAGAAATTTCTGAAAAGAAGCAAATTTCAGAGATTTCTTAATCTCCCCAAAGTTTCGAAAAAGAATATTCGGTCGTGTCATTGTTTTATACCGTAAAGTTTAGTTATTTAAAGCATACTATTTTTCTCAAAATATTATTCATTAATAACTGTTCTTATAAAATCTAGATAGTAGAATAGTTTTGATTGCAGTTAAATTAATCAGCAGAAAACAAAAAATTCCTACTTTGGTGCAATAAGATTCAAACAATTGATTATACCTTTTAAACTTAGTTTATATTATAATAATTGGTATATCCAATCTGTTCGAAGTTCTAAACTGTTCGTAAAAAATTTTTAAAAATATTACTAATGTACTATATTTTAAAATTGATTATTGAGTACGATAATACTTTCGTGTGAACTCTAACAAAAACCTAAAAACCATGAAATTTACTTCTTCGTCTTCCGTTTCCGCATCATCCGTTTGAAAGTCATCATCTGTGTTCGATGAATAATCTTCAAAGTCTTCGTTACCTTCCATTGTATTACTATGAGTTTCCACATCTTCTTGAGGAATTTCTTCAATAACTTCATCTTTAATGACAATTAGAGGGTCATCCTGAAAAAAATATAAAAATAAATTAAAAAATATAAAAATTATTGTGAAGTATTATAGAAAGGATTATTGACACAAAACACCGTTTTCTGCTTGATTGTAACCATAAAAAATCATATGTATACATACCAAAAATGCACAAACATATACATACATACATATTAAATTGCTTCCGACTTACCACTTCCATAATAATGGTTTCTATTTTAATTAAAGGATTTTCAATAGGCTCACTCTCGACTTCATCTTCATTTGCAATTTTGATATCAATACTTTCTTTTGATTCTTCACCATTATTACAATGTTCCTGGATGTGTATAATAAATGATTCCAAAATGAAATTTATTTTATCACATTGATAACATTTTAAAATGAATGGATATTGATAATTCGGTAAAGGGGACTTAAGGATTTCTCCACACTTTATATAGCCAGCAGAATCCTGGATATTAAGCATTTTTGTTGCCATTTTCGAGTATAAAATTCCAAGTCTGCTATTAAAATGTATTTAATACAAACAAAAAATTCATACATACATATATAAAAAATTGAGGGGTTGTTCAGTGAATAGGCTATGTTTATATTTTCTTCTTTAATTAAATCATTCACACGAAAATATGAATTTTAAAATTATGTGGTTGCCATATCAGATTTTTTTTAATTTGTATATAGGTTATTACTTAAAATAAGTGTACGTAGAAATGTTTAAGACATTTAATCCCAAAATAAAATGTATATTCAGTCACACAATACATGCATATGCTTAATAATTATTAATATTGCTCAGCATTTCAATTCTATTTCTGAAAAATTGTAATTTGAACACTAAAATTTAATTCTATTATTGAAAATCTTTTTTCTTGTGTTAAACATAATGTCGGAGATTCGACCGATATTTTTTCGAAACGAGTTACAAAATAACCCCAAGGTTACCTTAA
This sequence comes from Bellardia pandia, assembly GCA_916048285.2. Lineage (NCBI taxonomy): Eukaryota > Metazoa > Arthropoda > Insecta > Diptera > Calliphoridae > Bellardia > Bellardia pandia. The sequence continues at coordinate 109,897,618 of OU696532.1, forward strand.
TTTGTATTATTTCGGTATTTTACAGTTAACGGTTTTTGCTGATTTGATTAATATTTATTATAGTTTATTTTAGATTTTTTATTAATATTTTAATAATTATTTCAGCTGAAACTCTTTTTTAATTATTAAAAATCTGTTAACTTAATACAAAAATGCATATTTTTATAATGTAAAATAATTTATAGAACAACGGTTAATTTTTAATAATTTCGGTACCCGTAATCATCTACGTTTATCTATTCGTAAAAATCAGTTGTTAGTAGTCAATTTTGTTTTTACATCATGTGAGATGTGCCCCATTGTCGCAACTTTTTGTCAATGTGAAAGCTATAACCGGAAAAGGGAGATTTGTATGAATTTGTAAGCTATATACATTGTATTTCGAAAACGTTTACTTTCGAATCGAATTAGACAAATTAGTTTATATGAGAATTATTCCTCTTGCGAGTATTAATAAACAAAATTAAAAAAAAAAAAAATTTAATCGAAGTTGCCTTCAAGTTAAATATACAATTTTATTTGAAAATAAATTGTATACACTACATTTATTTTTGAATATTTCTGTTATATGTTTCACATAGCCTTCCTTTGGAAAGCATAAATGTAAAATCATACAAAAATATTCAAAGAGACACTAGCAAAATGTCATCAGCATTCTTTGTGTCTAATAGTGTTTTATTTTCAAACTCTGTTAATTCAACTTTTTTTATAAATTATATGAGAATTATTCCTCTTGCGAGTATTAATAAACAAAATTCAAATTATATGTGAAACATATAACAGAAATATTCAAAAATAAATGTAGTGTATACAATTTATTTTCAAATAAAATTGTATATTGAACTTGAAGGCAACTTCGATTAAATTCTTTTTTTTTTTTGAATTTTGTTTATTAATACTCGCAAGAGGAATAATTCTCATATAATTTATAAAAAAAAAGTTGAATATACAGAGTTTGAAAATAAAACACTATTAGACACAAAGAATGCTGATGACGGCTTTAGCAGGCCAGAAAATGCATTACACTTTGCTAGTGTCTCTTTGAATATTTTTGTATGATTTTACATTTATGCTTTCCAAAGGAAGGCTATGTGAAACATATAACAGAAATATTCAAAAATAAATGTAGTGTATACAATTTATTTTCAAATAAAATTGTATATTTAACTTGAAGGCAACTACAAATTAGTTTAGAAATTTAAGTAATTTTGTTGCCATTGTGTATAGACATATTATAGAGAATACAAAATCTAGATTTTCCAGAAAAGTCTACAAAAATGAATTCTGCCTAATAGCGACTCCAATTTAAAATAAAAACATATAACAAACAGTAATTTTAAAGTCCGTCCTCTAGTTTTAGAGTACACATAAGAAATATTTTTCCAAAATAATTTCCTTTTCATAATAAACTATTGCATATATTTTAAATATAATTAATATTTATATGTTTTTTATAAGATTAAGCTACTCTTTTCAGTTTCCACTTTGCTACCATGTGTTCGCATATGTTGTAATACACCAATTTTAAGTTTGAATGTTTTACCACATAGTTTGCATGCATGATTTCTCGCATCTTCATGGGTAACAGCATGTGTCTTTAATGCTCTACTGGTAATAAATCCTTTGCCACAGATATTACAAACGTGTGAACGTATATTCATATGTGAATTCATATGATCGACGTATCGATATTTTGTGTAATAACCTTTGGAACAAATATGGCATGTATGAGAAAAACGTTTTTCATGTTGTCTTTGGTGTTTTCTAAAACTGTTGGACTGACGATAGGATGCACCACATATTTCGCAGCAATATGGTCTGGCGTCAGTATGTGTTAGCAAATGTATTTTGAGATCGGAATGCCTTAGGAACTTCATATTGCATACCTTACAAATAAATTGAAGATCCTCCAAGTGGCGTTTTGCGTGTGTCGTGTAAGAAGCAACAGTTTTGAATTCTTGATCGCACTGAGAGCATTTTAGGGCTGCTGAGCCATCATGTTGAGCTTTATGAATTCTATAACACAATGGCTTTGTATAAATACCATTGCATTCAGAACAATTGAAAGGTCCTTCGTGATCTTCCAAGAAAGTCATGTGTTCGTAGTAGTTGGGAGAATTATCTTTCTTAGAATTTTGCAAATCCTCTGGAGTTGAAATTCCTAATTTTCTTCTTTTTTCTCTTGAACAATATTCATGAATAGTATGTATATAACGTTCAAGTATACCTGCATCAATCTTGAGATTCATATTCGATTCCAAAGTTTTTAACATTTCGTCGATAGCATCGTTACGTTTATTTAAGCAAATGTTTTCAATAAGATGAGTGTTCCAAAGATGAGGAACGCCTTCATAAATTTTTAATATTTTTATAATTTGTTCTGATGTTAAATCGGGTAGATTTGAATCCAAATTCTGCATACGAATTGTAACTTTTGATCGCAAAAAATGCAAATTATCATAGAACCAACAACATTTAACTTTCTTCTCTGGTTTCCTTTCATACTTCCCTGGTTTTTTATTGCTCTTCTTTCCTTTTTTCTTTTTATTATTCTGGTAATGCATTCTTTTAAAATTGTCTCTATGTTTTGCATTAATATGAGAGATTATTTCTGCGGTCTCCTCCCAAGTAAGTTCTAAAGAACACTTTTTATTAAGTTCTTGAGTAATTTCCTCTAAAAATTGTTTCTTTTTATCTTTTAACCGATAAAATGGAGAGTATTTATCCCATAAATTCGGTTGATTTTTGTAAAGGTCTATTAGTGCTAACACATTTGGTTTTGATTTCATGAATTCTTCTACAATTGGTGATAACTTTACGGTTCTTCTATTTTGCGACTCTTTTTTCATCTAAAATATATTTATTTTGTTTAAATAAAAATATTATTTAAATAATAATTGCATTAAACATTACTTCACCGTCATCGGTATCAGAGTCATCGGGCTTTGATTCATCTGTGCTGTTTTTCTTTCTTCTATTTGTTGGTGTTTTTATTACCTAAAGTATATTTTAAATATTGTTTATATTGTAATATTATTTAAAATGTAAGTTTTATTTTTACCGCATCATCATCGCTTTCGGAGTCGTCGGTTTTTTTCTTTTTTCTATTTGTTCTTGTTTTTCTTACCTGGAATATATTTATTAACTAATTTGTTTAAAGAATAATGAAATATTTTCATTTTACCTGATCCTCATCGGTTTCGGAGTCATCGTTTTTTTTCTTTCCTTTATTTATATTTGATTTCATTACCTGTAATATATTTTAAATGTAGGTACATATTTAGTTTGTTTATTCGGCCTTTTTTAATATTTTATAATTTCTTTATTTAAGCAATAAGGCTACTTTCAAATTTATATAAAAAATGTTTTATATATTTATATATATTTAGATCCAATATTTCGTTATCTCAGGGACCTTATTCCTTAAATAAATTATAAAATTTTAACTATTATTTAAAATGTAACCAATAAATATTTATCCATTTACAAAGTCTTCATCTGATTCGGTATCATCATCATCTGGTTGAAATTCATCTGGGCTATCAAATACATCCTCGAATTCATCCAAATGTTGTATATCATAACTTTTAATAGAGGTTGTCAAATCTTTTGAATTTTTTTCAGGACTTGTTTTGCTCTTTTCTTCATCAATTTCACATTTTACTGGAAACAATGGATCTTCCTAAAAATAAATAATTTGAACATAAAAAGAAATAAAAATATGTTCAATATAAAATTATGTTTTGAGATATTTAAATATGTTGGAACTAGTCGGTCAGTTGTTTCAACTAGAATTATAGAGAAGAAAAATGTTCCAAAAGTAAATCTGAATGTTTGGATAATAGGAAACTGACAAAATGTTATGACATTCATACGTCAATAGCGGGCATATGCATCATTCACACCGGGGCGAAAAAACGAGTCCGAATCAAATTTTTCTTCTAATTGATGGCCGATACTTACTAATTCTTCCAATTTTATTGCAAGATGTTCAATAGCAACTCCTTCACTTTCCATTTCAACATCATGTATATTTTCAAATTGGGTTTTAGTATCATGCTCCTCTAATGATAAAACGTCCTTAAAATGCTCCTGAATGTGTGTAATAAATGTTTCCAAAATAAAATGAACCTCTTTACACTCAAAACATTTTAAGATAATAGAATTTTGATAGTTTTTTAAAGGGGATCTCAGAATTTCACCACATTTAATAAAGCTAGTATAATCTTGAATAGCTTGTATTCGTGTTCCCATTTTTCCAAATTATGTTTTTTTTTTTTGAAGAAAAAATTATGCTGTAGTTGATAATAAATGTAATATAAATACTATACAAATTTGGGGTATGTTTAGTTGTTTACATGGAATTGTTTGAATTGTCTTCTTCTTTTTATAACTGGTAACTGCAGCGATTTTGAGATCAATTTAGCGCAAATTCTAACGATTTCTACAGTGTTGCCGTTGCTAACAAAAAAGGTAGGGTATTCATAACAGTAATTTTCTTTCATCTTAGTTGTATATAATACTAGCTTGTTGAACCCGGCGTTGACCGGTGGTTTCTTATCTTTTATTCCTGACCACGAATCATTTTAAATTTTCCTCTATTTGACATTGATTGGTATCCCTAAAAAAACGTTGTGTTATCAAACACCCTCGAGTGATCAAAAATTTACCGAACGGTATATTTAAATATGCAAATCGTAGATTGTTAATCAGAGTCTTTAACAATTTGTAAACTTTTGAAATCTTTGGGGTTTAAATGGTATAATATGAACTTCTTACGTCCGATTTTGACAAGGCGTTTCACAGTGAAGTTAGTTGCAAAAGAAAACAAAACAACAATGTCCAGCTGTTACAATAAACAGGGTGTCGTTTTATTTATTTGATAACCCTGTTTTAATCGTTTTGACATAACGTTAACGCTTTTGTTTAGAGATGGGGTATCAGCGTTAATGCTCAGCGTAAAAAACGTTCCGCTTTACATCGGTATTTAGGGATGGCTGTCACAATAAATTGATTAACTTGATTGACCCTGTTAGTCTATTTATACAGCAAACATAATTTCTGGAAGGTTCGGGGCTAAGATAGTAGAATGTACTGACTGCAGGTCTAGAATAGTCAGCCATATAAATATTGCCATATTGCTCAGCTACGTTTATAACAGGGTGTTTTCAATAATGTTTATAAATTAAAACTTCTACAAATGCTAAACAAGTCGATAAACACGCCATCTGTTGATAAAGAATTTCGTAACAATATAAACTGAACTATTTGGTCATTAAGTTGACTAGGAGTGTTTACTCCATATTTTTCTCTGTTAATCTAACGGAGCCGACTCTCTTGTCTCCATCTAACTTACTATCTATCTCTATCCATCTTTTCTCTTCTTTCTTATCTCTTCAGGGTGCTCCGATAGACTAGGCGATAGAGTGCCGGACTATCAGTCAAAGGGTTGCGGGTTCGATTCCCGCCAAAGACTGGGTGTTTTCTGAAGACCAGTCAGACATATGGAGATAAGTCACACATTTGTAAGACCAGTCAGACATATGCAGAAGAGTCAGACATATATAGACCAGTCAGACATATGTAAAACTAGTCAGACATTTGGTAGAGAATCTAAGGCATCGCAATGGACCATATTGGTCTCTGGGTGAGGTGTGAGTTATGTGAAAAAGTTCCAACAAATTATATAATTTTTAAAGGTTAATTCTAATTCTGAAAAGAGAATTTCTATAGGTTTAACTGGTAAGTTTTTAACAAATTTTCGAGAGGTAATAAATTTAAAATTTAACTAAAACTAAGGATATCATGTTTTTATTATTTTTGTTTTCTAAATTGTTTAATCGTTAATTTTGAGATTTTTTAATACATTTGTAACAAATGTAGAATACATCAAATAGGATATCACATCTTTACAAACATTTGTTTCGAAATCAATCGATTTGGTTTGGTGATACAAATTGATCTGAGGCACAATTATTTGCATTAAAAGACTTTAACGTAAAAAATTAAGCACTTTTTTAAACGCTAAGCTTTTATTATGCTGCAATCAGAAATTGAGATCGTGAATAAAAATTCCACATGAAATTTGTTCCCTTTTCACACTTTTCCTATTAAAATTCGATGTTAAAAAAATAAAAGGGAACAAATTTCATGTGGAATTTTTATTCACGATAGGGGTGTATGTATTTTATTGACTTAAATCCTGTAGTCATGATATTTATATAAACATAAAATTAGTTTCTATACAATTAACAGAATATACATACATACAAATTAATATAAATACAATGATGCAGATATTTAATAGTTAATTTTTATTATTATTCGATTTAAATAGTGCTTCTTTCTTCATTGGTAGCAATATCATGTGTTTTCATGTGCTGATTTACACCGGTTTTATGTTTAAACGTTTTGCCACACAACTTACAAGCATAATTTCGTACATCTTCATGAACTACCTTATGCTGCTTCAGGGCTCGCTTTGTAATGAAAGCCTTATTGCATATATCGCATATATGGGAGCGTATATTCATATGAGAATTCATATGATCATCGTGACGCATTTTCGAATAAAATCCTTGAGAGCAAATACCACATGTATGTAAATATCGTTTTTCATGCCGTCTACGATGGTTACTTAAGGTTTGCAGAAATCTAAATGAATCGCCACACATTTCGCAGCAATACGGTTTATCACCGGTATGAATACGCATGTGCAATCTTAAATTAGTATAATTAACGAACTTCTTACCACACTCTTTACATATGTAATTGAGATCCTCAAAGTGACGTTTTGCATGACTTGTGTAAACATTAACTCGTTTGAATGTTTTATTACACTGGGAACATGTAAAAGGCATTGAACCGTCATGCGTAGATGTGTGCATTTTAAAATGTAATGGACTTATAGATTCACCACCGCACACAGAACACCTCAAGGGAGGTACATGATCATACAGAAACATCAAAAACTCGTAGTAATCATTATTGGGTTGGTCGACGCTGTCGACTTTACTTGATTTTTTATTATTCAATATTCGTCGTTTTTCTCTTGAAAAGTTATTATGTATTGTGCGTAAATATAGTTCCAATTCGTTTTCATTAATTTTTAAATTCATATTGGTTTCCAACTGTTTAAGCATTTCCAGTATACTTTCGTGACGTTTATTTTTACAATGGTTCTCAATTAGATTGGTATTCCAAAGATGTGGTAAACATCTGTATATATTCAATATCTGAACTATTTGATCTGGCAACAAATTGGCCTGATTTACGCCTATAATCTCCAGTGAATAATTCTCCAAATAAGGTTTAATAAAGTTTAACTGTGTAAGATACCATGGCTTAACATAAAGCTGCCTTTTGCTGTCATCTTTCTCTTGAGCTCTGTGCAAATCATCCTGATATTTTCTATACAAATACACAATAACTGCAGACACTTGACTTCCATTAATATTTATGTTATGATTTGAATGAAGATCTTGAGCAATTTTCACCATATATTCTCGTCTTTTTAATTTATTACCATAATATGGCATATTTTTGTTCCATAATTGTGGTTGATCTTTAAAGGCTCCAATTAAAACGGTAACGTTTTCGTCTGATTTCATAAAATTACTGACAAAAGACGATGATACCCCATTTGTATTAGAAGGCTTTTGAATGACCTGGAAAAATAATCATAACAAAACAATAATTTTAAATTTTTTATTTTAAACTTACTTCAACTTCTTCCGGCTCAGTATTTTGAGATTCACATTCATCTTGACTGTTTATTGAAGTTTCACCTTCTTCGGCATACTCATCTTCATCTTGATTTAGATATTTTGTGCCATCAAAATATGTTGAACTTTCAAATTCAATGTTTTCGCTTTCATCAATGTGACTAGGCTCTATTTTAATAATGGACTTTTCAGTATCGACCTCACTTTTGATAACAATTAAAGGATCCTCCTAAATAGAAATATATTTATTTTTATTTCACTATTCTTAACTTATTATGAATTTTAATATTTACCATAGATTTAAGGTAAGATAAAATGTTTTACTTAAAGACAAAGGTATTAGGTATAAACAATTAACAAAAATGCCTGACAAAGTCATAATTGCAACATAAGAGTATTGATGGACAGATTTAAAATCAATTCCTATACCAATACAAAACATATACAAATACGAATTTTTAATTATATATTATTAACGTAGCGTGGTATAAATGTAAAGTAGACCTTTACTAACCCAGCCCTATGATGTGGAAAAACAGCCAAAGATTCGGACACATAACGAATTGTTGCAACGGAACCCCTACATGTCCTCAATGTAGGTTGCCACCCCACTAAAAAGAAACATGTTCTCGAATATTTTGTGCTAATTGCAGGAACAGGGGAACACATATCAACCGACAAGAATTTCCCACGCTATATCCAAATGAAGGAAATCCTACAAATTAAGGGGACAAATTACAGCAGCATCGGCGAAGCCCCTTGTAATTACCAAGCAAGCAACTCATCCTCCGCAAAATAGCTTAAAAAAACATACGCCTCAATTACATCAGAACCATATACAAAACAAACACACATACAATAAAAACCAGCTCATATAAACCATCTACATCAAAAACTTTTGAAATCATAAAAGAAACTCCAAAAATAACTAGTAACTTAACCATAACCAAAAATAACAACGGCAAATCTAAACAAAAAACACCTAATACAACTTCTCTACAAGCAAAAACAAATATTCTAAATTCACCAATATTCAATCTTACACAACAACTTATCAACTCAAATTCGTACTTCCTCCCATTGGATTCTCTAGATCAGCTTTCAATGGAACAATCATCTCCGTAGTTTTCTACAATGGCTCTTGATCGTTAAACTTCTCCTATAACAGACAATATACCACAAACAAATCTACATAACTTGCACCATGGGGTTTGACATCATACAATGGAATATTAAAGGATATTTCAACAATTCTATTGACTTACAAAATTAGTAATATCATAATTATTTCCGAATTCATGATCTCATATGTACACATATTATAAACTAATTATTACTATATGTATATACTCCGAGCTGATAGACCAGAAAGCTCTGCTCGTTAAAATTATATTTTATGCTTAGAAAGAAAAGAAAATGTTATGATTTTACCATTTGGGAATTTGTATTTTCCACTTTAACTGGTGGCTCTTCTTCACATTCCATCGGCTCATTAACCACTGCGCATTCATTGGTTTGCCCTTTGAAGTTCTTTTTGGCTTCAACTGTTTTCTTACAAGTGTCATCTAAGTGAAATATGAACGACTCCAGCAGCAGGTAAATTTCTTTACATTGTATACATCGCAACATGTATGGATCATGAAAACTTTTTTGAGACTTCAGAATTTCGCCACATTTAATGTAGCCAATTGAACATGGCATTTCTTTTGGTAAAGTTTGCATTTTTGCTTTTATGTATTACAATTATATATAAATAATTACACTCTATGTACACTATTCATTGAACCAAATAAAAATATACTTACAATATTTTTAATGGGGTATGTTCAGTTATGTTTTTATTTGTTTACAGTACGGTAAACTAAATTACCTACCACATATGTATCAGGTATGGAAAACATACATACATTATTATTTGTTTGAATTCGATGTGTTAACTTGGAAACTTTTGCCTTATGTCCGTTTCAGCGACATTTTTCAAATCACGTCGTAGATTATACATTATATTGTATATATCAGATATCTTGTGCATCTAAATAGTTAGACATATGATCATAATACTCAGTAGTGTACATAGGCACTATGGACATCAAAACACTTCCCTAAATGTTTAATAAGTAACCAAACATAACACTTTTACTCGCTTGTTTGTTTAAAAATTAAAAAAAAAGTTATTTTTTTAATTTTAAACGGATATTAAAAATTTATAAGTCATTTATTTTAATTTTGAGCTTGTATGGAAAAAAATCAATGATTGATACGAAATAGTTTTAGGTGATCAAAACTAGTCTTGTAGGTTTGCAATAATAGTTTAATACGAATAATAAACCTATTATTTTAAGAAAAATAATAATGAAAGTAATAAAAATTTATTGTTATTAATAAACTATAACTTACAATTTTCATTCTTATTTTAAAATAGTAACAATAACTAATAAATCCATTAATTTCGCTTTATTCTTTATTAACCGTACTCTTTTCTTCGCTGTTGGCTATGCCATGTGTTCTCATGTGCTGATTGACTCCGGTTTTGTGTTTGAACGTTTTACCGCATAATTTACAGGCGTGTCTTCGTACATCATCATGTATTACGACATGCTGCTGCAATGACCTTTTGGTGATAAATGCCTTGCCACATACATTGCATATTTGAGAACGTATATTAGAATGTGCATTCATATGATCATTGTAACGATCTTTTGAATAGAAACCCTTGCTACAAATGTCACAAGTATGTAGATAATTTTTTATATGACGTCTATGGTGATTACTAAAACCTTGAATATGCCGAAATGAAGCGCCACATATTTCGCAACAAAATGGTTTGGCACCGGTATGATTACGCATGTGTATGCGTAATTCATTAGAATGTAAAAATTTTTTTCCACATTCTTTGCACTCATGATTAAGATCTTCCATATGACGTTTTGCATGGTTTGTATATGAATTGACAGTTTTGAAAACCTTTTTGCACAGGGAACATGAGGGTGGCTCAGATCCATGAACCTGTGTTTGGTGTATTTTTAAGTACAATGTACTTTTAAATGAACGTTCACATTCAGAACATTTAAAGAAACCTACATGATCATATAGGAAAAGCATGTGTTCGTAATAGTCTTCCTGTGTGTCGTCATCTGCAACTGAGACTTTGCTCTTCTTGTCTGGTTTATTATCTAATTTATTACGTTTCGCTCGTGTAAAGCAATTATTTATAGTACGAAAATAATCTTCCAATATGTGCTCTGTAATTTTTAAACCCATTTTCGTTTCTAATATTTGCAACATTTCCTGTTTGGCAGCAAATGTTTTATTTTTACAATAATGTTCTATTAACTCCGTATTCCAGAGATGAGGAAATCCTTTATATATCTCTAATATTTGTATTATTTGATCTGGCAATAAATCCGGCAAATGTGAGTCTAGTTTTGCAATCGGATTATTTTCCATGAAAGGTTTTAAAAAATTTAAATCTTCGAAGAACCATGATGGAATGTATTTCTTTTCGCCTTCCTTAGTTTCTTTTATACCCTTTAAATCTTCACGATATTTTCGACATAAATATACGACAATGTTTGCCACTTGGTTCCAAGTTATGTCCATATTATGCTGTATATTAAATTCATTTGCAACTTGTTGTAAACAGTTTTGACGTTTTAACTTATGCCTTAAAAATGGGAAATTTTTGTTCCATAAAGACGGTTGATTTTTATAAGCCTCAATGAGAGCGATTACATGTTGCTTCGATTTCAGAAATTCGGTAATATAAGGCAACGGTCCTTTGGGGCAATCCCATTCATTCTTGGATTTTTTTATAACCTATAATAGATTTATATAATAAATGTAGTTAAATAAAAAACATGTCATTATTATATTATAGTTGTATTTATTGCTAACTCTTGCATGTTATGTTAAGAGCTTATTAAATAGGTATTTATAATATTAGAAAAAAATAGTCATTTATTACATATTTGTGGAAAAATATTTTATACAAAATTGCATATACTTACTTCATAGTCGTCTTCCTCATCGCAAGATACACTATTATCTGAGCTATTTTCTATTTCATCATAACTACAGTCTGAATCTTCGCCTGTGTTTTTATCCACATCTTCCATGGAGTAATCTGTTTCACATACTTCCCCCATTATTGATGGATTATTTACTTCTTTATTGGCTACATTGGTTTCATTCGTGATCTTACTATTTGCTATTTTTAACTCTTCTTTTACTAACGAGCATTCTCCGTCTGAAAAATATTCTGGTTTTATGACAGTCAAGGGATCCACCTAAAATTTTTAACAAAGATAACATCTTAAGTTTTTAAATAAAAAATATGTTTTTGCACTAGGTCTTTCTTAGAAAAATAATCTTAAAAAATGTTTAAAAACAGTTAAATTTCGGTATTCTTGGAAATTATAATCTATATAGTATGTATATGAAAATGGTGTAAAAAATGTATAGTAATTAATAAAATGAGAACGGCTGGGCCGATTTCTGTAAAATTGTTTGCCAGTTATTCGTATTTTCGAGGAGAAGGTTTTTAGGGAAGAGAATTTTGGAAAATCCCTCCGAAAAAGTCTGAAAATTGGAAAAATCGAAAATCGAGTTTTTGTCTGAAATTTTGTATGAAATTATTCCTTAATGGCTTTCCAAATCAAAAAATAGAAATTTCTTAGTGTAAATCATGGGAAATTGCGAAAAATTGGAAAATCTCTCCGCAAAAGTCGCAAAATTGGGAAATTGATTTTTTTTGTACGAAATTTTGTGTGAAATTATTCCTTAATGGCTTTCCAAATGAAAAAATAGAAAGTTCTTGGTGTAAAACATGGAAAATTGCGGAAAATTGGAAAAATCAAAAATTCATTTTTTGTACGAAATTTTGTGTGAAATTATTTCTTAATGGAAAAATATAAAGTTCTTGGTGCAAATCATGGGAAATTTCGGAATGTGCGATATGCGGAAACTTGGAAAATCTCTCCGCAAAAGTCGGAAAATCGAAAATTGATTTTTTGTACGAAATTTTGTGTGAAATTATTCCTGTTGTATTATATTATTACTCTAAAGTTTGTCTGAAGGCTTAAAATTGGGGCGAGGCAAAGTTCGCCGGGTCCGCTAGTTAAATTATAAATTATAATCATTATAATTTAAAAATTGTAATATCCCTGAAGAAGCTATTCATTGAGATAGCGAAATATTGGAAATAAATATATCGTTCCTTAACCGCGGAAATAGCTTGAGCGATAGAAATTAAATTTTACAGGAGAAGGTTTTTTTGTATTATATCTTGCTAAAACCAAGTTAATGAAACCAAATTTTGAACAAAGATTTCGTTTTAGCCAATGCATGGAATGAATCAATTTTGTTTTCAAAAATCAGCGAAAATAACGGTTTGTTGGCGCTTAAGCTTTTTTTGCTGTTTCTCCGATGGCCTATAGATAACGAATATCTCGGTTGAGATGAAATAATTTAATGACGAGGGATTTTTTTGTATTTTTCTATTTAACATTTTTTTGCATTTTCGTAAATTGTTTATATGGTTCTATATTTATACCCTACACCACCATAGTGGGGTCACTTTTTGCGTCGATTTAACGATTTCCGTCTGTCTGACTGGCTGTCCATGTAAAGCTTGTGCAGAGTACAGGTCGCAATTTTGAAGATATTTCGATAAAATTTGGTACGTGTAATTTTTTCAGCCCAAGGACGGATGGGATTGAAATTGGTGGAAATCAGTCCATTATTTCACCTGGTCCCCATACAAATGTCCTCCCGAAATTAGGGTTTAAAGATCATAAATGTTTGAATTATGCAAGTATCCAAACAAATTTCACCACATATGAGTGATAAATGAAGCCAAATCAGATCTACAAATTTTGTGCACATCGCTCCCATATAGGCCCACTTCCGAAAATCACTTTAAAGAGCATAACTCTTTTAAAAATGTCGGTATCCAAATAATATTAAATAGAAATATATTTCATATACATATGTATTTACAAATAATACGGTACAATTTTATTGTGATCGGTCCATAATTAGTCGTAGCTCCCATATAAGGCCCATTTCCGGAAATCACTTTAACGACCATAAATTTCTTACAAAGGTTGGTATCTGAATAAAATTCAACACAAATAAGTTTGATATATACAGAAATGATGACACCTAATTTTATAATGGTCGGTCCATAATTAGTAGAAACTCCCATATAAGAGACCGTAATTTCTCTTAACCTTCATAAATCTTTTAAAAGTATTTACATCGAGATAAAGTTTAACACATACAATACTTATATTCACAGAAATCATGACACTATATTTTTGGATGATCGGTCCATAATAGGTTATATCTCCCATATAGCGCCCATTTCAGACAATCTTTTTATACATTAACTAGGTGTAGGGCAATATATGATCGGGCTTGACTGACTATACTTTTTTACTTGTCTATTATTACGGACAATTTTAGCTTAAGCGACAAGCCGCTGTCACACAAAATATAAACAAACTATCAAATTGCGCTTAAGCTAAAATTGTTTTTGCTATAAATTCGTAACGGTACATTGTATGACAATGCAATTTAAAGAGTGATGCCAATGAACAAATATATAGAAAAAAAACGTTTTTTGAAAATTGTGTCGCTCAAGCTATTTCCGCGGTTAAGGCACGATATACTATATGTAAATACATATATAGAACATTTTTATATAAAATTAAAGTGACCTTATTGCTTGGAAAAAGAAATTATAGAATATTGGAAAAGGTCGAATAAACGAACTAAACTATAATGCTTGCAAATCATTATAAGTCAATTGATTTAGATTTAAGCATTGACATAAAACAGAAATGCACATACATACATATGTATGTATGTACTCATATATCCTTACCGTTTGCATGCCAAAATTAATTTCTTCGACTTTTACGTTTACATCTGTAACACCACTTCTGGCACCTAGCTCCAATTGCTCATCAAAATCTGTGTTATTTTGTATAGTATCTGAGATTCCATCCCCACTCGTATGCGGTACATCCCGTGTAATTTCACCTTTGCAATGATCTTCGATATGAAAGATAAATGCCTCAAAGAGTAAATAAATTTCTTTGCAGGTGAAACATTTCAAAACATATGGACGCTGGTAGCTTTCTGATGGAGGTCTTAATATTTCACCACATTTAGTGTATCCATAGTAATTTTGCATATTTTGCACTTTAGTCTGCATTTTGCACGGAAAAGTTTTATATTTAATTTCCACTCAAATAATTTATTTTACTTTTTTTGTTATGGTAGTGTATGTTCAATCAGACCACAAATTTAATTTGTTTGAATTCTTTCATTGAACGTTGCCACTTGATGGGATTTGTCTAAAAATTGGAAATTTCAATTAGGGATACAATTTTTGTGAAATACTTTTTTATAAAATAAAGCGGCATTCTCAATTATATATATTTTATTTTGTTAAATATGTATTAGTAGAACATATTTTCAGCGAACAAATCAATCATATAAAATTCAGTTAGTGTCATTAATATTCGATATTACTAAAGATATATGTATATGCTCAACTGATTTATTTTAAGGCACATTTGCATATTTTTATAATACTTTTTTCGATTTATTAAGAACATATAAAGACATTTGGAAATTCACTTTTGTATTTATAAAAAAGCAATAACAATATAATTGACGCTAATTTTTTTAATTTTAACTTCAGAAAACTAACGGGTGATTCATTCAAAATCCTTAAATATAATCTGATGCTGAATTTTTATTATGACCTAAAAGACATTTCACGAAAAAGTACAAGTAATCGCCAATTAGTTTTATCTCACCAATAAACGATGCAGCATGACTTCAATGTCACCATGCGGAAGATATAAAACCCCAAAACAATTTGGAATAATATTGGTATGCAAATGTGTTTCATATAAATACATACAAATCGTTCGGCTTGAATTTATGATAATCGGTTCATACTTAGCCATAGCTACCATATAAGGCCCATTTCCGAAAATCACTTTAACGATCATAAATGTCTTAAAAATCTTGGTATCCAAATAAAATTCAACACAAATAAGTTCCCTATAATTGTCGGTCCATAATTAGTCATATTATTTTACTCCCTTCGAAAATTAATTTAACATGTACAAATCCTTACTTGTATTATTGTTTCAAATGAAAAAAAATTAAATTAAAACAACCACAAGACAATAAGAAATATATAAAGTTTATATTTATTATACATAATATAATTTATAAAATACAACAATTGAATGCTAAACTTATATATGAATATCTTCAGCATTTAAAGCATCTCAATACATTAAATGAATACATCTCTTTATTTTATCCTGTTGTTAAAAAAACCGGAAGTTTTTTGCTTGTTGGATGAAGACTGTCGATCTAAAAGGTATGAGGAGGACTATAAGAGAAGGATTTGCTACAATAAAACAAAATAAAAAGTTGGAAAATATTTGATAAAACGCAATGTCAATGACATCAAATCAAAAATTTTCCAATTTTTTTTTATTCAAATTCAACAAAAACCATTAATATTTGTTGTGGTGTTATTTTTCACTGTATTTTAAATTTTTTTTACGGAATAAGCATTTTTTATTTAATCTTTGGTATAATTTTTTAATTAAATATTAGTAATGTATAGGTATATAATATTTTGACGTTTCTTTCAAATGTATGTAAGTAATTTGCCTAGTAAAAATTAATTATTTCTACTGCTACATCTGCCACCAAAATGCAATACATATTATTATTTTGTTCTGCTATTTTGTAATTAAGTATAATAATTTAATTAATAATTTTAATAATAATATTTAATATATATGTATATATAGTATATATATTTAATATAATGTTAGATATAATTAAAATTTGAATTTTTGGTATCTATTCGTTAATATATTGTTCCATAAATGTGCCTATATTTTGTTGTTGATGTTGTTAATATAACTGAAGCTATTAAAGAAGAATTGTGGGGAGGGTAGAGAGATTGATGTTGAAAGTTATCATCTATAGCTCCGCCACCATCAGCACGACAACGACGACGACCAACATCATCATAACCACCAGCAATATATGCATTAGAACCAACCACCACTACCAAGTTTTGAGCTCAATCCACCAATACCTTTACCGAGGAGATTACCGACGCGTCCGGCCACAACGTTGGTAACTGCTGCTGCCTGAGCCGAAACTAGATTCGGCTGAGGCATTCTAACGCGTGGCGCAGGGGTTTCCTCTTCGGCACCCTCCTCGTCGATGCCGTCGAGTTCTCTACCATCATCGGCAGTTTCATCACCTTCTGCTACGTCAGGCATGGTTAGAGCACATGTAGCTTCCTCTGTAGCCATACGGGTGGCAACAGTTTGATATGCTTTAGAATTAAGCTTTTCCTCAAGCATACCTTGCAGCTCAAAATCTGAATAGATTTTTTTTACGATGTGTGATAACGCCTGCACCTGAGCATAGTGGAGTGAGTGATCCAAACGCTCAGAAAGCCAATTGCAAAGCATATTAACTTGTTGCGTATACCATTGTTCGAAGAAATTCAATGACCATAGATCATCGCCAATTTTTCCACGAATTTGTTCCATGTTGTTACGGAAAAATATTACATAGCCTTGGCCTAGATCTTTACCTGAACTGGAGACATTTGTAAAGCTAAGTATGGAACCAATCAGACTACCTTCATCATATCGAGCCAATTTGGACAAAGTCGACTCTAGCACTGACATAAGTTTACCAATTAGGCCTTGTGTCATGGCTACATTCGCTTTATCTAGTTGATCGTCAATTTTTGCATGAAATTTGTACAAATCAATTCCGTCTATGGTGGTTAGTTTAAAGCTTTGATTTTTTGCGTTTAATATCACATTTACCATGGCGCACATTTCTGAGGGCACAATATAATCGGTCGACGAAATGAATGCAATATTTTTCTTTAGCCACGATTGGAAAGATGCATCTGTACGCGCAATACATTGCTCGATCATTTCTGATGCCATCATTTTGAGGCGCTGTTCCAAGTGTTGCCGAAATTCGGGATCAGGCCAGTGTAAATCACGTATAAAAGATTGTAAAGCATCAAGTTTCCAAAATAGGTCTTCCGATGTTGCACAACCATTGCCTTTACTCTCCCAGCGTTCTTTCTCGAATCCTTTATTGATAGATTGAGCTATTGAAGATTCCATTAGGTCTACGTAGCGTACAACTAATGGGGCGAAAGTGTCTCGCAGATGCTGGTGGAAACGACCATTGCGGAGATTATCGTCTGCTCGTAGATAATCGTTGAGAATTTGAAATAGAGGAAACGAATCCCATGTATCAGGTGGTTGTTCAGATAAAACTCGGTCCATATCAACAGCAAAGAGTGACCAAAATATTTCGGCATGTTCTACCAACAAATCGCTGAACCAAGCAAAAGCTTCAGCATAATGTTCTTCATTCTGCTGCTGTAAATCAACGCACAGTTCTGCTAGATGTATCAAATCTTCCAGTTTTCTCGCTGGAGGCACTGCAACTTCACCACGTAAGTCTTCTTCGATTTTCGCCTCGGACGACAGGCGAGTATAATTTACCAACGCGGCAGATTCTAAACTCTTCTTAATCATTTGACGCACTTCTTCTGGTGGCACAGGTGTGACAATGTCCTTCATAAGAACACGTTCTAGCAGAGACAATGTTGCCTTAAGAGCACCTTCAGGCCTGCCAAAGGGAAAACAACACCTAAAATTTGTTATTTGATATTCTAGCAAAACTCTTAAGCGTTCTTTGATCTCGGTAAACTTTTCCTTTTCTTCGTGGGTAATGCTACCAACCCCATCGGGGCGATTGCCGTGCACGTGGTTGGCACAGAAGGCGAATGAATAATGAATGAGCGTTGGATCGATCATGAAATCTTTTTCAGCACGATCTAACACATCTGAGAGGTAACAAAGGTGTCTATAGCAGCCACGAACACCATAACGAGCACAATACTCATCTAATACAAACACCTGTCCGGGACTAAACCAACCGAGGGAAGCGTATTGATCATTAAGGCGATATTCTAAAGCGAGATTTTGCAGCATTTTGAAGAACACAGCGTGATCTAAAGTACATGGATCGGCGCTAATGTAATCTTCCATGCCGTGTTTGCGTGCCTTGTCCGCATCACCTTGTATCTTCGATATGGCCGAGTTTTTATCCTGAGTAACTGGCGGCGTAGGTTTATGGGATTGGCCTGTGGCACGATACATGGCCATAACCCATAAACTGCATTCATTTTCATCGTCACAAGCGTAAGCGATGCTATCGCCTTCCCGAACAGCATTGAAGAAAAAACGTCCGCCATTTAAATCGGTGCCAAACATTAAACTTGCACTAGCACCTTCGATATAATCAACCGTATAGCCATCTAACTGCATCATTTCCGATGGTTCAGATTTCTTTTCCTTGTAACTACACATTGCGAAGGTGTATTGGGATACTTGAACTAGTACAAAATAACGTTTTTTCCACTTTTTCCACACCGATTTTCCAATGGCGTATAAATAACCACAGTGTTTCATATTAGGTGGTTTCTCTAAACGGCATGCTATTTTAATTCGTAAATCTTGATCGGGCAAATTCTTCGGCACCGTCATACGATGCCATTCGGGAGTTTTGGATGACAAAGATGTAGGTTTTATTACCACTTTACCCAGCTCTTTATCTTCCAATGCTAACATGCCAGGATTTTCGGTGTACAGCTTAACTTTAACTACGGGCAAAGGATGAGTCGTTGTAAAATCGCCTTGTGTATCCCACATTGGTTTGGATGCCTCAGCTTGATCTGTCTGCAGTTTTTCACCATTTTCAACCTCCATAGTACAATAGACAATTCGATTCTGAGCTAACGATTTAAGACCCTTTACTTCCATCACAATTACTTCTAGCTGGAATGTTAATACTACATCTAATTTAGACAGTTGGGTAATACCCTCCTCAGAGTCGCCCTCCAGCTTCGAAAGAGATCCATGAGAACGTAAGATCATTTTTAAAAATGAAGGTGTACTATGATTGTAACGCTTCAGCTTTTGCAAGCCATATTTACTGTCCATGTTACCTTTGGTAACTGGTAACGATTCTAAATTGGCCATTAATAAATTAATTGATGATTTCAACTCTTCAATATAAAGAGATTCCATTTCTTTTAAGACAAATTTTGGCATAAGTTTGCGATTCTTCTCCATCTCATTAACACGCTGCATACGACCATCCAATTCACGTCTTATGGCAGCCGCTTGCTCATCGGCCGAATCAAGCATTAAGGCATTGAATAAGATTTGGTGTTCGAATTTCTTTACACTAAGTATCTGCTGGAACATATCGTACAACTGCTCTTTGGAAAGTATTAGCTCACTATTTAATGATTGTTGTAAACGGGCTGGTTTTTTCGTATCCTCCTCTCCTGTACCCTTAAGAATCACATCGAATTTTGCCATCCAGGATGTAAGCACTGTGTCTTTACTGAGGCCGTCGATTTCAGGTAAAGAACGAACACGTTTCTCAATATTTTTGCGAAAAACTTCGGTGAAGTCTTGCATTGAACATGAACCCTCTTGGACCATTTTTAAAATACGATCTGATTTCAAGAAAACATCATGATAGCTTTGTACTGCATTACGAAACGCTTCATCTGCCATGATTTGTGTTTCTCCTTTAAGAAAAGATTGAAATCGCTGTGTTATGGCATCCAGTTGCGTTTTGTTAACTTTAGGCTGTCTTTTCGGCATGTCGGTAGGTTGTTTAGCGTTAAACGGATATGATATGCAACGAGAAACGAATACATACAGCTGAATACGTCTCTTTCGTTCTTCTTCTTCAATACCCTGCTTTGGCTGACCAGTACCCGATTCATACTTATCACTTGCTACTGACGGCGATGGTGATATTGGCCGAGACAATGAATTTCCTCTAGACGACGATCCAGCACTTTGATTTAGGGTTTCCTGTGATATGCTACCCGCTCCCGCTGCGGAATCATTTGCGGTCAGTTCGTTCTTACTACTAACGGCCGGAGCTACGGTTTTCTCACTATCTGTTTGCCCGCTTGAAACAGAACCACCTGCTTTGTGCGGTATATCACCATTTTGACGAGCTGCTGCAGCACCAAATTTATTGCTCGAATCGGCTGCTGTTATTCCTCTTGGCTTAGCTAACGAACTTCCTCCTAATCTTCCCTTGGGTGGTCCTTGAGGTGTGGATTCATCATCATTATCATCTTCACTAGAGCTGGGATCAATCATAACTGTGTACCTTTACGCTACCTTTGTTTGATTTGTAGTTGCTGTTATTAAAGTCACGTACAATACCTAAATAGTTCTGCAGTGATATCGGGTGCTCAGCAGTGTGACGACAAATCAGACAGCACGCAGTATATGTAACTGTAACACGAATACATACATTATTATTTTTACTTTTTTTCTACTATCAATTCAAGGCAAGGCAAACAGTAAATTTTTCATTAACATTTTTGCATAAAAAATACGGTTACATTTTAATTATAAACACTTATGCAAATGTAACTGTATTTTCCTATTTTTTTTAATTGTTTTTAGTTTTCATCAAATTTTTATTAAGTTCTGTACGTACTTGTTTGTGTGTGTGTGTTGTCCTGCTTTACTGATATTTGTCCAACTTATTCACATTGATTAGGGGTGTGAATGTAACCAGTAGTAGTGGTTGTTGTGAATAAACTGTTAATTTTTCGCCATCGCATGAAAATAAAGAAATAATAAAAAACGATTATTCGTATACTTTAACAAGGATGACACGGATTAAGCAGGGTTGTATTATCTTAAGCTAAAAATTTTATAAATTATATATGTATGTATGTATGTACATATGTATGTATGTACATACATATTTATTTCATTAAAATATATTTTTTTATCAAAAACAAAGAAACTTTTCTAATACTTTTTCTTAATTTTTATTGGCAACAATTTTATTTTACAAATGTTTATTTCAATATCGACTCTGCATGTTACAAAAAATTACTTATTTTATTATTTTTTAATTTTTTTAATTAAATCAACATATTTTTTATTTATTTTATCTTTTTTTTTAATTTGTACACATTTTAATATTATTATCCTTATTATTTAATATAGTTTCACAAACAAAATATTAAATATTTAATGTTATATTGATTTTCCGTAAACACAATTCTTTTATATTTAACTGCATAAACCCCTTTCAGCAGGGTAGATTTATGTATGAAACACTTCATACATTTCTACGCAAAACAGTACTCATGAGGGTTTTATTTTCTGCTTTTCTTTACTTTTTATTTTACATAGTTGTTTAACGCAATGTGACTTTTAATGATAACCGTTCTGACTAGTTGTATTGATTTTATTTCCAGAAGTAACCACTTCAGAAAATTAACCCCTAAATAATTGACAAAACCGTTATTTCTACGCACACACATTCTAGCCTGCATGTTACCTTTGTGTGAATAAATGATTTTAACATAATGTTACCCCTATTATTATTTACTCAACTAAAAATTACTAAAATATGCCCGAGATGGAAATGCTTTTAGAATTATACTATTTTTACATATGTACATATTACTAAACTGGTACAGCAATGACTTATTTGTTACAGTTTTAATATGATGTTATTACTATAAGGCTGTAATATTTACATACAGTCATAGTCAAAATTTAGTATAGAGCACGCTATATCATCTATTAACCCTAGAATATCATACTTCGTCGAAATGAAAAAATAGTTAATAGTACAGTAAATAATATTTTATATTAGCAAAATCCAAAAATTTATAGATAATATTTGACAATTCTGGCGGTTTATTTTGTGTCGTTGTTTTGCTGAAAGGCTCATGGCGTTTCAAGACCTAAATTTTCAACACTTACTATCAAATTGTCATTTAAAATTTTTAAATAATCACAGCTATTCAAGCAAAAGCTTTCGAAATACAATGTAAAAAGTATGCAAATTCGAATGATTTTCTTTTCGAATCGAAATACAGAGTAAACCCCCTGGTCCTCCATCTGACATATACACCCAATCCAACAAAGACCCACCGCTGTGTTTTACTGTAGCACTAGGTTCTGTGGAAGCAGCTTACCCCTAGACATTTCCTCTTGATTTTGAACCAAAACTCTCAAAATTCCTCTCATCACTAAATATGTATTACATTATTCCACAAAGATTACGTTTTTTTACGTATTCTTCCATGAAGTCCATGGTAATTCAGCCGTCTTATAATTGTCACTTCGCTTACTAGGTCACCGCGTGTCTTAGAAATCTCTTTTAAACTTTGAAAATTAACCTAATGCAAATGTTGCTAAACATGTTGTATGTTGATAAATATGCCGTAAGTAGATAAACATGTTGTATATTGATAAACATTATGTATGTATGTTGATACTGGCCGTTAAATTTAAATTGAAAAACAATTTCGTAACAATATAAAAAAATTAAAATCATATGAATTAAATTATTAATAATAAAGCCGTAAAAAATATCATCATTTATCGACGTGAAAATCTTTACAAAAAACTACAGAAATAATTATCTATATAAAGGTAGTGTATATCTAAGATATAAGCTCGCACAGATTTTGGTTATATTTGTCGACTTTTCTTTGCTTTCATTGAAAATACACTAAAGAAAGCTAATTTGCCTATTATACAGTGGTGTCCACAAGGTCAGCACAATTGGTATCTGCTGCTTATTTCTGTTGTTCATTATTTTTAAAAATAATGATCAAAAATTTTTGATCATGTTATACAGCTTAGATCACCCACTTCAGTGGTTTGCTGTCCAAAATACAAGCCTTTTTTAAAAGGATATCCTTTTTTTTAATAACATCTGCACATCTCCTGGGTATACTCTCCATCAGAGCCAAACAGCGCTCATTTGCAATTGCGTACCAAGCATTTTGGATTTTATTCCAGAAATCGTGCAAGATCTTGGTTCTTACTGCCGTTATATGATGCTAAATATCATTCCATAAATTCTCAATTGGATTGCAATTCGGAGATTTGGCTCTCCACTTAACACACGTCAATATTATGCTGATCCATGCAACTGTTCACAGTGCGTGAGGTATATTTTGGATCGTTGTTGTGCATAAAATGGCACCTAAGTGGCATATTGTTCTCAGTGTATGCAATTATTGTATTTAAAAGTATTCTTTGATAAGCATACAGCTCCATTCGTGCATTCATCTTACGTATAGGACAAACAGCATGCCTAAAAAACGTTGCTCACATCATCACATTCCTTCAACCGTGCTTGAAAGTTTTAGAAATATAGTCTGGGTTGTTCTACATAATTTTTGGACATGTTTTTCCATAAGATATTTTCTTCCAGAAAATTGTTGGTTTTTCTAAATATCCATGCCTAATGTATTGAACAAAATGAGATACTTGCAATCCGGCATTGGTGCTCCATCTAGAGTTTATCTGGTAAATGATCTTACAACGTTCCTATGTGCACCACTTTGTTTTAGACATGTCGCAATCTTTTGTTTCATATATTAGATTTTTAGAACTTATTCATTCCTAAAAACTTACTGCTAAAAACTAACAAAATATATATGTAAATTTACTTTCACGTTCCAAATTATTGTCCAGCTCAAATTGCCTATAATAGCAACAATAAACCACATTGACATTTTCTTCACCTACCTATCCACATCTGCTCTCTATCTGTATCTACAACATCTTTCTTCTATTCATCTCTTTTCAGGCAACACAAAAGGACCAACGAATGGACCTAAGTGAGCTGCACTAACTATGGCTGCCTGCTGACCTAATCTAACCTAACAATAAACCACAAATAGTAGAAAGTATTAAGAAAGACTGCAATAAAAAATAACGGGACATACTGATCATACCATAGGGTACACCAATGGACAAAAATTACAATTAATATTATAATCATTTAAAAGAAAAATACTTTTGCATATATGAAATGTGCTAATCTATGTCCACCACTATATGTCAAAGAAAACATAAACATTAGCGGATGAAACAAAACTATTTCCTCTACAGAAATAATTTATTTGAAAACAGCGTTGTCAACTTTGAAATTTCAAAACGCACCAACATGAAAAAAATCGCACCAAATTTAGATTTTCTAAGAAATTTATTTGAAACAGAATATGTTTACAAAAAAATATCTATCTTTTCAACATTTTTCATCTAAATTTAATAATAATAATAAACAGAATCAAAATTTTTCTAATAATACAAATAATAATACTTCTTTTAAAAATTCCCAATCTTTCTATCAGACAAGTAGATTAAATTCTGGAGAATATAATCATCAAAATTTTCAAAATAATCACTAACATAATAACAAAAATACTCATATATGCTATTCAGAATTGACAACACTGGTAACAAGCATAATATTACATGGATCACCTTGTTTGATTTTTTATATGTGAAAAATACTTAAAAACAACAAGCATTTGGTCTATATTTCCAGTGATATTTACAATAAACTGTAAACTAATAAAGATATTTTAATATTAGTAGAATATAGTATAGAAAAAATATCAAAATGACAACCGATGTAAGGGATATTTTGGACATAGAACGTCCTAATACTCCCGAAATTACTAGGGACTCTTTTCTGTCCATAAAAAAAAGAAACTTCGAAAAGTATGTATACCAAATCCTAGTATTTGTTGACATAGAACTAAAGTTCTCACATCTTTTACATAGGGTAAAGGGAGCTTCCAAACGTCCGGAAGGTATGCATCGTGAAGTGTTTGCTTTACTGTATAACGACAATAAAGATGCTCCACCGCTACTACCAACGGATACGGCCTTGGGTATAGGCTCAGGATACAAACAAGCAAAAGCACGATTGGGTATGAAAAAGGTGCGTAAATGGGAATGGGCACCTTTTGGTAATCCCGCTAGAACAGATGGGGCTGTATTTCATCATTGGAAGCGCATCACAGATGAACCTAAAGAATATCCCTTTGCTAAGTTTAACAAACAATTGGAGATCCCAAGTTATAACGTAGCAGAATACAATGCACATTTGCAAACAAACCCACAAAAGTGGTCAAAAGAAAAAACAGATCATTTATTTGATTTAGCAAAACGGTAAGTTTTTGTATGTATGAAATATTTTCAAAATATTTGAAAATATTTTGAATATGTTTTTTTAGCTTTGACTTGCGCTTCATTATCATGGCTGATCGATGGGATCATTCCCAGTTTGGAAATAAAAGTGTAGAAGACCTAAAAGAACGCTATTATGAAGTAGTTGGCTTATTGGCAAAATCAAAGAGCAATAATTCTCAAAATGTCGGTGACAAAAAGGCATTTGTATTTGATGTTGAACATGAACGTCGTCGTAAAGAACAACTCAAGAAACTTTTTGAACGTACAAGTCAACAAGTAAAAGAAGAACAAAATCTTATCAATGAACTGAGAAAAATCGAAGCTCGCAAAAAGGAACGTGAGCGTAAAACGCAAGACTTGCAAAAACTTATATCACAAGCTGATCAGCAGGGTGATGTATCAACCAATGCTCAAAATGCTAGAAAGTATGAAAAGAAATTGCACAAGAAAAAATTGCATCATCAGCCTAGGCCATCGAAGGTTGATTCTGTGGTAAACGCCATAGAGGTAGGCACAAGCGGAATTAAATTTTCCGATTTACGAGGCACTGGTGTGTCGTTGCGATCGCAAAAAATGAAATTACCGGCCAATATAGGACAACGTAAAGTTAAGGCGCTTGAACAAGCTATACAAGAATTTAAAGTCGGTAAGTAATAGTTAAAATCAAAAAAAAAATATCACCTACAATTTTTAATTTGTCCAAAGACCCCACGCCTCCTCCGTCTGAAGAAATTTGTAATGCCTTTAATGAATTACGATCGGACATGGTTCTATTATGCGAACTGCGCACAGCCTTATCCACCTGTGTTTACGAAATGGAGAGTTTAAAGCATCAGTATGAAGCAGCTTGCCCGGGAAAGGTTTGTTAAAATTATAACATTAAACTGAATAGGTATTACTGTTTCTGTTTACCAATATTTTTTTATTTAGACGCTTAACATACCTCCCTCTTTGATACCATCTGCACTTCAACTGAAAACAGAAACTTTTGAGAATAATTCCTCTACTAGTACGACCTAATAATTCGTTGGAAAATTGCCGGTTTAAAAAACAATATTCAATTAAACATATGCATATCGTTAGATGAAAACAATATCACAAAACTAACAATATTGTGACACATTTTAATAAAAGCCATATATCGACAAATATTGAAAATGATGTGTTTGAAAATTGTACTAAGAAACCGAAAATACACTTTCAATTCTGTTTATTTTATAAAATTTTAAAAATTATAGTTTCGTGATTTTGCATATAAACTAACGGTATGCTTTTATATAATAAATATAATTTTAGTGTATAAAATAAAGCTTTTTAATTTATATGATTTTTCATGATTAATTGACAGGTTTCTTTCTATTTTAGTTCATTTGTATATTAATATTGCTATTCGTAGTTAAGGCTTCTGTTTTTATGAAAACGAGGTTTTTAAACAAAAAAAGTTAAAATTTCCACTGTTCTGTTACTCGAATCCGAGTAACAAATTTCACATGTTTTACTCTGTAGTAAATAAATCTTTATCATTGTACAAAATCATGCGCTTATAATGCAGATAATCTGTACTAAGATTTATAGTAAAGTGATAAAAAAAGTGCTTAGTTTTTTAAATTAATAATTTTTAACCTCACATAAATGCAACATTTTACTACCTAGGACTAAATTGTATATGTAAAATTAAAGCCTGAAAGTTCTCTATAAAATTGTATATAAAATAAATTATCATGAAATGGGTTACTTTTTGAGATATCATCACTTTTGTAAAAAAAAACTATAAATTCCATTGTCAGCTCACAATGGGTTAATGAATTACGTCATATTGTATATCATTTGAAAGCACTTTCAAATGGTATCCATATTGACCAGATATATTATCTGATATAGTTGATATTTACGGTTATATATAAAAATTTTAAAGGTGAATAACTCTTAAACCATAAGAGAGTGGGCAAAAATGTTTGCATTTTTAAGTATAGAAATTAATATCATCTGTAAAGAAATTGTTAAAATCCAAGCCAATGTCACGATCTTGGTTTAAGCCAATAATTGTTAATATTCACATTTTCTTTACGATCTGTTGTCATGATCTTGATTTAAATCAAATATTATTCCTTACACATTTTATTTTCTTATTGGATACCAAGAGGATATTGACGTAAACATAGATTTTTTTAAAGCTTAATAGCTAAAATGGCAACACTAACCAATAACGAACACATGCGTACTTTAACTACTAAACATACTACACAAACAGCTGTGAACTTACCTGAACGTACTGCAAATTAATATAAACAAATTTCTTGTAAATACCACAAACAAAATAAAGTAGGTATATAATAAAACTACAAGAGTAATTAAAAAAATTCCAAAAATGGGAGCAGATAACAATTCTAATCTGAAAAAGTGTGGCGAAATATTAATAAATTTGAAAAAGAAAAACAAGAAATCAAAAACATACACATTTCACTGTTCGTTTTGTGAGACATCATGGGATCAAATGAAAAAATTTTCAATGCATCTGGAGGAGTTACATTTACAACATTTCGAAGAGGAAACAAATGAACTTCCAATGATATATGAGCCGGAAATTAAAATTGAAACGCCAGTTGAAAATAAAATGCCAGAAATAGACGATAAAATATTGCTCACAAATATTGTTAAAGATGATCCCTTGGAAACAGTAGTTTTAAATGTTAATAAGGCATCAGATAATAATGAATATGATGAAGTGCTGGTTAAAAATGAAGATGGAAACGACAATGAAACCGAACAAAATATTAAAATCGAAGAAATGTACGAAAATGACTCTGATGACAATGATGAAGATTATAAACCATTTAAAGGAGTAAGCATTTTGGTTACATGTATTAGTATTTAAAATATCAATCAATTGGTGTTATATTTCTAGGATGAAAGTTCATGTGAAGAAAGAATCGATGATTCTAATGATAACGATTCTGAGGTAAATATTGTACAAACTACATAAATACAAAAATTAAATTACATTATATTTAACACTGCAGTCCAAAGAGGAACCAAAAAAGCTAAGAAAAAGAAGTAAAATAAAACTTAAACGTCATAAAGCAAATAAAGTCATTCCCGAACTAGCTATAGATTCTGAGGAAAAAGATTTAAATATTGCTTTGTTGCAAGCTTTTGAAAAGAGACCTCATCTCTGGGATGTAAAAGAAAAATGTAAAAATGAAGCTATTTGTCAGAAGGGTTATGAAGAAATCGCAAATTATATTAATGATCAATTTGAAACTAATATTACATGGGATTTTGCAAAAAATCGAATAAACAACATGCGATTTGAGTGTTCTTATGAAATTGAAAAGCAGCATAATGGCGAAGATTTTAAGTTGCCTTGGTACTCTGAACATATAAAATATCTGCAGCAAAATATTGATACTTTGACAAAAGATAGGGTAAGTTAAATACATATATACCTATATTAAAAAATTTCTAACAATGTAAATTTTACTAATAAATTTTATGTATTTTCAGATTAAAAAGAAACGATTTGTAAGTATTATTAAAGTTACTAAAACATTTGTATTGTTATTAAAAACTACATATTAACTACATATTAAAATCCTTTTATTTAAACCTTGATATATTATAAGAAGTCGATAATAGAATGTTTAGTTTTTATTTAGAGATTCCAAAAAAAAAGTGTTTTATAAAACACAAAGTCAACTATGTTTTATTGTTTCTATCGTATACTTTGGATGATGCTGCTGATTTCTCGGATGCCATACATACCGTTTTGCATCAGATCCCCAGCGACAAAACTTTTATTCATTACTTCAAAGTACACTTCTTCCAAAAACTTATCAGTTTTTTCAAATGTTCTTTTGCAAACTTTAGCCTTGATTTTATATATTTTTTCAAAACAAAAGGTTGCGTTGTGCGATGCAACCACGAACAGAAACTTCATTAAAGGTACGGTCACACTTGGCAAATATTTGCCGAAAAACACGTAACCACTAAATAAAATATATTTGAACTCGTTTAAAAAACACATCGTTTATTTTGGACAAGACACAACTAATATTTCGTTTTATTTTATTTGATGCTGTTTGATCTTGCAAACCTCATCAACAACGTCAATCAAATTTGTGCTAAAATAAGTGGTTACGCTTTTATGAGTAAATATTTGCCTTAAGTTTTCTTGTCCTAGATAAAAATTCAAGCTCATGCGATGACTGCACTTCAACCTGTTTGCATGGAAGTTTCAAATGGGTCAGCTTGAGAGATCTTTTTATAATTTGGTCTTTTCTTTTGATTGTTTTTCGCTATTTAGGAGCTCTTGCAACATTTGTAGGTTAGTAATAACTTCTGTTATAATTTTAATTAACAATTTAATAATTTTGCATTAAAACAGTTTTTTAAAACTTAACGACAATATTTTTGAAATTTGAATTTGAAAGTATGTTATTGTAAAACTAATATTAAAACAAAGTTGAAAATGTTTTAATAATGTGTCCACCGCGCAAAACGTATTAACGCAAAATAACGCATTATTTTACAAAATAAATTAATGGTAGAGAGAACTAGCTCAGGCATTAAGTGCTTAAGACATAAAACAGAAAATTACTGTGGAAAATTACCGTTAAAATTGCAAACGAAACACTAAAAGTTCTAAATTTACTACTGTGGTTGTATGACACACTGGCCCATAATCATAGTCATATAAAAAGCATACTTTAAGCAAAAGCATGCTTTTGTCTTAAATTCAGAACAAAATTTATATGTTTTTGTTGTTTAAAAGTCTACTTTTACTTAAAGTATGCTTTTTCTATGACTATGATTATGGGCCACTGTCTTTATTTTACCGGCCCTGCGAATAATGGCCCAAAAGAAAGACGAAAAGTAACCCTAAAAAATTACACTGTCTACAAAAACACCAAATTTTTAGGTCTTTTTTTTTTCTTTTTTATTGGAGTTATAATGCAGTTTTTCTTTGGGGTATTTTTGCATTTTAAGAGGAATAAAAAATGTCCCCAAATTTGTAGCATGAAACAAGCAAGAGTTTATATTCGGCTGTGCCGAATCTTATGTACCCACCAGAAAATCACCTATTATGAAGATTTATAAGAGATTTATGCGCATTTAAGTGATTTTTGGGAAGTAGATTTTATAGGGCTACGGTCAAATATAGACCGATTATTATGAAATCTAGTGAGACGTTTTAATTGTATATACGGAATACTTGTGTAGAATTTCGTGATTTTAGTGATTTTTATAAGAGATTTATGCGAATTTTATTGATTTTCGGGAGTAGGCTACATATGGGGGCTACGGTCAAATATGGGCCGATCATCATCATATTGAGATGGACGATTTTTATATATGTATAGACTATTTGTGTTGAATTTAAACTGGATAGCGGTTTTTACAAGGGATTTATGCGCATTTAAGTTGTTTTCGAAACTGGACTTTATATGAGGTCTATGGTCAAACGTGGACCGAACAAAACAAAATTGCGTTTTGCTATTTATTTTTACATGGCACTTATATTTGCTGAATTTTGTATTAATATTTCAATTTTATAGGCATTTATTTATCATTAAGCCATATTTCGGGAAGATATTTGTAAGGAGGCTGTGCGAAATCATGGACCGATTCTTACTATTTTCCTCATACTTTCTTCTTTTATCATAAAATTATATATATATATATATATTATGACCTGTGGTTCCTAGTAGGAACAAAGGGCCGCAAAATTAAAAATTACGTGTACAAAATTGCATTGCAAACTGCTTAGGAAAACTATAACTTGTAAACTCTGTTAATTTTGGTTGTGTCTTTTGGACGTGATGAATATTTCTCAGTACTACACACGGAATAACAAACTTATACATATACCCTCATTCACCACTTGATAGGGTATAAATAGAGTCTAAGAAAATTTTTTTTGTACTTTGGGGCTAAACTTCATTCGTTAATATTGTAAAATATGTATACTAATAATATAAAAATAAAAATTTGTCAAAAACATCTCATGTAAAATCTTGGGATTTTTATTATTACTATTTAGAACTATTATTTAGTTCTTTTATTCGACCTTTTTTCAATATTCAATAAATATATAGAACATTTTTATATAAATACTAAAAGTGACCTAATTGCTTGAAAAAAATTATAGAATATTTAGAACTATTTTATAAAAATTACAAAATTTGTGGTGAAAATTAATTTACATATTTGGGGCAGTTTTTCGGTATGAAATTTGGGAACACCTTTCATTTTAACCTTATGGTAATTTTTCATATCCTTTGTGGTGAGATTTTTCATTTTATAATAAAATGTGACCTTTGAATTTGGGTCTTTTTTCTTTTTACCTGGTGCCATTATTTGCAGCGCCATTTTACAATTAATGCTAAAAATGCGCTATTTTTCGTTAGCTAAATATATTACTCATATTTTATGTACGTTCGATCCCTAACAGATATAGCTTAGTAGAAGGGCCCGATCATCGTTTACAACACTAAACTGTTGTGTTGACTCGACTATGACACAACATGCATTTTTCATACGATTAAGCTGATAAGTGTTGTGAATCGTAATCGCAGTTTACAACATACATCAAAATACTTGGTGTTGTGAACAATAATAGGGGCCGAAATTTACTATCTTCGATCAGATACGGTAATATAAAATAACTTAATAATAATAATACAACTCTTTTCATCGAAAATATTGCACTAGAGATTTTTCGCTATTATGGCTCTCATACCATTTTAACTTAAAATAATTATTATCTGCTGGAAAAAAACTCATATCTAAAATACATTTCTTATTTTTTCGCTATTAGGGCTCTCGCAACTTAATAAAATAACAATAATTATCGACTAAAAAATTCAAATCTAAAATACATTTCTTTTTTTTTAGAGAAACATAAAGGAATCACATTTGCCAATTTTTATTGATCTATACAAAAAATATGAGGACTTGTGGCAGGTTAACAGTGTATTTTTCGGAATTACCGCAAAAAGAGACGAAATATTTAACAAGATGCAAGAGGAGCTGAAATTAAATTGGAATATAGATTTAAATTTTGAGCGCCTAAGAAATCACATACAATATCTAAATCGCTTATATTCAAAAGATAAAGAGCTGCAATTGAAATGCGAATTGGCGAAATCTGACTTTACACCCACATCAAAGTTTTACAACGATCTCTCATTTCTCAGTAATTGCCAGGGGCCATTTATGTGTCCCCATTGCAATGAAATTATCAAAAAGTATGAAAATTATCATATACATGTTGCGGAACACACTAACTCCAGACCATTTAAATGTCCCCTTTGTGAATTAGCTTTTAAGAAATTCGATACCTGCATATCGCATGTAAAACGTCATCTAGGCGAGAATAGTCACCGTTGTGAGATATGTGGTAAAGGTTATCCTAAGAAATCTGAGTTGGACCGACATTTGACATATCATACAGGCGAAAAACCATTCCTATGTCAAATATGTGGTACTGGTTTTAGGACCAGTCGAGACCATGACAATCACATTCGTCGCCACGAAAACCGTTTTCGTTATGAATGTCATATATGTAAAATGGGTTTCAATCATTTGCATACGCTAAATGATCACGTGAAATCACATCTAAATGTGCGTGATATTTTGTGCAACATCTGCGGTAAAGGATTTACCGCAACTAGATATCTTAATAATCACAAACTAATACACGAAGATAAAAAACATTACAAATGTCATATTTGTGGAAAGGAATTTGCTCAGGGGGCTGGATTACGGGCACATCGTAAACTTCATAAAACGCATTCAGCTGCCGTTCAAGTAAAAAAGGAGAGAAAGGAGCCTAATGCAGAAAGTTCAAAGTAGATCTTTGCAATAAATACACACTGTTCATTGACGGCATTTACTCTTCCAAATACATGTAATCACTTAAATAAAATGTTCATTAGTTGATTTTTATTTCTCAAACATAATTCCATGGTGTAACTATACAAGGTGAGTGCAGTAGCAGAGCTGACTGACTTTGTTTACAATTTACTTATGTACCTAACCTAACCTACTTATGAATGCCAAGAGTAATACTTTTTCAAGTATTTTTGAGAGTAGTACATTATTTTACACAAACAAAATGCCTGTTGTTTCTGTATTGTGTTGTATTTGTTGCTGATTTGCACTCACCTTGTAATGTTACATCATACATAATTCTTTGCTTTGCTCTAATTTAAGACAGTTTTCAGATTCATTAATAAAAGTGCAAAGTTTACATATTAACTGATTTCGAAATCAGCAATTAAGTCGTTGCGCCCAATAAAAGTCTCATGCATAATTTTTTTAAATTTTATTCGACTATCTGAAAGCTTTATTGATTGAGATTTTACTTGTCAAACTATTTTCCAATAAGTACTTGTTTCCAAAGTTATCATAAAGATTGATATGTATGTATTTTTACGTGGCTTTCTTATGACAAATAAAATGAAATTTTGCTCTTTCGAAAACTTTGTAAGAAATGATAGTTAAGATCTATCTAAAATTATTGCCTATTAATATTATAATGGTACACTTAAAAATTAGTATGTATGTATGTTTAAAATTATTCTGATCTTTAGTTTTGATTTAGCTAATATATAGTAGATAGTAGTAAATAGTTTACCAAATGTATTTTTATTTAGAAAACATAATATTAAATTTGTTTGCTAAATTGCAACATTAATATTAAACAACTAAAAACTAAAAAGTTAAATAATATATGTATGTTTTTAGTAGACCTTATTGATGGTTAATTATTTATTGTTTTTGTTCGGCTACAGGTCGTTGAATAAATAAAAACTTTTGATTTTTATTTTAAATATTTTTATTATTGTTCCCAATATTTCAATTAGCGTCGCTAATCATCTTCGTAACATCTCTAATGTATATCTCCTTGAGTAATTTCTCTCTTCTTGTAATATTTATTATTTTTAAATGTAATTGTAATCAATATATTATGTTCGTTTTTTGTTTAATAATAATAAAAAAAATTGTTCTATGTATTTATTTAGACCCCCGAAGATGATTAGCGACGCTAATTGAAATATTGGGAACAATAATAAAAATATTTAAAAAAAAAATCAAAAGTTTTTATTTATTCAACGACCTTTAGCCGAACAAAAACAACAAATAGTTAAATAATATATTCACTAGAATAGAATAAAATCTAGAAGAAAAACATAAGTCTAATGTTAAAAATTTAATTCATACAACAACAAAATATATGTAAACCAATATATTTGTAAACCAATATATTTTGTTGTATGTAAATCAATATACGTATTCTGTTGTCGTATCAGGCATTGCTTTTGACCTTGTAATTCTTCCCAACCTCCTGTTTACTAATGTTTTATTTTTATTTCGGGCGCGTATGGATTGTATTTTCAAAAGTGTTTTATATTCAAACAAAATAAAAAATTTTTTAAATGGTAATCTTTTTTGTTTTAATAAACTAGATATCTAATACTAATACTAACTTAAGTTCTGCCAGTGCCGGACGAAATATTTTTATCCATAGTTCTTCAGATTATGTTGGAATTATTTGTTCTTTGTAGTTAAAAAATTTTAAATTTTTAAGAAAAAAATGTATACATGGTTTTTCAACAAGAAAAAATAAAAATAAATTAATACAAAAAATTTATATGAAAATCATTCAAAATTATATTGTATTGAAAAAGTGTCAAGTTTGGCAATTATAAATGAAAAATGATATGGGACAGATGTCCACCTCGACCACGCATACAGTTGTCGATTCTTTTATTAAAATGTTTAATCATATTTTAGCAAAATGGCGGGTATATTTTGTTAACAACTTTACGGCTGAGTTCCTAGCAGAATTTAATTTGTTGTTATTCCGAAGAAAGTGAAAATATTAAATGCTGTTCTACAAAGCCAAGGCGAACCCACCTAGTGTTAATTTTGTTGTTTTTATACCCTACGCCCAATAGTGGGGAGGGTATATTGGATTTGTGCTGATGTTTGTAACGCCCAGAAATATTGGCCCAACACCCACCTTAAAGTATACCGATCGACTCAGAATCACTCTCTGAGTCGATTTACCGATGTTCGTCCGTCTGGCTGGTTGTCCATGTAAAGCTTGTGCGCAGACTACAGGGGGGTTACTCTCTATTGCGATGCGATAACCATACAAAATGTACGCTCATTGCATCGCATTTGCTTTCGCATCGCAATAGAGAGTAACCCCCAGGTCGCAATTTTGAAGATATTTCGATAACATTTGATACATAATACTTTTTCGGCCCAAGGACGGATGGGATTGAAACTGGTGGAAATCGGTCCATTACTTCACCTGGCCCCCATACAAATGTCCTCCCAAAATTAAGGTTTACCGATTATAAATGTTTGAATTATGCAAGTATGCAAACAAATTTCACCACAAATAAGTGGTAAATGCAGCTAAATCACATCTAAAAATTTTATGAAGATCGGTCTATACTTAGTCCCATATAACCCCCACTTCCGAATATCACTTTGAAGAGCATAACTCAATCAAAAATGTTGGTATCCAAATAATATTTAATACAAATATATTTCATATATGTATATACAAATAATACGGTACAATTTTATTGTGATCGATCCATAATTAGTCGTAACTCCCATATAAGGCCCACTTCCGAAAATCTATTTAACGGTCATAAATTTCTTAAAAATGTTGGTAATCAAATAAAATTCAACACAAATACAGAAATAATGACACTTCATTTAATAATGGTCGGTCCATAATTAGTCGAAACTCTCATATAAGACCCTCTCCGTAATTCCGTAATCGTAAATTAACCTCCATAAATCTTTTAAAAGTATTTATATCGAGATAAAGTTTAACACATATAATATTTATATTCACAGAAATCATGACACTAAATTTTGGTCCAAAATAGGTATATCTCCCATATAATGCCTATTTCTGAAAAACTGTTTTATACATATACTAAGTGTAGGGTATTATATGGTCGGGCTTGACCGCGTATACTTTTTTACTTGTTTTTTTTTTTTAATTTAAACATATTTTATATTAAGTTACTATTAAATTATTTTTATGATACTATACTCAGAAATTTTGTATTACTAAAATATTTTCTGGTTTTGTTTTCACGTCGGAAATAATTTTAAATTTTATACTTGTATATTTTTAGAAGTAAAAGTCTATAAAAATCTATCGCCTTTACATGAATAATATAAGAAAACTTAAATGCAATTTTATAGTTAATTTTATTTTTAAATTAATATTTTACAAATATAAAATAAAATTTATTCTCTATTAACGAATTTATTTGCTATAATTTTTATATTTATTATTGTTTTCGTATAACATAACAAATATGTACATATGTATGTATATTACTTATTCGTGAAGAAATTTTTTACACTTATATAAGTTTCAAATAATAAGGCATGTTCATATTTTATGGTAGGAGCATTTTTATTTAATTTCCATTATATATTCAGGATAAATATTTAAATTAAATATGGAATAAATTAATTGAATATTGCTTTTTAAAATGTTTATTCACAACTATAGAAAAATCAGTACATACTTCTCTTATTTTCATTAAGAAATTTGTAAAATAAATTTTAAATTTCGATATTATTTTGCATTAATATTATTAAAACAAAATATCTATACTCGGCAAAATTATTAATATTACCCACATTTATTATAAACTAGCTAAACCCGGTGTGCTTTGCTACCCCCCTCGTCATAAAATAAAATAAAACGTATTTATATATTTACAAACATTTATTTATTTAATTTTAATGTATTTATTGCAATGCTTTAGGCGAGACCATGCCCCTTTGTCCACTTACATAGTCAAGAATTTATTATTTCGTAAGAAAATCCTGTTGTGAAAATTTAATGACGATCGGTCCAGTAGTTAAGACTATATTACGATGTTTAATTTTCCTAAAAAGGGGCGTGGTCCCACTCACTTTTCTCCAGGTATGTATTCCTAATTATGCCAATACCATATGTACCAAATATCACCGACGTACGTCAAAAAATGCCCAAAATATGGCGGGTTAAATTTGTGGGTTATATGGGCGGTGCCACCCCCGTTTGTACAATCAAAACTTCATATAGCCTATTATTCCTTCCAGAGTCACAGTAACATGCTGTAAAAATTTCAGGCAGATTGGTCCAAGGGTTTGGCCTCCTATTAAGCACAAACATACAGACACACATTCATTTATATATATATAGATTAAAAGCAATATAATTTAAGGTGAAATGGGGCGAAAAATGGGGATTTGGTAATAAAAAAATGTATGTAGTTAAAATGTATATAAAACTTTAGGTAAATACATATTACAAAAAAAGTATTTTGTATAGCAAACATTGTTAGTGGTATACGTAAGTATCTGAATTAAAAAAAGGGGGCGATGAAGTAGGCGTGGTTCATAGTTATATGGCGACATTAACAGTATTAAGAGCAATATACTACCAAATAAAAAAATACGTTGGAATGAAGAAATTTGTATAGAGAACAAAAAGTATAAAACTTTGAAAAATTTGGCGTGAAAAGGGGCGTGAAAGAGGCGTGGCTTAAGAAATCTTTATTTTTACCTCGCCTGGAGTATATAATGTGTATACAATTTGAAGCAAATCTGTTAAAAACTATATGGGAGCAATTACATAATTTTTGAAAAGTGGGCGTAAAAATGGGCGTGGTCAAAAAAAAGTACCCTATTAATCATACCAGAGTCCCAGTTAAATGCTGTGAAAATTTCAAAAATATCGGTCCAGAGGTTTGGTCTCCAATTACAATATTTTAAAAAAGTGGGCGTAAAAGTGGGCGTGGTAAAAAAAAGTACCCTATTATTCCTTCCAGAGTCACAGTAACATGCTGTGAAAATTTCATCAAAATCGGCTCAGCCGTTTTGGAGTCTATACGTTACATACATACATACATTCAATTTTATA
Organism: Bellardia pandia; assembly: GCA_916048285.2. NCBI lineage: Eukaryota > Metazoa > Arthropoda > Insecta > Diptera > Calliphoridae > Bellardia > Bellardia pandia. The sequence continues at coordinate 109,936,455 of OU696532.1, forward strand.
TATATAGATACATTTTCTTCTAAATAAATGTTTCACTGCAAAAGCAAAAAAAATATACATAAGTAAATAATCTTTTTACAATTTTCAAAAATATGCATTTATTGTGCACGAATGAAATGAATGATAATAAGAATTTTGTAAATAATTCACAAAGATGTTAATAAATAATAAAGTAATTTATAATATATACAACTATGTAAATGATAATATCGTCACCTAAAATGCCCAAAGACGTAACCCTCATTATCACAATTTTACAGGAGAAGCAAAAACCGTTATAAAATGAAAACTGTTTAATTGAAAATCACTGTTCACTACCTGCTGAAATCGACAGTCATTACTGAATGTTTTGGTAAGTCGAAGCAAGTTAAACGAGGAACACGAGTTATTAAGGATGTGGCTTATGCGGACGATGTGGTACTGTTAATATCTTGGACGTGATTAGTAATATCATGAGAGCAAAAAAGAGCTGGTTTTATTTACCGCAAAGACCAAGAAACCAAGCTTCAAACTACCACGGCTACTTGGCTCAGAACTGCATGTAGAATTTTATGTAAAAAAAAACAGCACTGCCATTCAAATCCTATGCAACAACATCTATTCTAGTCAGGCAATGCAAAGAAGAGCTGTCAAGGCTAGGTCGTCTAACTGGCATTAGTCTAGTTAGGGTCCCTGCGCATAGAGACTACAAATGTAATTAGGGCGGACAAACTGGCCAAAGAAGTCACAATACCTCTCATTTTCTATACCTTTCCAGCTTGGTTTCGAATCTCATCCTTTCAAATGGAAAGGCTTGGGAGAGGAGGGTCCTAGTTGCCTGTCTGGGTAGAAAACACCATTTGTAGATCTATCTATATGGCTATTGATTTTGGTATTGTGAGTGAAGGGGCTATGAAATTTGTAGAGAGTGCTCGCCCCTCTGATAACAGTTTAGTGAGGGAATGTTTTACTACTTCTGTTCGACTGTGCAGATTTCCCATATCATTGCTTAATAAACCTACCCTTTTTATACCCTTCACCATCGTGAGAAGGGTATATATAAGTTTGTCATTCCGTGTGAAATTTCCACAATATAATTTTCCGACCCTATAAAGTATATATATTCTGGATCCTTATAGATAGCGAAGTCGATTAAGTCATGTCCGTCTGTCTGTCTGTCTGGATGTTGAAATCAGTTTTGTGAAGTCCCAAGATATGTTCGGGATCCAAACCTTCAATAATTCTGTCAGAAGTGCTTTCGAGAAGTTTGCTATTTAAAATCAGCAAAATCGGTTTAGGTTAACCAGAGTTATGAACCAATATGTGAGACCACCTCCATAAAAATTTGATATTTTTCGTCCATTTTACTGCAATATTTTGAAATATATTGCAGATAATACCATGAAATTTTGTATACGTTGTTTGTACTATAAAAGAAGAAAGTGTGCGGAAAATAGTAAAAATCGGTCCATGATTTCTCATAGCCCCCATACAAATATATATATTCCCGAAATATGGCTTAATGATAAATAAATGCCTATAAAATTGGAATATCAAGACAAAATTCAGCAAAAATAAGTTTTATACAAAAAGAAATCACAAACCGAAATTTTTTTTAGTTCGGTCCATATTTGACCATAGACCCCATATAAAGTCCACTTACAAAATTCACTTAAATACGCATAAAACAGATATAAATAATGTTAAACGGCTAAAATTGGACATAAATACTCTTTATAGACAAATAAATTATTGTACCAAATTTTATGGTGATCGGCCCAGAAATGGTCATAGCCCCCATACAAAAATCTTCCCGAAATATTGCTCAATTATACATAAATGCCTATAAAATTGGAATATCAAGACAAAATTCAGCAAAACTAAGTTTTGTGCAAAAAGAAATCGCAAAACGAAATTTTTTTTAGTTCGGTCCATATTTGACCATAGACCCCATATAAAGTCCACTTCCGAAATTCACTTAAATACGCATAAAACAGATATAAATAATGTTAAACGGCTAAAATTTGACATAAATACTCTTTATAGGCAAATAAATTGTTGTACTAAATTTTATGGTGGTCGGCCCACAACTGGTCATAGCTCCCATACAAGGACCACATCTGAAAAAGACATTTTTCCCTATATATATTGTATAAATATCGTTACCGACTCAAAACTTTGTACAGATCATGTACATATATACAAAAATCATTCCACACAATTTTGTTAATTTCGGTCTATTTTTAACCGTATGCCCCATATAAAGCCCTCTACGGAAAATCCCTTTAATACTCATAAATCGCTTATAAATAAGGGTACCAATCCAAAATTTTACACGGATCATTTACATACATGCCTAAATCTAACTGCTGGATTTTGAGAATATCGGTCCATATTTGACTATATCCCCCACATAAGGTCCACTACCGAAATCCACGGTAATACTAATATATATCTTAAATATACCGTTATTACATTGAAATTCTACGTGAAATATCCCCATATGCATGAAAATAACTGTTCCAAAATTTAAGAAGATCGGCCCATAATTTGTCATACCTGCCATATAGAAGCATTTCCAAAAACAAATAAAGTCGGATCAAAAAATATTCTTTTCGGATTTAGCCCATATTCGGTCCATATTTTATAATCATGATATATATCGTTGGAAAGCTATTTTTAATACCTTTTATTTAATGTATTACAAATTATCAGACACCCAGTAGTTCACGAGATATAGGCCTATATATTTTCAACTTTAAGGGCCCGCCCCCTCGAAAATAGGCGTGGCCGCCAAAAAATTTTTTTTTTGCTGGTATCTCTTCTAAAATCCCTATTTGTTTTTTTTTTTTAACAAAATCACTAAAACCGAATTGTACCCCTTTTTTATACTCTGTTTGTTAAATTACACTGAAGATTATTATGAACATCAGACAGACTCTGTAAATTATGGTAAGAATTGGTAATTAAATCAATTAAAAATGGTAAAAATTAGACAACATTTGAAAATATTTTACATAAATTATGTTGGTCGTAAAATTGGCTTTTAAACAATATATCAAATACTAATAAAATTTGCACTAAGACTGCATAGAAAACACAGAATTAGGATATTCTAGTCTAGTGTAGTTTCTGTATTTCTTATTACGCTTAGGTGAAGGGTATTTAAGATTCGGCACAGCCGAATATAGCACTCTTACTTGTTTTAAATAAATTTTAAATTTTTTTATCTATCACTATTGTTTCCTTTAGTCTTTAGTCTTAAAAAATACATAGTATGTAAGGAATAAAATAAGAAAATTTATATTAGTTTTTAGATCAAAAATTAATGGTACTAATTAAAATTTTTGGTTAAAAATAAATTGAAACTTGTCTTAGAATATATATTAATATTAAATACTATTAATATCAGGGTGTAATTATACAAGGTGAGTGCAACAAATACGACACAATACAGAAACAACAGGCATTTTGTTTGTGTAAAATAATGTACTACTGTCAAAAACACTTGATAAAGTATTATTTTTGACATAAGTAAATTGTAAACAAAGTCAGTCAGCTAGGCTACATACTGCACCGCCTTGTATAGTTACACCATGATTAATATTAAATAACACATTTTTATTCTTTTAATATACATACAGTGGAGAGCAGAGGTGTGTACATGTTCTTATTTTCTGCATTTGCAGGTGCATAAAAATGGTAATAACAAAGCGATTTAAATTATTACTTTTTTATTTTATTTATTAATTAGTGGATTACAATAATGATCTTAAAACAAAACAAAAAAATACGTATTCAGGGAACAAACTAAATTAAATAAAATTAAATCTTATGTACTCAGTTTTGCACTTTCAGGAAACAAACAAAAACTTTTAAATTTTTAGTACTTAGTCCACAGCCCTTTATTTTTTTAATACACTATTTATGCGATTGGGCATACTTTCAACCAACTTTTGGATAATTTCATGCGGAATTCTCTGCCACTCCAGCTCCACACGTCGCCACAACTCAGCGAAGTTCGACGGAGCTGTTCGATACTGTCCCAACCGTCTTTTCACAATTTACCACAAATTTTCAATTGGATTGAGGTCGGGACTTTGCGGAGGCCACTGCATCAATAGAAATGTTTGCCCATTCAACCATTCCTTAACGATTTTCGAGGTGTGTTTTGGGTCTGCATCCTGTTGAAACACAACTTCTTACTCAGGGTATGCGCTCAGATCTACAAAATCGGGAAGTTGAATCTGCAATATTTTTAAATAGTCTTCTTTTCTCATGATTTCATAAATTTTTTGTAATCTACCAACATGCCACAATGTAAAGTAACCCCAAACCATGATAATGCTTCACAATCTGTTTAACATGGTGTCGTTGTATACTCTCCCGCTGTCGACGCCAATAATACTTTTTACCGTCAGATTGATATCGGTTAAACTTGGATTTATCGGACCATATTACGCGTTTCCAGTCATCAACAGTCCAATCTTTGTGTAGTCTGTCGAATTTTAAACGTGCTGAAACATTTTTATCTGACAGTGCTGGTTTAGGTTTTTTACAGCTGAGATGTATCCAATATTGTGTAGCGCTCTTCTTGCTGTACATCGGCTAACATTTTTATTTATTGCTAAGGAAGCTTCTTTTAGGACTAAAGACGTGTCTGCTCTCATTTTTCTCATTATAGGGCAAGCGTCTCCATCAGATAATAATCGTTGGCGACTGAAAACCTGTCTTTAGGAGCTACATTTCGCCGTTTTAACACTCTAACAACTACTGATTGGCTTATATTAAGCTCTTTTGCAATCATACGTGACGAGGAGTCATCCTTTGTTTTATTTTTTATCAAATTTTTCACGGCTATCGATAGTTTTTTCATTTTTCAAAAAATATTAACTTTTACTTTTTTAAATTAAAAAAACGAAGTTTTTGAAACACGGAGTTATTCAATTAATATTTAAAACTAAAATTCATACTGACAAAATTAAAGATTGCAGCAACAAATTTCAAAACTTAATTTCAAATAACGGTAACTTAAAAAATGATTCAATAATTTGGTTGATAACAAGTGTGAGCAAAACTGAGTACATACAAGTTATTTTGTAGTTATTTAAATTACAATCTTGTTTTATTGGGCTTTTACTTCTCTTATTAAGAATTATCTAAAGAACTAAATAAGAATTAAAATAGAAAAGGAAATTTAAAAATCGCTCCATTATTACCATTTTTATGATCTTTACAATGCAGAAAATACAAACATGTACTCACCTCTGCTCCCCACTGTATATACATACATACATATACACATACATATAAATATGCTTTTTTATATTGTTTTGGATTAGGAATGATGATTTTTTCGATGGGCTCGTAAGCCGCACGCCTGGAAAAACGCCTTGCCACATTCATTGCACTTATAATTTTTTACTTCACCATGTATAAGTTGGTGTCTCTTTAAATATTTGTTATGTACAAAGCCTTTGCCACAAATATTGCATATTACATCGCGAATGTTTAGATGGGATTTAACATGATTGTTAAGAGCATGTAGTTGATTGAAACCTCTTTTACATATATGACATTCATAGCGAAAGCGTTCCTCATGACGACGTATATGATTGTCGTAACCGTGTCGTGCCCTAAAACCGGTACCACATATTTGACACAAATACGGTTTATCGCCTGTGTGCGAAGTTACATGCCATTCTAAATCGTTTTTAAAGAAATACCCTTTGCCGCATATATCGCAGTGGAAATTATATATACCCAAATGACGTTTTTTATGTATGAGGTATTTGTGGTAGTTAGTAAATGTAACATCACATGACGGGCATTTAAATGGCTGTGTTCCGTTGTGTTGAGCCATATGTCGGCAATAGGAATCATATTTTGGCAGCATTTCCTTGCAAATCGTGCATACAAATGGACCTTGACTGTCGCTAAGAAACGACATTTCCGTATAGTATGCATATTCAGGTACAAATTCTTTTTCTTTCATTTTACACCTTAATTCTTGTTCTTTATCTTTGGAATACAATTCATTTAAATAGTTTATGTGATAGTTCATATCCTCCAAGCTCATATTAACATCTTGCTCTAATTTTAACTCTTCAGCTATTTTGGCATAAACTTCGTATTTTTTATTTTTTACTCCAAATGAGATATTATTTACCTGCCATAAAATTTCATACTTTTTGTATTGTTGTATTAAATTTGGCAAAATGGTTTCAGTTATAGTCTAAACAAAGAGAAAAAATTAAAATATTCAGTTAAAGTATTTGTTCGAATACTTGAACATATTTTTATATTTTTTATTTAATATTATTTAGTAGTTCAATATTTTTTATTGTTTACATAAATTTTTTCACTAAAACGCATGTGTGCATTATGTAGATAACACATGTCTAGACACATGTCACTTCACTCATGCATTTAAAAGAGATGCTCTTATCATCGTGTATTGTTTACCACACGGAGTGATAGGAATATTAAATAGATAAGAGGTATTATCTTATTACTAGTTTTGTTTTAAGATTTATATTTTAGTTATTAAGGTTTTAATTTGTAAATAACATTTAATTTCGTATTAACATTGGACCAGTGCATTAAAACCATTCCCATTGTCTAGTAATAAGTTGAAGGTTATGGTGATTCTCCCAATCGTTCTGAACAAAATATTTGTTCGGACAAAGTTTTTTCATATGAAGTTCAACGTCTTTGTTTTTGAGAGAGAAAATACTTTTTACGAATAACTCTCAACTTGAATTGGTTTAATTTTATAATTTGTCTGGACAAAAATTAACTGAGTTGCAATAGGTTACATTTCTATATGTGGTGTTTGTGAAATTAAATTATTCATTTCATTTACTCATTAAAAATTTTGTAAATTGTTTTCGAAAAATTATACACAATATTTTAAAACAATTTAATATTTTAAATTAAAATTTTACCTTTTTTTTTGATAAATTAAAAAAGTTTTTTCGAGCTCGAGGCCAATTATTTGTAAAAAATATATATATATTATTTATTAAATTATTTCTTTAATTAATTTCTTTAATTTGTCAATGAAAACATTATTGCAGTACATAATTATAACCACAATGCAGATCTTTGCAGTTCATCATTCAATTTTGTTGTTTACGTAAACAATGTTTACTAAATATACAAATGAAATTGCACACATATAAACATACATTTGTATATGTATGTAAGTATGTATCCACATTGTACATATTTTACAATTGTTTGTCATAACAACTTCCTAAAGAAAGTAAAACAAGCATTTTTGTGTCGAATTTTTCTTTGCTTTAAGTTGAAAAAAAATTAGCGATTAATTCTTTTAAATTCTGCATTCTCATATATTTAGATATCTTTCACGAATTTTATTTTTCTCATTATTTAGCAAGCTTAGGTTAGGTTAGCAGGCGGCCGTGTATAACAACCCACTTAGGTCCATATCGTTGGTCCCATTGTGATGCCTGATTGAAGATGCCTGATTGAATAGGAGATTATTTAGCAAGCTTAAAAATTTAAAAATTGTTTCACATATTTTACTTAGGACTAGCCCCGCGAATCCATTCGGCTTATCTGCAGGAAATTTAATTTATAAATTTATAAATTCTGCGAATCGAAAAGTAAAATTCGCATATAAAATTAGATCAAATAAATTTCTTTCGCGAAATATTGTAGGTACTCTGCTCATGCAACAATTCTATGAATAGTATAACAGGTATATCAAAAATGTGAATATACACAAAAAACTAAATGTGCATTTTATAAAAGCTGAGATTAAGAAACGGATATTAGAAAAACCTGAAATCATTATTCGATTGAGAAGAGAGAGACACAGTTAATATAATAAGAAGAACTCTGTAATCAAATTGTTTGCCCGGCACTGGCTGGACTTAAATAATATTTATGAGATTTAAGATATGAAAATTGAAATCAATTTTCAAACTAGAGTTAAAATTATTATAACATTTTGTTTTCTTACCCGTCGGCGTTTCTTTGGCTTGTTAATATTTTCAAATTTATTTCCATCATCTATTTCGCTCTAAAAATGGAAAAAAATAATTTATTAATTTATAAAGATAATACAAAATATAGAAACCCTTAACTACTGGAGTAGTAGGTATTAATAACATATTTTACTTACTCTTTCTTTTGCTGACCTTTTCTTATTTTCAAAGCTTTTTGACTTCTTTGTTCTCTAAAAAAAGATTACAATCCAATTATTAATAATAAAATAAAACAATTTTTTATGAAAACTAAATCCTTTAAATTAAAATAAATACATTACTTTCAAACAGTACTTCAAATTTATTAATTTAATTTTCACTCCTTAATACTATTCTATTATTTAGCCTCATTCAACGGATTTTTTTATATAATTTATTCCTTGTTGAATTAATTCATAATAAAATTCAGCCAACATTTGAATGGTTTGATTTTAATTAATTCAAATCTAATGCAAATTGAATACAAATATTTGTTTTATTCGATTTTTATTTTGCTTTAAATACAAGAGAAATTCAAACAAATTATTGAATTATATAATAAATTATATTAAGCTTTTTGTAATGGTTTTGAATTATAGAAATTAGTGAATGATTGAAAAAAGAATTATGTATTTCTCAAATGAATTCAATGTATTTGAAGAGCTAAAGAATTTTTAGTGAATTCTTTAAGTCATTTTTAAAATTCTTTCGAACCCATAATTTCAGCACATTACTTACAGTTTCCTTTTTTGGTTTCTCCTCGTTTTCTGCTGTACTTAACTCAACCTGGCAATATAAAAATAAATTTAAAATAATTTTATAAATTAAATAAAAACATGTAATGAGTTTTAAAAGTAATAACTACATTTAGAGCAGAGTCCACCACTAGTATTACTGAGCTAACGAAGTTGTTCGGGTATTTATTTATTCTCTTCGTGAATTCTTTAACCAGGATTACCCATTACATTTATCTTTTAACTTAAATATCGCACTGAATTCGTTGATTTGTTATTATAATTATTACCTTTGTAATAAGAGTTCAATTTAAATTTTATTTTCCTGTTATAAACTTAAACATTTTTAATAAATTAACCACACTACAAAATCTTAAGCAAAAGAATTAAGGAGTAGGTATCCCACAAAATATTAGCTTTCTTAAAATTTCAAACATATAGTTATAGAATATTAAATTAAATTTTGATTTCGACTTTTTTTTTTGATAAAATAAAAAGTTTTTTCGAGCTTGACCTCGAGCTCGAAAAAACTTTTTATGTTATAGAATATTTTTAACGTATACTTATTAATCTTTAAATAACTAACGGTACTTTTCTAATTCTTAAGTAAATAATAAAAACATTATGAAATCAATCACTAAAAGTAACTAACTAGATGTAACTAACTTTATTATTTTATATAACGGTTAATCACGAGAATATGAAACAATGTAATTTATAGCACTTTTTTTTAACTGACTAAAAAAAATCTAAAAAATTGTCGCCTTGTTTAAAACAATTTTAAACTTACCTCAAAATCTGCGTCGTTTGAATCGTCGGAGAATTCATCGGAACTACAATCCTTAAGTAAAAAAGGATACCGCTGATTAATATGTTTGGTGGTATCTTCAATAATACTGTCAGTTTCTTGGATGCAATTTCTGCTTTTATCGTGTATCATTTTATTACCGGTTATATCACAACTTTCAGCATCATCTTTTACAATTTCTTCATGTTCGCCCTTAACGTCTGTTATCACAACATCCTCTATACTACACATATTTTTCAGGACGTTTTTCTCAGCTTTTTTTGTCTCCAAAGGATCGTCATACACTTCAGAACTTGTACAGCTATTTACAATTTTCTTATAGCCTTCATCCATTACTTCCATATCTAATGCTTCTTCAACCTTAATTTCTTCTGGTTCGAATACAAGAATTGGAAACTTCACATGGTCCTCTGTATCTTCAAAATGATGAAAATGCTCTTCGAGATGTTTAGAGAACTTTTTTAATTGATCACAGTCAGTGCTACAAAAAGCACAATGAAATGTAAAAATCTTATTCTTGTTTTTTATAGTTTTTATATTTATTAATATATTTCCACATTTTTGACGATTTGAATTTTTGCTTGCTCCCATTTTTGTTATTTTATTACGAAAATTAAAAAAAAAAACACTTCCAACTACTTTGTTTACATTTATAAATGGGTGCCAAAAATGTGTAGTATGTTTAATCGCTATAGAGAGTTGCCAGACTAAAACTGTAGACGCACATTGCAGTCATACATAAAAAATAACACAACTTACAAATACTGTATAACTAGCAATATTTTCTACTTGTTATAAATTGTTTTAATATGTAGGACCTACATTGTAGGTATATTAAAGTTTTGATATCCTTTTTTTCCTATGACAAATAATTTTTGAAATTTATAAAATTATAAAAATTTTTATCCTGAAGAAGCTACTCAAAGAGTAGCGAAATATTAAAATAAAATTTAAATTTTTTATAAAAAAGACCTTAAGCTTATATAATTACCAAAATCTTAATAAAAAAAGGTCAAATAAACAATAATAAGAAATATACCGTCACCTAAAATGCCCAAAGACGTAACCCTCATTATCATAATTTTACAGGAGAAGCAAAAAACGTTATAAAATGAAAACTGTTTAATTGAAAATCGCGAATTCTTCACATCTTGTCTTAAGATAGACAACAAATTTCAGGTGACGATATGTACATATCCTGTAAAATTATGATGAGGGTTACGTCTTTGGGCATTTTAGGTGACGGTATATTTCTTATTATTGTTATTAAACAACAATTAGTGTTATCAACAAACTATTTATAGCAAATACGTATGTTAATAGTTATTTTAAAGAGTTTATCGCTAATAATGCGATAGTTTTCAAAGCTATCGATTTTAACTGAACATACCCTTTGTAAAAATGTAAATACACAATATTAAGCCCAGGATAATATAAACAAAATTTTGGAAAATCTATTTCAATTGGGAAAAACACAATCTAAAATATAATCCATTAAAATGGAAGCTAATAAAAATTCGAATCTTCAAAAGTGCGGTGAAATATTAATAGACATAAAAACGAAGAATAGAAAAAACAAAATGTATATTTTTCATTGCACATTTTGCGACATACAATGTGATCAATTAAAAAAGTTTTCCCTTCATATTGGAGAAGAACATTTAAATAATTTTGAGGACATTCTAAATGAGACTGAACTAAAATTTGAAGCTGAACCTGAAGAAATTAGGATTCAAACACTTACAGACATTGAAAATACGGTTAATAAAGAAGATTGCGGTTCTTCGTCAGAAAGCAGAACATACGTAAATCCAGATCCCTTAGATACAGTGGAAACTGAAAGCCCTTTTTTAGATTGTGAAATCAAATGCGAATTAAAAGAAAGCTCTATTGATGAAAGTACTATTTGCGAAAAAGATGAAATATATTGTGCTGTAGATGACATTGATAGAGAAACTAATGAAAAGATAGATATTTTAAACACTAATAGTGGCGATAAACGTTTTATGTTTGATAGTGACAGTGAAGATGAAATGAAAGATTTGGATGAAATGCCACTTAAAAAAAGAAAACTTATTGTTGCTAAAAAAACAAAACAATTAAAACAAAAGGTAATCTATTTAATTAATAACATACTAATCGGACATATGTTTACATAGTTTATTTTATTTTAGACCGTTAAAAACGAGATAAGCTCAGATGAATCAAAGGATGCAGACGATAATGTAAATATAAATCTTACTATTTTTAACACACAACTCACTGAATTAATTAGTTAAATATTGGTCTAACAAGACTTAAATTTATCAGATACGATGAAATACATATTTTATCATTCCATAAACAATTTATTACTAATCTAGATTTATTTATACCTATATTCTAAAACTAAATATCCGTTTTCAATAACTTTAAATTGACCTCGAACGAAAATTCATTTTCAATAAGTTAAAATTATAGTTCGAACGAATAGTCGGTTTCAAATTTGACCGAAGATTCGATTTCGACAGGTACCTATTTGCTACGACAGGTACCTATTTGTTCGTATTAGAGCAAGATTTGGCCGAGTAGATTCTTGTTAAACAAACAAAATCAACATATTTATGTATATTTAGCCACAGTTGTAAAAAACAACTTTGAGTTTGTTTTCTGTAATGAGTTTGGCTTGACAAAATCTACCTTTTGTTTTTGTTGTGCTTTTTTTAACATAAAGAAATAAATTTGACAGTTTAAACACCAAAACCATCGGTTTTAACATGGCCGTGAGCAAACTATGGACTAAATAGTGAAATATTTTATTAAAAGTTGGTTAAAATAGTGAATAACTTCCTTCATATATAAATTAACAATTTATATAGTGAATAACTCACATGTTGTTTTCTAAAACACAAATACATACCTGAGTTTCAATCCTGTAGGATTTTTATGAACTAGTTGAAAATAAAGTTGACTATTGGCTCACTCAAAACTGGTGTATGAATAAAAAATGTTTAAAATTATAGTAAAAAAGAAAACATTAAAATAATTTTCAGTAAATTTGTGAAAATATAAAATAAAAATTAAAATAATTTTTAAATATTTTCTGTATTAAATAGAAAAATACAATGGAAAACAAGAATCTAACAATTAAGAGACACCAATTTGATGAAAATTTAATCCCATATGGTAAGTAATTAAAATATACATAGACATTTAATTAATAAGTTAAAAATGTGTTTTATTTCAAAGATAATCCAAAAACATCAGAATGTTGTCAAATCTGGAAAAAGCGGTATGAAGAAAAATTTGACCAATTAACAGGTATGTGGATAAGAAATACATTCTATGTAATTATATTTACTTTAACTTTAAAATTTTGTATTTAAAATTTTCAGAATCCGTTAAAATACTAAAAAGTTCCATTGAGGAGTTGACAGGTGCTAAAATATTTCCAAAGTTAAGCTAGATTTACACGATTGAAATTTTCTTCAAAATTGCCCTTCAAAATGCTTCAAACTCGTGTAAACAGCAAAATTTCTTCAGAATTTATTTATTTAATTGCTAATAATTTATTTATTTAATTTAATAACTATTAAATAAATAAATTTTAAAGAATTTTTGCTGTTTACACGAGTTTGAAGCATTTTGAAGAGCAATTTTGAAGAAAATTTCAATCGTGTAAATCTAGCTTTATTTACACATCTAATTTTTTATTACAAATATAGCCATTACCGTACAACAAAATACTGTTATAATGGAAGCACTTGCCACACAAAAGGTTTTGACAGAAAAATTAATAGGGAAAGAGAAAATTGAGACAAATATAAGAAAGATCTTCCCAATTCAGACTGCCGATGACTTAACAAATATTAATAACAATATAAATGAAACAAATCGTGCAGCTTATGTAAGTATTTTGTAAATATATCGCGATGGTTTTTATATGCATAATTCAAATAAACTTTAGGTCCGTTGTATGTCATATCTATTAAAAGGAAAATTGCATAAATCATTGACTGAAATTTTGTGTGTTAATTTAATAATTGCATCAAATATTGATGGTGTACATGGCAAAGTTTCACTCAAAAATTTTAAAAAGTTCTATGATGCTTTAATGGGTAAATAAAACATACATATGTATACTTTTTTTTATTTGCCTTCATCAGTGATTATTTTTTGTATTTTTTGACAGATTCAATTCGTGCCAACGGAGAAGAAAATACCGAAAAATGGATGAGATATGCTCTCAAATTGGTAAAAAAACGTCACTTTCAAGCTATATGCGTAGGTAAAAAGAAGGAGGCTTTAGCAGATAACAATAATGAGCATTAATTAATAGAATTATATACTTTTGTATTTTAGAGTGTAAAATAGATATAAGACTTTTATATTATTTAATAAAAAACTCATTTTTAAATTAGCAAACAAATGCATTTTTAAGTTATTGCGTTACTAAGAAAATCACTTATATGTTAGTCAATACATAGCTAACTTATAGTGCACTTTTATGTATGCACCAGAAGCTAACTCATAATGAGGTAACTTCTGGTTAACGGAAAATTATGTATAGTAAGTGAGTACTGACTGGTTCCTAGGACATTACATAGTAAAATTGATTAGTATTTTGAGTCACCTCTGACTGACTTGTAGTTAACCATAAGTTAGTTATAAGTTAACTCAAAATCCGACTAAGTATATAAATAAATATATATATATATATATATATATATATATATATACATATATTTTAAACTATTCCTTCCATTTGAAAGGAAAATAAGTAAGAGTGCAATATTTGGCAGCGCTGAATCTTATACAACGTTTTAAATGATCAATTTATAACACAAAAAATCTTTTTTGGTTGAAAATTTGTAGGTGAAAAATGTTAAAACCTGTTTTCTTGGAAGTTTATTTCAACCGCACGAGAGACATAGCTATATTAACTCTCTATCTATGAGGATCAAGAATACTTAAAAAAAGAATTATACGTTTGTCATTTCTTTTTTAAGTATTCTTGATCCTCATAGATAGAGAGTTAATATAGCGATGTCTTTCGTGCGTAAACACTACACCCCTTAAGAAAATTAAGAAAATCCAAATTAATATGGGCCGTAGTTTGCAGCCTATTATAACTTAAATATATCAAACTACAGAAATATAATAAACAAAGCAAAATCATTTGCAGAATGGCGAACTTTAAAAATAAAATTTTGTAACTGAATATTTATTTCATGAAATGTATACATATATATATTCTTGTTGTATTTGAAAGTTAAAAAGTATTTTATTCAATTGAAATATAAACGTCTTCACAGAATCAAGAGTTAGAAAAGAATAAGCAAGAAACAGAATACAAAAAGAAAAAAAAAATATTACCAACGGCGTTCACATTGTTCAGGGTTACTTATTCCTTCTCAAAGTGAATGTCGCTTTAAAAAAAGTAATAACCAATTTCCATCAGCAGTCTTCTTAAAAATATTGCCTCCTTTGCAGCATCGGACAAGCCCATATATTCCGCCTCAGTGCTGCTCAAAGCCACGCACTTCTGCTTCCTGGACTCCCATGATACTGGGAAAACCACCAACGAAAAAAATATACCCGGTGTATGACTTGCGGTCGAGAGCATTACCACCCCAAACTGCGTCCACAAAACCTTGCATTATTTCTTCATCTGCCTGGTACAGAATTTTTTTTTATCAATACTCCCCTGGAGATATCTTAAGATACGTTAAGCCGCTTTCATATGTTCAGCATGAGGGTTCAAATTTCGTTGTGACAATTTCGATATAGAATGAAGTATGTCCGGTCCAGATACATTAGTCCACCAATTATAGACTGATAGTCATGTTGGGTCACTACATCGCAATTTTCTACGGTGCAATTTACCTGATAATTTGCATCCAGTGGTGTTGCTATTGGCTTGCAGTTTTCCATGTTATATTCCCTAAATAACTCTTTTATATACTGGGTTTGACATATAGTTATAGCACCCGTTTTTCCTTCACGTTCATTCTCTATTCCTAGGTAATGATATAAAGGGCCTTTATCAGTTACTGGGAAATGCTTTGCCAACAACTGCTTCACCTTTACTACGCCAGATTCTTCCCTTCAACCTATCAGGAGACCATCAACATAAACCGCCACTATCACCAATTCCCCTTCCATCGAGCCCATATGTAAACAAGGTTCAATTTGGTGTAGATGCATCTTACAATTTACTGTCAAGCCAATATTAAACGAATGGTTGAGTACCGTACCACCGGGGACTGCAGCCTCTGGCCACAAGTCTGGCCTTAAAACGCACTATTTGACCATATTCATCTCTCTTTATAGCAAACACCCACTTGGAATTTATTGTTCTAAAGGGTTTTCCAATAAGGACTTGACAACTTTTTTTTTAAATAAAACGCAAACCGTTTGAGATATTTGCAAAACTTTATTACCGACTTGAAATACATTCAAAACATTTATGAATGGAACTCGACTTCGTTCATATGGGCACCGCGGCCACGTCGGCAGTGGTCGATTCGTTGGACCCAATTATGGATGACTCGGTCACACATTTCGGCCGGAACGGCCGCTATTTCGCGTTCAATGTTGGCTCTAAGTTCTTCCAACGTTGTCGGCTTGTTGGCATAGACCAATGATTTGACGTAGCCCCAAAGAAAAAAATCTAGAGGCGTTAAATCGCAAGAACGAGGCGGCCAATTGACTGGTCCATTTCTTGAGATAACACGCTCGTCAAACTTACTCTTCAGTAAATCGATTTTAACGTGTGCTGTGTGGCTTGTGGCACCGTCTTGTTGAAACCACATGTCATCCAAGTCCATGTGTTCCAATTCGGGCCAAAAATAATCGCTAATCATTGCGCGATAACGATCGCCATTCACAGTAACGTGACGATCGTTATTGTCGACGAAAAAATATGGCCCAATGACGCCGCCGGCATGCAAAGCGCACCAAACAGTAATTTTTTGTGGATGAAGTGGTGATTCGTGAAGCACATGTGGATTTTCAGCAGACCAATAACGCATATTTTGCTTATTGACGAACCCATTGAGCCAAAAATGAGCTTCGTCACTGAAGATGATTTTGCGATGAAATTCATCATCTTGGTGCATCTTCTCCAGAGCCCAATCGGAGAACGTACGTCGACTCAAATGGTCCATCGGCTTCAATTCTTGAGTCAGCTTAATCTTGTATGGGTGTAAACCCAGATCCTTACGCAAAATTCGCCATAAAGTGGTCTTGGGGATGCCCAGTTCTTGAGAACGCCGCGGAATCGACTGATTTGAATCGTTTGCTACGGACGCCTGAACGGCAGCGATATTTTCGGAACTTCGACCAGGCCGTTGTCTCACTGGCACGACAGCATCACACAATGAATATGTAGACTCAAATTTTTGCACTAAACTTGTTATTGCTTGTCTACTAGGGCGAGAATTACGACCGAAAATTGGAGTTAACGCTCTTAAAGTTGCGGTCACCGACTCCGAATTTCGGTAGTACATTTTTATAATTTCCAAACGTTGTTCCTTCGTGTACTTTACCATAACGAAAATGTTAAGTTTACTGAAAAAAAAGAAAGCAACAATTAGATGATCAGTGAAATAGTGCGTTCACAATTTAAATTCAGAGTTGTCAAGTAGCTATTGGAAAACCCGTTAGCTCCTTTTGGCAAATGAACTAACGACCAGGTGTCTTTCTCATTTAGTGAAGACATTTGTACCACTTTGTTCGAGCTCGACATTGCCTCATCTACTGTTGTTGGTACATTATCATCTACCATGTTATTCAATATTTGATGCTTTCGTGGTCTAGCCCGCTTGTCTGTTCTCAAAATCTTCGGTCTGCCATACCGCGGAGGAATTTTCTCCTTCTGATTGTCAGCCTCACTTTCAGATTATTCGGCAGTCTCAAAACCAGCAAAATAATCAGCACTAAAATCAGCAAAATCCGTCCATACAGCCGAATATAGCACTCTTACTTGTTTTTTTCTTCATTTTTTATTTATTGAATCTAACAATAATTAATCAAATCTTATTATAATATATGCCGACATACATATATTATTAGACATAAAATATTATGTCTTAACCAATGCCGGACGAAAATTATTGTTCTTCACAGTTACTGTTCACATTATAGATGTTTAACGCTCGTCTGGTCGGATACGTGCTGCGCTGTCTCTGCTTCTTAGGCGGATGTGGCCACCAGCATTTAGAATGTTCCGAGCTAGTGGATTCGGGTGAAATTCGAGTCTTTTTAAGTATTTTACTGCATATTTCGTAATCATAATTTTAACTAATGGTACATCAAGATCTTTGTGAATATTTGCGTTTTATACATACCAGGTAGCTGCTGTAATTATTCGAAGAAGTTTATTTTGGCGCCTTTGAATTTTTTTCAATTTTTAGAGGCCGAGGCGGTGCCCCATAACTGAATACCGTAGCACCAGATAAGCTTGAAAATAGAGTTGTAAAGTAGAAGTTTACAATCAAGACTGAAAACAGAATTTTTTCCAATAAGCCAATGAATTTGCATTTCATTTGAGTTAATTTTGTCTCTATGTGGTATTTTCAAGTTAACCGCCTATCTAGAAGAATACCGAGATATTTTACATGTATTATTTGATTATTAATTGTAATAGGGGATCATGATTCACGACGCAAGGTGAATGTGACGTGTACGTATTTTTGTTCATTGATCTTTACCCTCCATTGGTTTAACCACATTTCTAATTGAATTGGGAAAGCCGTATCATCAGCAAATGTTGAAGTTTGGGTATACACAACAGTTTTCGAATTATTGCGTTTCTTTCTTGTGTTTTGATTTGTTATAGTTGTCAAAATTTAATTAGTGCGAATTTGGCGTTGCAATGAGAGGTTGTCCCCACAATTTGCATTGAGCGTGACTTTTTTTATAAATCAAGTAATATTACTAGTTTTCAATTTGCATTTAAATAAAGTAAATAATGTAAGGAAAGTACAAACTTTAATTATTACAAATGTGAAAAAGCAAAAAAAAAAAATCTATTAAAAAAAATGTGCATTTGCGTAGTTTTTGTGAACACCATGGTAAGGGCGCGTTAAAATTTCATGAGCGTCACGCTAATTTTTTTAAAAGTGAATATATTAAATGTAAAAAATTGAAGTTGACAATCATTGTTTACATGGTTTCAACTCCTTTTTTATAATTTATGAATTTGAGAAATAAATTGCCTACGAAAAAATACCAAAATAGGCAAACATTTCATGAGCATCACTTTTGATATATATTGCTTCATAGCTTAAAATTCTTAATTTTGATTTTATTTTTTAATTTTCAAGAGTAAAACAACAAAATTAAAAGCGGCTGAAAGAGCACGGAGATATCGCGAGAAAATAAAGCTCGATAAAGCGCGTAATGAAGAATATAAAAGAAAGAAGAAAGAAAGGTATAATGGTGGTATATTTGAGTTTCATTTTTATTGTTACTGACTGATTCTGTTTTTGAATAGCAACAAGAAACGGATGAAAAGAGGTGACATGCCGAAAAAAATGCTTCAGCGTGTGCGAGCTAAAAATAGGGAATATGTACGTGCGAGGAAGTTAAAAACAGCTGCCGATACTTTAAGTAGTACAATTACTCAAGCCCATGGATTACTGGAATTTATAAGCAATGAAAAGGTAGAATTGCCAGCAATACCAACTCAATTTAATGACAATACTCCTGAAAACAATAGAGTGAAAATGTATAATAAGCAGCTAAAAAACAAAAATCGCGAATTACAATTACTAGTTGACCGTTTAAAGGGTATTTAATATTTAATATTCATTTGAATAATTAATAATTCATTTGTGTAATAACAATAAATTCAAATTTAAATCAAATATAATTTAGAAGAAAATAAAGATAATAATAATAAAAATAATAAATTCATTTCAACAGATAATATAATTTCATTATGTTAATTTACACACATTTTAAAGATACCAAAAGTTTAAGTTCGACTGTTCGAGATTCAAAGGAAATATTGAGTCTTTTAAAACAGAAGTATACTCAGAAAAAAACATTTGCTCAGTTATGGCTTCTAAAATTTTAAAACGTTACAGACTAAAAAAATATTGGACAATGGAAAAAAAATTGCCGGAACCACTGCCAAAAAAAAAAAAAACAACAGTAAATAATTTTCTTATGAGGGACGACGTTAGTAGAGCTTGCGCGGGAAATAAAGAAACCGTTACACGCGGTAAAATAAAAAAGCAAAAACGATATCTGTCTGATACGATGAAAAATCTGTACAAAATGTTTAAATCCGAGAACAGTAATATTAATATGTCCTACATATCTTTTACGCGGCAAAAGCCTTTTTTTATAAAAAGTCCTTCTGTTTCTGCAAAGTCGAAAAAAAATTAATAGGCTCAACTAACAGTTCAGATGAATGCAAATGGTTTCAATGGGAGTCTGTTATGGAAAAAAGATTAAATAATAAGAGTATTTCCCAAGATAAATATGATGTTAAGGTCATGAAAAAGATTTAAAAAGTTTCAACAGTAGCTAACTTAGTGAGTGAGTTTCAGAAAGACATGGTGAAGTTTAAAAAACATTACTTTAAAGTTCGAAATCAGTGCAGTGCATGTAGTTTTTGCAAGGATAATTTGAGCGAAACAGAAGTTTTGATTCACATAGACTTCTCCGAAAACTACATGTGCAAACTTCTCCATACTGGCTTAATTTATTTAAAAAAAAATTGAAAAGCCCGTAAGCTTCTGCACGATTTCTTCGGATTAAAATCAAGGACCCGGTGCCATTTGGGCCCATTTAGATCCAATAATTGATTATTTGAAAGATTGTGCTTCAGAAATATCGACCATACACTTGAATTTCAAATATTTTTGCATTTTTAGCGATTTTTTATACATGTTTGGTGTGTGACGCTCAAGATAGAAATCATAGAAAACCTAAAAAATACAAAAATATTGATTTTTTTGAGAGCCTAAAAGTAGCACCGGATTCTTAATCAATTTTCTAATATATATTGGCCACTCTTACATGCGAATTGAAAGAAACTTTAAAAATAAGCGAAAAAAAACTCGTCGTCGTACGTTTTTTTTTTTTTTTAATTGACCCATACACATCTGATATGCCAACAAACAATCGCACTTACACATCCATATTTGCTGATGATACTGCTATTCAAAGCATTCATGAAAACCCTCAAGAAGGATCTCGCTACCTACAATATCATATATCTAAATTAGAAAAATGGTTAAAGCAATGGAGGATAAAAGTTAATGAGCAGAAATGTACACACATAACTTTTACATTGCGTAGAGAATCATGCTCTCCTATTTATATCAATAATCAAGCAATAACACAACAATCCGATGTTAAACACCTCGGTATACACCTCGATCGTCGCCTTACATGGAAATCCCATATAGATGCAAAATTGATTTAAATGAAATTGAAATTGATCCAAATTAATTGGCTCATTGGTTTGGATTGCAAACTCTTGCTTTACAACTCAATCATAAAACCTAGCTATGGTTTTATGAAATCCAGCTATGGGGAACAGCCTTAGCTTCAAATGTAGACAGAATTCAAAGACGCCAAAACAAATTGCTACCAATGATCACAATTACCCCCTGTTATATATAAAAAATTCGAATATCCATAAAGACCTAAACGTAAAAACTGAGATCCAAAAAAATGCAGAAAAAAAACTTAAAAAAGCTTAAAGTACATCCAAACCCATTAGCCCGCAACATATTAAATAATAGTATAGGCTATATTCGACTAAAAAGTGGACACTGGCTGGCCTAATAGTTGAAAAAAAAACAGTTGTAAACATTATTAGAGCTTTAATTTTAAATGGAAGCTGAACGGAATGATAACTTGTGTCACTACACCATTTATCCATAAGTTTCGTTTGTAATTTCTACAATTTCCATTTGCGACTCCAATTAACGAGGGCTTATAATAGAAAATTCTACTATTGTACTAAAATATCAATGGCATTATGAAAAATTTACTACTAGAAGTATAACTTAAAAATTTGTAGCTTTTATTTTAAAACATTTGTATTTAATATAACCTTTTCCATATTTCTGGCAACATATGGATTCCTCGTCAGAACGAATAAAACCAATTTCGGGTACCCTGTTCTGAAGTGAAGAGAATAGTAGTTGGACTATAAGGCGGGTGAGGCTAAATATCACAACCACTACTTTTTAAATAGTTTTTAACAGGTATTGCAACATGTGACCAATAAAATAAAACGCTTTCGGTCAATGCTCGCTTCAAACGAATCAAATGCATTCGATACATACGGGTCATAATAGATAGGACCCGTTTGGTCCCACAAAAGAGAGCACTTCCTTAGCGACATGGATATTTGGCTTTGAAGTCGATTCGGTTGTCACATACAATCTACTACGCTTCTGATTATCGCAATGGATCCATTTTTCATTGCAAGTAATGATTCGTTTCAAAAACTTTTTCAAAATCTTTTAAGGTCGCCTTCAATTCATATGTTAATCAAATTAGTTTTTGAATGAATCCTGCTGCTCGCAAACATTTCGAAATTGCTGCTTGAGCAGATGCCAAAGATTTTGCAAGCTCTTGTTAAGTCTCCTTTCACTAATGCCTCCTATTCTTGGTCTTCAAACTCTTTTAGCTGAATTGTGCGAAATATTGTACTGTAATTTTGATGTATTTGAGACTTATTTTGTTTAAATTTCATCTAAATAACTATATTTAACTAGATTTTTAGGAGGTGAGGAGAAATCATAGACCGATTCTTATAATTTTCAACAAATTATGTTCTTTTATCGCTTTCATCAACTTTTTTGGAAGTTATCTCACATTTTAAAATTGGAAAAATCCGTTCAGAAGAACATTTTAATATTTTCAATATTTCCTCTTAAGTGCAATCGTACTTTAAATGGTCTTAGAATTTTGCATATTATAGTTGGAGTTTCCAAAACAAAACATTAATTAGAAAATGATTTGCAGAAAATTTACTAATTTTTTAATTTACAACAAATATTTTTTTTACATTAAAAAATTATTTCACTGCTTAAATATTAAAACATCGTAAAATTTTCAAATATCCTAAAATTCTCAAATAAAAAAATCAAATATCTTAAAATTTTCAAATATGCTCATTTCCACAGAAAGATCTACCGGAACATACAATTAAAATGACAATAACTAATTGATTTTTTCTAACATTATACATATTAAAAAAAGGTCAACATTTTTATTAAATATTGCATTTCCAGCTAATCTCGTAATTAATTATTGAGAAAATTTGCTTCAAAACTAAATATACACTGGCGTGCAAAACCGAGTGCATTATAAAAAATGATAACAACAAAAAAACTCAACTCAACTCGTTTTGAATATTTAATATCAAAGTAGACCGTAGTTGTGTTTAAAATAAAAATGAAGAAAATTGACAAAGAAACAGAAAATAGTATAATAGTTTTGACAGAAAATGGACACCCATCCAGAGAAATTGCGGAGAAGTTAAAAGTGAGTCAACGAAGTGTGATTTTTGTAAGAAAACTACGAAATGTAGCTTCTGTGTTGAATACTGGAGGTTGTCCCGGACTATTAAAAGACTCAGATGCTTGATTAATTATACGCGAGATGAAAAATAATGGTTAGAGAAGTTAAAAGTGAGTCAACGAAGTGTGATTTTTGTAAGAAAACTACGAAATGTAGCTTCTGTGTTGAATACTGGAGGTTGTCCCGGACTATTAAAAGACTCAGATGCTTGATTAATTATACGCGAGATGAAAAATAATGGTTAGAGAACACCTAACAAGCTGCTTATGCTATAAATAAACAGCAAGGAGAGCTCTTCAATGAATAGGATATATGGCAGCAGTTAAATAGAAAAGCCAGGCTCTATCTGAGAAAAATATAAAAGCCCGTCTTGAGTTCTGCAAAAAGCATGTACATTGGACTGTAGAAGAGTGGAAACGAGTCATTTGGTCGGACGAGACTAAAGTTAACCGATTCCAATCTGATGGAAAGGAATACTTCTGGAGCAGACCTCACTAAACTATTTAATGACATCATGTGAAACAAACAGTTAAACATGGCGATTGATCGATTTTGTGGACCGTTATTTTCCAACAAGATGGTATATTTGGGGTAAATATACGTCGAAATTTTTATAAAATCAAAAATTTAAGCTGATGAAATGGCCCAAAGTCCAGATCTCATGGTCTATATTGAAGAGAAGATTGGGACAACACAATTGAGCGGCCACCAGTATAGAGGAGTTTTGGAACCGTGTTAAGGTCGAATGGTCGAAATATTCCTAATGGATTTAAGGAAAACTGGTTGAAAGTATGCCGTGGCGCATGAAAAGCGTTATTAAAAACGAGGGGTTATGGATACCACACCAAGAAAAACACTTTTTAATGGATTATGGAAAACATGCTAAACTGAGTTCATTGAATTGCTTTATGTTTTTATATTCAGGCCTGTTCTGAATATCACTTTTTCGTAAAGTGATTTGAAATCACTGAAAAGGTGTTCTGTACACAAAAATTATTTAAATCTTGTGATGTAAAACCTGTCACCTAACAGCCTAATGATTTCAAATCACTTACGAGTTTTTCAAGCAGGTTTCATGCAACTCTTGTAATAAAATTATCACAAACACTTAAAATCATTTGTTCTTTATTTGTTTTTGAAATAAAACTAACTATTTTACACAGAAAAAAACTTGAAATTTACAAATTTAGTAAGATGTTGTATTTTTTGCGAACCATTTTTTTTAGATTTTTTTACATTTTTCGTGATTTACTTTTTAATAGTCAGTTGATATTGTTGATCAAAATATACGTCATTTTGGTTGCCAGAGTAACAAAGTTTTAAAGTCGTATGGCATATGACTGATTTATTAAATTAAATTATAGATAAAAATTAAAAATTTATTAAAATTGTTGAAAAAAATAAAAGTATTCAATAGATATGTAGTTTGATAAGTTAAATTTTAATATACAAATGTAAAAAACAAGTGAAAATTTTATTGTAAACAAAGAAAATCAGTTTTAGCTCGTGATTTAGAACAATCAAAATCACTACTAAAAATTAAAAATCTCGTGATTTTCAGAACACCAAAATATTCCTCCCGTGATTTCAAAATCGTTCGTGATTTCAGAGCATGCCTGATTGATTTTTTTTATTTTTCTTACGTGATCATTACTTTTAATATTATATTTTTTGGTAAAACAATAAAAAGTAAATGGTAAAAATTTGACAAAATTTCTTTCGTTATATATCAGTTTATGACCCTTTAAGTAAAATCATATTGAATATGCCATCGGTTTTGCACGCCACTGTATATACTCGTATATATATATTCATGCACTTAGCTACTTTTAATTGCATTTTCACTTTTGTATTTATCTTTTACATATTTATATTATGATGTACATACCTTATGAAATCCTTCTATCTGCAACAAATTAATCGTTTATTAGCAATAGTACGCGATCGTTCAAACATTTTGTTGTATGTCGCGTTCGTTAGCGTAAAGACTGAAACGCATGCAGTACTTTCACTTCAACAATGACTGACAACTGCAGTTAATACATGTACTTTTTTATACACTCGTATAGAGTTGTCCAATCAGTATAAAAGTTTTTATCTTTCAAGTAGATAATTAAAAGTTCGAAAATGTATGATAAACAGTGTCACTAATACTCGTACACTCACTATTGAGTTAGATTTTGTCATTGCTCCCAGTTGAAGTTGCAGTTGAAGCAAAAGTACTGTTTGTGTACGGTCCTTAAGTATAGCTTTTTATTAAAAAAAAAACATGTTTTTATTTTTTTAACAAGCATATTGTATGTACATATATTTATGTAGATGGGTAAAACGCGAGCCGAAAGAAGAAGGGAAGCAACAATGCGGTACTTGGCGAAAATTAAAAAAGATCCAGTAAAGTATAAAGAATATTGCGATAAAGCAGCTGCGAGGATGAGGCGACGCCGTGAAGAGCTATCGCAATTGGCAAAAACTAATAGCAAGCAGCTAAAAGAAAAAAGGGAAAAAGATCGTATAAGGCAGAAAAAGTTGCGCGATAGAAAGAAAAATGAATCTATAGAAAAAAAGATGTTTGAGTACTATACCTGCCAGCAAACATTGGGAAATGCAGTAATAAAGATAGAAAATGAACTACCATTGTTTAACTAAAAAAGTTGAAATTATTAAAGTGCTATATAAAAATTCACATACAAAATATTCCAGGCATCTCCATCGAAGTATTTATTAAAAAATAATACATATTTTATAATTGTACTCACTTTGCCTTTAATGTATTCTGATTTCTATTATTATTATTATTACAGTAGAATTTTAGAAATTAGAACCACTTTGTACATCGGGCAGTTCTAATTTCTGAAAAGTTCTAATTTCTTGACATTTTTTTTACAGAAAATTATAATAAAACTAGTTATGTAAGCTTTATTTTAACACAAAACAATTTTTATTTAATAATATTTAATTAATTGAAAATATTAAATTCAAGGAAAAACTAAAATTTTTTTTTATTATTATTGTTTTTTAACATAAAATCAGTAATAAGGACAAAATAATCCGCTTTCATCAGCATCATAGATTTGTGTTTCCAATAAACCCATTTCCGCGACTTTTGCACGAAATCTGTGTAGAAATGGAGTAACCGCACCAACATCACGTGAAAGTATTTCACCACCAATTTTTAAAAACCATATTCCATGACGTGTTTTAAATTTGGAAAACCATCCATCACTTGCAATAAATGCGTTTTTACCTTTTTCGGGGTTGACTTAGCTTTTGCTTTTAATACGGGTCCTGTCAGTGTATTCTTCTTTTCACATTGATTTAAAAACCACTTATAAAGACTCTTTTCCATTTCCTCATATTCTGCGTTGTGTAGCGATTTTTTTGCTTCGTGATAGGTGCAGCTAACTGCATCTATTATTTCTTGTTTTTTTTTTTATTTTATGTAGCTTATGGCAGATTATGCAACATTAAAATCTTTTTAATATTTCAACCTTAGTATCCAAAGATAAGGTGTTTTTTTACGTTTATTTGGCACGTATAAACAACTTTCACTTTGACCTTCAGTCATTAACTAACCCAAATTTGTACAAGCATATCAAATCAAATTTCACATGCATATTGTACTCACCACGAATAACTCGGGGATTCCCCGTTTTATTTTTACTTCAAAGAGCAAAAAAATAATTTGTAGTGAAAATACAAAAACTTCCAATACATACATTGGAGTGCGCGGTTCTAATTTGTGGACGTTTCTAAACAATTTGTGAGAGTTCTAATTTGTGAGATTCTACTGTATTACTAATGTATAAATCTAAAATATATGTACATACATATGTATGTACATATGTATGTACATATATTACAAATTCGCAGATTTTTGCTTTTTTCTAGATGCATTCAAAACTAGTTATACATATTTTTTTTAATCGTAGAAATGCACATATCGTAAAAATTTCTTTTATCTTAAAATTTTCAAATACCGTGAAATACACAATTATTGTAAAATTTGAAAATATCATCGATAAATTTTTTAATCATTCAAAATATCATTAAATTTTAAAATTATTCAAGAAAAAATTTTGATATTTTTGAGCAAAAATAGTTGACCAAAATTTTTTTCACCCATAAAAATTTTTTATAATCATTAACTTAAAATATACTTAGGTGCAGGATATATAAGATTTGACGCAGCCATATATAGGTCTCTTATTTATACACCATCAAAATGATGTGGGTCATTGATTTTGTTATTTCGTTTGCAACGCATTGAAATATTGATCTTACAACCATAAAACTGTCTTTATAAAATTCTAAGGCGATCTATCCACGTCCATCAGTATGAAGGCACAATAGTGTCTAAAGGGAAAAGAGCTAAGTAGATGTAATTTCATCCAAATATTCTCTGTTGATCTGAAAAGCTTGTTATTAAAAATGCTCAAAATGGGACCAGTCATAACAATGAGCATCTGACGTTTTAAAACAATTAAAACACAAGAGGTGGAATCGGTAAAAAGTTTTGTATCAAAATATATAAAAATAACATTTTTTGGACTGTTCCCGATAACATTAAAATGCATGGTCGAACAAGATACAATTTATTTCTACAGCATTTGAAATTAAAATTGAGAAAATACAATTTGTAATTCAGAAAAGCAAATTGATATTAAAAACTAACAAATTGATATTCAGATATCCTAATTAATATTGAGAAAAAACAAATTGAAATTCAGAATAGCAAATTGATATTGAGAAAAAACATAGTGAAATTGAGAAGATACAAATTGAGTTGAAGTAAATATTATAAACATTTTGGCTCAATACTGGAAGTAAGATAAATAGTCCACAAACTTCTAATGTTTTCTCTATTAAAAAAAATCTGAATTACTAATGGAATATGTGACAAATTAGATACAGCGTTTCAAAATTATACCTTTTTACTAGGGTTTCGGATTTCACGAACAGTTTTATTTTCCGGGAATTTAATTACATGCTGTATATTGATAACGGCCGTTAAATTAAAATTGAAATACAATTTCGTAACAATATTATAAAGACAATAAAAATTTGTTTGTCCGATTTGAACATTTATTAGGTAGGAATTTTAGAAATTTCTTTGCAATACATATTGTTAAATTGGCTTTCATACATTTGATGACCATAAGTTTTTAATATTGTATTGTAAGACATTTATATCGGTCATTAACTTTTGATATTACTGGTTGAAACGCTAATTGGAAATGCTTTTAATATATAATAATAGCTGTTCATAAAGTGTGCTCATATAGCATCGCCTATCAACAAGTTGATTATATGTCAGATTAATTACTAACTACTATTACTTCATAACAATTCCATTGATCTACGAGTACTTTTCACATTTGTATTGTTTTTGTGTCCTTTTGCCAAATTTAAGAAAATTGTGTTACACAATAAAACTTTTAGAAATGCGTAAATTTTCCGATTCGAATCGAAATACAGAATAACCCCCCAGCACTCAAAAGATGACTCCTACTAATGCAGTGTATTTTATTATTACATACTAGGTTTACTATAAATACTCGTGATTTTATTTGATTATTCATTCTTTTAGGTGTATTTTTCATTTCACGAAATAAATATAATTTGATGTCGAAAAACCTTTATTATGATTCATAAGATTTAAATGTTAGTTGTGATGAGGATAGTCTGTTCGTAAGATTAAATTTTCGAGCATTCTTTTTCGCGAATTACGTAAAGAAACGTGATTGCCAAGCAATACTAAATTAAAACAAGGTGACAAGTATGACAGTATCTCTAAACAGCTCACCCTTTACTGTTAACGACTTAATAATTGAATTTTTAATAAGTTTGTCATTCCGTGTGTAACACTGAGAAATATTAATCGGAGACCTAACAAAGTATATATGTATGTATATTTTTGATTCTTATAAAATTCTAACCCCCTTATTCATAAACGATTATTAAATTTAACAAATGTTTATTAAGCAAATTTTTATATGCAAATCTGTCTTAATAAACGTTTGTTAAATTTAATAATTTTTATATTAAAATCTGTCTTAATAAACGTTTGTTAAATTTAATAATCGTTTATGAATAAGGGGGTAGGTAAGTCGTTTGAGCTATGTCCGTCTGTCTGTAATCAGTTTGGTATTGAAAACCATCAAAATCGGTTTAAGCGAACCAGAGTTATGGACCGAAATGTGTAACAACCTCAATCAAAATACGATATTTTAAACAGTTTTTTGCTATTTTGTTTAAATATATTGCAGATAATACCAAGAAATTTTGTACACGTTATTTTTACGACGGTAGGACAAACTGTGATGAAAATAACAAGAATAGGTCAATGATTTCTCATAGCCCCTATACAAATTTCTTCCCGAAATATGGCTGAATATGTTACATAAATGCCTACAACATTGGAATATATGTAAATACAAAATTCAGCAAAAATAAAATAAATCACAAAACGAAAATTTGATTAGTTCAGTCTATGTTTGACCGAAAATCACTTAATTACATATAAATCTGTGTTATAAATAACGTTACCGATCCAAAAATTGTCACAAATCACGTATATATTGTCTGTTAGGAATCACTGACACGTTGACGCCTTACAAAGAAAATCATAAGTATGTTTGTCATCTATGAGATTTTGAACAATTACTTAAAAATTTCATGCATGAACTCAAACAAAATTCAGCGACGGTCATTGATAATTTAACATTGTCGGCATTTGTCATCAATGAATCATTGAGACTTTCGCAACGGGGGGATAAGCGCAAATATCTGTCTGCATTCAAATCATACTCGAAGAGTACATATGTATAAAGTATCTTTTTGTCGTTGATTAGGACAACATGGCTAGACCAAAATATCTTACCAACGAAGTGCTTGAAGTTATTTTAAATGTTTCTGATGATGAAGATTCTTCCGATAGTGATGAAATTAACTCACCGGAAGAAAATAATGAATCGGAAGAAAGTGAAGCTGATTCTGAATATAATGCAACAGATGCTACAACAGTCTCAACCGTAGATAGAACGGTAGATCCATTATTTGTATCTAAAGATGGTATAGTATGGAATCCCCAACCAGTTGACGATCCTGCTGAAAGATTTCGGAACGAAAATGTCATAAATTTGCGTCCAGGCACAACAAGATATGCAATAGCACGTGTAGATGACATCAAAGATTCGTTTATGTTGTTTTTTCCACCACCAATTGAGAATGTTATTCTAAAGTGGTCTAACGCATATGCAAAGGCAGAATACGGTAGCAACTGTATCGAAATTGACTCAAACTTATTACAAGCATATATCGGAGTTCTAATTTTGGCTGGAGTTTACAGGTAAATAGTGTGTTTATATGTTTGTGTCTGAAATGAATCTAATGAATTGTTATAATTTAGATCAAAGAACGAAACAATGTTGGATTTATTCGATGGTGAATATGGACGTCCAATATTTAGGGCTATAATGTCGAAGAAAACATTTCAGTACATGAATAGAGTTATTCGGTTTGATGACCTTATGAGCAGTCATTTAAGAAGCTCCACGGACAAATTAGCTCCAATTCGTGAAATATTCAACAAATGGTCAGAACTATTGACTGACTACTTCAACCCATCTAAAAGTATTACTATTGACGAGCAGTTGATTGGTTTTCGTGGTAAATGCAAGTTTCGACAATGTTTGCCTTCTAAGCCTGAACGATATAGAATTAAATTTTGGCTCTTAGTTTGCTCTGAAACTTGTTACGTTTGGAAAATTCAACCGTATCTGGGAAAGCCAGATGATGGTTTAACCGAAAAAAATCAAGGTGATCGTGTGGTTTTGGATTTAGTTCGCGGACTGAAAGGTCACAATATAACAATGGACAACTCGTCTTACGACCTTGGTCAGAAGTTGTTGTCCCAAGGGCTAACAATGGTTGGTACAATGCGCAAAAACAAAAAAAGCATCCCACCAAAACTTTTAGAATGCAAAAAAGTTCCCTTGTTCCAATCAACATTTGCATTCACTGAAAACACAACACTCGTATCCTACATCGACAAGAAAGATAATTGCATAATACTACAGAGTACAATGCATACCTCGAATGATGTGGAATGTGATAGGAAAAAGTTGCCAAAAATCATTAAATATTATAATAAAACCAAAGGTATGTTTAAATGATTTTTGTTTTCTTTTCATTGATCTCCAGCTATTAAATCTTTTATCTTATAGGTGGGGTGGATACGGTTGACAAAATGTTGTCTTGTTACAGTTCTAAAAGAAAGACGAATCGATGGTCCTTGGCGGTTTTCGCAAATATGATCGACATATCAGCTCTTAACGCTTTCATTATATTCAAAGATGTAAAACCAAATTGGCAAACAAACAAGCCAACAATGCGACGAGTTTTCTTGCGTGAGCTTGGAATATCTCTGGCAAAATCATATATGACAATGAGAAAACGCATACCACGAACCGAATTAGCGGCGTCTTTTCTTTCTGCCATTAACAACAATTCATTGAATGAATCAGCGGGAGAGCCCTGTAGCTCAATAGCCCATTCTACATCTGCACTGTTTCGGGAACCTAAAGTGTACCGGGAGATATCGTTCCATATTCCTTCAAAAAGATCCAAAAATATTCCTCCGAATATCGAAGGAAAAGCTAGATGTCACATTTGCTATAGCGAGAAGTCGAAAACTAAGAACTATGTACATCAAACGATCTGCTGTTTCTGCCAGAAAGGTGCATGTAAACGTTCGCATAACCGAAATGTTTGTGTAAAATGTGTTGAAGATAAACTAACTTGATGTAACAGATAAGAAAAATAAAAACACAAATAAATATTTTATTGATGGTAAACCATGATTTTGACTATAAAAACTTTTTTGTTAATGCAAAATAGGTAAACAGTAGATACTCGTATGTATTTTTGTTTTGCAATGCATTTATTGACTGTGAGCTGAATGTTAAAAATAAAAAGTAAAGCTATGTGTCCACGATCGTCAGATATTAGAACGTTGTCATATCTAGCAATGTGCTAGCAATGTACTGACATTGAAAAAATTTTAGCAAAATGTAAATTGTCAGTTTACACGACTGTAAGAAAACCAACAATTTCATTTGCACACAATTGTCACACAATGAATTTATCTGTCAACCAAAATTGTCAGTTCACACGGTTGTCAGATTGTTGTGTGGCATTGTCAAATTCGTTTTGCAGCTCTATGTGTGTTTAAAAATTTTAAATATTGTCATGGAACAAAAAAGAGCAATTGGAACCATTTTGTCTGCTTATGTCCTAATGCACACTTTAATTTAATTATTTAATTTTCTTATGCTTTTTATAAAAATTTTATCAATACACACTTGTAAGTTTATTTATGTATATACAGAGTTGCATTTAGAAATAATTTCTATGACAATGCTGCCATTGGCAGATGCATAAACTTTGCACATATGACAATGAAAAGTGTTTGACAATTGTCTTAAAACAATGACAACGACAAAATTGTGTGTTTACACGATTGTTAGATGTCTGACAATATTTTTGTCTTCCAATGTACTGAAAATGCTTTTTCTTACAACGTTGGAAGGCAAAAATTTTAAGTTTACACGGTTGTTAGACATTTTCTGAACATTTATCGGACAACGTTGTAATATCTGACAATCGTAAACACATAGCTTAAGAGTTTATGTATATTCGACTGTGCCGAATCTTGTGTACCCACCACCAATATATGTATCTACCATATATGTGTGATTTATTGATACATGAAACTAATTTGTGTATCGACAACGGCATTTGTACGAGTTATTTTATTTTTCGGATCCCTCACATGGGAGCTAACAGTAAATATGAAGCAATCATCCTGAACTATTGTGCTATAATTGCTATGTATTTTGGTTGAATTTCAACTCAATAACTTATACTACATATGTTATTATTCTCGGAAATGGATGTTATATGGGAGCTATGGCCAATTCACAAAATCCAAGAGTATAGTTTTAACATACAAATAATTAATCTTTGTGAAATTTTTGTTCGATATCGAGATATTTACGCATGTTATTGAGTTTTTCGAAAGTAGCCAATATCTCGGAAACTATTCGGTGCCTAATAATTTATTATCCAACGAAAAACACCATGATTATAAAATATGGACTATGGGTTAAATTCGAGAAATAAATTTTTTTTAACGATTTTTTTTAGTATCTACTAAATCTTAAAAACAAAAGTATATATATAAGTGTTATTTTAGATTATTAATATAAATAGCCAAGACATTAAGCTTTAGGGCCCGATTATCGTTCACAACAGTAAAATGTTGTGTTGTCTTGACTACAACACAACATGCATTTTTCATGCGATTAAGCCGATAAGTGTTGTTAATCGTAATCGCAGTTTACAACATCAAAATACTTAATGTTGTGAACGATAATCGGGGCCTTAATTTAGGGTATGATATGTGTCTGTAGATATTATAATCACAGATTTATAAGTTCCGAAAAATTAAAAAAAAAAGAATAATTTCTTTTTTTAAATTATAATTTCCAAACTTTAGTATAAATACTTTGAAACCAAATTTTGTACTTTTAATAATAATATCATATATAAGCTGTGTTGTCAGTGAAAGAAACTTAAAACATTAACATCGGACAACACTGTATTAAACATTAAATTATATTTCTTCCCTGAAGATGATCAACAAATTTGGTCGAAATATTGGAAATTAATAAAAGATAACAAAAATTAAAAACGAGTTTTTATATTTTTAATAAAAGATACCCCAAGCCGAATTAATAAAGTAAAAAGATTTTTAACAATATAAAAAGTCTACATAGCGCATAAAAAACAAACAAAAAATATTTTTCTTTAAATTATAATTTTCAAAATTTGGATGAGTGCCCCGATAGACTAGGCAATAGTGTGCCGGACTATAAGTCAGAGGATTGCGGGTTTGATTCCCGCGAAAGACTCTGGGTGTTTTCTGCAGATAAGCCAAAAGCTTCGCAGTTTGTGTTTGTTAAAAAAGTGTATGAGACTTTTTTTTAGAATTTTAATAATAAACAAATTTATTTAGCGTGTACAATGTTTTAATTTTCTGAAATCAATATTTCTTTCTAGGTGAAAAAAGAATCAAATACAGTAAAAAAGCATAAACGATGTAAAAAGCGTTGGGTAAGTTATATTTATTTACATATCCATTCAAATAAATAACGGGCTTTTCTGCCAGAGCATTGTTTTTCAAAACAAATTGTTTTGCAAAATGGCGGGTGTATTCCGTTAATCACGACACGGGTTTTGAGTTTTCAGCCTGTAGTTCGTAACAGCTGAATTTCGTAAATTTGCGATCGGAAAATTTGATTTGCAATATATTTACAGTTTCGATATCTGTGTGACATGTAGCACCGTCCTGTTGAAACCACATTTCAGTGATATCTATATCATCAATAATAAGCCAACATTTCGATATCGTGTTCCATTTACAATAACCGCATTTCAAACTGAAAAATGACTCAATCACGACTCCAGACCAAATAGGACGACATATTGAGCATGCAAAGGCTTCTTCTTCGAAATACAAAAACGAAATGCCGAAATGTTGTCACTAAATTAAAAATTAAAAGTTGAAATAGAAAATTCTCAACAATTGCTCTCGGATTTTCAAAAGTCCAAATGTGACAATTTTATCGACCAACTTCTTAACAGGCTCATTAGCACTATTATTTTGACCGAAAATATTACGAATTTTACAAAATGTAGCTTTTACAGGTCCACTATTTTCATAGCGGATTTCCGAGCGAAAGTAAATTCAACTAAGTTTCTACCACCATATGCCAACAAGCAAAATGTTAAAACATTTATGCTCCTGTTGGAAAACCCGTAATAACTCAAACGATGTGAATTAATGCGCTGAATATGAAAAAATCTGAATCAGAAATTAATACCATTGGGAAATGAAATTTATTTACATATTCGTACATATGTACATACATTTGTATTGTCTGTAATCTGAGTTCAAATCTGAGATGTGGTCAAAACGTTCCTTTTAATACAAGAGTTTGCAAATTTTTAATATTTGTTCTATGATACAAATTAATAAAAAAAAAAAAATATGTATGTATATCTTTAATTTTCTTTTTCTTTACTTTAGAAAAACATCGATGATTCAAAATTACCAGTCTTAATTGAAATGTATAAAAAGCATGAAGTTTTATGGCAAGTTAATGACATCGCATTTGGCATATTACCAAAAAGGAATGAAACTTTTGGCAAAATGATTGAAGAATTAAAATCAGATCATAATTTTGATAAGAACTTGGATGAACTACAGGATCATATCGATTATATAAACTTTATTTTCTACCAAGATAGAGAAAAAGAACTTAAGTGTGAATTAGACAAAACCGAGTTTATACCCTCATCGAAATTTTATAAAAAACTATCATTCCTAGATGATAGTCAAGGGCCATTTAAATGTCCAACTTGTAATAAGATTATTGCAAAATACGATCGCTATCACATACATGTAGCCCAGCACAATGGTACGATACCATTCCAATGTCGTCTCTGCGAGAAGGGATTTCAAAAGTTTGACAATTATTTAAGGCATGTAACGAGGCATTTGGGCATTAATAGCTATCACTGTAATGTGTGTGGAAAGGGTTATCCGTTAAAATCAGAGTTAGACTGGCATTTAACGTCACACACTGGCGTCAAGCCGTACTTGTGTCCCATATGTGGAGAAGGATTTAGAGCTCGTCATGGTTACGACAATCATATAAGGCGCCATGAAAACCGTTTTCGTTACGAATGTCATATATGTAAACACGGCTTTAATCATTTATGTAAACTGAATACTCATATTAAATCTCATCTCAATATACGTGATGTCATCTGCAATGTATGTGGTAAAGGTTTTACAGCCGCTAAATATCTACACAGACACAAGCTTATTCACGAGGAGGAAAAACGTTACAAGTGCAATGTGTGTGGTAAAGCATTTGCCCAAGATTCCGGTTTACGGGCACACCGTAAACAACATCAACCATATGCTACGATAGCGGAAAATAAAAATTTATTAAATGTTTTTAAATAGTGTATAATTTAGAATTTAATAAATTGTAATTTTAAAATATATACGGCCCAATCATGAATAAAAAATCCGTGTAAGTTTTTTCCCTTTTTATTTTTTACCATTGATTTTGAATAGGAAAAATGGGAAAAGGGAAAACACTCCCGCGGATTTTTTATTCATGTTTGGGCCGATATAGATTATATTTCAAATAAACAAAAGCGTTATTCAGATTAAAGAGATTTTTCTAAAAATATTCATAAGTAATTCAATAGCTTAATTTCCATTACAACACAGTAGTATATTGGATTTGTGCTGGAGGCTTATTCTGTATTGCGATGCGAAAATAAATACTACTCGAAAATACATAAAAGCGAACAGTTGCTATTCTCTATTGCGAAAAGTACTTTTTTAATCGCATTTGAAATGCGAAGAGCTGGCAAGTTGAAATTCTTAATTGCGAAAACAATGTCAAAAATAGCAAAATTCATTCGATGGCAAAACAGCATTCGCAAAGCACTTATTGTTGTGGTACCTAATAGATTATATGCTTTTAATAATCAAATTTCATCCAGGGAGACGAACAATAAGGCTTTAGTCTTGTTGTACAGGAAATGATATTAAATAACGCACCGAAATATATATACCCACCAACTAAAGAATTTTTCACCAAAAATTTTAAAAAGCACCAAAAATGGTGCGAAACGCACCAAGTTGACAACGCTGTTGCTTAACAAGAAATTCTCTACAAGAAAGAATGCAAAGTATGAGAGGTCAGCGGATTTATCCCCAAATTGAGGATTTTTTTCGTGATTTGGGATAAAAATTTCATCTTGGGGATCCGGGGATTTGTTGGGGATAACAACACAATTTTAGGAGATTTTTTTTTATAACTGATGGTAACAATAATGAATTTTGTGCTAAAAAATGTGCGTCTGGCATGTCTAAAAATGTGTGTTATTATTTATAGTGGATGGTTTATTTCCCATGGTTTGGCATGAAAGCACTTTTCAGAATAAACACATACTTTAAAAATAATTCAATTTGTTGTGAGAAATTTAATCCATCTGCTGAAATGCAAAAGCTTTTTAATACAAGCAATATGTATAATAACATTTCTGAGGCTGATGAATCAGAAGATTTTGATTCTGAAGTTTTTCAAATGCTAAACTCTGGTAAATACTTTAATTTGTAATTTTTTCTTTACAAGATTTATAATTACAAATCGAATTAGTTTGAATATTAATATATGTAGCTATCGATAAAAATTTATTTTATTTTTATTTATTGAATCAAAAAAATCAGTTTGGGGATTTTTGGGGATGACAAATCAAAAATTGGGGATAAGCTCTAAAAAAATACTGGCAGCACTGTGAGAGGTAGCTGTATAAAAAGAACAATGGAATTATTAGAAAAACAAATTTTTAATATACATACATACTAACTGATATTATTGTTCAGTTTGTTAAATTCAAACTCAGTAGAAAGTTTTACACTACAGTTGACTATTTTTATTTCGCCGGTTAATGCGAATTTTACAGTAAAATTATATTTTAATGAACTCATAATTCATTTTTTAGCATAAAAAATCATATAGATTCCACTTGATTGATTGTGTGCAGCGAGCTACCACGTCGTAGCACTTTATATTCAGGACTATATCAATAGCCACGATTGCTTTATATTCAGGAATAGATAAAAAGCCACGTTTGCTGTATATTCAGGAATAGATAGGGCCACGATTGCTTTATATTCAGGATTAGAGAAAGAGTCACGATTGCTCTATATTCAGGACTAGATAAAGAGCCACGATTGTTTTATAGTCAGGACTAGAGTCACGATTGCTCTATATTCAGGACTAGATAAAGAGCATCGATTATTTTATATTCAGGACTATAGACAGAGCCACAATTGCTTTATATTTAGGACTAGAGAAAGTGTCACGATTGCTCTATATTCAGGACTAGATAAAGAGCCTAGACTACAGATAGAGCTACGATTGCTTTATTTTCAGGAATAGATAAAGAGTCACGATTGCTTTAAATTAAGGAGTAGAGTAGAGCCACGACTGCTTTATGTTCAGGACTGGAGAAAGAGCAAAAATAATCTCTAGTAATAAAATGAAAATTTGTGCTTGTGCCTGAGTGCAAGTAAGTTTCCCCAATGGCGAGAAAATTCCAATGCAACCCAGGAACAATTCTTTCAGTATTAAAAATAATATTTAAATGTTAGAAAGTATTAAGGTTTAATTAATAATATATTGAAAATAAATTATCTTTAACTTACCTTAATTGCAGTCAGACCCCATATTATTTTAAAATGTTCGTTATAAATAAACTACAAGTTTCGATGTTTTAGCACAGCACTTTCTTTTTTATATAAAACAGGCCATAGTGTAATAAAAAATACACTTTTTGCAATTGACTTTTTTTGATTAATTTTATTGCAATATATTAATTTCATTTCATTTTCTTTATATATGATTTTTTTTTTATTTTGTTAGAATATACTAATTTTCTTTATTATTTCATTAAAAAGACAAACAAAAGCAAATACACTCATACACTGTAAGGAAGGGACGAACGAACAGCAATAAAACTCAAATTTATCAAAACTAAATTTGGAATTTTGTTAAATATTTTAATATAAAAACATAAATAATGTAACAAATATTTTAATTTCATTATATGTAATTTTATCCCAATTTACTTAAACTTCCTATAACCACTCGCGCACACCTTCAACTAAAAGGAAAAACTAAAGAAACACACCAATTAGCACAATTTATCTAAGAGTAAAAGAGACAACGCTATGTAATCATAGTAAACAGCTTTTATTATACAATAACAGCACAAATAAAATGCTGGATATATCTCAATACTTTTTAAGCTTTTATACTTAAACGGCGGGAAACGGACAACGAAACTAAAGGAAATGAACAACTAACTTTCGTTAAGTGAAAAACTACATATAGATTTTGTTTTTAACAAATTTAACATTTTGCATAATAATTCTTGTTAAAAAAATGTTTGAATTTAATGAATTAATAGTTTTTCTACAAGTGTGTTAACTTTTTTAATTCTTCACAACCGTTAACCGTTTCTATAGGACACCGAAGTTACAAGTCACTTGCGCACGTCTGACTGCATCAAATTTTTTAAAGAGACTAATGAGAAAATATAACGAAGGTGTTTAAGAGAAGCTTTTAAATGGCAAGACAATGGTGAAATCACTCTACAAGGTGGTGTTGAAACGCCAGCTGTTTTCTTTTTTAGTCAGGTTCGTTATGTCAATTTTTGTTTTGTTTGTATATATACAGTGGCGAGCACACATGGTAGATGTTTTGTAATATGACTTAAAACTGAATAAACTCTTAAATTTTTAAAAATAATAATGGTTTTTATTTAAAATGTTAAAAAAATAGAACAAAATGAAAATAAATTGAAATTCAATAATTATTAAAGAGAATGTGGAGTTTAGGGTAAATTTATGTGAAATGACAATGTACCCACTTTTGCACGTTAAAGTTCGTTTAATCTGGCAGCAAGAATAAATGGACGGTTGGAGCGAATTTATGTCCATAAGCACCGTTATTTGATATTTATAAAAATATCAAAGCAACAGTAAATGTAATTTTTCAAATTGTTCATAATTTTTTTGTTTTTGTAAATTTTTAGCTTATGGCGTGCTTTTAATAAAAATCTTCATAAACTCTAAAAAAAATCACGACCTTGTCTGCTGTCGGTACGAGATGCCAGGACAATTTAGCTCGCCACTGTATAAAAAAACACGTAAATTAATTTGTAATTTTTTCTTTACAAGATTTATAATTACAAATCGAATTAGTTTGAATATTAATATATGTAGCTATCGATAAAAATTTATTTTATTTTTATTTATTGAATCAAAAAAATCAGTTTGGGGATTTTTGGGGATGACAAATCAAAAATTGGGGATAAGCTCTAAAAAAATACTGGCAGCACTGTGAGAGGTAGCTGTATAAAAAGAACAATGGAATTATTAGAAAAACAAATTTTTAATATACATACATACTAACTGATATTATTGTTCAGTTTGTTAAATTCAAACTCAGTAGAAAGTTTTACACTACAGTTGACTATTTTTATTTCGCCGGTTAATGCGAATTTTACAGTAAAATTATATTTTAATGAACTCATAATCCATTTTTTAGCATAAAAAATCATATAGATTCCACTTGATTGATTGTGTGCAGCGAGCTACCACGTCGTAGCACTTTATATTCAGGACTATATCAATAGCCACGATTGCTTTATATTCAGGAATAGATAAAAAGCCACGTTTGCTGTATATTCAGGAATAGATAGGGCCACGATTGCTTTATATTCAGGATTAGAGAAAGAGTCACGATTGCTCTATATTCAGGACTAGATAAAGAGCCTAGACTACAGATAGAGCTACGATTGCTTTATTTTCAGGAATAGATAAAGAGTCACGATTGCTTTAAATTAAGGAGTAGAGTAGAGCCACGACTGCTTTATGTTCAGGACTGGAGTAAGAGCAAAAATAATCTCTAGTAATAAAATGAAAATTTGTGCTTGTGCCTGAGTGCAAGTAAGTTTCCCCAATGTCGAGAAAATTCCAATGCAACCCAGGAACAATTCTTTCAGTATTAAAAATAATATTTAAATGTTAGAAAGTATTAAGGTTTAATTAATAATATATTGAAAATAAATTATCTTTAACTTACCTTAATTGCAGTCAGACCCCATATTATTTTAAAATTTTCGTTATAAATAAACTACAAGTTTCGATGTTTTAGCACAGCACTTTCTTTTTTATATAAAACAGGCCATAGTGTAATAAAAAATACACTTTTTGCAATTGACTTTTTTTGATTAATTTTATTGCAATATATTAATTTCATTTTCTTTATATATGATTTTTTTTCATTTTGTTAGAATATACTAATTTTCTTTATTATTTCATTAAAAAGACAAACAAAAGCAAATACACTCATACACTGTAAGGAAGGGACGAACGAACAGCAATAAAACTCAAATTTATCAAAACTAAA
Organism: Bellardia pandia; assembly: GCA_916048285.2. Classification (NCBI taxonomy): domain Eukaryota; kingdom Metazoa; phylum Arthropoda; class Insecta; order Diptera; family Calliphoridae; genus Bellardia; species Bellardia pandia. The sequence goes on from OU696532.1 coordinate 109,977,634, forward strand.
TTTGGAATTTTGTTAAATATTTTAATATAAAAACATAAATAATGTAACAAATATTTCAATTTCATTATATGTAATTTTATCCCAATTTACTTAAACTTCCTATAACCACTCGCGCACACCTTCAACTAAAAGGAAAAACTAAAGAAACACACCAATTAGCACAATTTATCTAAGAGTAAAAGAGACAACGCTATGTAATCATAGTAAACAGCTTTTATTATACAATAACAGCACAAATAAAATGCTGGATATATCTCAATACTTTTTAAGCTTTTATACTTAAACGGCGGGAAACGGACAACGAAACTAAAGGAAATGAACAACTAACTTTCGTTAAGTGAAAAACTACATATAGATTTTGTTTTTAACAAATTTAACATTTTGCATAATAATTCTTGTTAAAAAAATGTTTGAATTGAATGAATTAATAGTTTTTCTACAAGTGTGTTAACTTTTTTAATTCTTCACAACCGTTAACCGTTTCTATAGGACACCGAAGTTACAAGTCACTTGCGCACGTCTGACTGCATCAAATTTTTTAAAGAGACTAATGAGAAAATATAACGAAGGTGTTTAAGAGAAGCTTTTAAATGGCAAGACAATGGTGAAATCACTCTACAAGGTGGTGTTGAAACGCCAGCTGTTTTTTTTTTAGTCAGGTTCGTTATGTCAATTTTTGTTTTGTTTGTATATATACAGTGGCGAGCACACATGGTAGATGTTTTGTAATATGACTTAAAACTGAATAAACTCTTAAATTTTTAAAAATAATAATGGTTTTTATTTAAAATGTTAAAAAATAGAACAAAATGAAAATAAATTGAAATTCAATAATTATTAAAGAGAATGTGGAGTTTAGGGTAAATTTATGTGAAATGACAATGTACCCACTTTTGCACGTTAAAGTTCGTTTAATCTGGCAGCAAGAATAAATGGACGGTTGGAGCGAATTTATGTCCATAAGCACCGTTATTTGATATTTATAAAAATATCAAAGCAACAGTAAATGTAATTTTTCAAATTGTTCATAATTTTTTTGTTTTTGTAAATTTTTAGCTTATGGCGTGCTTTTAATAAAAATCTTCATAAACTCTAAAAAAAAATCACGACCTTGTCTGCTGTCGGTACGAGATGCCAGGACAATTTAGCTCGCCACTGTATAAAAAAACACGTGTGTCATCTTGAAATTAAAAATTGTATGTATTCATTTTTTTATAGGAATGTTTGTAAACAATAGTCAGCTGTTTTTGACATTACAAACATGAAAACAAAAACAAAAATACCATGTTGTTTCTGTTGCTTTTGTATTGTTGTAATATTGCTATCACCTTGTAATGATTTCACCATGGGCAAGACTGATTTGTTAAAGAAACAAGTGTTACCATACATTTAATATAAGGATTAAAAAAGGGATTATGGGTTTTAGCAACAAATAATTCTATCAAAATAATAACAAGCCATTTATTTATATGTATGTATATCAAGAGTAAAATGTCAAATTTGTATGATAACGAAATATGTTTTTAAAGAATTATAAATCAAAAAAAAAATCTGAAAACAGAAAATTATTCTCTTTAATCTTAAAAGGAAATTGTAGCTAAAATTAAGGATCTAATTCAGAAATGCGGTCACCGGTTTTTATTTTGAATAAAAATCCCTTATTTTAATTAACCCTCAACAAACAAAATATCTTATCCGCACCTACATCGCTCCAGAGTATATTTCTCCAGAAAATGATTGGTTTTTCTAAATGATCAGGAACAAAAAAAATCCGTAACTGTAAGTTGTTTTTTGAAACCTGTTGCTTATGCCGAAAAATACATTAGCGCAAATTTTTTCTTATAGTTCTAGAGAAGTCGTCAATACCGAATTTTGTTGAAAGATCCATTTGAATTGCAGTGGATCTCTTTAATATGTTTGCCACTGAGGCTCCGTAAATTAAAAAGTCCTCTTTACGGGTTATTTATTTACGTTTTAGATCCCATGCAAAAATTTTATAAGTTTCATAGGTTCGAATATGGCCTAATACGTTGTAGGGCATCTTTCATAACCAAATTAAAATCCATACTCGCAGTCTCTTCATCTAGTGAATAAGCTTACGCTGATCCTCTTTGCACCTGATCTTAATCTTTTGTTTCATAAAATATTTTCAGAACTTATTAATTCCTAAAAACTAACCGTGAAAAACTAATAATGAATTTAATTTCACGTTCTAAATTCTTGTCCTGCTTAAGTTGCCTATTAATTTCGATTAACCACAAATAGAGGAAAATATTTAGAAATAATGCTGATAACGCCACAGGTTATATACTGTATATTATGTGGTATCACTAGTAAATTTTGTAATAAAATAATGCTTTATATGACTATTTCTTTTTGATATTGAAATTTGTTATTCGCATTCGAGTTTTTCTTTACTTCATAATTTGTAAAACAATATTTCTGCCATCATTAAATACATAACCATGGCAATCCTTATTTCTTTTCATGATAAAATTATTCCTTAGTCAACTTTTCTCATTAGTCTTCCTCGAAAAATTGTGTCATCTGTATCTTATAAAAACGTTTAAACGTTTTAAACAATATTTGCTAAAAACTATGTAATTCTATATGTAGTTTTCAACATAACGAAAGTTAGTTGCTTAACGAAATTCTCACCAATTTGTATTAAGATAGGATTTCGTTAAGTTAATCAAATCTTTAAGTTACTTTAAGTATGAAGCTTTAAGAATTGCAAAACTATGTTAACAAAATTTGGATTCAAAACTTTTACTGCCGTATTCATAAAAAATAAAGTGTGCTTTTAGACAAAATTTTCATACAAAATTTTCTTAAAGTACATTTGAAGTCTACTTTAATTTTTTATGAATAAGAAAATTAAAGTTTAACTTTATTTAGTTTTTGGTGCTAAACCAAGATAAGTTGTATATATTGAGCAGATGGTTTAGGATTTAATATATTTATTAGTAGTCTAGTATAATTTTGATAACTTAAATATGCACAATAATTTATAAAAGGTGTAAATTTCATTTTAAAAACTCTTCATAAGTTTAAAAACTGATTATAAATAAGAAATATAATAATTATTAGTAAATTTAGAGATTGATGATTTCTCTTCACTTTAAGATAGTTTTTGGTCGTTTTAAAAATATTTCACTTTAACGAAAATTAGTTTGTCATTTCCTTTTGTTATGACAGCCGTTTCCCTCTAGTTTATCAGCTACTTTGGATGTACAAAAAAGCTTTTTGTTCAGTCTTTCCATTAAAAAGCTTCTCTTAAACACCTTCGTTATATTTTCTCATTAGTCTCTTTAAAAAATTTGATGCAGTCAGACGTGCGCGAGTGACTGGTCACTTCGGTGCCCTATAGAAACGGTTAACGGTTGTGAAGAATTAAAAAAGTTAACACACTTGTAGAAAAACTATTAATTAATTAAATTCAAACATTTTTTTAACAAGAATTATTATGCAAAATGTTAAATTTGTTAAAAACAAAATCTATATGTAGTTTTTCACTTAACGAAAGTTAGTTGTTCATTTCCTTTAGTTTCGTTGTCCGTTTCCCGCCGTTTAAGTATAAAAGCTTAAAAAGTATTGAGATATATCCAGCATTTTATTTGTGCTGTTATTGTATAATAAAAGCTGTTTACTATGATTACATAGCGTTGTCTCTTTTACTCTTAGATAAATTGTGCTAATTGGTGTGTTTCTTTAGTTTTTCCTTTTAGTTGAAGGTGTGCGCGATATAATGAAATTGAAATATTTGTTAAATTATTTATGTTTTTATATTAAAGTATTTAACAAAATTCCAAATTTAGTTTTGATAAATTTGAGTTTTATTGCTGTTCGTTCGTCCCTTCCTTACAGTGTATGAGTGTATTTGCTTTTGTTTGTATTTTTAATGAAATAATAAAGAAAATTAGTATATTCTAACAAAATTAAAAAAAAAATCATATATAAAAAAAATTAAATGAAATTAATATATTGCAATAAAATTAATCAAAAAAAGTCAATTGCAAAAAGTGTATTTTTTATTACACTATGGCCTGTTTTATATAAAAAAGAAAGTGCTGTGCTAAAACATCGAAACATGTAGTTTATTTATAACGAAAATTTTAAAATAATATGGGGTCTGACTGCAATTAAGGTAAGTTAAAGATAATTTATTTTCAATATATTATTAATTAAACCTTAATACTTTCTAACATTTAAATATTATTTTTAATACTGAAAGAATTGTTCCTGGGTTGCATTGGAATTTTCTCGACATTGGGGAAACTTACTTGCACTCAGGCACAAGCACAAATTTTCATTTCATTACTAGAGATTAGTTTTGCTTTTTCTCCAGTCCTGAACATAAAGCAGTCGTGGCTCTACTCTACTCCTTAATTTAAAGCAATCGTGACTCTTTATCTATTCCTGAAAATAAAGCAATCGTAGCTATATCTGTAGTCTAGGCTCTTTTTCTAATCCTGAATATACAGCAAACGTGGATCTTTATCTAGTTCTGTATAAAAAGCAATCGTGGCTCTTTTCGTGGCTTTTTATCTATTCCTGAATATAAACAATCGTGGCTTTTTTCGTGGCTATTGATATAGTCCTGAATATAAAGTGCTACGACGTGGTAGCTCGCTGCAATCAAGTGGAATCTATATGATTTTTTATGCTAAAAAATGGATTATGAGCTCATTAAAATATAATTTTACTGTAAATTCGCATAACCGGCTAAAAAATATAAAAACAGTCAGGATTTGTATCTCAGCGAAATAAAAAAAAGTCAACTGTAGTGTAAAACTTTCTACTGAGTTTGAATTTAACAAACTGAACAATAATATCAGTTAGTATGTATGTATATTAACCCCCTTATTCATAAAACTTGTCAAAGGTTTATAACAGGCTTATAAAGCAAATTTTGTATGGATATTTGCTTTATAATGTAGTATGTATCGTGTAAAAACATCTTTAATAACATCACTTATAAAAATGTTTACAAGTATGTTCTTTATCTAGTTTTTATGAATTAGACTGTAAATAAAATACACACGTTTATATGAGAGCGACTATATTGACGACAGCAGGTTCTACGCACCGGAATGACCCGATATCACTCGGCCAAGGGCTGTCAACTCAGCAATTACTGCTGTTACAACAACAACAACAACGACAGCAGGTAAAACGACTGCAGGTTGCTGTCCATGCTGGGGCCAAATTACCGCATTCGATATCGAGTGAAATTGATCGTAATTTTCTTATTTGAGATTATGGCATACGATATCGAGCAAGAAATTTAGTACATTTTATCATAATTTCGATATCGAAATCATTTTTCGATACGATAGCTCATTCGATCACGAATGCGGTAGTTTGGTCCCTGATTTTTTCGTCGCTGTCAAATTAAACTATTTTCTATTTTTGTTGGCGGCAAAATAAAAACAGTGTTGACCATATAGAAAAATGTGTAAAGCAAATTAAATAAAATAGAAAGCAAAATACAAAATTAAAATATTATGATCATTTATTCACCAAGAGTTGTATAGAGTCATTATCATAAGAACAATAAAAAACGTATATGTATAGTACATCGAAAAAAACTGCCTCAATTGCTCTGGAAAAATAATTTTGTTGCGTCCATCATGCACTTTTTTCTCTCATCAAGTTGTACATAATGTAGTATGTATCGTGTAAAAACATCTTTAATAACATCACTTATAAAAATGTTTACAAGTATGTTCTTTATCTATTTCAATGTTATCATCATCAATGTTATATATGAAGTGAAAGGCGAATTGAAAGAATTTAACAAATTAGAGACGGCCAATACGGAAATTGATCAATAAAAATCTGACGTTGAAAGTTTGAAAATTAAATGTTTAAATCATGGTGTCTGATGGACGTATAATTTTTATTGCCCCTATTGCGGTTCACAACTTTTTTAATAATTTGGTCGTCTTTCATAAATCGGTATTGCCATTCACAACTTAATTGTAGTAGAGTTAATGTAGAGTTAAAGTCGGGTTGACTGACAGACGACCAAACTTAGTTGAGTTGAGAACGGCAATAGGGGCATATATTTCCTTAAACTATATTAAACTTAATACTTATAATGACTTATATTTATTTTGTTCTTTTTGAATGCTACTTATACCAATCGGAGTTCCGTGATATTTTTTATGCGCTCTTAGACCAGCATCCTGCGCAAAGCTTTTCCCACAAATATTACAACTGTAGTTTTTACCCTCATGTATACGCTTATGATGATTTAAATATTTACGGCTAGTAAATCCCTTGCCGCAGACAGTACATATTACATCACGAACATTTAGGTGAGCTTTAACATGGTCATTAAGTCGGGTCATATGATTAAATCCTTTCTTGCATATATGGCAAAAATATTTAAATCGTTCTTCATGTCGTCGTATATGATTATCATAACTAATGGCAGTTCGAAATCCTTCGCCACACACCGAACACAAATACGGCTGTGCTCCAGTGTGAGAACGCATATGAAGATCCAGTTCAGCATTAAATGGATAACCTTTGCCGCAGATTTCGCAATGAAATTTAAATACACGCAAATGACGTTTTGCATGTATAGTGTAGTTGGTAATTTTTTTGAAACCCATGCCACATTCCTGACATTTAAATGGTATGGAGCCATCATGTTGAGATTTGTGTATTTGAAAGTCGTTATATGTTTCAATAATGTCATTGCAGTTGGAACATCTAAATGGACCTTGGTGTGTTTCTAAAAAATCACATTTATTAAAGTAGGAACAAGTGGGTTGAAAATCCTGTTGTTTAATTTGACAGTCCAATCTTAGTTGTTTATCCTTAGAAAATGATTTGTGTATATAATTTAAGTGCTTTTCCAATTTGTATACATCCAAAGGAATATTCATTTTCATCTTAATGTCTTCTAACATAGACTGCATTGTTTCATGACGTTTGTCCTTAACGGTATAGGCTAAATGATTTACATCCCATAAGCTATTGTAGTTTTTGTAAATATCAATCAAGTCGCATAAAAGATTATCATTTAATGGTTTCTGAAATTATAGAAAAAGATAAAAAAAATAAATCAACAACAACTCATTTAAATCAATCATAAATATTATTTTGAAAGTTGAATCAAAGTAAATCAAAAAATAAAAAAAATTCCCAACTTACCACTTTATGATTTGGTTTTTTCTGAAATGAGAGAGTCATTAAACTATCATTCATGTCACAGAATTTAATTCCGTTCGGAAGTGGAATTAATTCTGTTGTTTGCTTCTACAGGAAAAGCAAAACGAAAATTTTTTTCGAAATGAAACCACTTTTAATTTGCTATGTGGAATTGTAATTTTATGTATTTTTAGGTTTCATTCCGAAAAATTATTCGTTTTACTTTTTCTATAGAAGCAAAATCTGGAATTAATTCCACTTCCAAACGGAATTAAATTCTGTGGCATGACTGTATATTTTAATTATAATAAATATTTTAAATATCCATACCCTTTTTAGTTTTAATTTAGATTCAATTGTGGATTTTAGAAAACTCATATTTTCATAAAACCATAAATCTGTTTTATCTATTTCATTGTTCTTTTCTTTCTCGTTCATTTGTCTTTCAATTTCCTTCTCATATTGCCTGCATATAAAGTTTAATTTCTTCTTAACCATGTATAATTTTAATTTAATTTTCAGTTTTGCATTCAACTGATCGGTTATACTTTGTAAGAGATTATCTTTTTGTTCAATATTACATCTTTCCGCAAGTGGTGTACTCCACAGTTGTGGATTTTTATAATACTCTTCAATAAGTGCTAAAATTAGTTCTTTTTCTTTAACTTTTGTACTTTGTTTAAGTGGTCTTAATAATTTTTCATCAGCACAGTCTTCAATTTTGAAATCGCTATCATAAGAATTATCTTCGCCACTTAAATCTGAATGATCTTCATGCTAAAGAAAAAAAATAAGTAAATTTAATATCAATAATTTTTATGTCATAAAGTGTAAATGTATTTATTTTTTATTTACATACGTGTTCATCTTCTGAAAAGTTGTGCATTTCAACATCTTCAGTTGAGAGTTCATTTTCAAAGTGCATATTATTTTGATCTGTTTTTAATGCGATTGAGTCATCATTTTCTAGAGAAACAGGTAAAGTTTCCTCTTGATTATCTTCAAAGGTTTCCAGGGGGTCCTGAAATTTTGGAGCCAGTTCATCCTAGAAAATAAAATGCCAATTTGTGACATAAATTACTCAATTTTCTCACTGCATGTGCAGTTTTTTCAGCTCTGTGTAAGTGTAATGTAAATATTTATAAATAAATATGCTATATATACTTTATTTTTATTATATTATACAAGGTGGCGCAAAAGTAATCCTCCTTTTGCGAGGCCCCTAATGTCAGTTCTGTTTTGACATTTGTGTAGTAAACACATGCGAAATACACGTTAAGAAACAATGTTACCCTACACTGCTCCAGAACGCGGAATATTGCTGACAGAACTGGCATTAGGGGCCTCGCAAAATTTATAGCATTTTCTGATAGGAGGATTACTTTTGCGCCATCTTGTATACATAGATATTTTTACACAAGTAAAGTATAGATTTTTTATAGCTAAAAAATATTTACACACTTTAGAAATAAGTTGCAATTCTAAAAGACTTATATTGAACTAGCTCATCAGTAATTTTTATATTTTTAGCATTATCCAATATTTTTTTATGCGCAATTTAATATTTTACAAATTATAGGACTTTGAAAATCAAAATTTTCTATGAAACTATTTAATGACAGAATTTTATGCAAATCTGATTTTTTATCTAAAAGAGTTGGCCTTTACAAGGAAATTAAAACAATTAAAAACTAATTTTTAACGAGTGAATTAAAAATTTTGTAACATAGCAGCAGATTTGTAAAATATTAAATATGCCAATTTAAGCCCTTTTGAATGATGGTAATTCCTTTGTGATCGGATATTTATTAGAAAACTAAAGACATCATGTGCGTTAGGGAGCTCAATGGGTTTCTTTCAAAAATTACCTTTTTATTAAATCTCGTTAGAATTTGTGAATTCTCCTCGCAAACTTCTGATTTAATGTCTTCATTGGCACAATCTTCGATTTTAATTTCTCCAACTAATATATTATCGACCACAAGTTCATTTTCCAGATATTCCTTACGATGAAAATTGTCTTTAATTGTATGCTCTGAAATAACAGACGTTGTTTGTTCCAACTGGGTAACATGTTCCTGTTCAAGATGCAAAGTGAACTTCTTCATTTGTATACAGATGGTGTCACAAAACCAACAATTAAATGAATAAACATTTTTAGCATTCTTCTTCATTGTGATTATAATTTCTCCACACTTTTTGGTGACAGTGTTACTATTTATTACACTTGTACAAGACATTTTTAAAAAAACTTTGTTCGTAAAACTTTTCAATTTAACTACAAATACAAAATGTTGCAGTAGCAAATGTTTACTACATGGTGTAACTATACTATATGTTTACTATTTGTTTTTGTAGTATGTTCAGTTAGCTATAATTTGCAAAGAGTATGTTTAAAAGGGGTGAACTGTGAAGAAGTACGTTTGTTTTTAAAGAATACATTGAGAGAAATTTAATCAATTCCATATTGTCCGAAAATTTTAAATAGCTACATATGTTAAATTAAAAAAAAAATACGAAATTTATATCATTGAAAATAAAAGTTTATTTGCTTAAATTTACGCAACGGTTAAATAGTCATCATCTGAAATGCACGCATTTATATTATTACAGTCTAAAGCATACTGATATTACAACTAAATCGAAACGGTTCGAATGTAACGATTATATGGTTAAAGGTTTTTAGGTAATTTCTATAACGGTGTTTGATGTTATTTCGATAAGAACTGTTGTAATAATTTTGGAGATAATGCTGTAATTCACATAAAATTCGGCCACTTTTTAGATTTTTTAACCTGTTAACAATACTTTCATGTTTTTTTTTTTTTTTTTTTATTTTATTTATTTATTTCAAAAATATGCCGCAAGCCCATGGGGCCAAAATTAGCAGTACTACTAACAATTCAATAATATAAATACAATTATTTAGATTTTTTCAGTGATTTGATTCTTAAACATAACTACCCATTATTCTGTCTTAAATCGTAGTGAAAAGCAGATATTGGACATCACCACTTTTTTGTAATGTTTGGCTCCCTATCATTATTCAAAAGCCCTAATGGATTGGTATCAACGATAGAAAAATATATGAACCCTCCAATTTGTCCCCAGCTTCTGCCCATTGAACACTATCTGGTTATTCTTAAAGGAAAGTTAAAGAAAATGTATCGTCAAGCTCTTGTCAAGACATTTTTTTGCAATTTAGAATAAGTATACATGGCAGGGACTTTTACAAGAGGAATTGAAGTTAATTAAGTTTTATTTAAGTTTAAGTTTAGTGTTATTTATTTTTTAAATAACTGCTTTCCAACAGGAGCATGTTGGTACCACATGAAAGTTTGGACATTTTATTAATTTTTGATTATACAACAAATTCCATTATTTTGTATTAAGATTTATTTTTAGAGCATTTAATCGGCTTTAGCAACAACTATTACTTAAATTGTTCTCTCATATAATTGACTGACTATTCGTCAGGCTTTTATAGGGTTTCTCAATAAGAAGTTTGCTTTCCAACAGGGGCTTATTGGAATAACATGATGCACATTTATAAAACTTTCAATTTGAAAACACTATCGACATATTATTCTGATTTGTAATAAAACTAAAGATTTTGTATCGGGCTGAACTCTTAGAAGCAATATAACTCATACATTGACCGGAAAAAAATTAAGAACTAATTTATCAGGAAAAATAACTAATAGTATATATTTATGGATCAGTATTTGTCAATTGCAAAGTTGTAAAACTCTATAAATCTGTAAATGTGAACTACATGCTAAAAGTATATTTCCTCATAATCAAGTCTATGCCATTAATTATGTATTTCAATGGCCTAACTCCTCACATAGATTCTAGTTAATGTAGATCTTTTATATTTGCTGATGACGTTTTTTTATTGTTTAGATCTCATAAGAATAATGCCGATGTCTTAGAATCTAATATTAATATCTCTATTGATGGTCAGAGAATTGCCTTTGTTAGTAACCTTAAATGCTTAGGGGTATATTTGGATAATCGATTTAATTTTGAGTATCATGCTAATAATTTATTTCCTAAAGTCTTTGGTATATTACGCCAAATTTATTCTACCAGTGTATATCTGCCTTGTCGGATAAGATATAAATTAGCTTATGATTTCTTAATGCCTTATATATTTTATGGGCTTGAAGTGGTATCTGGCACTGTGGCTTGTTTTTTGGCTAAACTTAATCGTTTAGTCAATGTTATTGTGCGCTATGTTTATAAAGTTCGAAGATGGGTGCATATATCTGAATATATCAGTACTTTTTTGGGATGTTGTTTTAGACACTTAGTTGATATTCGCAAATTAATGCGATTTCGATCTGGCTTGCCTCTGTTCTGAGTTTTCCTTTTCTCACTCTACAATAATCCTCAGATTACTATTCTTAGGATCAAGTTCAGTGTTTTTAAGCGTTCTTTTATTGTAAAAGTGGCTAGAATCTGGAATTTCTTGCCTATGGATCTTCGTCTTTTTTCTTATTCTAAGAATGCCTTTCGATTGAAACTTTTTATGTATTTTTCGGGTATTAGTTTAATTTTGCTATATTTATCAGCATTCGCTTTATAACTTTTTTAATAGAATTACCACGTTATTTTTTTTTTCTTATGACTTTATAATTTTTTTCTTTTTTCGTACATTCAGTTAATATTATCTTAATAAAATAATTAATTTGGTTAGGGGGCTGCCAAGTTAATTTACATTCATGCATTATTCAGGAATTTAAATTGTAATATATTTAATTTTTAGAGGAGTAAGGCTTGTATATATTACTTGAAATAAATAAACAAATAATTCAGAGTCAACCAAAAATATAAATGAAACAAATAAAAATGCTTTTATTTCAAAGCTCGAGGCCAGTATTGAAAATAAATTTTATTTTATTTTATTTTATTTGCCGATATTTCATTGCTTTTTGAGTATCATCATCTGGGCTTGTAAATAAATAATAATTTATATGGACCACGGAAAATTAATGATTATTTCTCTTCATCGTCTGTTGTTCAAGGTCGAATAAAAACTACTTGAATTAATATAAATGAAATGTTAATTTGTTCGTTAAGAGTTAGCACAGTATTAAATGTAATGTGTGTATATTTGTTTGTGCTATGTATGTACTTTTCAGGAATATATTTTATTTATTTATTCATTCATTTATGTAATATCAAGGCTTATAGGCCCTTTGTTCCTACTAGGAACCACAGGGCATAATATAAGCCTTATAGGCCAATTTTCAATATTTCCGCTAATTTTTTCCTATTTTCTTATTAGAAATATGTAACTTGCTTAAAAGTTTATACTTAGTAGTAAAGTTTATTTTAGTTAATAAATAATAATGCATAATTTTTGTGATATTCTTATTATTAAGTTTAATTAATTTTTAGCTGTTTTAAACTTATTTTTTTCTTTATTTGTACCTCTAACACCAATAGGAATTCCATGTTGTTTTTTATGTTGCCTTAGACCAGCATCCTGAGCATAGCTTTTTCCACAAATATTACATGTGTAGTTTTTAGTTCCGTGTATACGTCTATGATAATTTAAATACTTTTTGCATGTAAAACTTTTACCACAAACAGCACAAATAAAATCTCGGACATTAAGATGAGCATTAACATGATCATTTAGGCAAATCGAGGCATTAAAGCCTTTTTTACATATATGACAATAATATCTAAATCTTTCTTCGTGTCGACGTACATGATTATCATAACCAACAGCAGTGCGAAATCCTTCGCCACATATTGAACACAAATACGGCTGTGTTCCAGTGTGAGAACGCATATGATTCTCTAGTTCAGAATTTACGGGATATCCTTTGCCACAGATTTCGCATCGAAATTTAAGGATGCCCAAATGTCGTTTAACATGTATTGTGTAGTTGCCGTGTGTCTTAAATCCAGAGCCACATTCTTCGCATTTAAATGGAATTGATCCATCATGTTGGGATTTGTGTATTTGAAAATTCTTAAATGGTACAAAAATTTCACTGCAATATGGGCATTTAAATGGTCCCTGATGTTCTTCTAAAAAGTCACATTTGCTAAAGAAAGAAAAAGTGGGTTTGAAATCCAGTTTTTTGGTTTCACATTCCATTTTCTGTTGTTTATCCTTAGAGTATGATTTGTGTATATATTGCAGGTGTTTTTCTAGGTTGTCTACATCTAAAGGTATATCAATTTTATTTTTAACATCGTCTATCATGGACTGCATAGTTTCGTTGCGTATTTCTTTAACGGGGTAAGCTACATGATTGATGTTCCATAAACTGTTGTAATTCTTGTAAATATCGATTATTTCACACAAAAAGTCATCGGTTAAAGGTTTCTGAAATGAGGAAAAATATAAAACATGTAGTTTTTCGGAACTAAATTTATAACTAAAGTAAACTAAAGTTTATGGAACCAACGCTGCACAGTGTTGTGATTTCATATAACGAGTGGCCATAAATAGAAGGAATGGTTGTAAAGAGTTGAAATTTGGCACACGTATTTGATTTGATAAAAGGAAAAAAATATTAAAATTTCAAAAACTTTGGAGGAAGGATTCGTGTCCTTCCCATATATCCTGAAATTAAAAACCGTCATAAAAGATAGAAAAAAAGTCCGAACTTTATGAAATAGTCGTTTAGTTTGATACCCTTAATGATTTGACCAAATCTTATCCAAATCGGGGCAAGGACACGCCCATCTCAAAAATGTCCTTTTTCAAAAAAGTAAAAAAAAGGGAACAAAAAGTAAAATTTTTAAATTAATTTCATACACGAAGCACTTGTTACAAGAAAAATGTGTGTGTCAAATTTTTTCCAATTCGCAGCAAGGACATGCATTCCCGGCCACCCCCTAAATCTTGTATTAAATTTTTTTAAAAACGAAAAAAATTCAATGAAAAAATTCAAATGGTAAGAAAAGTAAATGTTACTTTTTAATATTTACACTTGTTTTATTATTTAAATAAATTATAAAAAATAATGTTTTGAACAATTTTTATTTATTAAATACAATAAAAAAGAAAATGTTAGAATTTGTTTACTCTATTCATCCGAATCACTTTCTTCAAGCTGGGTTATTAAATTTTCTTGATTATCCGCATAAATATTATTTTCCTCAATAATGAAATCATTTATTTCTTCACAACTCCTTTTACTTATTTTATCTTCTTTTCTATGTATAGATAACTTTGGTTCAGACTGCAAAACCATTCTTTCTATTAGGTCTTTATTAGTATTTGTACGACTATTTTTTCGAGTATGGTTTAAACGAGTTTTTCTAAAAACTTTATGAGTGGCTTCTATAGCTTCCTCAGATAACATACCTACTGGAATCTTGGAGTTTTTTATAAATTCTGCTCCATGATCTAGTATTTTGTGGACAGTAACAGGTATACAATACCAAGAATATTTTTGAACATATAAATTCCATGTTTCTCTAAGCAGCTGTTGAAAATTTATAATATTTATTGTTTTACTGCTTGAAATAGTTTTTAAAATCAAAGAAAAATTTTTAATTAGTGATGGATCAACCTGCGTTATGCTAGATGAGACATCAATGTTGCTGAAAACCCTTCTCGCAGTATTCCCATTATTTGTTGTACCAAAACCGGTTTTAACTTTATCTACATTTAATCCAAGCTTCTTTTTAAAATCTTCCTGAATTTTAGATTTTCTTTGATTTAAAATTACATCAGTTTTGGTTTCAAAATCATTTAAATCTAATAAACTTTTGGCTGTCATATATAGAAAATTTTGTAATGGTATTTTTACTGACGTTTCTGATATTGATATATTTTCCGGAATATGTTGTTTCTTTGCTTTTTGTAGGCTATAATATGATGGAAAACAGTTCTTGTGCACATCATTTACAACCGTTCGCATATTTTCATATTGTCTATACGATAGATCATTATCTATTAATAATGCTAAAGCCTTTTCTACGGAAATAGAAGTTTCTGGAGTTGGGCTAGATACTCTTTGAACAGCTCTTCGTAATTGCTCAGGGCATGTAGACCTCACAAGATCATCTACCTTTCTTCTTTTGGTTCGTTCAGAACTTTCATTAAAGCCTACTCTTGGTCTTCTTTTACGACTTGTACTTGGTCCCTTAATAAATAAAAAAAACCATGTTTTTTATTATAATATAAAAAATAAATATTCACATAATGATATGACAATGTACATATATATCTTTTTCTTCTTCTTCTTCCACTTCTTCTTCTACTTCTTCCACATCAAAAAATGAATTTAGCCAGAAAAAGTTTTTGTTTTCAAACACAGATTTCTTTCTATAGCATTTTTCCGAACTTTTTTTTTATTCTAGCTAGAATTGATTTAAGTCTTACAATACTTTTTTGTTGCAATTGTGTCTTAAATTTATCTTCTAAATGATTTTAAATTTCCGTAAGGGCTAGGGAGTGTGTTGTATGTTTGTGCCAAATATTGAAAATTTGCCTAATTTGCACTTGCCTTGACACTGAAAAAGTGAAAAAATTGACTATTCTGCCAAGCTCTGCAAAAGAGACCCATTTTTTTTTAATGTACATACTTGTATCAATATTATATTAAAGTATCAAAAATAAACTTGAATAAACTTTTTTTAGACCTTCTATAAACTTGTAAGTTGTAAAAAATTTTCTCTCTGTTTACATTCAGAATAACGGTACAAAACACATGATGAATTAAATGTAAAAAAAATATGTTACCATATTTTAGTAATGTCATACTTTAATATTTATAAACAATTTAACTGCATTATTGACAATTTACGTTAAATTAACCCATTTGTATATACGTTATTTTTCACGTTTTTTGTGTGCATATTGCATACTTACCAAAAACTTTCAACTTTGATTGGCTATAACTTTGTCAAAAATATTTTTTTTTCAAAAATTCTTTTTCATTATTGTAATTTGAAATCTAGTTTATCAAACTGTTTTAGCAGATTTTTAAAATTCCAAGTCGTTTTTTTTATTTTTGGCCGCTGACACCACACTGTGCGCTGCACTAATATTTAAAGAATACCACATATTTATACATATAGCTTTCCATTACCCAAAAACAATTATATTTTCAGAAAAATATTTTTATTTAGCCTGGAGCTGTAAAACTTAAGCAGTATTTACGATTTTACAAATTATTGATAATTTTTAAAAAACGATTTGAGAGGTTTATTTATCAAACACTTTTTAAATCTTCTTAGGTCTATAACATTATAATTTTATTGTAAAAGTAGTTTCAAATGTTTTGGAAAAAATCTATTCAATTGACTGCTAAAATGAAAATGTTTTGGTACAAAATGCATTCAACTTGCACAATTCGCAGTTTTTTGCATCAATGCGGACCGGACCGTTCCTATCTAAAAACTTTTCACTTCACTTTTCTGAAGTTTATTTTATGTGCACTAATTGTTAAACATCATGTTGCATGATAAATGTGGATATTAAGCAAATTTTTAAAGAAAATATTCAAAAAAGGTTTTTTTATAGCCTCTTCTTCATCAAGATATGTTTGATATGTATATGAAATTACAATTACCCAGTTACATTACATTATCCAATTACAAGTACCCAGTTCAAATAAAATTTCTGAAGCCCCTTAATAACATATTAACACCAATATTTTTGTTATCGTTATCTGTTCTGTGCGTGTATTAATAAATAAATTAATGAATTAATTAATAAATCTAACAATATATAGGTATTGTGTTTTTTTTGGACACATCCGAGATCTTTAACGTTTTGTGCTCTACGATGATGAATAAATCAACCTGGCACATTACTCCTTTATATTTATTTATTTATTTGTTTTGAATTTGTATGTTGATATTTATTTGTTTTTACCAAAATGATCGATTTAAATTTATACGCACTCATATGAGCCACCTTATTTTTTTTTTGATAATTTGTCTAAATTGTAAAGTTTCTATATTTATTTTTCTATATTTTATCAAAAGCCTATCAGCTTTGCCTTGATATAAAAATGTATGTATGTATGTATGTACATCTAAATCAATGTATTTTGTTGTTTTGCTAGCAATGAAATAATTATTGTAGTTTTCTCTCAGTTTTGCCACTGATATAATTTTTTTATCTGGGGTTTTGCATCGAGGGCCAGGCCATGGAATTGTGCTTCTTCTTCTGGGTTAGTTCATAAATACATTGGACGAACTGAAGTAGGACTGTTGAAAATGTGAGATAAATCATGGGGACAATCACCACTTGTAGCACATACATTAAGCATGGTTAATGTTGGACCAATAGACACTGAGTATGTTGCTCCATTCCTGTTGTTTACCGCGATAAACTGTATATGCCATGGGCATATCTTGATAGTGTCTCTATGAATTTTCTTCAAAGCTGTTATATATGAGTGTCAATCCAATGAATCTAGCACGTACCTCATCCTGCCATACCTCGACATACCACCAGCCGTGTGATGTTGAATCTCTTGTTGACTCCTTCGATGGCATTCCACGACAGCCGTTTCTACACACCGGAATGAACTATTGTGCAAAAGACTGTCAAATCCAATAACAACTATGCGCCTCTAGTTCTACCCTATGCAAAACTCATGTCTAATTTAAATTTAAATTCCAATTAAGTTTTGATTAAAGAACATTAACCATACATACATATGCACATATAAAAAGAATTTGTATTATTAAGCATGAACAAAAATGATGTAGGTACGTATTCAAAATAAAAATTTTATAAGTGCTTTTGCCTCTTATTCATATGTGACAATGATTTTTTATGTTTACAAAGGACTAATTTAAAAAAACAATCTTTAAAAATATTTGTCGGAGAGAAAGGTTTTTTGTATGTAATATGATCAGGGACAGGAAATAAACGATATATAAGTTTTAAAGAAAAAAGCATGTATATGAAATATCAGAAAACCCAGCTCGTTTCTTGGTTTTGGATAATTTTGGTTAAACATTATTTGTATTGGCAATTATCATCTTTTTACAAAAATCTCTACAATATAAACTAAAGTTTGCTTTAATCATGAACAAAAAAATTAAATGATTAGTCATACAGCTCAATCATGAATAAAAATTCCGCGGGAGTTTTTTCCCTTTTTATTTTTTTAACATTGAATTTAAATAGGAAAAATGAGAAAAGGGGAAAAAACTCCCGCGGAATTTTTATTCATGATTGGGCTGATATTAATTCCTCGTATAAGCTAATTAATTGGGCCTAAATTATTCTATTGTAAATTAAAACCACATTTAATTACAATTTTTTCCCCAACGTTCCCCTAAAGAAGTCAACAAAAAATTGACGAAACGTTGGTAAAAAATTGTAATTAAATGTGGTTTTAATTTACAATAGAATAATTTAGGCCCAATTATCTTATACGAGGAATAAATATCAAAAAACTTCAAATATAACATCTTGGCCAAAAAATAAATAAATAAGATCAAATGTATTTTTACTAATTGATGATTTTGATTTTATGACAAAAGTCATCACTGTTACGATCCCCTCTCATGAAATGCAACATACATACTACAGTTGTGTCGTTTATGAACGAACGGGTGAAAATGAACGGATAACTTCATTGAACGGAATGAGCCGGTCATTTAACTGAACGGTTTTCGTTCAATAGTGCACGGATCAATTTCGTTCAGCTGTTGTTTATCAAAAGACAAGAAGAAAATCACATTCAATAAGGATTCATTCGTTCAAAGTGAACGATTAAACGAATTGAATGAACGATTCAGTATTGTATAAATGAACGAAAATGACCGGTCACTGAAATGAACGACCGGGCACAACTCTAATAAATACAATGTATTTAAGAAGTTACTTGTGAGTTACGTCAATGGTCAATCAATCGAGGATATATACGTTTACTCTTGTTGCAGTGGTAAAATATGTACATACATATATACAAATAATTACAAGAATAATAATTTAATTTCTTAATAGCATGATGCTGATTTATTTTGTCTACTTACCACTTTATGATATGTTTTTTTCTAAAAGAGAAAAATAAAACTATATTTATATGATGCATTTTAAAATGTATTGAAGAGTATTGCTACCTTTTTCAATTTCAATTTACTTTCTATTATGGATTTAAGAAAGCTCATATTCTCATAAAACCAAAGTTCTGAACTACATGCCTCATTGTTCTTATCTTTCTTATTTAATTGTCTTTTAATTTCTTTCTCATACTGCTTGCATATGTGGTTTAATTTATCATTTACCGTACATGGTCTTAATTTTGTTTTCAGTTTTACATTCAGCTCATCAGTTATACTTTGTAATAGGACCTTTCTCTTTTTGGGACTGCATTTTTTTGAAGCTGATGTATTCCATAGTTGAGTCTTTTTATAATATGCTTCAATTAGTGCTAACGTATATTCTGTTTCTTTGGGTTTTCTACTTTGTTTAACAGGTTCCATTAATATTTCATCGTCAGTGTTATCAATTTTAAAATCGCTATCAGTAGTATTATCTTCACCACTAAAATCTAAACAATCATCAATCTAACGGAATAAAATTTCAATTTTATTTTTATTTTTGCACAATAAATTAAAATAAATTTACCTGTTCATCATCCGAAAAGTTATTTATTTCCAAATCCTCCAAGGGTGGTTTATTTTCTAAGTTAATATTTTTATCAACTTTAAATGTAATTTCGTCATCATTTTCTTGGGAAACAGGCAGATGAATTTCATTATCATTACCTTCTAAGGTTTCTAGGGGGTCTTGAAATTTTGGTGACAATAGATTCTAAAAATTTAAAGAATTATTTTACTAGTAAATATATCCATACAAATACTTAATCTTACTTAAATTGGTGTTTTATATTTTTAATCGCTTTTAATAAGTTTTTATAAGATGAATTACATTTATTAAAGTTTATTTCATTATTAAATTAAATAAAAATAATGTGTCTAAGCGATGAACACAAATTTGTCTTGCCATAAGCCCTACAAACATCGACCCAAACCTATGAAGTTCTTTGAAAAATTTCTTAAATAAACAGTTTATTATTAAAATGTTATTCATAGAGAAAATATACATACATATTCTCTCAAAAATAATATAATTTTCACAATAAATTACTATATCGTTTGAGATTTACAAAATGTTCAACCATTACGAATTTGAAAATAAATGTTTTTGAATATGATATTTGTAAAACATATAAAAATGCATTTATTATTGAGTAGATATTCAGTTTTTCTGTTTTCATAGAACTTTGAACATTTTCTTTGAAAAAAATATTATTAAATACATAGGTAATATGTTTGAAGTTCAAACTTTGAACTGATTTATGAATGATTTTTTTTTGTTCGATAAGAAAAAAATATATGTATGTACATATATTAATTTTGTAGTATTTAGCCATATATAATTCAGTTGATTTAAGTGCTACAGAAAAACTTTGAAAATAGTTTGGGATTTATTTACCTATATTATACATAAATAATCTTCTAACATAGTTGTACGTTTTAAAAACATCAGAAGAATACTGTTGATTTCAGATTTAAAAGCTTGGCTATTTCTAATTTGCATGTAAATAAAGAACATGTACATTTTAATCATTTACGATATTTAATAAAATTTACCTTTTTATGAGATGTTGTTACAATTTGAGGTTTTTCCTCCCCAGTTTCCGATTTAATATCATCATTATCACAATCTTCAATTTTAATTTCTCCGATAAATATACTGCTCATAGCAGTGTCTATTGGAATTTCTGTTTTATCATTCAAATTCTGTTCATTACTATGTTCATAAACTGGGGACGATAAAGGTTCCAACTGGGTAACGTGTTCCTTTTCAAGATGTAAAGTGAACTTTTTTATTTGTACATAAATTGTGCCACAAAACCAGCAATTGAATGAATAAACATTTTTAGCATTTTTCTTCATTGTGATTATAATTTCCCCACACTTTTTTGTGATAGTACTACTATTTTCTAAATTTTTACAAGACATTTTAAATAAATGCTTCTTTGTAATACAAAGTATAATTTGTAAGAACCTTTAATTTACCAACCAACAAAATTATGTCTCTAACAATAAATTGAGAAATATGCCAATTGTCGATTGTTTACTTTTTGTGTGTAGTATCTTCAGCTTAGTCTAATTTCTGATTTTTTATGTTCAATGTGTTACAAACAAAAATAATATAGGTAACATTGACATCAGGGATGGAAAATTAAATGAGTTTGGTATCAAAATCTATTAATTATTTTCATATTTACTCAATTATATGGTTCACTTTTATACACATAATATTTGATTGGCAAATGTTCAATCGAAATCATTTAAACGTAATCCATGTTTAAATATTTTTCTTTCTTTTTTATTATTAATAAAGGTTTATTTTCTTTTTTTAGCTTAGAATTACTTTACTATTATTGCATTTAATTATTATTGAATTGTAAAAATAAATTAATCATGAAAATATTTTCTTTAATAAATAATTTAATGAAATGATTGAGAGAAAATTTAATTAATACTTTTGCATATTGTCTGCGGCTAATCCTAAAAAAAATACTTTTTTAAAACAACCGTGTGTTATTGTTCAAAAAACAGATGGTATTTAGAATCCAACAGCGACCGAGAAATTTCTAAATTACAAAATACAAAATTTAACAAAAATTAAAAAATATATTTTTAATAAAACCGAGTGAGTTGTAGTAAAGATATTGAAATGAAAAATTATTAAATAAAGAAAATACTTGACAATTTTGTTGTAAATATTTTTGTAATTTTTATTCGTAGAAAAATAATTTCATAATAATTGAAAATGTTACTAAGGCTTGCAACACAATTACCTGGCCGTTTAGCCGGCGGTTCTACCACATTTTCGGCTTCTGTTAAACAAACATTACTCGCTCCACGTTTAATAAAGCCTAGCAATAATAATTTATTGGTTCGTCAATATGCCCGTGGACCCAGGGAGCCACCAGTAGCCGCTCGAAGTGAAGTCGGACGTGGTCCATCTTTAAAAGAAAAATTAATGGCACCACCATCGCAAAATGGTAAAAATAAATGCGATTTGATGCCGAAGAAAAATATGAGTGAATATTTTTTTATAATTTTAGCATATTCCATGGGCAAAGGTGCAGCGGCTGGTGCTGCTGGTATTGGCTTGGGAGCATTATGCTATTATGGTTTAGGCCTCAGCAAAGACGCCAGCATTCAGAATAATTCAATGTAAGTATTTTTTTTTTCTTATAAACTGTTATTGAAATATAAATTATAAAACTGTATATTTCCGTTTTATTTTATTTTGTATGTATCCCAAAAAATATTAACAAAAAACATACCAACTGGCATAACTCTCACTAAAATTAGAAGAAACGGTTTATTTATAAAAAATGACGAAAACTAATGCATATGTAGGTACTAATAGTTTATATGTGCAAATGTCTCTATAAACATTCAAACATACAATTACTTATTTCAAAATCCATTAAAATGAAAGTAACGTACCAAAATCGAGCTAGCCAGGGATAAACATAGCTTGCATTGGACTGTTTTATCGTTTAAGTCACATAACTCAAAATTTACTCCTGCTAAAATTAGTATTGTGACTAACCCTTTTCATTCTTTCAACTAGAAATAGAAAGTACATACATATGAATGTCTGAAAATTAAGACATTTTTTAAATATTAACATAACTTAAATTGATCATGTTTAATTTATTTTCCAGTTTGTGGCCTCAGTTTGTTAGAGAACGCTTACACACAACGTATGGATATTTTGGAGCTTCGTGCGTTATAACAGCATTGACAGCAGCCGCTGTTTTCCGTTCTCCACGTCTTTTGGAATTAACCACACGCAACGGTTGGCTGGTAAGTTACATATAAAATTTATTTATGTTCAATGTTGCCATTGCATTTTGTTTGTTTTCGTCATACTTAGTCCACCTTGGCCACTTTTGCATTAGTAATTGGCACCGGTGTCATGACACAATCGATTCCGTACAAAGAGGGTATTGGTGCTAAACAATTGGCTTGGGCTTTCCATTGTGCTGTTTTGGGAGGTGTTATTGCACCATTATGTTTCCTTGGCGGTCCATTGTTAACTCGGGCTGCTATTTATACCGGTGGAGTCGTTGGTGGTTTATCCACTATTGCTGTTTGTGCACCAAGTGATAAATTTTTATATATGGGTGGTCCTTTAGCTATTGGCCTAGGATTGGTAATGGCTTCTTCTTTAGCAGGCATGTGGTTACCACCTACAACCGCATTGGGAGCTGGTAATTAACAAAATAATTTAATATTTTTATTAATAAATACTAATTAATATTTGCTATTTGTTTTTAGGCTTAGCTTCATTGTCTCTATACGGCGGACTAGTATTATTCAGTGGATTTTTGCTTTATGATACACAACGTATTGTACGAAAAGCTGAAGTATATCCTCAGTATGCCATGACTCCTTTTGATCCTATTAACGCGTATGTACAATTAAACTAATATGAATATGTATTTTTCACAGAATTTTAATATTATTTTTTAATTTTCAGATGCCTTTCAATCTATATGGATGCTTTAAACATTTTTATTCGTATTGCTATGATTTTGTCTGGAGCTGGTGGAAATCGCCGCAAATAAATTATCTATATTTGAATACATAACAACATGTGATTTATTAACAATAAACGATTTAAATAAAATTGTTAGTTGTAGTATTTAGGATGTATTTAAAAAATTAAGAGTTGAATAAATTTAAAATTCGGTTGAAAAAAGTAACTTTTTATTAATTCTAGCATATCCAATAATTAGAAAGGATTTTTTCTAATTTGTTGGAATCGATGTAGCATTTTGCAGAAAAAAATCAGTATTGGTACTAATTCGAAAAAAAATTTATAATTTTAGAGCTTGTTTTAGCTAATTTTGATAAAAAATTGTTTAAATATATATATGTACAGTGGGGAGCAGAGGTGAGTACATGTTTGTATTTTCTGCATTGTAAAGATCATAAAAATGGTAATAATGGAGCGATTTTTAAATTTCTTTTTCTATTTTAATTCTTATTTAGTTCTTTACATAATTCTTAATAAGAGAAATAAAAGCCCAATAAAACAAGATTGTAATTTAAATAACAACAAAACAACTTGTATGTACTCAGTTTTGCTCACACTTGTCAACCAAATAATTGAAACATTTATTAATTTACCGTTATTTGAAATTAAGTTTTGAAATTTGTTGCTGCAATCTTTAGTTTTGTCAATATGAATTTTAGTTTTAAATCATAATTGAATAACTCCGTGTTCCAAAAACGTCGTTTTTTTTTAATTTAAAAAAGTAAAAGTTAATATTTTTTGAAAAATTAAGAAACTATCGATAGCCGTGGAAAATTTGATAATAAATAAAACAAAGGATGACTCCTCGTCACGTATGATAGCAAAAGAGCTTAATATAAGCCAATCAGTAGTTGTTAGAGTGTTAAAACGGCGAAATGTAGCTTCTAAAGACAGGCTTTTAGTCGCCAACGATTATTATCTGATGGAGACGCACGCCCTATAATGAGAAAAATGAGAGCAGACACGTCTTTAGTCCTAAAAGAAGCTTCCTGAGCAATAAATAAAAATGTTAGCCGATGTACAGCAAGAAGAGCGCTACACAATATTGGATACATCTCAGCTGTAAAAAACCTAAACCAGCACTGTCAGATAAAAATGTTTCAGCACGTTTAAAATTCGACAGACTACACAAAGATTGGACTGTTGATGACTGGAAACACGTAATATGGTCAGATGAATCCAAGTTTAACCGATATCAATCTGACGGTAAAACAGTATTATTGGCGTCGACAACGGGAGAGTATACAACGACACCATGTTAAACAGATTGTAAAGCATCATCATGGTTTGGGGTTACTTTACATTGTGGCATGTTGGTAGATTACAAAAAATTTATGAAATCATGAGAAAAGAAGACTATTTAAAAATATTGCAGATTCAACTTCCCGATTTTGTAGATCTGAGCGCATACCCTGAGTAAGAAGTTGTGTTTCAACAGGACCAACGCCCACTTTTTTAAATTGATTAATTGCTTGTACATGGCTTTTTACAGATTTACAAGTTGTATACACATCTTACTGAAGGCGAGGTAAAAATAAAAATGTTATGTGCCACGCCTACTTTCATGCCCCATCTCAAAAAATAAATGTTTGTATGTATGTCCTTTATAGAATCGTAAACTATGTATTTGATCATGTGATTATCTTTTGCAAAGTTGTTGTGCATGATCCCGAGAAGGTTTCTGAGTTGGAATGAACACGCCTACTCTAACGCAAACTTTTTTAATTAATTACTTCAGATGACTAAGAATACTTTTTTCGATCGCCTACTTTTT
Source organism: Bellardia pandia (assembly GCA_916048285.2). Classification (NCBI taxonomy): domain Eukaryota; kingdom Metazoa; phylum Arthropoda; class Insecta; order Diptera; family Calliphoridae; genus Bellardia; species Bellardia pandia. The sequence goes on from OU696532.1 coordinate 110,003,151, forward strand.
TCAAAATCAATAAAATTACTCTAAATGAATTGAATATTTGTGTAATGCCTTTCTTTCAAATTAATTTTAATTGGTGGGTTAGCAACGCGCCACAAAGTGTAAACGCGCGCAAATTCCATCTAGTTAATACATATTTTTATCGTTTCTCAATTTCTAATTATAAACATATATTAAGTATGTGTTTGTTTTTTTAATTAATATTTAAACCAAACAAACTACATATTTACAAAAATTCTACTTCTTTTACTTTTTTTCAATTGTTTGGCTTATTTGCGACAATGTCAGTTTTGACTTATCAGAAATTTCATAGGAAGCCGGTTTAAAGAACCCTATAAAATAAATTTAAAAATCGCTAAATTTGATGAGAAAGTAGCTAAATTACCTTCACTGTTCAGGTGTCACAGAACAAGTAAAGGACTTTTGATTGTACGTTAAAACTTTATTACGATATAAATTTGTTATCTAAATTTTATTGAAAATAAACAAAATATTGTATAATTTCAGTGTTTATACAGAACTTATTGCAAACTTAAGGAGACTACGAAAGAATTATACAAAACAACAGGTATGTAAATAGCTTTAAAACTGAATTAAATGACCGCACCCTCACTTAATAGCTAGACAGGATATGATAGACATTGCAAAAATATCGATTGTTTTACCAATAGAGAAGCTAGACAATGTCATATAAATTTCCATAAACATGTACTTATTTGCTTATTTACAGCACCACCAATTGTGTTGTACGAAATGGAAAAGCGTTATTTGGAAAATCCTTATCCGGATTATGTGAACAAGCAAACCACTTCCTTAGAGTATGATGATGAACATGTAAAGAACTTAATATGTACTTACGTTGATGCTATTCTGGAACATTGCCGGCCCGGCTGTGATGACGAAGATCATAGAGGTGATTTATATGTGGGTAATGCCGGTATTGCTTATATGTTTTGGAAAATGGCAAGATCATCCCAATGCCACGACCTTTATCCGGCTTTAGAGCATGCTCATGCTTTTATAAGAAATGCCAAAGCTAATGCAGACCGCTATAAAAAACGCTCTTCCGAACGTTATTCATTTTTATGTGGAAATGCCGGTATTTATGCAGTTTCTGCAGCAATTTCTCATGATTTAAAATTAACGCAAGATCTATCGGATGATTTAATGAATTTCAAAAGTGGTATAGCTCCAAGTAAGGAATTTATGCATACAAAATACGGTTGCGACGAAGTGCTTGTGGGAAGAGCTGGTTATTTATCGGGTTGCTACTGGTTGAATGATGTTTTAACAGAGAAAAAAATCACTGATGATGATGTATTATCTATATGCCAAATGGTAATAACAAGTGGCCGAGAATATGCTAAACAAACAAGAGCACCTCTGCCTTTGATGTATCAATATCACGGCACAGAATATTTGGGAGCTGCTCATGGTTTGTGTGCCATTCTTCACATGTTGTTAGACAGTCCCTGGTTTCAAACAGTTCCCATATCATCTCCTAGTGCCGAATTAAGGGACATTAAGAGGTCAATTGATTTCTATTTGATGCTTCAAGATGAGGAGGGCAATTTTCCAGTAGCATTGGAAGACCTTAAAAGCGGTCGGGAGAAACGCTTAGTACATTGGTGCCATGGAGCACCAGGAGCTGTATATTTGTTAGCTAAAGCATATTTAATATTTAAAGAAGACAAGTACATGCAGGCTTTGAAAAAATCGGCTGACTTAGTTTGGCATAAGGGATTTCTGCGTAAGGGTCCAGGAATTTGCCATGGAGTTGCAGGCAACGGTTATGTTTTTTTATTACTGTATCGTCTAACTCATGAGCCTATCTACCTATACAGAGCCATCAAATATATGGAACTATTAAGTAATTCTGAATTTAGATTACGTGCTCGTACTCCCGATCGTCCCCATAGTCTATATGAGGGTGTTGCTGGTACTGTTTGTTACTTAATTGATTTGCTTGAACCAGATCAGGCACATTTTCCATTTATGGATGTTTTCCATTGAGTTACATAATATTTGGAATATATAGTATGATTTCAATCAAAATTAAAGGCAAACCTCATATTTGATGCCTTGTTTTTTGCTGTCTTTCTCTAAAACTCAGAACTTTGAACCTCACTCACGCATATCAGGGAACTTACATAAGCAGTAGACTATTTTGCTTTTGATATCAATACTATTATTATTTCAATGAATTCATGTTTGTACTTTGCTCAACTTGTGTTAAAAATTTCATCTGATTGTGAGTTAATATTTTTTTTACACATGGATATTTTTGTACGTTTCCCATACCCAACAAATTGGCAGTGAATGTGTCTTAAATTATTCCCATAACGACCAAAAATATCAATTATAAAAAAACTACGACAGTTTAACGAATTACATGCATTTTTTTGTATGAATAGATTAGGAACCGATATTAATATGTTTAAAATTTTGTATGTTTAAATTTTTGCAGAGCAATTCTTTTTTGTGCTTTAAGACTATTTATATTATAGTAACTTTTTACATAAATTATGTACTTGTATTATTTACAAAAATCAAACAATATAAAAATATAATATGTATTTTGAAAACTATTTAATAAAAATTAACCATTTAAAATTTACTCCAACATAAATCCTGTGTTTAATTCCAATTTATTGGCATTTTTCTATTTGAGCAATACAAAATATTTGTTTGCCATTTTCGGCATTCGTTAGATTATTTTTTATTAACATTAAAAGCAAAACAGATTTGTTTTCAAAGCTCCATAAAAAAACAAAAGGGAACGTGTTAATTTATTACTAAAATTAATTAATTAAATTAAAAAAAACAAAAAAAAAAATCATGTGACGTTTTTCAAAGATTTCGAAAACTTGAAATTAAAACTGACTTACACGATTTAAATTTGGTGTGATAGCCTATATTATCTACAACAGATTTAAGGCGATTCGGCATAGATGCAACCAGTTTTTGGGTAAAAATATTCAATCACACCGTCAGTAGCGCTATTTTTAAATCGGTTTTGTTAGAATTTTTAGATTTCTAAAATAGACCATAAATGTTCGATAACATTAAGGTCTGGCGACTGTGGTGACAGTGTCATCAAATATGGGCAGTTACATATTAGCCACGTTTGCACAATACCCGATTTCAGCTTTGGTAAATTCGACAATATGATCTTATATTCAGGTTCTCTGCGTTCTCCAACAAGTTGTCCTTCAGAATCTGAATGTACTTAAACTTGTCCATGATTGTTTCAACAAATGTTTAATTCCTAGTACCAGCAGCTGACATACGGGCCCAACGGATGACACTGACACCACCATGCTTCACTGTTGCCTTTAGGTTTTCTTTGATCTGTATTTGGTTTCCGCCAAACATACGATATGCCATCTGAACCGAATATATTAAACTTAGATTCATCGGCGACGATGGCCGAATTCCAAAATGCATATTTCTTGCAAACATGTTCTGTGGCAAAATTTAGTCTGTAGAGTTCGTTTTTTGGGTATATAAAATGATGTTGGGTCAAGTTTCAACGCAACATTGTTTGCCCAGGTCAGCTTCAACTTCGGAGGCTAGTTATGAATCTGTTAGCCTTGGATTAGCCTTTATTTTTCTTAAAATGTGTCGTTCATCATGCTCATTTAAAATTGTATTTGGTGCCTTTCTGCCTTTGTATGGAGACGTATGAAGCGCTCAAAGATATTTTGGGCTGTGAAAGCTTTAATGTTAACCATTTCTGCTATATTTCGCTTTGAGTGGCCATTTTGGAAATGGTACAAAACCAATTCTCGTTGTTCGCGAACTATTTAAAATTGAAGCTTGATGTTACAAAATCGAACTCACAATTCAAAAGAAAATATTGATAATATAATAAGTTGCTTTGAACTATCGGTACAGTAGAAATTGACTGCATAAATCTGGTAACTCTATGCCTGAGTGAACGTGTTTTAATTTGACGGCTAATCATTTTTTTAATTATTTAACTTAATTTGCTGCTAAAAATTACAAAATTACAATATTTGTTATTCTGTAATAACATAAATAATCATTAAATCAATGTGTGTACCTGAATACTGAAAATAAATTAGAAATTTTACGTTTAATTTGCTTGAATTACTGTTGCTGTTGCTGCGTAATTACTGCCGCCATTTTTTGCTGTTTATCTGGAATTCCTTAAAATGCCTATCACTAAATTACAATATAAATGTGGAAATTGTCAAGATGTTATTAACAAGACTCAATCCAGCGTACAATGCAAATCCTGTGCTAATTGGTTCCATGTATCTTGTGCTGGGTTAAATGATAAAGCTATTTCATCATTAAAAGATTACAAGTCTTTATCGTTTTTCTGTAAATCTTGTGGAAATGATTCTTCGTCTGGAATAAATTTGTTACGGCAGGAGTTTAGTGCGCTGAATTTGAAGCTCGATTCATTTATTGATAAAGCTAATAATGAACAAGCAGCAATTTCTAAAACATTAGCTGATACAGTTGCTAGCTTTAAAGCTGAAATAGCTAGTTGTCTCAAAGACATGAAGACCGAAATTGTTGATTGCAACAAACTTATAAGTTATATTGATTCCTCTACCACTAAGAAAATTACTGATTTGGAGACTGAAAATAACATTTTGCATAGGAGAATTAATAGAGGTGATATTGTTGTTAGTGGTCTACCAGATGGACTTGATGACCTTATCACGCCAATAACCAAAATTGGTTCTATCTTTAATATAGAGATTTCCCCTTATAACATAAATTATGCATGTTATATTAACAATCGGAAAGCTGTGTTATATAAATTTAATAATGTTTTTGTACGTGACAATATTATGAAGGCATACTTTAAGACTAGGTCCTTAAAAATATGTGATGTAATTGGTGGTGAGATTGATATGCGCCTATATTTAAATGATCATTTTTCTCCTGCGGCTAGCAAATTAAATTATATTTGTAAGAAATTATTGCATAAAAAAATCATCACTAAATATAGAATTTTAAATACTGATGTTGTTAAAGCTAAGCTATTAATGGTTGATGGTAAACAAATTGTTTATAATTTTTCAGAATGTACTTCTCTTCTTAATGAATAATCTTTCTATTATATATATCATTATAATTACTATTTGAATTTTTGTTATTATTATTTTTATAATAGTTGTGTTTTTGTTTTGCTAACGCTCATATTAAATTCATACAAATTTTATTCTAGTATACGTTAAGAGTCAACATTTAAAATTATACATGTTAACTTCTACGTATATTAATATGCTCCCAATTTGAAAATAAAATCACATTTATGAAAATTATTAAAGCCAAAAACTTAAATAACTTAAATTAGAACAAATTAATTAAATAAGTGAAGTGACAAAATCAAATAAATGTTAGCAACATAACACAGCTATTATGCCTAAGCATCAAATTTTATTTTTTTTTATCGATCTCATATATTCTATGATTAGCTGTTTAATTAATTAATGAGAATTTGAAAATAATTAATGTTTTTTTTAATATTTATAATTATATATATTTTTCCTTTAGCTTTTTGGTTCCCCACCTCATTGTTTTGTATTTATTTTAATGTCTCTTAATTGTAATATTGGTCCGGTATTCAGTAGCAAATCTGATATTGACGCAATTCTGCGTCCTTATGAAAATAAATTCAATATTGCCCATCTCAATTGCCAAAGCATCAGGCCATCTGCAAATTTTTCTAAAGTTGATGAACTTAGATCTATATTGGTTGGATCATATTTTAGTATTTTTGCTGTTACGGAGACTTGGCTAAAGCCACACGTATCTAATCGGGCTGTTGAGATTCCTGGCTATAAATTCTGCCGCAATGATCGCTTAAACTCAAGAGGTGGTGGTGTTGGTATGTATGTATCTATTGGTCTTAAATACAAAATAGTTTTTAGGTCTTCTGAGCCTGGTATTTGTGAATCCATCTTTATTGAAGTTGTTTCTAATGGATATAAATTGTTGTTTGGAGTTGTTTATTTGCCTTATGGTGATCTTTGTTCATTTGAGAACTCTCATTATGATTTGTTTCTAGGTTATTCCAATATTGTCGTGGTTGGAGATTTTAACTGTAACATGTACGACACATCTAAATCCTGTAACATGCGGACTATGTGTTCAAGAAATAATTTATCTGTCGTTCATAATTCTAGACCCACCCACTTAGATATTACACATGGATCTACTTCATTAATTGATTTTTGGTTGGTTAGTAGTAGTTGTTGGACTGAGTATTCTTATCAATTTCAATGTCCCTTAATTTCTCACCATGCATTAATATTGGCCTCATTCGATATAACCTGTGATAAAACAATTGAATTTATAGAATATCGGGATTTTGAAGCTACAAATTGGAATGAAGTTCATTCCTTTTTGGCTAGTTTTGATTTTTCTGCCTTTTCTTTGGGTAATGCTGATGAAATGTGCTCTTCCCTAACAACTTTGTTTGATATTCTTCTTACCTTTGTTCCTTTAGTTAAAAGAAATGTTTTTAAAGATAAGTCTAATTGGATGAATTCTAAACACATTTTATATGCAAAATCTATTAGTATATTGGCTTACCGTTCCTATATGATTCACCGCTCTGAAACCAACTGGAAAATCTATTGTAAGTACCGTAACAAAGCTAAGTCAGTCATTAGAAAGGCTAAGAGAGAATATTTTTCTAAAACATTTCATAATATGGATGTTCGTACTATATGGAGAACGTTAAAAGCTCATGGTTGTTTGAATAATGATTTTGATAATTATCTTGGTGATGCGAATGTCATTAATGATTTTTTTGCTGGTAATGGTGGTGGTATTTTGGAGAGTTTGGCGTTTGATGACTTTGTCGAATCTCCAAATCGTTTCTCTTTTCATTGTGTTTCAGAATTAGAGGTCATTGATGCTCTTGCTAAAGTTCGGTCACAGTCATTAGGGATTGATAATGTTCCAATTCGCATGATTAAAATGGTATTTCCTTTTTTGTCTAATTATATTCTTCATTTTTTAAATACTATCTTAACCACTTCAATTTTTCCACAGGCTTGGAAAATTGCTCGTGTAACTCCTATTCCTAAATCTCGCGTAATAAGTCAGCCTGGAGACCTAAGACCTATTTCTATTCTTCCGGCTTTGTCCAAGGTTCTTGAACACATAATGAAACAGCAAATATTGGATTCTGCAATTTTAAATTTTAGTGATAGTCAATACGCTTTTCGTAGAGGCTATAGTTCTACGCTGATGGTTGTTGATCTTACTGATCACATTCGTAAATGTATTAATGATAACAAACTAAGTGTCCTTGTCTCTCTAGATCTTACTAATGCTTTTGGTTCTATTTGTCATTCTATGATGATAAGGAAACTCAAAGATGAATACAACTTTTCTAAATCAGCTTGTAAACTTATATTCTCGTATTTGGTTGGTAGATCCCAATATGTGGACTACAATGGAACTACTTCTTCTCTGCGTGTTTTGTCAACTGGTGTTCCTCAAGGTTCCGTTTTAGGTCCCCTACTTTTCACGTTATATATAAATAGCCTTTCTGATTTGGTTACCTCATCCTTATGTAAGACCTTTATTTTTGCTGATGATGTTTTCTTACTTTTCAATAGCCAAATTGACTTTAGTGATGTTTTACAGAGCAATATCGATTTTTGTTTGGATAGAGTATGTGAGTGGACTTCTTTCAATTCATTATCTATTAACCCTGCAAAGTCTAAAGCGATTATGTTTGGTCCAACTAGTCGTTTCTTTCCTGACATTAATATAGTTTTGGGTGACGTTCAAATAGCCTTAGTTGATCGTATTAAGTGTCTAGGTATACTTTTGGATAGCAAATTCTCTTTTGATCCCCACATAGATATGGTTTATGGAAAAATTTGTGGTACATTACGTAAAATTTATTCTACTAATTTATATTTACCATTGCGAATTAGGTATAATTTGGCTCACGCTTTAATTTTTTCACAAATCTTATATGGTCTTGAGGTTTACTCTGGTACTGGCTCTATTCGATTGAGAAGGATTTTTCGTATTTTTAACATAATAGTGCGTTTTGTTTATAATGTTAGACGCTATGAACATATTACGAACTTTGCTATTCGTTTTCTTGGATGTACTTTTAATAACTTTATTAAATGTCGCAATTTGCTTTTGTTTTATAAAATTATAAAGAATGCCAAACCTCCTCGGTTATGCAGAACTTTTGTTTTCACACGATCTACTAGAAATCCCCAAATAAATTTACCAAGAATCTCAACATCTTTTTTTGAAAAATCTTTTATTGTGCGGATAGCAAGACTCTGGAACTTTTTGCCTGTTACCTTACGTATCTTTTCTTGTTCTAACAATGCCTTTCGTTTAAAAATCTTAGACTTTTTAAATACTCATGTATAGCTACTGACGGACAATAGTATAATTATATATTTATTAATACATATTTTTTAATGTGGCTGGGGAGCCTTAATCTAAGTGATAAATTCTTTTGTTTTTATTGAATTTGAAGTGAATTGTAAATAGTTATTTATTTTATCTTTCATTAATTAAATTAAAGGAATTATTTACTTGTAATATTATTATTTTGGCCTATAAGGCTTGATATTACATAAATGAATAAATAAATAAATAAATAAATAAAAATAAGCTGTGGAGTCAAGGCATATTGATTGATTGTAATCAATATGCCTTGCTGTGGCGTAAACAAACGAAAATTGTTTTGTTTTAATATGTACATATGTATATTGAAATGTAAATTTTTGCAATAAATGTTTTTTCGTTTGTTAGACCATATCATTATCTCTTTTAAATGACACCAATTAATTAGTTTTTTAATTTCCTGTTAGTTTTTTTTATGGATGTTACTACGATTTTTTATGTTAAAGGAAAGGAATTGAAAGAAACTCAGTAAAATAATTATACATACATATAGTAGATACCTATGTATAATTCACCAAACAGCCAACTTGAAGAGACACACGTTTGGTACCGTTTTGATACCTGAACATAAAAGGAGAATGGTAACTTCTCTTAGGTGACTAGTCCTGAGTTATTTATTCAACCAAACTATCCTCATACTTGTATGAACCTTCTGACTTACTTCCCTGACAGATCCTCAAGTCGTGCAGGAATAATTCGCATAGACATTCTAGTCTTAAGTTTGTTAGAGCCGGGCAATGACAGAGGACAAGCCATACAGTCTCATCCTCTGCTTCATCATGGAAACTTTTCTGGATTAGTTATGAGGGAGATTCAACCTCATAGAATGCATACTAATCACGCATTCAAGTTACGCAGTTGATTACGTCGAATATTTAATAGTTCTAATATTCCCGAAATTTTAGTTTATGGCAGACCCAACGATTTACTCAATCTAGAGAGATGCGTTTGCCTTAAATAATGTACATAAGTATGTATGTATGTGAAAAAAAATTATTTACATTTTAAAACGTTCTGCAGATCGGACAATAATTGAACATAACTGAATAAATTTAACTGCCAATTATGTGACAATCGGTACAAACAGATTAATTCTTTAAACGAATCAGCAAAAAAAAAATCATAAATCTCTTTTCATTATGTTATCGACTTGTAGTCATATTGGTATCGAATTCTAGTTTTATGTCACACCTGCATTGTTCTGTCATGACAAAATTAAACTGCCGGATTTTGTTGCGATCAACAAAAATTGTTCTAGAATTGCAAAGTATAATAAAAGGAGCTGCAGAAATCTATCTGTAACTAATTCTAAACAAATTATATCTACATAACACTTGACAGCTTTTGTTTCTTCAAACAAGTTGTATTTTTCTTTTTTTCGCCTTCGAAAATATTGCATGTCGTTCTAACACGTGTGTGTAGCAGAGCTTCGTATAACTGTTTTTGTTCTAAATTGTTTGAACCAATCACTTGTCTAATTGGAAGGTTTAATCAACAAGGGATGGTATTTATGGCGACGTTAGACAGGAAAGAATTTATAAAAAAAACAACTATTAATTTTAATTAAACTCTTAGCATTTATTAGTTCTTATCTAAACTGTCTTGCAAAAAATGTATAAAAATTATTTGTATTTTAATATGGACCGTTAAACAGCGATAAAACATTTACATCATAGCAGCCATCAAAAGATTGACAGCTTGTTCGATATTACCACTTGCTAAATTAAGATAATTTAGATTTTCTTCATGGTTCAAAAAACCCATTTGCAACATAGTTCTTAATTGTTCGGCATAGGGATGTGAACGGTAAACTGCGGGTATATCGCCGTCATCTGTATATGAAGTGTTGGCCGATTGCTGTTCCTGTTCAGACGTGTCCATAGCTACAGAATCTTGAGAGGGATTCGCCGATGTGCTAATGCGTTGTCCTAGTGAACCCAGAACTCTTAATAGTCCATTACGAAATGCTTCTGTTGATAACCGTTCACCGCTCGCAGAGTTTGAGAGTGGCGTAGAACTGGCTTCAGAAGTTCCTGAACCAGCGTCTGATGACTCGGTATTTCTCTGGGCTATATTAGACAATGAGTTTGCCGAACCGTAGCCAATTTGCGCTAATGCAGCTTGCAATTGCTGTCGACTAATCATACGTATACGTGCGGTTTCCGACTGACTACGGCCAGAATCTTCATCACGGCTACTGCTGCGCTCATTACTGCCCACCGAGTTTTCCTCTTCCGAAGAGTTAGTGGAATCAGTAGCTGGTTCAGAAAATTTGGACGCCGATATATTTCTTGCCAACTCTTTGCGCACAGTGCTTACTATAAAGGAAGCCGCTCCTAAAATAATCGGATAATGTTCAGCAATCTTCTTAATTACTTCGGGCTGATGTAAAGTGTTAAACAAAACTGAATCTCTTATAAGGGCTAAGGCAGCAGGATTTCTACGAAATTCTGGATACTCAGCTAGTATTTTTTGCAATATATTCACACGGCAACTAACATTGATCTGTATGTTTCCAATATTATAAAACAAAACCTGAGCAATGTCCACTGCTTCGGGATCTTTTACTTTTTCTGATGGTTCATATGGTGTGTATTTCTTTGTTTTTTGAAAGCAATGTATAACAGCTTCCGGTTTAAGAGTCTCACCTAACTTCTTCTCATCCTCCAGAGCTAAACCATTGTAGACAACCTCCAATTTATCAACTTCAAATTGACACTTTTCTGCAATTTTTTGCTTTAAATCCAATACACTCTTGTCAAAATCTATTTCCTTTAATGTTAGAAATTCCTCGGGTTTATTGGGAAAATGTAGTCCAGCGAATATAGAATGCATTTTGGGTTTATGGTTAATTCGTATTGCAAAAATTCTTAATGAATTCCTTTCTTTGTGTTTTTATACTGACTACGAAAATGCATCTGCATATTTTGTAATTCATTCCAAACAGAGTTGTAAAAAAACTACTAAAATACCGGTCCGTTTCAACAATATCTGCTAAATTGACAACGAGGAATGAAATGAAATTAATTATATGCAAAATTAAATTAAAATGCAGAATTCTATAGCACAAAATGAACTTCTTCTGCAACATCTTTTCATGAAAATTTCATGTGATTTTTTTAATTTACAGCATTCCACTTGAATTTTGAACAGATTCGGAATTGACAACAGTAACAAGCGTAATAATTAATATTGCATCACCTTGTTTGATTTTTGGCTACAGGTTGACTCAAATATTTTTTGGCATCCTTAAGTTATGGTGTAGAAAGAAACTTTTTAAAAAAGAACACATTTTTTTGGATGACAAATTTCTTCTAATATGAAAATTTTCGAAAAACGGTATTTGTGGTGAATTTCTTATTTGTTAGCTAATTCAGCAACCACCCGTAAAACTGTAAACCGCAAATCCATTGCCTGCTTTTAGGATGACAAATTTTCAATGACCTTGAAAAATTTGGAATAACGGAATTTGTGGTGAATTTCTAAAAACTCACCACTATTTTTTATACTCACCACGATTTTTTATACTCACCACAATTTTTTACTCACCACGATTTTTTACTCACCACGATTTCACCACATGACAGAAAAAAAATTTTTCCGTCTCTTCTCTCTCGTCTCTCTCTCTTTTTTCCACAACCTCTCTGTCTCCTGTCGTCTCTAGAGCGTGTGTCGGTCGGTCATCCGTCGCCGGTCCGCTCCGCACACGTCCTCAGTGCGGCGTCGTCCTTTTTGTATGTGTGCGTGTGTGGTGGGTGTGTGGTTGTCGTGTTTTGAAAAACAACACCGGATGTTCTATTTATGCGAACTTTTTTAGAAAAAAGAATATGGGAATTTTTGATTGAAGACAAAAAATTCAAATCAAACAAACTATGGCAACATTGTTGTTAGTTAACCTACAAAACTTGGCAGCACTATCAGCACTGTATATGACATCTCTGTTTTATAAATTTATAACTGAAAATTTTGACATTATCTGGCATTTGTCAAATTCTCTTCGTTTTGTACACACGCATCTTGCACAAAAAACCAACGGTGGTGGAAAAAAATCTATAAGAATATTTACTATAAGCTTTTCATTTAAATTGTCTTTAATAGTGAAAATATCCTTTTTCATTAATCCAATAAATTATTTTATGAAAATATAATTGTATAATCTTTAAATATTACGTGCGTTTTCCATTCTGCCTCATTTAAGCGCAATTGTGTCAAGAGTGTTTCTGTGTGTGTTAAGTGATAGAAGAAGAAAAATCAAGAAAATTGTATATAAAGATTTTCCAACATTTCCAGGCCAGAAAAAAATTTAAAATTTTCCTTCATAAAAAGAAAGTTATTTTACTGTGCACGAAATAAAAGTTTAAAAAAAGCTAATATATAAAAGAATTAAACAAATCAATTGTGCATTTTTGTTTATAAAAAAATTGGTGGAGAAGTGTAGATAAAGGAGAAATAGAAACAAAACAAATTGTAAATAGTATAGTTTCAGCACAAACAACAACAGCAGAAAACATAGGGGTAAGTTTTTTAAACTTTTGAAATCAAAATGGAAAATGCTTTATAAAAATTATCTATTTTAATTTTACAACCTTGTAATAGTGCATTAATTTTATTTTGGAGGTGGTGATGATAGACGGATGAGTAAACGCCGTCCATCCATCGATTAATTTTTTCTGGTTGATTATTTTTATCTTATTTAAATACAGGGATGTTATTATAATAATATTCGTTCGTAGGGATATTCGCGACATTGAACATTGATTCGAGGAGTCTAAAATTAAAAGACATTTTAGTTTAAATTTAAAAACGGATTTTGAAATATATAAAAAATATACTCACCATTAATGTTATATTATTGTATCAACATTTTGAAGTATCATTTAGTTTAGGAGCTAAAACTTTTTTCATTATCATATATGTATATGTAGTATATTTTCTAAAAGACTTTGTATGAACCGAGGGGATCCATGAGGAAAATTTATTTTTAGTGTTAAATTGCTTTATGTATTGCTTTTATGGTATTGATTTAAATGTGTAGTAACATAATTGAAAATCAGAAATTTAAATATTACCAAATCTAAAAAAGAATTAGGTATTCATTATAATTTTTTAGGTTAATAAATTTTGTTTTTTCTAATAATGATGATTTAAAAAATTTTCAACATAGGTATCTCTAGAACAAATTGTTTTCTATTTTGGAGTTAGATGCAAACAAAATATTAACAAATTGTGGCTTATTTTTTGTGGCATTGTACCTATAATGCTTATATTTATTTAATAAACCAAATTCATAAAGCATTTAAGTTCCTTATCTAAAATATAAAACATGTTAAATAAAGTCATTAAACATGTAAAAAATGCACAAGATATGAATTATGAAGAGCTATAGTAAATACCTACCTATATTATTTCTGTAAGTTATCATATTTGTATTTAAAATACATATATTTATTTTAATTATTAACTTCATCTAGAAGTTGTTAGGAAATATTTTTTGTAACGAAAACGCTATATGTATAAGTATAAGGCTAATAAATAATTTTTCAATTGCCTTTGTAATTTCTTCAATATCCATATGTTAGGTATGTATACCATAAAATATTGAGTCGATGAGGGTATATCCGTATGTAGGTAGAAATTAAATTAACGAGGGCTCAAATAACTTAAAAATCGGCATATAAATAGATATGACCAAAAAATGTCGCTATCTTGATTTTTAGACATAGTTTTTATTTCAAATACATAGGTATGTATATTTTTCTCATGGCTGACTCTTGATCTGGGGGGTTATTGTGTATTTCTATTCGAAAAAAATGGTTCGAATTTGTATACTTTTTACATTAATACACATAACCCCCTGTTCGTAAAATATTCGCTAATTTAAAATAAAATTTTCACAATAACAATTGTATTTTGCCTTTAATTCATTTAATCTGTATCTGCTTTTGGTCTATAGTAATAAAAGACGAAATACCTTTTAATTTCTGTTTTTGAAAAAATATCATCATATGTATTAAATACTTAAAACAACAAATTCAAAATGTAAGTAAAAATAAAACATTGCAATCGTTTAGTTTTTAAGGCTCAACAAAAAAATTCTGATAAGAATTTGTAATACGAAAACCCAAAAAGAAAACTTGATGGTACAGGTTTCAAAACTGTAAAGACCGGAGTTGTTATTAAAATAAACTAACAAAAAATAAAAATAACAGAGATCGTTGGTGGTGACTGTTTAGTGTGACAACATGTAACGTTACATGTCTTTTGTCTAGATCGAAACAGATGAACATACGTACAGTTGTTGTTTTTGTTTCTGTTTTTATATTTCTATTTTTATATTTAATTTCTCTGTTAATGATTTTTATAAAATACTCATAGCTTGTACATTATTTCTTTTCTTTCTATTCCTTCGAAACCCCTGGAACATGCGAACGTCAGACACGCTTTTGGAATAGAAACTGAAAATGCACTGCCACCAACCATCAGCAATAGAAACGATAATCATGTTAGATAAATAGACAAAAATCCACCCTAAATTCCTCTTATGTTAATCAAAATGTAATGCACGTCATTTTCTGTTTCCTTTGCTCAATAATATTTTCAGTTACATCATTAACACCCCTTTTTTTGGTTACTTTCAATAAACTTCCTCATCCTGATTTTTTAGCTAAGCCTTGTTTTCCAATCACAAAAATTTGTTTTATTTAAATCATATAAGTATGTATGTATGTATATACGAGTAGTTTCTGAATATTGAAATTAAAAATGTATTTTCATTATTTTCTCTTTTATTTGTTTATTCATGGTATGGGGTCATATGGAGTCATACATTGTTAAAAATATTTCTCTTTTATGTTGCTGCTTTTCATTTCACTATGTTTTCTTTTGTTTATTATATATTTATTGATGTTGCTTTGATCTATGAATTGGTATTTTTAAATTGTCAATTTCATTGGCTGCAAATAAATAATTGTTGTTTTCTGTGACTTATTTGTGATCATTCCAAATTGGTTAATTTTCTTTTTTGTCTTTATAATAAAACCAGATGTATGTATGTGTTTTTGTAGTCCCATTTTTAGTAAGTCAGTTTGTACATACATAATTAAAAATCTCTGTTGGTGTTATAAAACTAATAAACTCATAAGAAATTTGTTTTCTAAAATAAATTTGTTTTCAAATTATTATAATTTTACCAACTTAATTAAAAATATGAACACTAATTTATCATCAATGCTAAATACTGCTTAAGAGCCAACAGTATCACATAGGTTAAGTTTTTTTTAATTCAAATCTTATAATACATTGGGTAAATGCATGTTCTAGACATTCCTATAAAATCGTAAATAAATTATTAACAAATAAATTTTTATTTTATTAAATTTAATTTTAAGGAATTCGCTGGAGTTTTATAAAAACTATTTATTTATAGCTAGTAACACATTTGTTACATATAAATTCGAACTCAGTAATATTATTAAAAATCAAATATTAACGTAACTACTTCTCGGAAACAGTTACAGATTGCTGGCTATATGCAAGCGCTCTAGAACTAGTTGTGGAATAATTAATCACCCTTATCGTGAATAAAAATTCGACATGAAATTTGTTCCCTTTTATTTTTTTTTTAACATTGAACTTTAATAGGAAAAATGTGAAAAGGGAACAAATTTCATGTGGAATTTTTATTCACGATAGGGGTGAATAACATATTTTTTACTGGATAATAAGTTTTTAAAAAACATTTTCTTTTTAACTTTTAGAACATAGTTTTCGGTTTTTATTTAATATAGGGTGATTCAAGTAGATATACTTTTCTCAATAGCCTTTTTTTTGACAGATCACGTGTGAGTCGTATCATGCTGTCATGTTATTTTTGTTTAGTATTGTTTGGCATTTCATAATGGAAAGACTTATAGAGTGTTCACATATGCGCCTTAATTGCGTTAATCGCAATTAACACCATTATTGAGCTCAATATTCCATATAAAATCTCAATTAATTATTGCGCAATTAGTACGAAATTGTTATAATATTGAGTAAGATTTCGAATGCAACACTGTTCACAACTGTGTTTAGTGAACAAAATTGTATAAAATGGCAAATGTCAACAAAAGAAAACAAAAGAAATCATTGAAAAGTCAATGTGTAGGTAAGTTTGTTTACATAGAAACACAACAACCAAGGTGAATTTAAATACTAGGTGACAGCCAAGGTGAATTTAAATACAAGGTGGCAGCGTAGCGCCAGCTGATTATTCATGGTGAAATTGAAAATGTCAAAAAGTTGTTTACAAATAGTCAAAGTTTATATAAAAAAAAAACTTTTTGACAGTGACGAAAGTTTTTACACATAGAAAAATGCCTGTTGTTCTTGCCTTGTTGTAATTGTTGTAGCAATGCTGTCACCTAGTATTTAATTTCACCATGACAACAACCATATAGAGTATTTTTTGTATTGTTTTCCAACTGTCAAATGATTATTGAGCATGCTGAAAATTGCGTATGCCTGAAAACTTAAAATAATATTATCAATTAACCGAATATTGACTCAATTAAGTTTCATCTCTGAACACAGTATTACGCCTGAACAACGTTTACAAATCATTCAACTTTATTACAAATATTCACGTTTTGTGAGGAATGTGTTTCGTGCACTTCGCTCAACTTATGCCAAAATAATCGGCCTACTGAGCGTACTATTCACAACGCTCTTACTCATTTTGAAAGCCAGCATTCATTACACAGTACAACAGCCAATCTGGGTGGTGAGAAATTCCAAGTCAGGGTGATGGTACTAGGTCAGTATAGTAAAACCCTCAAAGGGTTTGGCGTTCGTATGTGTCAGTTTTTTTTATGACCTTTTAAATTTTTTCCTTATCTTGATGTTTTTTCGCTTAGTTGTAACATTTTGGCAAAAACGTAGTTTAACATAACTCGAGAACCACTTGTCCGATTTTGATGAAACAAATTTAGAAAAATTAAGAATTTATTTATTTATTTATTTACAATTAAGTGAAGGTATCCCATTTTTGTTTTTATTCAAAAAAGTGTCATTTATCGCCTTTTTTATAAATTTTCCCCAATAACTCCAGACTTCTGGCCATAAACTACTAAAAAAAATTAAGTAAACATTTTTATAATTTTCTATTTTTATTTTATTTATTTATTTTTATTTATTTTAAAAAATATTTAAATTTTTAGGAAAAAAATACTTTTTTCCCTTCATACATTCATTTTTAACTTCGAAAGTGTTGCACATATAGGAAAACGGTATAGAAACAGATTAGAGAAATTGTAATTCTTAATTTTTCTAAATTTGTTTCATCAAAATCGGACAAGTGGTTCTCGAGTTATGTTAAACTACGTTTTTGCCAAAATGTTACAACTAAGCGAAAAAACATCAAGATAAGGAAAAAATTTAAAAGGTCATAAAAAAACTGACACATACGAACGCCAAACCCTTTGAGGGTTTTACTATACTGACCTAGTACCATCACCCTGACTTGGAATTTCTCACCCCCAGACAATAATCCCAAAAATGTTCCACAGTGTTATTGAATAATATTCGACCGAAGGCGTTTATTTAGCGAAATAATATAATATATCAAACTACCGTTTGGCTTATTTCGGTAACGATATTTTCTTGTTAATTCGCCAAAGGCGTTTAAGGTATAAAATTCATAAAAAATGTGCCACTTAAACTTATACATATGTAGATTTCAATAAACTTTATTATGAAACTCAATTTTTTTCAAAATTAAGAATCACTTACTTACAGTAAAGGACCAAAGTCTACATGCAATCCCATGTATTGGTATTCTGAAAAAAGCATTTAGTTCCCAGCATACCATTCTAGGAGCGCTCCGAAAAAGGAGTCAGAAAAGAGTCCAACTAAAAAGCATTTTCGGAGCGAAAGAAAAATTTGCTTAAAAAATTATTTTTTTCCATTTTTATATATTTTATTTAAATGAATTTCATGTTATTTTTTTACTGTAAATACAATTAATTTAATTTTTTCCATTTCTAAATTAGTTTATTCGTAATGAATTCCCTTTCACCCCTATCGTGAATAAAAATTCCACATGAAATTTGTTCCCTTTTCACATTTTTCCTATTAAAATTCAATGTTAAAAAAATAAAAGGGAACAAATTTCATGTGGAATTTTTATTCACGATAGGGTTGTTTTTGTTTAAGTAAAAAGAATTTAAAAAAAATGTGAACTTTTAATTTTTTGTTTTAAAATTGCAATGACTCTTTTCTGACATGATGTAAGAGCTCTTTCTGAGCCCAAAAACCCTCTAAAAGACTTTTTTCTGACACTATCTAAGAGCTTTTTCAGAGCCCAAAAAAACCCTCATAAAAGATTTTTTTTCTGACATCTAAGAGCTCTTTCTGACGCACCATTTTCGAATATAATGACCCTCTTTTTCGAAGGTTATCGGATCAATAATGATTATTTTTTTTATCTCATAAAGAGAATGAATGCTCCGGAAAAGGTGTCAGAAAAGACTCTTTTCGGACTCATATGGCTTACTGGGTTATTCAAAAAATTAATGATAAAGTTTTTTTTTCGAAAATCACTTTTATTTATAAAAACAATAAAAGTTAAAAATTTAGTTGTCCCTTAACAAAAAACACAAAATAACAAAAATATGGTATGACAAAAGTGTACATACAGTTCAGTCTTAACAAGAGATTACTAATACTATTTAAATACATGGTGTTGTGGTACGTTTTAGAATTTAGTTGGTCCAGCACCATTATCTATTACAGCCTGTAGGCGTCGTGGCATGAATGAAACCGAATTGTTCATCTTTTCCATAGTCAATTTGCTCCATGCCTCAGTTAATGCTTTTTTTTTAATGATGTGACATCTGAAATTTGGCTTTCACAAATTTTTCGCTCCAAAAGTTCCCAAACATGTTCTATAGGATTTAAATCCGGACTTTGTAGAGGACTCTTGAGTTGCCTGGGTGCGTAATATAGAAGCCATTCCTTTGCAATTAGTGCAGTATGCTTGGGGTCATTATCTTCTTGGAAAATTCAACCATACCCAAGATTCAATCTTTCCACAGATGACTTCAGATTTTGTTCCAATATACTTTTATATTGTTATCGGTCCATATTGCCTTCAACAAAAACCAACTTTCCAATGCCAGATGCCGCCATAGCTCCCCAAACCATAAGGCTCCCACCACCATACTTAATAGTTGGCAATAAGTTTTCGATCTGTATAGCCGCATTTCTTTTCTCCATAATTTGCATGACCATCACTCCCGATTATATTGAACTTTGATTCGTCTGTAAATAAAACCTTGGACCAGAAATCCATCCCTTTGGCAATATGCGCACGTGCAAACTGAAGTCGAAGACGGTGGTTTTTTCCTGATATTTAAGGCCTTTTACGAGGTGTTCTGCTAAAAAAAACATTGTCATTCAGAGCCTTTTTGATAGTTCTTGGATGGACACCCTTACTGGAGACATGGGCAATATGATCCGCTAATTTTGGAGCACTAATTCGGGGATTTTTGTTCACTTTCTTTAGAATTAAACTAACATCTCTCCTGGAAATCTTCTTTGGTCTACCTGTTCGAGCTTTGCTATCAAAATAATCAGTTCTATTTTAGTTTTCAAAAATCGTCTGTACTGTTGCGCGGCTTAAATTTAATATTTTGGCAAGATCAGCGTACGATTTATTTTCAGTTCTATATTTTACGACTAATTTTCTTATTTCAGTTGATATTTCTTTTGTAGATACCATTTTTTCCACCTTTGATCAGCACATTAACAAAACTTAAACTAAAATATTGAATTTAATACCTACTATGAAAAGTATACATACAAACAACTTTAAATAGCGGTACTTTGCAGCTACTTTATCATTGCTTCATTTGTTTGTTTTCGCTGCATGTAGACTTTTGTCATATTCATTTTTTAATAAGTCCGCTTTCACACTCTTCAATTCTGTCTCGTCAAGGCAAGTACTTTTCAATGAGAAGGAAAGAGAAAATTATCGTTTATCTTTTTCCTTCTCATACTTGACTTGAAAGTCAGAACTGATGAGTGTGAAACAGGACAAACGGCAACGGTATATATCGGCAAAATAAATTGCAGTTTTTATGGTAATGATAGTTTACCTAGCGTTTACACATGCGAGTAACAGTTCGAAAAACTCAATACACTCACATTTTTTTTTACTAATACTCTTACATTTTTCGCACTTGCAGAGCTACTCGCAGCTAAATTTGCATACGAGTGAATGTTTGACACTCTCATGCCAGTAAATGTCAAATAAAAAAATAATGTTGCCATGTATATTTTCCAATGAATAGAAAGTGGATATAATAATAGTAATATTTACAATTGAAAGTTTAGTTTGTTTTATGAGTGATTGTAAACAAATTTCTTTCAAATAATATTGATAAACAAAATATTTTAATTTTGGAGAATAAATATCATTAAAATCATAATAATTATTGTTAATGAAAATTTTCCCTCATGAAAAATTTTTATGTGATCAACTCGGCAACTCTATTTTTTAATCAACACAAAAATGGAAGTAAAATTAAATTTAAAAAATATAATAAAAATAATTAATTTATATCGTTCCCATCCTCTTCTGTGGTATATAAGTTATAAATCATATAGGAGGAATGATTTCAAAAGCAAGGCCTTCGAAGCAATTGCAAATCAAATGGAGCTGCCGGTAGAAGTGTAAACGCAGGGTTAAAGGCAAGGGAAATTGAGCGAAAATAGTAATAATGTTATAAAAATTGCAAATTCTCAAAAGACGACATATAGTATGACCTTAATATATACTAAATTAGTTCATTCTACGCAGTATAATTTTTTAATTGTTTGTAAAATATTAAATTTTATCTCACTTAGTAAGTAAAAAAGCAATAAATTAATTGTTCATTATACATTTAAATTTCATTAGAAGAAAAATGTATGAGTCAAATACATAAATTCTACAGGCTTGGCTAATGTTTTTATGTGATAATCACATTTTGTTTCAATATAACAAATAGATGATAAATAAATTTATATTGAAAAAGCTAATTCTGTATAGGTATTTTCTTTACAAAACAAACACTCCTTTAGCAGTTCAACAGACAGCAAACAAAAATTAAATCCTATTTATTATTTTATTTGAATGACCAACCTACTAATTCTGCCATAAAAAATACTTATATAAAGTGTTTCTAAATGAAACAAAAATGCATTACTCACATTTAATATGTGTCACCCATGCTTCATTAGTTCCCATACATAGTGATTCGTATTTCATATCTAAATACTTACATTAACTGTACAAATATGTATAAATTCGTACATGCATACTTGTGTACAGCACAGTGCAGTGTAGTAAGTACATCCTGTATTTAATTTTCATACATACATATGTCGGTATGTTTGCTTTTATTATGAACACTGTCAAAAAAGGGGAGTTTTTATCAATAATAAACAAACATTAACGTTGCAATTTATTTATTTACATTATTATCAATTTCTATTTGTTATTGTCAGGTTGTTTTGTTTAGCGTTGTGATCGAGGGAAATTTATACACAGTGTTTTAGGAAATTAAGTTCAGTTTTTAGAATATAATATGAATTATGTTAAGTAATGAATTCAAAGTTATGAGAGAGAAAACAAATTTAAATAAAATTGATTAGTGTTTAAAAAGGTTTATTTTATAAAATTTTATTACAAAATTTGGGTGATATTAAAATATAGTATATGTATGTATGTATGTATGTATGTATACATATGCTATTGATTGGACAAGACACGACATAAGAAAACTTGGATTTTAATACAAATCATTACGACAAATAGTTATGGACTATAAAATGTTAGTTAACGCGATTTGATAGCATGCCATTTGCACACATATCGAATTTTATTTAAATATGAAAATTTGTCAAATTATTTATATTTGAATATATGTATATTTATATATTTCATTAAAAAAATATAAAAATGTGAAAATATTATGCTGTAATCTTTCTTCACAAAGTGCATAATCAAAGTTCATTAACCTACAGTTCTTTTCAAATAAAATTTGTTGATAATATATACATATATTATGTTTATAATAATTTGACATTTTCAAAAAAGCTCCTACAACAAATTCTGTAATATAGTTATAAACAGGGGTCAAATTACCGCATTCGTGATCGAATGAGCTATCGTATCGAAAAATGATTTCGATATCGAAATTATGATAAAATGTACTAAATTTCTTGCTCGATATCGAATGCCATAATCTCAAATAAGAAAATTACGATCAATTTTACTCGATATCGAATGCGGTAATTTGGTCCCAGGGGTTATAAATTATTATTTTCATGCACAATTTAATTTTTGAGCTTCTCGTAGTAAGTAACATGCCCAAAAACGGTTATTTAGTTATCTGTAAGAAATTATGATTAATAAGTTTAAATTTTACTTTATATTAAAGTTTTTAATCTACACGAGTGAGTGAGAGAGAGAGAGAGCGAGAGAGATAGATAGATAAAATTGTGTTTGTGCTGTTCTTTCTCCAGTGTTCATCAGTCTTTGTAAGCCTTTGAAGATAAAGCACATTAATTCAGCAGTCCAAGCAACTAATCAAATTCGGTTTGATATTACATACATGCTATAATAATAACTTGCTCTCAAAAAAAAAATAATAATAACTTGCTGTCATAAATCATTACAATCTTCAAAGAATGCTAAAGCTATGTGTTTACGATCGTCAGATATTAGAACGTTGTCATATCTAGCAAAAGGTAAATTGTCAGTTTACACGACTGTAAGAAAACCAACAATTTCATTTGCACACAATTGTCAAACAATGAATTTATCTGTCAACCAAAATTGTCAGTTCACACGGTTGTCAGATTGTTGTGTGGCATTGTCAAATTCGTTTTGCAGCTCTATGTGTGTTTAAAAATTTTAAATATTGTCATGGAACAAAAAAGAGCAATTGGACCCATTTTATCTGTTTATGTCCTAATGCACACTTTAATTTAATTATTTAATTTTCTTCTACTTTTTTAAAAAATTTTATCAATGCACACTTGTTTATTTATTTATGTATATACATACAGAGTTGCATTTAGACATAATTTCTATGACAATGCTGCCATTGGCAGATGCATAAACTTTGCACATATGACAATGAAAAGTGTTTGACAATTGTCTTAAAACAATGACAATATTGTGTGTTTACACGATTTTTAGAAGTCTGACAATATTTTTGTCTTCCAATGTACGGAAAATGCTTTTTCTTACAACGTTGCAAGACAAAAATTTTAAGTATACACGGTTGTTAGACATTTTCTGCACATTTTACGGACAACGTTGTAATATCTGACCATCGTGGACACATAGCTTAAGTCCTGTTTCACACTTCAATTTTAGCTGACCAGTTTTGTTCAATTCTCTTGTGAACTTGCCATTTCATTCACACACGTCAATTCAATTTTCAATTATCAACATCCATGAAAGAAAACAAAACAAAAGGAAATAAGAAAATTGACTAGTAGATACCGTCAAATTGGTACCCCTTTTATTCTCTTTCCCTTCTTATCTAAAAATACTTGCCTTGACGAGTCATAATTGAAGAGTGTGAAAGCGGACTTACGATTAGTGTGGCCATTTTAGAATTTTTGCGGCTAAATTTAGCTTATTTTATTTCGATGTAGGTTGCAAAGTTTTACATTTAGCATTTTTTAATTTATATAGAAAATAGCTGGGATATTTATGTCAACATTTTTAAGAATAAATAATAAATTAATGATTATTCAACCTAATTGTTTGACTTTTTTGTTTTTATTAAGCTTAATAAAACTACCATTAAAATAAATGACAAATTTCTCAACAGATGAAATTACAACTCTTGAATTACAATAGCAAATATTAACTCTATACGAGTGGGAAAATCAAAACTCAAGTATAGAATTTTGGATATATGTACATATGCAAGTTTGTGAACACAAGAATTCGTTCAATGCAAACCTTTTAAAGTCATATTTTGTTAAGAAGATATTATTTTTGCCATTTAGTAATTCAGAAGATGAACGTGTATTTAGCGGAATAAATCCTATAAAAACCAATGACCGACATCAAAAATTTAAAAACTTTATCTCGTTATAAATTTTATCTTAAAGTTGGTCTTATTTGTGAACTTTGACTAATTTTGGACCGACCATTATAAAATTAGGTGTCTTGATTTCTGTATATATGAAACTTATTTGTGTTGAATTTTATTTGTATACCAACGTTTTTAAGAGATTTATCGTTGTTAAAATTATTTTCGGAAGTAGGCCTCTTATAAGAGCTATGACTAATTATGGATCGATCATCATAAAATTAGGCCAAATGATATGTGTATATGTATATGAAATATATTTGCTGAATATTATTTGGATACCAACATTTTGAAGAGATTTATGCTCTTCAAAGTGATTTTCAAAAGTGGGTCTTATATTGGGCTGTTGTTAATTATGTATCGATCTGCACAAAATTTTTAGATGTGATTAGTCTTATGGGTAAAATTTACCACCATAAGACTATTTGCCATGTTCGGCAACTGAAGTTAACAGGTTACAGTTGTCAGTTGCCATCTGTATTATGTTTTTGGCAACTGTCAACTCCACTGAGGTTCGGTTGCCATCCGTAATTTCGTGAAATTTGTTTAGGAATTCGAAATTATATACGATGTCTGATCAAAAAATAACCGTTATTTTTAAATTTATGTTCGATTTTCGCTTTTTTTTCTGTTATGTTGGTACACATGTCTGTTATATATGTTGGTAATATCAGCCATTTTAGATTGTCAGGTTAGTCGTGTTTTGGTGTGCTCTTCGATTTTTTACTATTCGAAAAAATGGACCAAAGAAACTGTATTAAGTTTTGTGTAAAAAATGAAATTAAATGCGCCAGGAGATTTGAAATGTTGACTGTGGCGTTTAGCGAGTCTACTATGAGCAGAACACAAGTTCAATTGTGGTATAACCGGTTTAAGGAAGGCCGAGAAGATGTCAATGACGATGCTCGTCCTGGTCGCCCGAGCACGTCAACAACCAATGAAAACATTGAAGCAGTAAAGAAAATTATAATCCTCAAATCACTATCAGAGGGGTTGCTGATGATGTTGGCATATCGTTCGGCTCATGTCAAGCAATTTTGACGGATGTTTTAGGCATGAAACATGCGGCAGCGAAGATTGTCCCAAAATTGCTAAATTTTGATCAAAAACAACGTCGCATGGATATCGCTCAGGAGCTGTTGAACATC
This sequence comes from Bellardia pandia, assembly GCA_916048285.2. NCBI lineage: Eukaryota > Metazoa > Arthropoda > Insecta > Diptera > Calliphoridae > Bellardia > Bellardia pandia. The sequence continues at coordinate 110,028,871 of OU696532.1, forward strand.
GTCAACGACGATCCAGATTTAAAAAAGTCATAACTGGTGACGAATCATGGGTGTATGGCTATGACATTGAAACCAAAGCCCGATCATCTCAATGGAAACGTCCAGAAGAGCCAAGACCGAAAAAAGCTTGACGTGCTTCGGTGAAATGTGAAGGTTTTGCTCACTGTTTTCTTCGACTGCAATGGCGTGGTGCATCATGAATCCTTGCCACAAGGTCGTACGGTCAATAAGGAATACTACCTTGAAGTTATGCGCCGTTTGCGCGAAGCAATTCGTCAGAAACGCACAGAATTGTGGAAAAACCAATCTTGGATTTTGCACCATGATAACGCACCAGCTCAGACATCGATGCATGTGCGTGAGTTTTTGGCCAAAAACAAAACCGTTATCATGCCTCAACCACCGTATTCACCGGACTTGCCCCCGCTGACTTTTTCCTCTTCCTAAAGCTAAAGACACCGATGAAAGGAAAGCGTTTTGCTACGATTGAGGAGATAAAAGAAAAATCGAAACAGGAGCTGTTGGCGTTACCAAAAAGCGAGTTTCAGAAGTGTTTAGAGGATTGAAAAAAACGCTGGCATAAGTGTATTATATCTGAGGGGGATTACTTTGAAGGGGACAAGATAGTTATTGATGAATAAATAAATACTTTTTGAACAAATTTGAAATAACGGTTATTTTTTGATCAAACCTTGTTACTTATATAAAATTCAATTTTTTATTGGTTGTATTTTAAAAAAATTAGTACATTTTTTTTGGCCAATTTTAGCATTTTAATTTGCTATGTGGACTTGTAAATTTCTAGATTTCATGTCGAAAAAATTTTTTCGTTGTACTTTTTCCATAGAAGCAAAATATAGAATCAATTCAACTTCCGAACTGAATTAAATTCTGTGACATGGCTGTATATTTTAGATGAATCGATGCAAATTTGGTCCTATGTTTCATATAATCATAGATCACTTCACCAAACTATATAAGGATCCTTACATAATAGCTTCTATAAAAGAATTAATGTCTGATTTTTAAAACAGAAATGTCTAAAGCATTTTTTAGAATGCGACCTTAATAAGAAAAAAATCACATAATTATTTCATTTTATTTAAGAATCAGTCCGTATTTTTGATTTTCTAAGTCTAGCAAGGAGTAAATTTTTTGGAGATTGGAATCAAATTTAATTTTTAAAAATTCTAAAATATTTTGTAATAATTGTTATTTAAAATTTAATATTCTGGGCTTGCATTTTTAATTTTTTTTAGAATAACTCATTAGAGTATCACAAAATTATTATTAGCATTTGAACACAAACTGTTTGTAATGAACATTTAAATGTTTTTCTTATCTTTTTACAATTTACCTACCCGCTGTCCTTTTTTATCGCAGGATTACCTCCCTAATTGGGATTTTATGATGTTATTTGCTTATCGTATTTATGTTTGTTTTCATTTATTTTTTGCATTAAATTTACCTGATTTTTTGTTGGTTGTTTTGATTTCGGGTGCATATTTTTCTAAGACAATCACAACCTAACATGATAAATATGTTGTGTATGACAAACAATAAAGTGATAAAGTTTGTCTTTATAAAAGAGAGTTTCGTGTTCGTGCGAACAGTTCTAAAAATCCACTCGAACCTTAAACAAGTGTTCTACGCTGTATTCATAATAATTTTTAAAAACCTAAACAAATTGGTAAATATATTTAAACAATTTTCGTTTTCTTGTTTATATGTACATATGTATATACGAGTACTATACCAGCTTTAAGTGTTAATAATTAAAAATACGTACGTACATACATATGTATGTACAAGTATGTATATTTAGTTTTGTTGCCACACGCAAGCGCAGCTTATACATAGTTACAGTGCATATTTTTCACGCGTGCCATCACATACATACGAGTATGTATGTACATTATTTTGCCAATTTATTGAATTTGTTTTTAAAATAAATTTTAATTTAATTAAAATTTAATTTTGTAATAATGCGTTAAGTTATTTTTTTAGTTTTGTTGTTGTTCGTTCCATAAAATAAAGTTGACGAAATACTTAAAAGTACATTTGATCAATATTGGCTAGCGATTTGAAACGGTTAGAAGTTAACGGTAATCGTAATTTCGTTTATTTCTGTAACATTATTTTAGCGGTAACGGTATTATACATATATAATTTTGTCAGCAGCATTTCAGCGATAACGGTATTTATATGAATGTTAAAGTTAAAAAAAGTACATTTTAAATTTTTTATATTTCAAATCTCCCAGCTTGTTCTTAGTTCTTCTTTTTCATATAGCTTTGTCAAGTTATTGTATTTCGTCGTTCTCAGAAATTGCTCACTTGGGTTGATCCCATTGTGTTACCCTTCTGGTAAACAACTGGTCCTCAAACCAGCCAGAAACAAGATTCAAAACATTTAAAGTGCTTGCGAGATTATGCCTCAATATGTGTCCTCCTCCTCCGCATTACATCATTCCTAGTTCATATTTTTTATAACACAGAAGTTTTTTTTAAGTTGGGTGGTGTTATATTTATGTTTCCATTTGCTTACATCGAATTAATCTGTTCCGAAACGTACATACTTATGTACTATACAAAGTCAAGTTTAGGATAAACCTCGCCATACGATATTTACATGCATATCTGCTCCCGCACATGTTAATCCGTCCGGCATTTCAGTCACGAACTGTATCTAATACCATTCCCTGTGCAATTCTCTTAGTTAGTGTCATGATACAAAGATAACAAGGTAGAACTGTTTTATCTTTTTGTAACCATATTAACTTTTTGCCGTTTAAGCGATTTATTCTTTTAATGCTAAAGCTGGTGTAACTACACAAGGTGAGTGCAAATCGGCAACAAATACAGAAACAACAGGCATTTTGTTTGTGTTAAATAATGTACTATGGTCAAAAACACTTGAAAAAGTATTACTTTTGTCATATGTAAGTAAATTGTAAACAAAATCAGTCAGCTGTGCTTGTATAGTTACACATAAAATTGATTTTTCTACTAATTTTAACTTTGATAACCCATAAGTAGGCCCCTACAAAGCGTAGCACCCTTTCCAAACGCTCTTTTCATAGGCTGAACAATTTTCTATCATATGGTGTTTAAACTGTTCAATTATCTTATTCGGTTCAAAAGATATGATTTTTGCAACGAAACAACTCTAATGGCGCCACTGTGCGTCGTTGAACATTTTTAAATTTCAGTAAATTTTGTTCGCCGTCAACGATATCTTTGATAAGCGGTTTCAAATACTGAAATTTCACATACACCCCTATCGTGAATAAAAATTCCACATGAAATTTGTTCCCTTTTATTATTTTAACATTGCATTTTAATAGGAAAATGTGGAAAGGGAACAAATTTCATGTGGAATTTTTATTCACGATAGGGGTGAGTTGGACATTTCTAATGTAACGACGTAATCCCTTTTGATAGTTTTCGACATGAGTTACAGACACATTCTTTTCTCACTTTTCGAGAAACGATGGAATATTTTGTTTCACATTTTTACGACGCAAGAAGTTTTCACTAAAGAACAGGGCGCAGGGGGCAATTGTTATCATGCGTAATAATTTGTTTTGCCGTCTTTGATTTCTCTCAACTTTTGAAGCTGAGGTTGTTCACCATAGCTGTATTCCATAACACCATATAGGTTTTATGATTGAGTTATAAAGTAGGAGTTTACCATTTAAATTAAGCTTAGATTTTCTACCAATGAGCCAATTAATTTGGATTAATTGCAATTTCATTTGATTTTCACGATCGAGGAGATTTCCAAGGTATTTAACTTCGGATTGTTGTGTCGTTGTTTGAATATTAATATGAATAGGAGAGCATGATTCTCTACGTAATGTAAAGGTTATGTGTGTGTTTTCTTCTAAATCCAAATTGATGATTCGGAATACAATTGTTTTCAATTAAAATTGGGTATAACTTGTTCATGAGTATCTTTTCGAATAGCTTCAATATATTCGAGAATAGGCTGACGGTCTATATGATTCTACTTTTGTGTGTTTTTTTCATGAGAAGTATTATTTTTTTTTGCTATCCGAAGTGGCTCAATAAGCATCTTGTTACTGATTTTGTCAATACTAAGTGCATTCTTAGAGTTTAAATCAACAATAGCCTTTTTGATCTCTCGAATCTCAAAACGTAAATAATTTTTGCAAATGATTAATGATGATTAATTAAATGATTAATTTTGCAAGGGGTCTTACATAAGAAAGGTCTTTTAAGACTTTTAATGTCTTGCCATAATGAGCTGTCCGATTGTAGAGTTTTGTCCAGATATTCTAAATATTTTAGTTTTCCGATATTCCAAGAGCTCTTTCAGTCTTCAAGTCTGCAATCTTTTAGCTTAGGTATGAGTTGGGGCGATCTGTGAAGTTGCCACTCTCTTTGAACTCTTCTGAAGTTTAAGATCATTATTCAAATTGATAAGATAGTAATCGATATTTTCTGATGTTCTAAGCGGTATGTTTTCAGAACAATGTGTACATACATAATATGAAGGTATTTTCTATATTTAAATTAATTTATACTTGTGCTTGTCATCGTTTTTATTCTAAAATAAAGTTTTACCCCCTGGCCAGCGATGTCGAACGATAACGTCCGCTTAGATAAGACTTAAGACACAAACTTTTTATCGTATCTATTTTTTACTCAATCAAGTTTGTTTATTCCACAATCAAGTTTGTGTCTTAAGTCTTATCTAGGCGAACGTTATCGTTCGACATCGCGGGCCAGGGGGTTATATTCATAGTTAGTATTAATTAAAACAACCATGTTGTTATCATCCAGGTTTTAAGCCCTTTACAATTTACCTATAGTGTTAGTTTTAGTTATAATTGGTCCACAATAATTCTTAATTACAAAGTCATTAAGTGAAAACCACCGTAAATTTAAATGTGTGTAATAAATTTGAAAAAGCTGTCAATAAATTAGTGATATTGTGAAAAAGTTTACCACAAAGTTCTTTCTTTATACAGTTCTATAATATTAATTTAAAAATGCATGACATGAATAAGATATTTTTCACTGCCAAGATCCAGTAAATCATGGAAAGGTTGTCATTTTTTTTTGTTTGTTTGAAATGTGTGTGCATTGATTTGTGAACTCATGACTGATCTTTAAATAAAGTACGAGTATGTACATACATATACTCGTTAGACGAAGAAAAACACATTATTTTCATGTAAAAGTTTATTTCTTGAAAGCAGATAAAAAAAAGCACTGTAGCTAAATCACGTTTTAGCAGAGGCGTCACGCCTGCGTATTCACACCACGCACTTACATACATACTTTATAAATGTTTAAAATAAAAACAATAACATGTTTTAAGAATTTTTGTGAATTTTTTTTTTTTTCGTTGAACATGATTAGATTCCCAAATATATTTTTCTACAATTGTTTATTTGTTGCTTGTACCATGTCTGTTATTGACATTGATTAATTAATTACTGATTTTTTAAGTGGAGGGGAAAATACTGTCTGTTCTGGCTTTCAAGTTTGAAACGCAAAACGAATTAGACAATTCAAATTGTAATTTATATTTCTCAAGATTTCCTCAAATATTTATTAATGTTTTTCTTTTCGATTTTTTTCTTCCAGACTTAACAAAATCAACAAAATTTATTTATTTTTTAAATAAACATAATTATTAAACATAAATTATTTGTGTAAAGTAATTAAAAAAAAAAGTTATCTTTATTCTTCAAAACAACAAACAAGTTACAATGTTTAGTCCGGATTATGAGAAACGTATTTTGAAACATTGTAGTCCAGTGGCTAGGAACCTATTTAATTCATTTGAAGCTGCCTCTACAACATCATCGCTGGATCGATTTATACCTTGCAGGTAAGTTTAACTAACTATGTTCTTTTCTTCTGATGATTTTTTAGTGAAAAGTTCAATGTCCCCTGGCTTTTTCTTAATGAACTAAATAAAATTATACTTATTTTTATCCACACGAGCGGTTACTTGCTGGTTTATGGTTAAGTGTTCTTTGTAATCATTGTATATAAGTATATAATATTTTTTTTTATTATTTTCAATTGTAAATCTTTCATTTTCATAGTTAATGCTAGTCGTGGTCGTTGGTAATACTAATGCTATAATTTGTAACGCTCTGTTGGTTAATTTTTTCTTTCTATTTTACCATTTTTTACTAATTTTTAACATTATACATACATACTCGTACATTATTTAGGAGTAAATTTTAATGGAAACTAGATTCTTAAATAAGACTTATGAAAAGCAGATACGTATGTAATACTCGGCGAAATATTCAATCACACCGTCATGACTGACGCGTCAGTAGCGCTTTTTTAAATTGTTTTTGTGAGAAATTTTAGATTTCTAAAATTGACTATAAATTTTCGATAACATTAGGGTCTGGCGACTGTGGTGGGGTTGTCATCAAATGTTAACGTTATACTATCATCCTAATATTTATTTATAACCTATTTCTACAATCCATAGAATAATTCTAGGGTTCTCCATTTTATTTTTTTTTTCGAGCATATGCACAAAATTAATAATTTTTATTTAGCCGAAAATCTCTTCATCTGCCTTGACTTATCTTTACAATCGAATGAATGTCTGTTGAGTATCTGAGTATAACCAACAAATTTTTTAACATCTGAAAAAGTTTTCTAAATTTGTCAATGAATGGAATTAACTCAAACTAAATCTAGGCCTTAATTCTTTTTTAAGTATTTACAATTTATTTAAATTAGAACTAAAGTTGTTCATAGATTTGCTTTTATTGCAATTTCAATTAAACTTTCATGAGTTCATGAGGTTTCTAAGAAAAAAAAAAAAAAAAAAAAACAGCAGACTGTCTGGCTTCATGACTCAATGAACTGGGTCTTAATAATGCAAAAAATAGTACGTTGGTTGTAAGTTTCTTCTACCATGTTTGATTCACTTGTGCGTGACGTTAGGTTTTCAGTTTTTAAATTGTAATTAAACAAAAGCATAAATTACATACATAAATACAAATATAAAAAAACAACAATAATAATAATAAATATGCAAATAAGTTGAACCCCGGTACATACAATAAATTAATATAATACTAAATGCTGAGGTGTTTACTTCAAATGGGCTCGTGTTTTAAAAAAGTCACATATTCCTTAAAAATAAAAATTAACACACATATTGTGGAAACCGCACAATTTTTAAAAAATACCACTCATTAACGGAAGTTGACACTATGGTTTCAATAAAAAAAAATTTAAATATAATTATTTTGTAGCCAACTTAAACAGGTGATTGGAAACAAAAGAACCTCTTTCTTAATTATGCAATATTTAGGTAGAAATGTGAATTTTGTATTGTAATGAATATTACAAATAAAAATATTTTTTATTAATATTTAATATTATTTGTCAGCGGAAAAAAACAACAAAACTGACAATTTGTTGAAGGTTTTTTGTGTTGACAAATTGCAAATTCAGCATTAGTTTGAATGCATTGTTAATAAATTTGCCATTATTTATTTCTGTTAATAATTGTGCACGTTTTTAACATGAATTTAAATTTTAAAAATTCGCAATTATATTTGCAAAGTAAACATTAAAGTTCACATTACCTTGCACATGCATGCAAGGTTGGTAACATACATACATGTATACCGTTTGCATTTGTTTTATTATTATGATTTCTAATAAACCATAAATAACGTTTTATTTAACAAGGTTTTCTAATAATAATTTAATATTCTAAATACACATTCTTGCAATGTGAAATATCTATTATAAAGGAGAACTGTTAATTGTTTAAACAAAACTAGGTAAATTTCTGTGAGAGTTTCATTTATGACTATGCCAACTATAAACTATTTGTTTTTCAAAATATGTTCTGCTAGTTTCTACTACTATATTAATTAATGTATGGTAGATGGCTCTTGGTAAATCCAACCTCCGTTGGTTTCTCAATAGGATAATACGGAGCTCGAACCTCGGACAAAGAAAATTGCATTCAACTTTGTCTCTGGCCATGAGACCATATGAGGCTGAATCGGTGAACTCTCCTGGACAATTTCTTATTTGAGAAAGAGCTTTAATCTCACATATACAGCCGAATCATGAATAAAAATTCCGCGGGAGTTTTTTTTCCCCTTTTCTCATTTTTCCTATTTAAATTCAATGTTAAAAAATAAAAAGGGAAAAAACTCCCGAGGAATTTTTATTCATGATTGGGCTGATAATGACTTCTGCAAGCGTTTTCATAATGATGGATAGAATGAGAAGCAACATAGATTGCAGGGATGAGATGATTGCACTCCTCTTCTCTACGGAGTAGACTGTCTTTTTTCTAATCTAACTACGTAGGGAAAATAGAACTAAGACTATTGTGGACTGAGGCCTAGATATATTTTTTTTTACTTACAACATAAAAATAAAAATTTGGACCGTATCGAGAGAATTATTAGGAGAATTGTTTCGCTACATTCTCAATATTCGAACAAGTGATCATGACCTTGTTTCAGATCTAGTGTGTAAGTTTCTAGGAATTAACTTCAGGGACTATTTAAAGCAGAGACTTTTACTGCAATTCTACAAAGTAATAAAAAGTGGGCTTCCTCTTTCTCTAGTTAACAGCTTCTTCTTTATTATTTCAACTCGCAACAGTCAAATTCATATACCTCTAATACATATGTATGTCGGTTTTCGAACGCTCCTTTATGATAAGAACTTGCCGCATTTGGAACCACTTACCCAATGCTCTAAGACTATTCTCTTATTCTAACTATAGTTATAAAAAATGGTTTTGGAATTTCTACGTGTATCAAGAGAAAACCAACAAACTAATAATGAAATCTCCTGATATCTTTACTGCAATGTTTTTTGATCGAATTCGATATACATAACTCGTACATATACCAATCAAATCAACTGCTCAAAAATAATAGTAATTCTTATTACTATTCAAATATATGTAAATTACAAATTTTTTCTGGCTTTATGGATGCAAATATGAAAAACTTTTCTATTTAAAATAATTCTGGTAATAATTTATACGGCAGGAGAGCCGCTAATATATAATTTGAATTTTTATTATAATCACATTAATTAAAATAGAATTAAATAATGTTTATAACGACATGAATATAGATCTTACGATACATGTATTATTGGCCGCGAAGACTTTCTATGTATTGAAATAAAGAATTGAATTATTCTTTTAACACTTTATTAAATCTTCTGTATTTACTATTTTTATTCTTTTTCAGAGCAAACAACAATTGGCAAACAAATTTCGCTTCAATAAACAAATCAAATGAAAATTCACCACACACTAGTAAAAAACAAAGAGATTGCGGCGAAACGGTCCGTGATAGTTTAGCGTATTCGTGTCTTTTGAAAAATGAATTATTGGGTACGGCCATTGAGGATGTTAAGGCTGTCAGTGATGAACGCAATGAAAATGCCTACACACCCACATCCAAAAGAAGTTTATTTAAATATCAATCACCCACAAAACAGGTAAGTTAATTTTAAACGCAATAAACAAAATATTGTATTGGTACAACATCCGCTTTACAAACCGGAAATGGTTCTTTATCAACTTAAATATATGTAGGTAACTTAAATATATGTAGGTAACTTAAATACTGTCAGTTGGCTTAAAGTTTACAAATTTTGAATTTGTATTTTAAAAGCACTTTCATTTCTCTTTCATGTATAAAACGAAGAAAATGTTTATTTATTTAAGGTACAATTTTAATTAAAATTCTTAATTTATTTTAATCTGTTTATATTTTTATTTTTCGTTCTGTCGTGATTCTCTTTTTTTTTTTTTTTTGATTTTCCAGCAGCGAACAAATATTTTCCTTTAAGACTGCTTAAAATAAAATCAAGTGTTTCTTTATACATTTTAATGCATTTAGTATATAGTGTATGAAAACTTACATGTGGTGAATATACATACATACTTATGTATGTACATGTGTATGTACTCGTACATATTTTTACTCATAAATTACAAAATTTTCGTGCAGCATTTTGGTGTCTATGGTCGAGCTTATCTGTTTTAGTTTTATGCATTTAATTTATGCAGTTCTCATTATAAATGTTTCTGTTTTCATATAGGGTTTCACTTAATTCATATGTATGTACATATGTATGTACATATATGTATGTATCTATTTCTATGGAGTATGTTTTTTCTGGTTTTGATTAAATTTTAGGTTCGTGTCTAGAAAATATATTTAAAATTTATAATTTTTTTTTTTGGAAAAAACATGAAAATCGTCTAGTACTTATATTTAGAAAATAATTTCACAATATAAAAAATTGTTTATAACTTGCTGTATGATTGTCTATATAAATCTTGTGTTTAGATAACAGTCCGTAATTTTTAACATAATTTAATAAAATCTGGCATATAGTTTTCTTTTCTGTAAAATATTTTTATACCCTACACCACCATAGTGAGGAGGGTATATTGGATTTGTGCTGATGTTTTTAACGCCCAGAAATATTGGTCCAACACCCACCTTAAAGTATACTGATCGACTCAGAATCGCTTCTTATTTTCGCATAGCAAACATTCACAGTTTATAGCTCAGCAAAAGCATAAAAGAAAAAATCAAAAACTGTAAGTTTTAAGCAGCAGTCAATAGTTATATTTTTGTACTTTGTGCTCTGCTTTTGCTTGTGTATTTTCTCTTAGTTAAAGTTAAGCACATACATATGTATGGGGGCTATAAGAAATCATGGACCTATTCTTACTATTTTCCTCACACTTTCTTCTTTTATCATAAAACCAACGTATACAAAATTTCATGGGAATATCTGCAATATATTTAAAAAATTAGAAAAAAAAGTGTTCAAAATATAAATTTTTAATGAAGGTTGTCTCACATTTTGGTCCATAACTCTGTTTCTACTCTACCGATTTTTCTGATTTTCAATACTAAAACAGTTTAGGAGAACTATAAAAGATTTTTTGTAAACTTTGCTGATTTCGGTTGTGTCCTTTGGACGTGAGAGTGTTTTACACAGGCAAACAGTCACAAAGACTGACATGGCTCGACTTAGAATATCGTAAGGACAATGCATTTGATTCAGGTGTTGCGTTAATCGAGTTGTTGCGCATAACGAGAGTTGCAGTAATCGAGTTCGCACTGTAGTTCATATCACATTCAAAAAAATAATTAGTTCAAACAAAACTAAAAAATGACTTTGTAACGTATAAATTTTGATTTTGGTGAACGAAAAATTTCTTTAAGCTGGAGGTCCACACCAAGCGTCTACGCGTTCTAAGCAACTGTCAAAAAGTAGAATCAATGTGTGTAGTTGTATGAGTTAAGTTACACACTCAAAATCGTAGGACGCGCTGACGCTTAAAACGCGAAAAGTTCGTTTTCTTTCTACTTTTGAACGCGGTGCACGCGTCACAGCTGACATTGACAAATGCAAAGCAAATTTATTTTAAAGATGATGTCACCAGAAAAAATGACAGTTGAAATAACATTTTTTATATGAGTTTGACAAACAAACCGATAAAAAACTTCGTATTAAAAAAAATCAGCTGGGCATACGGCACATACATACATATAAAAAAAATATTGACGCGAAAAATCTTCGCATGTAACTTGAAATGACTGATGCTTAAAACGTTTAGAAAGCCAAATACGCGTTGACGCCAAAACGCGAGTTGTAGACCTCCAGCGTTACATACAAATAAATTTTTCTCTTAATCCATTTTTTTCGAAAAGCGTCTCTTATAACATTGTACAAATGTAATTGCAATGACTCTCTTTTGATTTCATTTATTTTTTGCAAAAATTCGTTAAACCGAGTACATGACAATTTCATTTGTTCGTAATATAAGGTACTCAATGGAAAGAATATGACTGTTCGTTAAATCGCGAATTCGTTAAATTGAGTATACGTTAAACCGGGAAACCACTGTAGTACTTATTGTTGTAAAAATATTTCTAAGTGTTTGAAGCCTTGTCTACTAAAACTCTGTCTGCACATTATTTGACTTGAAGGTTCAATGCACTTGAAGAGATTTTCCAACTGCACTTGCTATATTTAGTTTTATTTTGTTTACACCTGTTTTTTTCTATGCGTTTTTATTTCTTCAATCTAGTTTCTCTAGATTACTGACCTTTTTTATTATATGTATGTACATATATTATATAAAAGAAATGTCTATTGTTATCTATTTCAAAGAAAGAGAAGTTAAACTGGTTTCATCATCAGTGTGTTAAGAAAATGTGACGTATGTATGTTTGGCTGTAAGTATTTATTTATTGTGTATGCAGCGTTGCCGTTTTTGGTTATTTCTAACCAAAATTGGTTATTTTTTTTCTCAATGTGTACATGTGTAGATTTTTTCTGTTTTGGTTATTTTTTTTTTACTGAAAATATTTAGATTTTAAGACAATTAGTAATATATTGCAAGCAAAAGAATTGTGCAAAAATCAACAAAATGCCCATTTTGTTTGGTCTGCCAAAGACAAATTTTAAAACTCAAGCTGTGACATTTTAAGTAAAAGTGATCTCCATATTTATTGTAATATAATTACATGTTTTTTAGTATTTAAGAGAGTAACTTTCTAGTTCCTTATTTTATTGCCAATGAAAAATTTTTTGTTTTTATTATATACTTTTTATTTTTGTTTAAGACATTAAAAATTAATAATTAAACTTGCAAAACTTAATGTAAAGTATTGGAATTTTAAATTTTACAAATTGTAGCATTAGCTTATGTTTCTTTGCATTACTTTTTGTAAAATATGACGCTTAGTTTTTTAAAAAAATTATTTTTTAGTATTAGGAGTTGTGTTGTAAAATACGTTGTTTTATGTTTTTTTTTGTTACCTTAAAGTACAAATTATAGTTAAAATTACAAAAAATAAATAAATAGTACATGCATTTAAATTTGGTTATTTTTTTTAAATTTGGTAATTTTTTTCATAAATGTTGGTTACAAAAAATTTTTTTTCGTGGCAACACTGTGTGTATGTAAACTCGCAAATACATTCTTACATACATACATACGAGTACACGTGTCTGAGAAACATTTTCTGTTCTCTTTGTTGTTGTTGTTATAACTAGTTTTCCACCATTTTTTTGTTTCTATTTTCTATAATTTTCAAATTTCTTTAGCTACCGTTAGTTTAGTTAAGAATAACAACAATCGAACAGAAACATCAATGGGTAGTTTCTAATAGTGGAAAATATGATGAATAATGTAGTCAATAAACAAACCAGAGTTATTGTTTTATCTATGTACATACATATGTATGTATGTATAAAATAGCCATGTACTACATACCTACTCGTATTTATGTATGAAGACAAGCCGTGTGGAAAGATTATTAGTTGTCTACTTTTGAATTAAAAGTACTTGGTATTCGTTAACATTAAATGATTCTTGTAATGCATTTCTTGTAGGTATATTATTATCTTTTTATCATTCTGATTTAATGTACGATAATAGTTTTGTTATAAAATTTTGTTTTTATTTAATAAATTAAATTAAATATGATTGATGTATGCTTACATTTCTTTTTGTTAATTTTACATAATGAACATGTGTCGAGTCGAGTGTATTTTTTTGTATAAAAACTCAATTGCTGTTGAAGTCGTCTGCGTAGTTAATAATATGTAAAATTTAAATTTTTAATCGAGTTTTTGTTGCAGTATTAAAAAGAATAAACAAGTAAGAAAGTATAGTCGGTCAAGTCCGACCATATAATACCCTAAATATGTATGTATAAAAGTATATGTACATAGGTATAAAACAGTTTTTCAGAAATGGGCGTTATATGGGATATATAACTTATTGTGGGCCGGTCGTCGAAAAATTTAGTTTCATGAATTCTGTGAATTTTAAACTTTCTCGATTTAAATACTTTTGAAAGATTTATGGAGCTTAAAGTGAATTACAGAGAGAGTCTTATATGAGAGTTTAGACTAATTATGGACCATTATAAAATTGTACCGTATTATTTGTATACATATGAAATATATTTGCGTTAAATATTATTTGGATACCAAAATTTTTGAGCGAGTTATGCTCTTTAAAGTGATTTTCGGAAGTGGCCCTTATATGGGACCTACGAGTAATTATGGATCAATCTGCACAAAATTTGTAGATGTGATTTGGCTTCATTTACCACTCATTTTTGATGAAACTTGTGTGGATTCTTGCATAATTCAAAAAATTATGATCGGTAAACCCCAATTTCGGGTGGACATTTGTATGGGGACAAGGTGTAATAATGGACCAATTTCCTCCAGCTTCAATCCCATCCATCATTGGGTCGAAAAAATATTATATAGCAAATTTTATTAAAATATCTTTAAAATTGCGACCTGTACTCTGCGCACAAGCTTTACATGGATAGCCAGCCAGAAAGTGATTCTGAGTCGATCGGTATACTTTAAGGTGAGTGTTGGACCAATATTTCTGGGCGTTACAAACATCAGCACAAATCCAATATACCCTCTTCACTATGGTGGTGTAGGGTATAAAAAGAATATCATGACCATTAATCGTCATCAATCATACGTTTAAAGTCGTTTATTAAACTGACTTAAGCATTTGTTATCATATGATTTCCAATAAAATAACAAAACCAAAACTATTTATTCAAATTAAGAGTTTTTTGTTTTCAAATATACAAACACCCCTATTTATGGATTTTTAAATATTTAAACAATTTATTAGTGTCAATAGATTATGTGTTATTTACCTATTTTTTATTTCTGGTATTTTGCTTTAAGCTAAATTAAAGAAAAATAACATTACACTGAAAGAAATATACAGTTAGGGACTTATACATACCCAAAATCTCACATTTTCGCCAATTAAAGAGCACCAAAAAAAATTTTAAATCAAAAAAAATTCAATTCTATTTTAATTACTTACGAATAATCAGTAAATACGAGCGCGGTTCGGAAACTTCTTAGGCTAGCACAGAAAGATAATACATAGTTAGTTTTTCAAAAACATTTTACTTACTTAGTCCAACGCTTATCCTTTGATTAAAATAGCTTTCCTCAAGGCCTTCAAAATAGTGGTTTATAACTGTAATTGCATCTTTATTTGAGGTAAAACGCTTGCCAGCTAGGAATTTTTTAGATTTGGAAACAGGTAAAAGTCAATAGGAGCTAAATCAGGAGAATAAGATAGTTGGTCACGCAACTCGTAACATGTGTTCATAGCACAGATGGAAGTTTCCAAAACACTTAACTTTTTTCTGTTTATACCCAACTGTTTGTAAACAACTGTTTTATGAACCAACTTTTCTCTTAAAATATTTTTTATTTTTATAAATTAAATTCAAATTCTGTTCTGAAGTCCCAATGCAATACTTTGAGTATTTTTAAATTCCCATTTTTCTGATTTCCCAAAATCGCTAATACATATATTTTGGCGTTTTCAACGCCATCTTTGCACACGTGTTAATTTTAAAGAAAATAAAATTTTTTGCTTTGGTAATGGAGTTTGAGTAATTAAAATGGAATTGAATTTTTTGGTTTAAAATTTTTTTTTCTGGTACTCTTTGATTAGCGAATATATAAAATTTTGGGGATGTATGAAAACGTAAGTCCCTAACTGTACAATAAACAGTTGTTTTAGAATTCAAATATGGAATAGTTTGAATAAATGAAGAGAATAATTGCTAAAAATAAATATTGAAATATTATCGTATCATACTCATACTGTTACAAAAAATTGTTTTTATCAAAACAATATTTTTTCTTTAGTCAAAAGACAACAAACTGCCAAAAGTACGCATTAATTTATTCAAGAGTCACTTTACTGTCAGTTGACCTCACTGAAGTAGTTGATAATAGCAATACACAGAGAAAAATAAAAGTACATTTTATCGTAATTAATAGCTTTTGTTAAAAAAAAAACAAACAAACTTTCTTCATACAATACGAGTATATATATGTATGTATATACATACAATACAGTTCAATTGTTTACTACTTTAATTCAATATCATTGTGAACAAATCAATAGAAATTGGTACGTTGCTCTTTTTTTGGGTTTTCATAACCAAGTACTTGACGCTCTTTTGTTTATTTTAATTAAGAATGCAAGAATGGAAACAGTATTTTTGTTTGAAATCATTTTATTCATATTTATTTATTTAAGTGGTGTGACGAGCCACATATTATTAAATATTAAATGTAATATTTCAAAATTGTATTTGAGTTCTTTTGTTTTGTTTTTGGTTAAAATATTGTCACATACAAAATGTTTGATATTTTAAAATATATGATTATTTTATAAAACATAATGTTGATGGCGTTGTTCATGAAGGCGGCATTAACTTTAAAGGTTTTTATTAACAGTTTTCAAAAGTTTGTTTTTATCAGCAAAATTTAATCATCTGTTTAAGCATGTGCCAAAGTCATTACCATCAGAGTGTTGTTCTTGTAGTTTTTATTTTGAGCGTTTTATTATAATTGAAATGACTTTAAGAGATTTTGTTTTATATGTCAGCATATGATTACTTTTAGACATTTATTTATAAAAATGTCACACAAGTGTCGTATGTCTCATTTGTTGTTTTATTGTTGTCAAATTATTATTTGTCTTAAATAAAGTATGACTGTTCTTCTTGTTCTTATTATGTCGTTTTTTCAGTTGTATGTAGTATTAACTATTGTGTATTTATCATGTACTTGCGATGATTTGTTCATTTTGATGAAGATGATCATTTATTTCAATTGTCTTAAGTGAAATTTGTCAAGATGTTAAAAAAAACGTACATACCTACTCATACATTTGTACCTTGGACACTAATTTTATTTAAAAAAAAATTCACATAATTGAATTGAAATATTTTGTTGCTGTAGTAGTTTCATAAATGGTTTTATAAATTAAATGTAGTAGGTGGGTGGCATTGTCTGCTAATTGTAAGAGAAGCTTGGTGGTACATATTTTTAGACAATAGGCATTTTTTTCATTTATAGGGCTCTGCACCAGTGGTCGCCACTCATAGCCACCTACACCCAGAAACAAAAATAACACACACGTGTACAAAAGTGTTCAACCCCGTATGTACACAAATCGTACACGAACGGTGTCAATTTCGTAACAAAGAATTGACAACGGATGTTGACAATTTGATACCGCATCGTTGTCAGTTTAATAACGTGCCGTTGCTGATTTGACACCACATCGTTGTGGACTTGTAACGCGTCGTTTTCGATTTAAGACCGCATTGTTGCAAAATTTGACACCGCATCATTGTCGTTGTCTATTTCCCCAAGTAAATTAAAGTTACATATATTATTTTTTTTTTTTGATTTGTTTTATAAAATTTCATTTTTATAATAAGTACAAAAATATATACCTAATTCTAAAATACATTTTTCCAAACTATAAATGTGTATAAACACACGTACATATGTATAGTTACGTTTTAAACGAACATTACCTCTTTTTTCTTCCAAGCAAAGAGTTTTTCTACCCGCAGACCCAATGGTGGCACAGCTTCTTTTAGATCCTCTTTCTTTAAATACTGCAAACTCTTAAATGTTACTTGAGCTTCTATAAAAACAAACAAAAACTTAATGCTTTCTACTGCGATATTTAATATATAGTTTTTCTTACCTTTTAAATGAACAAAAATTAAAGTCATATTTATTGTTTCCAGAAATGAATGTCGTTACTGGATTCGACGAACTTTGTATTTGTCTCATTTGTCTTTGTTACACTGCCTGCATTTTCATCTAATATAAATTCACTGTCGAAAACTACTAAACCTTTTTCAAAAAATTGGTCTTTATACCAATTATTTTCTTAATTTTATTTCCATTTTATTTGCACTAAAAAATGAACACGTTTATAATCTAAATCACAAAACACACAATTATGAATACCACAAAAGTCGAGTAAAATATTTCTTCGTAAGACTTTGACAATAATTTGACGGCGGTGATTCATGTAAAAGTATCTTCATGCATATTACAAAACACGTTAGCTTACAACAATTGCGGCGGCGTGACATAAGAAATTAATTCAGTTTCGGGGCTTGTTGCGACTTGCTGCGAGATGCGTCGGCGTGCAATTTAATCACAAATTGTAAACGTAAGGTGTCGAAAAAAAGTAACACCGCATGGTGTCAATATTTTTTAACGACGTTTTTCCTTCTGTGTAGGACCGAAATGAAACAAAAATCGCAATCAATAGCTGGTCAGTTTACAGCAGAGTAAGAAAGTGCATGACATATTATTATATTTCATATTCTCTCTAATTGGGCCACGGTTCTAGGCAGGTTCAGAAAGATTTTTAAATTTAGAATTTTACAATTTGAGCTTACAGATTTTGTTTTTTTTTATTTATTTTTTTTTTCTTATTCAATTTCTAATGTAAAATTGGTTTTTTGTATAAATATTTTATTAAGCAAATTCTGGCAATTTTAAAATATTCTAAAATCTCTAAAGTTCTTGTTAGAAAAAATTAACACGTTTAAAACAACTACATATAGATTTTTTGTTTTTGAGTTTTAAACAATTTTATCATTCCAAAATCATTCGCAAATGAATTGTGTCTAGTGGAATTTATGTTAATTTATCTGACTGTCTGTCTGTTCTTCTAATATTTGTCTTAAGTATAAATCTGTATGTTTCTTTATGACATTTCATGGCTGTAATATTAATTAAATTATAATCATTCATAAATTTTGTTTAAATATACCTAACAAAAAATTCAAATTCAAAATTGTACATTTCTAAACATACATGTCTTGTGTACATTTTGACACAATTAGTGCTCATTGTTTAACTTTTTTGTTGGCAGTATGCTACTGGTATTTTGGTGCGTATGTGATCTATGATTGTTAATGGGCCTATCTAAACCCACCTACAAATTTACCTTTCCAACTACATACCTCATTTGAAATTACAATATGTTTGTAATGTTAAAAAAAAGTAATTGAAAACCACAATATAAAAGAATAATTTATTGCTGAATATTTTCCAAAAAAAAAGAAATAAATAAAAAATAGTGGGTGTGGGTATTTTATTACTCTACAATTATTTATAAAATATTTTTTTTTTGTATTATTGACCATTACCTTTTTATATTCGTGATCTAATGATGATGTTGTTGTTATTGTTAATAGGTGAAATAAAGATAAATGTCTTCTGGCTTGGTCGTTAACAGGAGTTGGTCAATTTAGTATCATACATAAATACTATAACTTCGGACATAGTTGAACCACAACTGCAGGTTGCTTGTTTTTTTATACCAAATTTATCCATTGTTTCAGTTTAACATAAAATTTTGGTCACGGTTGTTCAATTAATAGTAATAAGACGCCATTCCGCTTTTCACTACGAATTTGATATTTAATTGCTCGATAGATTTGAAAATCAGTATCCACAAGTATTCTTTTTGCGGCATTTACACTGGTGTTGTATTTTGTTGCGTGGTCATTGTCAGAGAGTCCTGTGTTTTATTGAACGTAGTTCCTGGTATCTTTTATAGTGGAAGGCCAATGTAAGCGCCATGCGGCCGTGGGCGGCAATCAGTTTAAATAAACGTTTATTACTGTGTACATTGTGTAAAAAGAATTAGGAAAATGAAAAAAATTTTAATTTTTAACTAAACTCATATGTCACATATTATATACATGTGTATGGCTACATCGTTTTAAGCGGCAAAGTTGAAAAAATTCTACTTTTGCCGTCCGCGGCCGCATGGCGCTTACATTGGCCTTCCACTATAACTTTCTGACGTTTAAGCGATTTATTATTTTATTGCCTAAAGTTGTGCTACCATATCGACTTTTAAAATCAGAGCTTTTTGTTTACATTTAATTTTTCAAACATTTTGTGAGATTGATGATCAATTACAAAATTCGTGTTCAAAAGACAAGAATATAAAAGGGATTTATAAAGATTGTGCAAATACCAAACATTTTAAGATTTTTGTAAATTTAGATCAGATTGCTCTTAAGTTTTTCCATCCAAACAATAGACCTCTTGGAAGTCTTTAATTTATTCATTCCCTTAAATAGTATATCGCCGAAAAATATTTGTAATTTCCTAAGATAGATTACCCGAAACTAAATACTAAATGTGAGCTTACAGGCAAAAAAAAAAATACAGATTCTGTATTACAGAAGAATTACTTCGGACTAACAATACGAAATAAAACTTAATTAAATACAGTGTTCCTTATATTAAAAAATTGTTTATATTAGTACAAATTTAATACAGTTAATAATAATATTCCAAAATTATCAAATAATTCTATTTTAAGGGAGAACGGTTAAACCTTCTTTTTGCAATCATGATTCCGACTGATTAAATTTGTTAAAAGAATAACGGTAGTTGTATTAAAAATTTCACTGAAAAAAGACAGTTTGAAAAATATATATTTCGTTGAGTATACCCAACTTTTTGAAAACAATAAAAAATTGAGGAAAATTCACATTAAGGCATAGATAATCATTTCATAGTGCAATTGTTTATTTGCCCAACCCACTACTTTGTTATGCTTAATTCAGTTGTCTTTCACATGACAAATTGTACACATGCTTAGCGGATGGTTGATTGTTTTTAAAATACAGTACGTAAAAAAATTATGGTACCATTACGAAAATTTTTCGCAATAAAAAATGCATTTGGTAATTCTCAATGCCTTTTGTGTTATAAAACATTTAAAGGTCACTGGGATTCGGTTATCAGAAGGCAGTATGATGTTTTTCATAGCGATATTCAGAAATATAATAAAGATGATAGAAATGAGCTTTTTGAAAACGTATTATATTTTAAGCGAACAGAAAAATATTATAAAAATATACGGCCAGCTGGTTGTCACATACAATCATATCTAACAAAAAAAAGTTTTCCTTAAAAATTATAAAGATTTCTAAAAAAAAAATTTATAAGATTTGGCATATCGAAAGTGTACTTGTTTTTGTATTTTCAATTTTCAATCGTATTAAGGCTAATCCATATTTTATTGACCACTTTCTGTAAATTCAAATTTCTACGCACTTTTGTTGCTGGCCATGTTGTATGTAGGTAATATATTATTTTAACTATATTTATAATTTCCTACATCATATAAAGTTAATTAGTAAGATTTAACAAGATTTAGTAATTTTAGTTTTAAGCCGATAGCCTGTAGTAGCTAGTGTTTTTGTATATTATTTATTGTAATTTAAATTATAATAAATTTGAAATAAATAAAAATAAATAAAAAATAATTCTGGTTTGTTCAAGCGTTTTTTTTTTTTTTTTTTTGCTTAAAATTTGTCTATGAAAAAAATTATGACAATATTTTAATAAACTACATATTGCAATCATTTAATAAAAAATACATTTCGTAGCAATTTAACGATAATAAAAAATTAATTTCGTAACGATGTTTACTTTTTTCGTTTTTAATAAACATTTTTCATATAAATTAAAGCTAAATATAATAACAATGAAAGTAAAATGTTTAACGAGGGTAGTGACTGCAGAATTTTAAAGAAATTTTGGTCATGTAAATCGAACTTAGACTTTATTAAATAACACAACGAATATGTGATATATTTCATTTAAACTTTCAATATTACACATATGTATGTAACGTGTTTGTGTAATAAATTCGAATTTGTAATCTATCATAACTAACTTAGCTTTCAATACTGTCCAATTAACATTACATATTATAATTTTCTAATTCATGTAAGCCTACCCCCCGTTAAAGTAATGAAATTTAATTTATCTTTAAAAGTTCAATCAAGTTTAACGCTAATTAAATTAACTTCTTCCAAGCCAGAGAACTTTTTTTGGCTTGTTTTTAATTGAAAATAATTTGAAAATTCAATTATACTTGTCTGTAGCCACTAATTTGATTAAGGAATCAATACTCATATACATACATAAATATACATATAAGAAAACGAAAGGGTCAGATACGTTTTAAACTTTAAGTGTAATTTATTTTATTGTCTGCATTGTAAATTCCCATATGAAAACAAGTCACAGACAAAAAAAACTTTATTTTTGTGTATTTTTTTCAGTTGGAATCTATGATAAGCTTAATTATATGGTCGGTGTAATGAATAATTTATTAGTTTATACTATGCGATTTTTAATAATTCGATTAAAATGAAATTATTTTAAATATAAGAAAAAAACATTGAATTTTTACATTTGAAACACAATTATAACAAATCAAGCTAAACGATTTTAATATTAATTAATTATTGTGCTCAATTTTAGACTATATTTTTAAAGAACTACAAGATGAATTAAATGTAATTAGAATTAATTAAAATGTAAATTAATTCTA
This sequence comes from Bellardia pandia, assembly GCA_916048285.2. Classification (NCBI taxonomy): domain Eukaryota; kingdom Metazoa; phylum Arthropoda; class Insecta; order Diptera; family Calliphoridae; genus Bellardia; species Bellardia pandia. The sequence goes on from OU696532.1 coordinate 110,051,167, forward strand.
TGTGTTTAGAGTAGCACAAATTTAATTATTTACAATTAATTTAGTCTAGTATTTTAGTTTTAATCTTTAAAGTTCAAAACATACAGCAACAATCTTTTTTTATCAATCAAACTATTAAACAATAATTTATACATTGAATTTGTAAAAAGACTTTGACAATTTCCTGCAAATCATTAAATCAAACTAAAAATTAAAGAAACTACATTTACATTCGCTATATTTCTTCAATTCAATGTGAACTTCACACGCAATTGATTTTTACCATAAATTTAAGAAACAAAACTTCGAGGTCATTAACTGTACGCAGTTTTTATTTACTAAAATACATACATACCTATATGTATGTACTTTGTAGTTTTAAGGTTTGCATTACAGCTTTATCAAATAAATTTTTGCAACAAAATAGAAATAAAAAAATAAATAAACAAAAAAACAGAAAATTAGAAGTGCTTTAAAATTTGCATTGCACGTTTTTGTTACGCATTTGAATTTGTAACTATTTCACACTTAAATGTAAAAGAGTAAAAAACTAAGCAGTCATACAGTCGAATACGCAGACAATTTATGATCTTTTCATGCGTAAATATGTAAATACAATTTTATACTTTTGAATTGCATTGACACAGTTTTATTTTTTTTTTAATTGAATAGATGATTATTATAGTCTTTTTTTATAAAAATAAAAAAAAAACACAAATTAAAACAGTAATTGGAAAAAATAAAAACAATTTAAATATGTAGTTAAATTATGGCGATAATTTGTTTAAAGAGGTCTGTTGGAAAACGAAAAACATTTCTGAATTTAAGCAAAACTTAAAATTTTATGTTTCTGGTTAGTTTAACTTACCCTTTTCGATAAAAACAAATTGTTAATTTATTATTGTATGTAGTATACTGACCAAATGAAAAATGTTTAAAATTTACACTTTCTATAAGAAACATTTTTAATTATTTGTTGGTTTGTTTTAGAACAGCAAAATACGATTTGTAGTTGAATTTAAGGCCCGATTATCGTTCACAACACTAAAATGTTGTGTTGTGTCGACTAAAATTAACAGAAATTTGCGCCGAACAATGTTCTTATACTTAGTTTTATCAAAATTTCTTCCAAATTGCGACCTGTTTAAAAATGAACAAGCTTTCAAGAAAATGTGTGTAGATGTTGATTTTCAAACCTATCGTGAGGTCAGTTGTAAAGCTGATAGCTTTGGATTTGTTTTTTATGATAACAAAAAATGCACTGCATAAAATAAGCTGTAAGCCACTGTAATTTTAGAAAAACTTATTTCAAGTCTTTGGTAAAACAAAAAAAAAAAAAAATGTTAATAAAGTCAGAAATAACAAGAACGGATTAATCAACAAATAAACCACTAAATTCTATAAATATGCATGAAAATAGTAAACCAATTATATTATTTCCCACAATTCTTGAAAACCATAAATATTTCAGCTCATTTATGTTGTTGTGCGTTAAAATAAATTTAAAGTTTTTCTTAGGTGTAACCACAAACTAATATTTAACCTTTTGGTTGTGCTAAAATTAAAACTAAACATGTTTAAGTTGCAATGGGAAAAAACCACAATTTTAAATATTTTTAATAAAATTCGTTAAATTCTCAAGAAATTGTGCGTTTTTTTTTTTGTCAACTTTTATAATATTTAGTAAAATCTTTTCATTATGAGAAAGTAATAGAAAAGTAAATGTTTCTCACAATCAAGTGTGATCTTACGTCATGTATGCTTGATTAAATAATCTAAATAATTTTGTTATATAAATATATGTACATACATGCCTAGCAGGCACCGCAGTTTTGCAGAGGTTAGAACACAAAGAATTCTGATGAGAGAATGTGGTGATTCTTGAAACAAGTAAATTCAACCCAGGTTCAATCCCCAGCTCAGCCAAGAAAAATTATCAATAAATTTTTAATAAGATTTCATGTTGTAAAAACAATTCCTACCTTCAGTATAAATAATAATTTAATGAAAATTAAATTTAATGAACTCAAGCCTAACTGAAAATGAAAATTTCACTTCCACTTTATTTTACAAATGTAGAAAGAACCTGCTGTACATGTTTTATGTGCAAGTAGATATAGACTTGAAAGTATTATAATGGCGCTTTTAACATCTTTTGATAAATTTGCAACATTTTACGAGTATATTTTGTGACACTTCTAGAAATAGAGGACTCAAATATTCACACATGCATTGTATTTATATTTAAACATACTTCGCTAACGAAGTAGCGGGTCGAAAAGATAGTATCTTTTATAAAGCATTGTTCACGTAAAATCCGTTCACATATATATTTTAATATTTATGTAACAAAAAAATCGATAGAATACTTAGTAGTTGATTAATACTAATTTATTTATACATATATAAGAACAGCTAAGAAATAAACTAAAATTCATTTCTTCTTATAAAAATCCGTGTTTTTGTTTAGATGGATTACATTGACAGTCGCACATCATTTCGATCCACTTACTTCAAATTGCTAACATTTTTTTTAATGTCAAGAACCACAAAGCGGAGTGGCACGCTTTGACTTTACAATGACATTAGACGAAGCTCTTGAAAATTAGTTATTAATTAAAGACCCAACTATAATATGCATAAGCTAGTTTAAGCAAATTGCAAAAGTTAACGAAAAGGCTGTCAAATGCATAAGCAATTCAGAGTTAACTTTCAGGTGGCTACAATGTGCTTACGTGACTTTGAAACTTTTTGTCCAAAGTTGCTCATTTATGTTTAAAAAAAATGTTTTTATTTTAACAAAAAGCCATTAAATTGCTATATTTTATAAATATTATTATATTATTTATAATTTTTCCTTTTTTTTAATTTATCGACAAAAGTACTAAAATGTACAGCTGTGGCAGTACTACATTGTAAATAATAATAAACGTTTACATGTTTTGTTAATTTTTGTATTGTGTTTGCAAAAATGGAGAAACAACTTAAAAATTTAAATAATATAAAAATATTAAAGTTAGCGCTTGAAGGCCTGTGCTCATTAAAAGAAATAAGTGAACTACAATGTAAAAGAAGAAGACGCTCTTGTTCTGTCAGAGAAATAAACCGCGACAGAAAGACATTTTTGTTAAAATAAAAAGGGTCCCTTTTATTGTAAAGGCACTTATTTTTTCCGCATTTTCTATTAAATTTAAAATAAATATATTTTCTTCTTTCTCCATTTTGTTCAAAACACAAACAAACAACAAACAACAAACAGCTGATTCCGTACAGAATGTGCGATCAGTTTCGCTTTTTTCTTAAGCAACTGACAGTTGAAAAACTTAACGAAAAGTTTCGTTAAGTACATTATAGTTTGCCACATACAATTTATATGTGTTCGCACGTTTGCTTAAGCTAGCATATGCATATTATAGTTGGGCCTTAATATTTTGGATCTGATCGCCTCATTTCGCTGCAACATAAAATGTTGGTTGCGGTAGCTATTTCAGGTTAATTTTTACATGTTTATTCCATATGAAAGATACATGAGCAGTTGTTGAATTTTGTTAAATTGTTTTGGTAAATAATGCGTGTTTAATAGTATAACTCTTTTTTTTCTAACGATTTGGATTCATTGTCGGATAGACTCTGATTAAGCTTTATCCTGCTTACTTCTCTTAATAACATTTATTTAATTTTTTTTAAGATCTGTGCTTAAGTTGCTTATATATTTTAATAACATATTGGTTGTATAACATAAAAATGTGGGATTTAAAAAAAAAGTCTTCCAAGGCCTCTCGGTTCAAATTCATATGGTACCTTATTAATCTCCTTTTGGATGAATTCAGCTGCTAGCAAACGTTTTAAAATTTACTGCTTGAGTAGCTACCAATGATTTTGCAAGCTCTTGTTGAGTTTGACAACAATTTTCATTTAGTATGTAATAGGTACCTTTACTTCTTTTTATTCAAACTTTTTTGGCCAAACTGGAGCATCTTTGTCTTCCGTGCCAAAATCACCGCTTCTGAACCGCACAAACCACCTCTCGCACGTTAAAACCGTTGGAACACATTCAACATAAACTTCAGCTGAAGTTTTTTCAAATTAAAAAAATAAAGCAAAACTTCTTACTTATGACACTTAGTTGACATAAAATTCGACATTTTCGAACCATTTGACGCATTTTTAAGTTGTACACCCACCCAATAATTTGCAGTAATTTTTGGAAGCTTTAGAATTTTTGCAATCATTGAAACCGACACTTTTAGATTTTCATTTAATTTGTGCACGATTTTGTGTTTGCTACATTTGCTTATTTGGTTTCATAAAAATTTAAATATGTATATTAAGCTCTGAGAAGCGTCTGACAGCATCTATTACAAATTCTATTTTTAGCGATTTTACCATAGACACAACTAACAATTATAATTAATGATATTCTTCAGGTGTGGCTCATTTATTATGGTTCATACTGTAGAAATGTTTTTTTTTTTTTTTTGTTAAATTTCAAGTACATATGTACTTGATTTGAAATCTGAGAGAAAAAAACTATGTAGTATTTATTCTCAAATTTTAATTAAAAAACCAGTTTTGCTATTAAAGAAAGAAAGAAATAATTAAAAATAAAATACACCAATAACTCAATGTGTTCCAATATTTGTTTTTGTTTGCTTTATTTGTAGTTCTTTTATTTTGGGTACCTATTTCTTTTTAATTTAACATTTCTTTGTATGTATGTACATATGTACTCGTACGGGCACAATTTTTATGGCCAATAATATGATTTTATTCATTGTGCGCTTCACATTATCCGGCACACTGTGTGTTGTTTTGGTGTCAAGAAAATAAAATCAAAATAAAGTGGGCGGCGCTTACAGAAAGACTACAGAAAGCCGGCATTTTTAAACTGGTTTCTTGTTTGCATTAATTCCTTTCTATTATAAATGATCAAATATGATTTACATACATACTTATGTACATATTTTCAAAGTTGTGGCTATTTTTGTGATTTTGGTACAATCAAGTGAAATACATAGTTTATTTTTCACCAGCACATACCTACTTACTTATGCTAATGTTTAGGGGGGAAAAATCACAGGTGTCATCGAAAGTTTATTGTAGAAAGAAAAAATATGTAAATTACTATAATTTATTATGAATACATACAGATGTATATACAAAAGAAAAAGTTATTGTATTATTTAAGTATTTTTTTTTTATTTAATTATTTTTAGACTACATTTTACAAGAGACGTTGTGTTATATTTGTACGTTTACCTTCGGATACCCGATTTTGATTCGAAATCGAATATTCGATCGAACTGTCAATTGAGAAATACCTTTTTCTGGAAAACATTTTACACATGGAAAACATTTACTCAAAAAAGCGTAACCACTGTTTTTTAACATAAATTTGTTTGAAGTCGTTTGCTCTTACAAGAGTTTTGCAAGATCAAATAGCATAAAATAAAATCCCTCTAAATACTCGTATTGTCCTAAATAAACGATTTTTTTAAAATAAATATTTGCCAAGTGTGACCATCCGTACCTTAAGTATCATTGCAATGCGCAACATATACATATTGGATTATTCTCAAAAAATTAACTTTTTTTAACTTGCTCTTGCAACATTTTAAATTTCAATTCACATTAAGCTTAGTTCACTAAAAACCTAATTCAGAATTAAAAAATGTCAACAATTCATACAATAAAACCATTTTCAATAAACTAATTATTTTGTTTAATTAATTTTTTTAAAAGATTTCATTCATTGTTAAATTATTTTATAATGTGTTCATTCAAATTTTGAATTATTATATTTTTGAATAATAATATTTTATTTTCTAGATTAAGGTCTAATATTGTTTTTATTTTTATTTTATATTTATGTATTCCGATATTTCGCTACAACAATGTATAGCATCTTCAGGGAAACAATAACAAAATTTAAAATTAATAACAATGGTATACATATATATTATATTTTTGTTTATTCAAATCGATTCCAAATCGAAGGGACCCAGGGAAAACTACTACTGTTTTACTTCTATTTGCAAAATGTACATATGAATATAGAAAGTACTTATTCTAGTTTGGTTTTGGTTTTAAATGCCATTTTTGGAACACAGCGAAAGCGTTCTTCGGAAAGGTTGTAGAATCAGTTCTACTGAATAATTTTTACTTAAATTGTCATCCTCGGTACTTGTTTTACAAAAGCACTAAATAACAAACATACCTTTTTAAGAACAGTTCTAAAGGAAGTTGTTCTTCTATCAATGTTTTTTTCCACACACCTGGAACTCAATTTCTTTTATTCAAATTACTTTTTTACTAACGCTGCAGTTACACGTTAAACTTTTGCTTTTGAATTTTTTTTTTACACATATTGCTTGGTAAAATTCTCAAAACTTGAAAGCTGTGACGTAGGATGCACGCAAATTTAAAACAATTTATTTTCAAAATGTCTTCTAGAAAACAAAAACATATTTATTTAACTTTAATTTGTGCTTTTTAATTTGGTGAATTATTATATAATTTATGAAAAAGAAACAGCACTAAAAATTTTTTATTAAAATTGTGAACAGCTGTTTTTTGACTCTAATTTTAAACACACAATTGGTCCGAGAAACCGTCTCAAATTTTAAAAGTATGAATGTATTAGTATTAATATGAAAAAAATAAAGCTAAGTTGTAATAGATATGTATGTATTGAAGAAAAATTAAATAATTCCATATACAATTTTTTAAAGTTTGTAACGTATTGTAATGGATTTATTTCTATTAAAGGTTTTTAAGTACATACTAAGAAATTAAGTCTATGAATTTATTCCTAATCAATGTTTTAATTGAATAGAAGAATTAATTCTTCTTTAATATATGTATCTCGCAAATGGTTTCTTTCGAATGAAATTACAAATTCAGATCCTTTGAAATGATTAACCATGACACAAAACGTGGCTTTATTGAGATTATATATAAAATATTTAAATTTTACTGTCGTCCATAGTGCACTCACTCATGCCAATGATGAATGCTGGTAAATTCTTATTTCAGTTGTTAAACATTTAAGAAAAACATTTGTAGTCATTAACTTGAAACATGTTTTGTGACGGTTTTTGTTAAGAAAATAAGAATAACAACAACTACTATAACAAAAAATTAAAGTTCATTATCCATTATGGCTTAACATGTCAAAATATTTTTGAAAAAAGTCTTTTTTTTTCTCTCTTTCAAATAAAATCTACAACTTTTTCTTTTTGAATACAGTTTGTTTTTTCAGTGGTAGTCATGTTTTGACAATTATAAAAGGTTAACGATCTTAACAATTGTGCGTGTGCTTAAACAATATGAACTGTTAAAAAGATTAATATTATTTTTTTTTAATTTTGCTTTAAGAAGGAAACTGAAATAACAATTACCAGAGATTTTGTAAATAAAGAAACATTGTTATCACAAATTGTTTATGTCATTCACATTGTCTTCGAGCGCAGATTTATGTTTTAGATTTATATACATAAAAGCTTAAGTAAATTAAATTCAGTTTCATCAGTCAGTGTGTAGATTGTTAATGTAATTAAAAGTACATATTTTTTATGTACAAGGCTTAATGTAAGTTTTTATTTTATTATCATGTCATTACTTAAAACTTTTCTTAGTTTAGTTTAAAACTGGATGTTTTTTTTTTCGTTATATATTTAAAGAATTTAAGTACACATTTATAAATATTATTTTATTATTAATATATAAACAAGTAAATGCACAAACAATGAAGGTCTCCTAATAAAAGATATTGATATAAAATTAATAAATATCTATGTATGTATATATATATATATATATATACATATACATATATATATATATATATATATATATATATATATATATAATATATATATATATATATATATATATATATACATACATACATATATATAATAATATAATAAGTATACCTTTATTTTTTTCTCTTTTCTTAATTGCCAACTTCATATTTATATTTCACATGTTCTCGTTAATTAAGCAACTGTTGTGTGTTATTAAAATAAACAATAACAAATATGTAGTAGTTTTTGTTTGGAATTCATGATGTGTATTAGTAATCCAAAAACGAATCCACTATTCTAAGTAAATATACTAATTGTTATTTTTATTTATTTACTCTATTCAGGATTTCAATGAACAATGCCCCTACTCATTATCACCCGTGAGCACAAAAAGCCAAAAACTTTTGCGTTCTCCCCGCAAAGCTACAAGGAAAATATCCCGCATACCGTTCAAAGTAAGTTATAATTAAGATAAGTTATAAAATTATTTACAAGAATAAGTTTTAATTTAAAAATATTTTAATTTCAAAAGGTTTTGGATGCGCCTGAATTGCAAGATGATTTTTATCTAAATTTAGTCGATTGGTCATCACAAAATGTCTTGGCCGTTGGTTTAGGTAGTTGTGTTTACCTATGGAGTGCCTGCACAAGTCAAGTAAGTATTTCGTTTTAATATTATATGTAATGTTTGATATTTTAATTAGTTGTTGATTTTGCAAACTTCTGTTATTTTTTATTTCAAATATTGATTAAATATTATACTACATATTTGTTTTGTTTTTTGCTATTCTTTAATTTTTTTTAGGTAACACGTTTGTGTGACCTTAGCCCTGATGCGAATACTGTGACATCAGTTTCATGGAATGAACGTGGTAATTTAGTAGCTGTTGGTACACATCATGGCTATGTTACGGTATGGGATGTTGCTGCCAGTAAACAGGTGTGTAGTTTTAATGAAATATATGTTAAAATAAATAGTCATTGTATTAAAAACATAAATAGATATGCCCTCTAACATTTTCAAATCCTTGGAAAAAGTATTATTTATTAAATTCTTTTAAATATACCTCTAAATCCAAAATGACTTCTTCATTATTATATTAATCTTAAACGTGTCCCCATAATAAGGAAAAATAAGGTATTTTAAGAAGACCATAACTAAATATTGCTTAATAGCGTTCACATAGTTTTCATATAAAAAAATCAACCCGAAAACATAAATTGTTTTCCTCTAAAGAAATTTGCAAACTACATTTAAACTCCAATTCATTTTTTGGACATGTTTAGGATTTAAACTTACTCCCATGGCACTATAATACATACCTATGTAAAAAGATAATAGGAATCTTATTTTTTGAATTGTTTGAATTGCGCCTACGTAAGACAAATCTCAAAAGATTATATCAGGGTTTATTTTTTGAAAAGAAGTAAAGAATAAAAAGCGAATAAATACAATAATCAGATTTCACAGTGGTTTTTATTATCAATTTACTATTTTATTCTGTGACAAATCAATATTGTTTCCTGGAAGTATAAGCTTTATTTTATTATCACTTTAGTTCAGATATTTTTCTCTACTTTTAAATGTTAAAAGATTGCAATTATTTATAATACGCACCCAATGATGTGTTTCTAATTTGTCGCTAGTACATCAAAAAATACAATCTTTCATAAAATATTAATTAATTTGGATCACTTCCCTCCTATTACAACCACATGTTAAATTCTTTGGTGTTTCCCTTAGAACTACTTCAGGTTGTGTTTCAGCAATGATTTTTTGCTGGAAAACTTCAACAGATTTTGTTTATAGGTTCATCATAAAACTGATCCCATTGTGTTACGAATGAAGTAATCAGTCGGTTTCTTAATCGAGACGTTTTGGAAACACCCAGATTTTCTGATTAATGAGTTGTTGTGTCTAAGATTCATCCCTGACAACTCCTTCAAACATGCATAAAAGGGGACGTCAAAGGTACGTTTTCTCGAATTGGTCAGATCTTGACATTGACTTAAGTCGTAAACTGGATAGTTTCATAGCATTTTTTTTCTGATAATACAGTTAATAATTGCTGATTTAACAGCCCTTAGAACCGGCTGCCTTGGAATACGAGAGACAATACAGTGTCCTGTAGCGGTTGGTACAACTAGCTCTATCTGGTAACGACAAAACCAAATAGCTGAATTCGTTCTGCCCGCTTCTTTCTTTCCAGATTAATCTAGAAATAGCACATGTGATTAATTTTATCACCATGTCTTTGCAATCTTAACAATATATTTACAATGTTGGCAATCGATTTAAATTTTGATCCATTAGATTTGCACATAATTTTTTATGGTTCCATGTAATTTCTAGAATTTGTGGATAATAAGAAAAATTTAAGAATTTTAAAATAACTGAAATACATTGAAGCATTTTCATATACTTGCCAAATTGAACACCCAAATTTTTATTTCAAACTGGCAAAGAACACACATGATCCCAAAACTTTTTATTTCGACAAAGAAAATCTTGTATTCGTCGGTTGCTTTCATCTGTCTCCTGGCAACATTTGTCCTAAAACATGTTTATAAACACACTTTACTTGATTTTTACTCTTATTATATGTATGCCTAAAACTATGCTTTATTTTTATGTTAAAATTATTCAAAAGTAAATTATAATTTTTGTGGTTTTATTTAATTGCAGATCAATAAACTAAATGGCCATTCAGCACGCGTAGGTGCATTGGCTTGGAATGGCGATATTCTTTCGAGTGGTTCTCGAGATCGTTTAATCATACAAAGAGATACACGGACACCAGCTCAACAATCAGAACGTCGCCTAGTTGGCCACCGTCAAGAGGTGTGTGGCTTGAAATGGTCTCCCGATAATCAATACTTAGCTAGTGGTGGTAATGACAATCGCCTGTACGTATGGAATCAACATTCCCTTAATCCGGTACAATCCTACACCGAACATATGGCCGCTGTTAAAGCCATAGCATGGTCACCACACCATCATGGCCTATTGGCTAGTGGTGGCGGTACAGCTGATCGTTGTATACGTTTTTGGAACACTCTGACCGGACAACCAATGCAGTGTGTAGACACTGGGTCGCAAGTGTGCAATTTGGCATGGTCCAAACATTCATCGGAGTTGGTGTCAACTCATGGTTATTCGCAAAATCAAATTTTGGTCTGGAAATATCCCTCCCTAACACAAGTGGCTAAATTAACAGGACATTCATATCGTGTCCTTTATTTGGCCTTGAGTCCTGATGGCGAAGCTATCGTTACGGGTGCCGGCGACGAAACATTACGTTTTTGGAATGTATTTAGTAAAGCTAGAAGTCAAAAGGAAAATAAGTCTGTATTGAATTTATTTACCAACATTAGATAATTCTATTGAACGAAAAAGGAAAATCCAAAAAGGCTTGACTATAAACGAAAAATATAGATATACAATCATTTAGGAAATCAAAAAAAAAAAAAAAACAAGATCGCCAACATCAAAAAAAAACTACATCATCAATTTGAGAAATCATCTTCATTTTATGTTAAAGCAAATCACCAAAAATCTATTAAGAAACAACCAAACTTATATTTTTTGCTATTTTTATAGATTTGTTTTCTTTTATAAAAACTTTTTTCTTGTAAACCTCAATTATTGAGTGTTTGTTGTGTCATTTATACTTTGATTCTCTATATAACAAACATATATTTTTCTATACAAAAAACTTTGTCCTATAACTATACAAACAACAATAACTATTAATTGAATGAATGGATATGTTTTAATTTTTATCTATTTACATATATATTTCATTTGTTTTTATTATATTATTATTTTTATTATTTAACAAGGCTTTAGCAATTTTATATACCAATTTATACATTTATAATGTATTTAGCTTGTTTCTTTTATAATTATTTTTTTTTTCGTAGATTTTAATTTAGTAAATTTATTTTATAGTTTTTTCCAATTTTTTTTTTGTTTTAATATTAAATAGGGCCGCCGCATATTTTCTTAATTTTTAGAAATAAAACAAACAAAGAAATCTTTTGTGAATTTAGTTTTTTTACAAAATTCTTAAAAACTTAACTTGAATTTATAAAATATATTTTTTGAAATTGTATGTAATATCTCTTTAAAAACTGAATTTTGATCTTTTCTGTAATGAAAAAACAAGTTGATTAAACAAATAAATTTGTTGTAAAATTTATAATATATAAAAACTAAAAACATTTTGGTAAAACTTTAATGAATGCTAATAATTGTGAAAGTGCAAAGTTTAGAGATTTGATTTCTTTCCTATTAAATTATTGACAATAAATAAGCATACATACATTTATGTATGTGATTTTTTGAAAGAGTAGCAAAGATCTTGATTCTGGATTTTCAATAAAATTCTGTTTTCTTTCATTTGTGCTTTTCTTTCTCTACATTTTTAGAAAATTTTTTTTTGAGTCATAAGCCACCTTTTCATAGGCCGGGTCACATATAACACTTTGTTGTTAAACACAAGACTTTCTATAGGAAATATTGTTAAACACAAGATTTACTAAAGAGAATACATCCCGGAAAACACTAAGTCAAACATTTCATATGCTTAAAAGAAATGGAAATTTTTAAATTTTTGTCTTTTTTAAATGTAATACACATAATTTATTTCAGTTTTACTAAACATTTTTAAAATTTTTAAATTTAAATATTTTTATACAAAATGTATAAAATATATTGACATTGATTTCAATTGATTCTCAGTTTGAAATCAAACTTTCGTTTTGGCTAGGAGTTTTAAAATATTTTGAAGAAATGTTGATTTGATCTTATTTTAGTTTCGCTAGACCAGACAACGTAAGATATTGCTGTTCTTCTACTTTTATTTGTATGAAATCAAAGCTTAATAATTCAAATGAGTATATGTTCAAAGAAAATAGCTTATTTCCTCAAATATTTTATCGATAATAATTCCCCCAGTTCTGAATTCACACACATTGTACGACTTGCAGGATATACACCTGGGTTCTACATTTGTAAAATGAAGTGAAATTTTCATTAATTTTGTGTTCTAAATTTTGTGAAATTGATATAATAAAAAAAATTTCACTTTTAGTTTCGTTCATCGTAGTTAAAAGTTTCACCTCGTTTTCTAGAACGCCGTGAAATTGTCCATGTGAATTGAAAACGATTTAGTTTCACTTCGTAGTGGAATATACAACATAGGCGATAAATTTGTAAAATTTTCGTTTTTGAAATTAAGTTGTTTTTAAAACCACTTGATTTCCAGAACAGAGCGATAACATTTAATGTTAGCTTTAGCTTATTCTTAATAATTTGATATTACAATCTGTGTTCATTAAACTTTTATCAAACAAAATTAAAAACAAAAAATTCGTAAAAAAAAATATATTTCAGCAGAATTTTTGAAAATGCATATGCGACAAAGCAGGCGTGCATTTTTATAATTTGAAATATAAAAATAAATTTATTAATATTTAATAAAAAAAACAACTAAACATAAATAATAAATATTTCCAGCTAATTTGTTAATTTCAATCAATAGAAATTAGCTGAAAGAACTGAATTATATAAATTCTAAGAATATGAAATAAATAAAAGATTATAAATATATTTCAAAGTCCTTAATTATAAGTTTATAAATTTAAGTCATTGAAATGCAAACAAAAAATTAACGAAAATAAAATTAACAAACAAACATTATTAAGGCCTGTTAACTTATCACAATTTTAGACTTGGTTAGGTTTTAACCGCCGGTGAAATATACATACTTTTCTATTATGACTAGTTAACAGGCTTCAAAATAAATAAATACTTGAATTCATTACATTTATTTAAATAATTCGTTAAAAAAATCTATACTTAAAAAATACCATGAAAAATCTAAAATTATTAATAACCCAAAAATTTGTTAACATTTGAATTTTCTTTGTCTTTTAAATGGAAAAAAATTATAATAATTAAAATTATTGTATTTATATATGTATGTATGTATGTATGCCTGAAATCAATGCCGTGTAAAAATCTAATTGTGTGTAAGTGTGAGCAAAGAAGTAATTATAAAAAATATAACATACAGAATTGAAACAATTTGAAAATGTAGTTATCTTTATTTAACAGAAGCTACACCGAAAAAAAAACTATTTTCTAAACAGTTTCTATTCAAATTATTTGAATTATGAAAATTATCAGCCAAAAAAAAAATTAGAAGAATATTTCGTGTTTGAAGACATGAATTACAAGATTTAATAACGAAATAATTGAAATCAAAAATAAATGTACATGTATTTAAAATTACATGAACTGATCCTTGTTACAAACGCAATGGGAAACATTTTCAGATTCCCAGAAAAAACTGTATTAGTCTTCTTATTTTGGAGTTGTTATCAATGTTTTTTTTTTTTTTTAATTATCACCTCCAGAACTGGTTCTACAGAATCGTTGCAGAGTAAGCACACATTATTTGAAACGGTTCTGGCATGAGTTGTTTTATTAATGATTTTTATTTGATATTTTCACCATCCGAACTAGTTTTAAGAAAGTTTACAGATATTCTTCGAAGCTGTTCTAAGCAAAATAGTATTCGAACGATTTACAAACGTAATAAAAAAATGCCTTAACGAAAGCAATTTTTTGGTTTTTCGTAAGTGAAATAAAACACCCGCAAAATAAAGTATTCGTAAATAAATTTCCGAACATTCGTAAACAAATTTACGAAAGTCGTACTACGCAATACAATTTTTACAAGTTTGTAAATTTTCCGCTTTGAATCGAAATACACAATAACCCCCTGTTAAAAACGATTTAGAAAGACGTATTTTCTCCGAATTATTTTTGTTTCGAGCAATGCAGAACACTTCTCTGGAATGCGCTCCACTTCAAAGAAGGGTATTTTGAAGTTATACACCCTAAAGTTAAATTGCTATAGAAAAATACCGAAGGTCTAAACTTAAATTTTCAAGTATGTAAGTCGAAAAATAAATAAACTAAACTTAAAGTGATATATGAATAATTACTATTAAAAATGGATTTTTTAAAGAAATTTTCGAGATAAATAAATATATGTATGTATGTTCGAGACATAAACCGTAAAAAAATTTAATCTCAATTATTATAAAAATGTTTTGGAATTAAGATTCCCCACCTGTGTGGAAACCCTGTAAATATTAACGCCAAGCGTTTCTGCAATTACAGCAAATATATTTCAAATGATTAATTTTATCTCTATTTCTAGGATTTCAAATCACTTATCACTAGTGTTTAATCAAATAAATACGAGTATGTATATTATTTGTGTACTTGTTTGTGCCTATAAATGTTATAAATATTTGTATTGTATTCAGAATGAGAGCAATAATTTACTTGTTTGTATGACTGGCTGTTGTATACTCGTACATAATAAGTCTAAGTACGAATAGAGTAAAATAAAGCTACTAAATAATGTAGATAGATAGACCGTAACATAGTATTTCACTTAATACACATTTCAGTTCTTATACCGTTTAATTGGGTAAAGGAGGTCTAACGGAAGAAATGCACATATAAAAGTGTCACGTTTCAAATTTATTTTTTTTTTTGGGGATCCACAACAGTGTCACTTAGTAAATAAATACAAACTTAAATGATGCGTCACAAACATTTTCGATTTCTCCTTATTGGTTTAACAGCACTACTCTGCTCAAGTAAGCAACAGGTTAAGGCCGATCTGTTTCCGTTGTCTATTATACACATAAATGATTTGCACGCCAGGTATGTAAAAATTCAAAATATTTGTACAATTCTCTTTAACTATAAAAAGTGGAACGTACAATAATCGAACGTGTTTAATTAAAAAAAAAATATTAATTTTTTGTACATAGGGATATATGTATGTATGTATGTATATTTAGTTCCTAATTATATAAAATGTTTTAGATTAAAGTCAGTGTTATTGTAAATTGCAATAACAAAATAAATATTAAAACACTCACGTGAACAGCCATTCAAATGGAAACCACATTAAATCCAATTTAATAAGATTATAAACAATTTAATTGAACTCTTGTGTACTCTACACTATGAAAGTATCAAAAAGTAATATACATACATATGTACTTTTTTCTTTCAATCAAATCTGTGAATCTGTTTGGGATTACCGTTTTCCTATTTTTATCCCGACATGGTTCAAGTTTTTAAAAACGATATAACCTATTGGCTCTTCAAGGCAGAGATATATCTACGTTCAAAATGTCAATCAAATTGGTATATTTATTTGTGATTATCGATTTTTCCCGACCTGGTCCAAGTTTTGAAAAAAGATAAAGCCTATAGACGCTTCCAATATCGGTTGAGCCTTTTGGGATTATGTACTGGGTTTTCCCTTTTTATCCTGACCTGGTCTAAAGCTAGATTTACACGATTGAAATTTTCTTTAAAATTGCTCTTTAAAATGCTATTTGCTATTTACACGAGTTTGAAGCATTTTGGAGAGCAATTTTGAAAAAAAAAAATTCAATCGTGTAAATCTAGCTTAAGTTTTAAAAAAAGATGTAGCAGCCTATTGACATGGATCTACATACGTTTTACATTTCAATAAAGTCGATTTAGCCGTTTGGCTTTACAGATTTTTCCTGGTCCCAGTTTCGAAGAAATATATAGCCTATTGACGCTTCCAAGCATAGATCTATCTACGTTCCAAATTTCATTAAAATTGGTTCAGCCGTTTAGGCGTGATTGCGGATAAACAAACTTACAAAGACATTTATAATACATATATGTATATGGATATATGGATTAATGGATATATATATATATGGATTGCACATATTCATAAATGCATCTCAGATCTGCTTGTAATGCACATATGTATGTGATTATTTTACACTGCTGATGAGAATTAGCTGCAGGTATTCATTTGCAGAAGCTATATAGCTTCCAATGATATTGTCATATAAAAGTGTGAGGTTCCGTTGATATAAATTATTAAAGCAAAAACTGTGTTCTTTCCATTATACATATTATTATATATTAAAATACATACAATTAAAATAAACGAGTATGTTCAAATATTAAACTAACAGGTAGGTGACGACCTGCAGGCTATTTTATTCACATGTTGTACTAAAATTGCAATGAATAATTCGGTTAAATTGATAATTATCTGTGAAGTAAAATTACATTGAATAGACGGATTAATTATCCGTCTATTCGATATTTAAATTTACATAATCATTATTATTGTCATTGAAGATGCCAACTAAATACTCATTCATAAGTGTTTAAATATTTAATTTGATTTGACTACTATTTTATTACTTAAAAGAAATTCTATTATTAAACACTTAAGTATATATCAAATATAAATCATTTGAAAATTATTAGCATGTGATAAGTATGAACTTATGTAAATATGTTTGATAATGAAAACTACTGACAAATACATATTTATTGTTTAAAAGTTTAAGCGTAATTCTTCGTTAAGACAAATACACTTTTAACCTAAACTATTAAATTCTAATCTAATCATTTTGCCGCAGATAATATTGTATTTCTATGTTCATTTTATCATTTTACACAAACTCACAAAGATACTAATAAATCATACATTTGACTGTTTCCGTAGATTTGAAGCAACCGATAGCACGGGCGGTACATGTGATGAAGGTGAAGTTTGTATAGGCGGTTATGCTCGCACTGTTCATACCGTTAAGCGTTTGCTGGAAGAGCAAAAGGATTCTAATGCTGTCTTTTTTAATGCTGGTGATAGTTTCCAAGGTACTTTGTGGTACAACATTGGACGCTGGAATGTCACAAGTCAGTTTTTAAATTTGTTGCCAGCTGATGCAATGGTTCGTATTCTTTAAAAGTATGTTAAATTTAAAATTGGATTTCTCAAATTCTTTTTATTTACGAACCATCTTTGACATTTTAATATTGAATCTTCCTTTAAATCATTATGATAGTACGTTGAAACGAGTACACTATAAGCTTACTTGTGTGTTTTACTAAAATGGGCATTTGTTTTTTGGTTTGTTGTGATCTTATCTGTGTAACCAGCTCTCAAAAAATTAAGCGGCTAAATCAGTTTAAAAATAAGCTAAAATATGCTAAAACTTGTTTTAAAATGCCAAAAAAAATGTGCTATTTTTTTTTAAATACTTTCTTGAAATATTTGTTTACAATTTGAAGAGGGCATGATTAAAAAATAAACTTTTTTATATAAATAATACAACTTTGAACTCAAGAACAAAACTGATTAAGGTTCTCTTCAGGAGTCTAAACTTAAATATAATATCAATACTCAGTTGTTAAATATTTTTTGAGTAATCTTCATACAAATTTTCATGATTTTTTTTCAGTATCAGGCATTATTTAAGTCTTCTGTAATTTTAAAATATTTATTTAGTATTTTTAATCCACATCTAATATAAAGGATAGAATTCATGGTATTTAAAATCATTATGTTTCTTATTTTATTATACCCTACATCACCATAGTAGGGAGGGTAAGTTGGCTTTGTGCTGATGTTTGTAATATTAGTCTAACATCCACCTTAAAGTATACCAATCGACTCAGAATCACTTAGCGGCTGTCCACGCAATGTACAGGTCGTAATTTTGAAGATATTTCGATTGTTGATTGTCTATTATTTCACTTAGCCTCCATACAAATGTGTTCTCGAAATAGTCACAAATAAGTTGTATATGGAACTTAATCACACCTACAAATTTTGTGCAGATTACTCAATAACCAGTTATAGCTTCTATATAAGGTCCAATTCCGAAAATCACTTTAGCGGGCATAACTCTCTTAAAATTAATAATATTCAATACATATAAAGCTTAATTCCGAAACTTTGCGATATAAAGCTTAATTCCGAAACTTCATAAATCTCCTAAAAATGCAATTAAGAATTAGAAATTATGGCACCTAATCTCCTAAAAATGCAATTAAGAATTAGAAATTATGGCACCTAATTTTATAACGATTGGTCGATAATTAATCATGGCTCCCATATAAAAACCACTTCTGAAAATCACTTTAACATGCATTATAATCTGACGACTATACATTCTTACATGGTTTTTATAGAATTCATTCCACTAAATACTCGTATACGTTTTACTTCTGAATTACTAAATGGCAAAACTAAAATCTTCATAACAAAAGATGAAAGCGAGTTTTTATAAACGCATTCCTGTATTCACAAACTTGCTTCCAAAATTCTACTGTTGAATTTTGAGTTTGCCACTCATAAGAAGTTAATTTTTGTTATTTTACTTCAAGAGTTGTAAGTTCATCTGTTAATAAATTTGTCATTTATTCTTTAAAATGTTTATATAATTTTTCTTTTATTATTTTCAACAGAAAAGAAATATGTAAGTATTTTTTTAAATTTTAAAATACTAAACATATTATTAAAAAATGTTAAATGTAAAATTTTATTTATATGTAGATCAAACACAAATCAGTTGCTGGTTAACACTTGTACAAGCAATTTTTATATGTTTATGATTTCTCTCATAATACACAAGGCTCTATGCTGCTTAACCAACACAAATATAAAAAAATCACAAAAAAAAACAAAAAACAAAATGCTAAATCTAGCACTGAAAGTGCTAAAATGTCAACACTGGTATAGATGTTTAAAATGAATTTTCTATTAATAAAAGATTTTATGTTTTTTGCATTTTTCTCCTAAATTTGCCGTCCGATTGGGCTAGAAACACCTATTTATCGTGAACCCACACGCTGAATCCGAATATGGACTCAGAATTTTGATAGGACAACATTTTTTCCGAAATCCCATACAAAATTTGAGTCCTAGGTAATTTCTGTATAATATACCACCGTAAAGTATGCTGTACAAATCACTCTCATTTAATTACAAATAAATGAGAGTCTGTGTATGTATAGATGTTTAAAATGAATTTTCTATTAATAAAAGATTTTATGTTTTTTGCATTTTTCTCCTAAATTTGCCGTCCGATTGGGCTAGAAACACCTATTTACCGTGAACCCACACGCTGAATCCGAATATGGACTCAGAATTTTGATAGGACAACATTTTTTCCGAAATCCCATACAAAATTTGAGTCCTAGGTAATTTCTGTATAATATACCACCGTAAATTATGCTGTACAAATCACTCTCATTTAATTACAAATAAATGAGAGTCTGTGTATGTATAGATGTTTAAAATGAATTTTCTATTAATAAAAGATTTTATGTTTTTTGCATTTTTCTCCTAAATTTGCCGTCCGATTGGGCTGGAAACACCTATTTACCGTGAACCCACACGCTGAATCCGAATATGGACTCAGAATTTTGATAGGACAAAATTTTTTCCGAAATCCCATACAAAATTTGAGTCCTATGTAATTTCTGGATAATATACCACCGTAAAGTATGCTGTACAAATCACTCTCATTTAATTACAAATAAATGAGAGTCTGTGTATGTATAGATGTTTAATATGAATTTTCTATTATTAAAAGATTTTATGTTTTTTGCATTTTTCTTCTAAATTTGCCGTCCGATTGGGCTGGAAACACCTATTTACCGTGAACCCACACGCTGAATCCGAATATGGACTCAGAATTTTGATAGGACAAAATTTTTTCCGAAATCCCATACAAAATTTGAGTCCTAGGTAATTTCTGGATAATATAGCACCGTAAATTATGCTGTACAAATCACTCTCATTTAATTACAAATAAATGAGAGTCTGTGTATGTATAGATCAGGGAAAGGCAAAACATGGGCGCCGCGTTTTTCATTTACTCTTCTCTTACGTACGTGTGCACACGCATTGTAGAGAAATAAACAAAGTTTAATGAGTCTAGCTTGAGCATTCAAACAGACAGGTTGTGTAATTTAAAAATCAGTGTTGCCAGAAAAAAAATTTTCCCAACTTTTTTAAAAATTTGTGATGAATATGAAATGAATTTTTTATTTTCTTTAAATTATTATTATGAAAAAGTTCTTTCTTTTACTGATAAGAGTAAGCTTTCCTCTATATGCACTGATAATGCCAATGTAATGTTGGGTAAAAAAGAAGGTTTTGCTGGACATTTGAAAATTTAATACGCATAACATGTTGCCCATATGAAATAAATGTTGAAGATGTAATGCAATTTCCTGACTGATTTTCTAATTTTTCGCAAATAATAAAATAGAGATTTTTGGAGATTTTAAATTTTTAATTGGGGATAAGTGACGAAAGTTTTCTGGCAACACCGATTTGTGTTGAGAGCGAAGAGAATATATTACTAATACAATTGCAAAATGTAATAGTATAGGTTGCCTTTCCCTGGTATAGATGTTTAATATGAATTTTCTATTATTAAAAGATTTTATGTTTTTTGCATTTTTCTTCTAAATTTGCCGTCCGATTGGGCTGGAAACACTTATTCACCGTGAACCCACACGCTGAATCCGAATATAAACTCAGAATTTTGATAGGACAAAATTTTTTCCGAAATCCCATACAAAATTTGAGTCCTAGGTAATTTCTGTATAATATACCACCGTAAAGTATGCTGTACAAATCACTCTCATTTAATTGCAAATAAAACGCTTAAATTATGCGATGACATTTTTTTTCAGAAAGTTAAATGGAGATAAGTTGCTACTGACACCTGGATATTTGCAAACACATATGAAGGAAGCAAAATAAATCGGAGCAGAAGAAATAAAAAAATTTTAAATGTAGAATATATTTTAGAATAAGATTAAAATTATAAAAAATTATCAAAAAATTTAAATTGTTCCACTGTTATTTTACAACTTTTTTGAGTTTTACAGCTTGAATTTTTGGCCAATAGGAATGAACTTTGCGTGCCGTCAGTTGTGCGACGTGCGCAGAAGTTTCAAATTTTGTGTTCGGGATGGCGTAATCTTTAATTCTCAATCTTAGTTTACCAATCTAAACTCAAATTTAAAAATATTTTTGTTTTGTATTACAGACATTAGGTAATCACGAATTTGATCACGGTGTAGAAGGTGTTGTGCCCTTCTTGGAATCACTTAATACAACTATGCTCGTAGCTAATATGGACTCTACAAATGAACCCGAAATGAACGGAAAATATCAAAAATCTATGATTATTGAAAGAAGTAATCGTAAAATCGGTGTGATTGGTGTAATTTTGGAAACAACTTATGTAAGATTTCTAGTAAAAATTTAAATTTTCAAATACGAGTATGTGCATAATATTAATTCTGAATTTTATTACAGGATTTAGCCAATACTGGCAGATTGATATTCCGCAATGAAAGCGAAACTATTGTAGAGGAGGCGGAAAAACTAAAGTCCCAAGGTGCCAATATTATTATTGTCATCTCCCATTGTGGCTATGACGTTGACAAAGAGATTGCCGAACATGCTGGTTCTGAAATTGATGTTATTGTGGGTGCTCACTCACATACGTTCCTCTATACAGGAGATAATCCTCCAGGACCTGATACCCCCAGAGGAGATTATCCAACACAAGTTACCCATGCCACCGGTCATCGTGTCTTAATTGTACAAGCCGGTGCTTATGCCAAGTATGTGGGCCATTTAACAGTTTACTTTGATGACGAAGGCAATGTTGTCGATTTTGAAGGTGCTCCTATTTATATGGCAAATAGTGTACCAGAAGGTAAGTAGACAATTTTTTTTATTTAATTTATGTAGATTATTGGTAGATAAAAATATTATTAATTTTTAATTTTTTTTTTTTAATTAATAAATAAATTATAATTTACTTATAAAACTATTTTTACGATTTATATGTTCATTGGTTTAGTAAATAGCTTTAAGCAAATAGATTTACTTCTTTCAATTTTCTAATTTTTGAAGCAGTTTTTTGTTTGTTTAATTTGCAAACCATAAGAATAATGATTAATAAATATTTTATATAATTAATTATATAATTATTTTGTTAACAAAGTTTAAATTTGTGCTATGTCAGTGGAAAATAAAAAAACAACTTTAAGAAGTAAAAAATTAATAAAAAATCTAATAACAAACTAGAGATCCTCGAATCTTCTTATTGAATTCTTTCGAGCGAATTTAATTCTTTTTAATTTGCGAATTAAATAAATTTTTAAAGCTTTTATCTACTGTGAATAACAAATTAAAATGTTGCAATCAAAAACATTAAGTGTATTTTACAAATCTGCAGTTTTTTCAACAATATTTTCAATTATTGTACATAAGTGTGTAGTATGTATGTATGTGTTTATAGTTTTTGGTTTAAATGGTGCTTGGTATCTGGTATTTAAATAATATTCTTACAATATATTATTCCTTTATTAGTTAAAGTTCTGTTTTGGTTTTAGATCTGGAAGTAGTTGATGCCTTGCAACCTTGGAAAATAGAAATTGATGCTAAGGGAAAAGTTATCGTGGGAGAAACATTAGTCGATCTGGTGAAATATCCTTGTGGCAACGATGAGTGCAATTTAGGAAATTATTTCTGTGATGCAATGGTTCATGCTGTAAGAAAATTTAAAAATTTCTTTAGTATAAATTTGTTTATTGTTTCAATTTTCTGTGTTTATAGTATTTGCACTTGGCTCCATATGAGGATAAAGCTTGGTCTCATGTGCCCATTGGCTTAGTTAATATCGGTGCTTTAAGGGTTCCTCTTTATCGTGGAAGTAAGTGTAAATTTGTTTATTTTGTATTTTGGATTTAATAATTTCCTAAACAGCAAAAGTTTTTTATCTCTAAATCTATTATTAAATTTTTATGTTTTAATTGTTTGTATAGATCTCACCTATTCTCATATTGTTGCCATGTCTCCGTTTGAAAATATTTTAACTGCCTTCGATTTGCCAGGTGAACGTCTGTTGGAAGCTTTAGAATTTGGCGCTAGTAAAATTGATTATGCCAATGGAGTTACCAGTTCTTATATATTTCTACAAGTAGCGGGCTTGAAAGTAACCTATGATTTTAAAAGACCCATTTTTGATCGTGTTGTCGACCTAAAAGTACGCTGTGGCAATTGTTCATATCCACGTTATGAACCATTCAATATATTCTCGACGTATCGCATTGTAGCTCCAAATTTCTTACAAGATGGTGGTGATGGTTACTACATGTTGCATGATTATGCTACTAATGTACAGTAAGTTAAATTGCGTCAATTGTAAAAGTAATTTTAAATTAATGTGTCTTTGCTTTCTTAAAGGCCTTATATAACCGATTTGGATGCCCTACTGGCGTATACTGAAAATATTACTCCTATTATTACTGGTGTTGAGAACCGAATTAAAGTTCTTTAATGGAAACTGATGTACAGAAAACACTATTTAAACGGAACTTGCAATAATTTTGTACTTAATTGTAAATAACAGTATTTTTTTAAAAGCTCCTTTAAACAAACAAAAATTATTCAATTATTAATATTAAAATCCGACATTTTAATAATACCTGTTTTCGAAATATAGGTTTTATTTCGAAATTAATAATGGCATAGTATATTCTAAATAAGAAGTTAAATTTTTCAATAAACATGTCCATCAACATGTAAGATATTGAAGAATTTATCAAAGTAAAAAATTGCAAATCAGATCCTGGGAAAAAGCATTCTGAATCTGGCGGAAAGCAATCACCCATTACTTTAGCTCGAAAAAGCTGGCGCTGTTAAAATGATATATTGGGCCGAATGGTATACTAGCACTGTTCTTGTAGCAGTGTTCTTCGATGCTAGTTCGTTTAGACCGCCATTATTGTTTTTATAGAAGATGCTCTACGAAAACTTTTTAAACTTGGAAATAAAAATTTTGCTGTAGCCCAAGAGCTTTTTCTACTGAACTGTAGACAAACAACCTGGTTTAGAGTCTCAGTAAAGATGCAACAAATTTTAATGAAAAAAAAATCAAATAGAAGTACATACTTATAATAGAAAAAAATTAATTTAAAAAAAGTAACAAAATATGTGTACAAAAATTAACCCGTTTTAACCAGTTAGTACCTTAGTTCCGAATCTTATTTTATCTTTATTAGCGCTGTAATTTAAAATATAAAATGCCCTGTTTTAGCCCTTTTTAGCTCGCGTGTAAATAAAATCGTCGTATTAATCCTTAGTAATACGTAATATTAGAAAATAATCTTTCATGGAAATTTTATTGAGAAAATTAATTTATATAAAAAAGTACCAAAAAGTAACATGGATCCGTTTTTTAGGATTTAAGAATTTGAATTTCGGTTTGGTCAAGTGAACTGTATACGAACAACCTGTGTGCAAGTCTCAGTGGAGGTGCAACAACTTTTTTTTAAACTCAAATAGAAGTACGTATAATAGACAACAAAACGTATTTAAAACAATACCAAATATGTGTCCTAAAATTGACACTTCGTTAACAATTACTACTTGAGTTCTGACTAGAATATTGTGAGATATCTATTATTTAATAAATAATAGACAATTTCCTGTTTATACTTCCTTTTGGATCCATTGTAAATTTACATACCGGGATTTGAAAAACCAGTACTGTCTGGTATCCCAAGTATATATATACTCATATCTACTGTGATTTGTCCTAAGTAATAAGTTTTTAAATTAAATGTAACATAAAATCTATTATATTTAGTGGCTACGTATCGTACCTTAAGTGTAAATAACAAGTATTTGCTGTTTGAAACAATTTTTATAGACACAGAAATAACAGAACTTATACCTACATGGAAAGGTGTAATAGAAACTGCTGGTAGTGCAAAAATCGGAGAAACGAAAGTGAGTTTGGAAAACACTGATTGTGAATACAAAGAATGTAATATTGGAAACTTTTACACCGATGCAATGTTAGACAAGGTATGTATGTGAAAATGGCAAAAATATTTATGCTACTACATATTTACTTGTATGTATGTATGTATATAATCAAAATTGCAGCTATTGAGTTTATCACCATATGACAATGACAACTGGACAAATGTTTCCGTAGCTTTAGCAGCTGCTGGTGAATTGTACTTAACACTACCCCAAGGAGGTGATATGAGTTCGCTAAATATTTTTGCAAATATCTTATACAATTACTTCTTTTTATTTTTGTATCCTTTAGTTGATACAATCAAGTATACAGTTTGTGTCCTTTTGAAGCTCCTTTAGTGGCTTTCGACTTGGAAGGAATACATTTGAAAACAGCTTTAGAGAAAAGCGTTTCGCGTATAAATTTTGCAAATAATTAAAATGCTAGCAACACATTTTTGCAAGTAGCAGGTCTAAAAGTTGTTTACAACCTAAACAATCCTGTAAATCAAAGAGTTCTTAAAGTAAAAGTTCGCTGTGCTGACTGTAAAATGCCTATTTATGAGAATTTGAATGTAAATAAGCTATATCGTATTTTAACGACACGATATGTTGCCGGTGGAGGTTATGGATTTTTGATATTTAAGCAATATGGAAAAAATCGAAGGTCAGTTACATATAAGTTAAAATTAATTCAAACACAAGAAGAACATGAACATGCTTAGTAAAATAAAATTCTTTTCAGTGAATATTTCACCGACATGGCCGCAATATTGGAATATGTAAATAAAACGTCACCTATTTACACTGGACTAGAAGGGCGTATAAACATTTTCAATTCTGTATAAATAAAATATTTTAATGTTTGTGTTAGAAGTATATATCTAATATATGAACCTGTGTTTAACTAAAAAGTTATAACTTTCAGTTTGCCTAACGGCCACTTTTTAACTTCCAATTAAATATTTAATTTTTATCATCCTTTTGTTATACATACCTATATACATACATACCGTTGGTCTCATGTAGAAAGGCCCTAACTCGCTATTTTTTCGAAATTTGTTTTTTGCGATTTCAATGCATTTAACGCAAATACACCTCCTCACAAAACTTTATTGCAATAGTGTAAAAAATAACGCTTTTATAAGCAGTTGTACAAAAAAAGTTACATGTTGAATATTATAGTTTCTATTATGTTTTTACCTTCTCCTGTAAAGTTTCAAATATGCGAGTTAGGGCCTTTCTACACGAGACCATCGATACCAAGGTGAATTTAAATACAAGGTGACAGCGTAGCGCCAGCTGATTATTCATGGTGAAATTGAAAATGTCAAAAAGTTATATAAAAAAAAACTTTTTGACAGTGACGAAGGTTTTTACATATAGAAAAATGCCTGTTGTTCTTGCCTTGTTGTAATTGTTGTAGCAATGCTGGCACCTAGTATTTAATTTTATCATGATCGATACATACATACATATGTACATAACTTCAAAATAATTTGGTTGCGTAGGCAACACTATAAATAAAATGTCATACAAAATAATTATAAAAATTTTATTTTTGGGTGGAAAAGGAACGAGCGCGTCATTTCCATTATCCATTGGTTAATGTTTAGCGTCGTCTAACTGTACCGTGTTACGGTTTCTTCAAGTTTGTAATGATTTGGGGTGCGTTTTCTTGGAGCGGGATTGGGCCAATAGCCAGAATTTTTTCAAAAATGGATCAATGGATTTATATAAAAATATATTAGAAAATACGATGATACCATTCGCTGAAGAAAATTTGCCGCTACTATGGAATTTTATGCACGACAATGATCCGAAACACACTTAACGACTTGTGAAGCGTTTTTTAGAAGAAGAAAACATATTCACAATCCAACTGAGAACAGCAAAAATTTAGATGAATTCTGGAAAAACATTGAAGCCAAATAGATATATCCATGTGTTAACAAATAATTGTTGTTATCCTTTTATAAATAGAAAATAAATTGAGTTACTGTTCTGAGGAATGTTTTTATTATATGACCACACTGTATGTGTAACTGTTTTTGGATTTTTTAATAATGAAAAAATAAAATTTTAATTGTTTTTAATTTATTTAGTTGTTTATGGTGGCAAAAGCTACGAATAATCTTTTAAAACAAAATGTTGTGAAAGATTTGGTAGAAGATTCATATCGCAAAATTTTAATTTATTAATAACAAAAATTTTAATTTTACTAGTAACTGAATGAACCAATGAAACTCTTGCACAAGGAAAAGAAAATTTGTGAAAAAGTTTGTTGCGGGGGTAGCCAGAATTTGACCAGTAAATAAAAAAAATTTTTGCGTAGAAGTACCTAGGGAATCGCGTTGGGAGGAGGTACAATAAATGCCTAGAACCTCGAGTCCCTCACAAATGTTTTTATGTTAAAGGAGGGGCTAAAATGTTTCGGAGCCACAACTCCAGCCCTTGTCCCAGTGGATTTTTTTTTTGTGCTTGTTTTAACCTGTAAAGAAAAGGAGTGACTATATTAATAAGATTAATTACATACATAGTGGAACGATACATATTTACCAAAAGTCCTTTCCAGAAACAGTCGTCCTTAAATGTTACTGCTAAGTAAACCTAGGAAACGAAGAAGAAAAAAACACCTAGATATCATTAACAAAATAATGCCTTTTTATACTTACATACATCTGTGTGAAAATATCAATGAAAATAATATCCATTTTTGTGTATGCTAAAGTAGTGTTGTTTAATACTGTAACTCGAGTACGAAGTTGGCAACGCACAGAAAATGTGTAAATAGATAAAATACTATTTAGCGGTTTATATCTAAAATCTGGAATTTTAAATAAAAAAATATTACCATCTGAAAATACTGACAGCCTGGTATGAAATATGATCATTCATGCAAAGGAATATGGAATTGTAGGATTCTAGAATAATTTGATAAATACATGATCAGGGTCAGAGGAAAATTTCAAGTAAAACGGAACATGTAGATGTGGAGGGAAACTGAGTATATAGGGAACCGGTATGTCGAATAAATAAATCCCGTAGTTTCTTCTTCATATAAAAGGAAGATTTTGTCAAAAATTTTGCCATTATTCATTTGAGATATTATCAGGTTGTTTGTGAAAAAAAAAAACAAAAAGAAAAGACCGGAACAAGTAAAAAAATTAGAAAGGAAAAAGACTCCCCCCCCCAAGACGAACCAGTGGTTTATTTGGGAAACCT
Source organism: Bellardia pandia (assembly GCA_916048285.2). NCBI lineage: Eukaryota > Metazoa > Arthropoda > Insecta > Diptera > Calliphoridae > Bellardia > Bellardia pandia. The sequence continues at coordinate 110,079,902 of OU696532.1, forward strand.
TTAAGGGATAGCCTTGAAGGGAAGAGCTCTAAGGCAAAGCTTGGAGGGAATCATTAAAATCCTTGAGTTCGGAACTAAAAGTTAAACGCCTACGTAAGTCAAGAAATAATATCAATTAGAGCATACAAACGACAGTAGATTTGATTATGTTTTCCTCTAGCTGGCAGAGCCGGAAGTAATCACGGTAGTCTGAGACGGATCAGCGCTTAGCCCTTAATCAGGGAAGTTAGAAGCCAGGTAGGCCTTATTATTAAAGTTTAATATAAAACAAAAAGTGAACGTGAAATAAGATGATGAACTAAAAAAAGATACATTTAAGGTGCCTTTAAAAATAAAATGTATTAATTTATTTAACCAACCAATTTCACCAATCAATCCAGTGAAAATATATGCATGTACCAAAACAACACAAACAAAATAAGAGATATACTCAAAAACAGAAATTATTTATTATTATAAAAATAGATTAAGTTAGGTTTAAGTTATAGAGTGTATTCGTGAAATTATTGTAAAGTGATCCGTGAATGTGTAATTAGTGTTTTTCAAAGCCTCTACAGCCAAATAAAAAAAAAATAGCCTAAAAAGAAAATAAGACAAGAAAATACAAATCAGAAAAAACAAAATAATAATTAAGGCAAATATAAATATCTTTGTAAAACAGAGAGCAAAAATTTGACCGGTCGATAGGAAAATGTTAAGTAGTCATCCTCAGGGAGCTCCTTTAGGGTTGATAATAATATCGTTCCGCGTTAAGAAAAATTCAAATTAAGCCCTTTCTCGTAAATAGAAAAACCAAAAATATTTATATTGAAAAGAAAAAAAAAAAAGAAACTATTAATAACGGCTGGACAGGTTTATCAAATTAAAATATTATAGTTTAAAATAAGATTTATTAAAATATGGAGTAATAATAATTATAATGTTTATGTTAGTGCACCAATATGTTTTAATAAATAATACATTATTGTTACTTTTAATATAATAAAAATGTTTGTGTAATTTGTTGGTAATTTAGGGGATTGTTGACAACAGATAGGGCGTGGAAGACGGATATAGGGGTCCGTAAACAATAGGAATTTTCCATGAGGATATATTGCGGCCAAGGTTGGGATGACAAGGGCGATTGGAGGCAACATCCTACTCCCTATTCGGATAAGTGTTCCTTCGTAATGAGATATTAGTTTGTTTTGTTTGTTTGTGTAAGTTCAAGTTTTTTTATTCTGTGCGGACCTCAGTTCCAATTAGGGTTGAGAACACACCCCAGAGAAAACAAACCGCTGAGAGTTAGACCGGTGTGAAAGTGGAACAGGCTATGAGTTACGTAACAGAATATGGCGCCCAATCTAGAAAAAGTTAAGAAAAAAATCGTAGTGTATGAAACCTAAACACGTTTTAAAAAATAGACCATTAGTTTTTTTTTGTATATAGCCTCACGTTAAATTTGTAAAGTGGTTTTAGTTGAAAGAAACCATGTCGTATCCGTTTTTGATATCTGTTCAAAAAGTCAGTTGTACGAATACAGTTCTTTTCACGGGAATTACTTTATAAATTAAACGATCAATACAATCGAAGAAAAGGTTAGATCTTAGCAATTGAAATAGTGTTCAGTCTAATTGTTCACCTTTCTTCGAATTTTGAAATAATAGAAAATATAGTTTCAGTCTAAGGTTGCAATTGTGGAGCAGTAACAACGTATATCGACAACCGTTCAAGTCAAAGAATTGAAGCCTGCTGTGTCGAGAAACGGTGGATACTGGCCTCGTAGAGTTATCAAGGATAGGATAGCAAATGAGCACAAATGTAACTGGTAGTTTTTTTTATACAGTTGTAATAGGATTGATTTAAGGAACATTTGAATAGCTCTCAATGAGAGAATCTTAATGAGTAACCGTCGTACCGCTGCTGGTCAACAATCCCTAAAAGTTATGTATTGAATAAATTAGAGTTGAATAATTATTGAAATTAGTGATAACTATACCATTTAAAAAAAAACAAAAAATATATATATATAAATATCAGATTAAGTTTTTTTTATTCTTATATATGTATATATCTCTTATCTATTTGATTAATTTTATTATACGTTAGTTTATTTTCTTTTAAATATTGTAATTGATTTATTTTTATTCATTTATTCATATTGATTTCTTTTATTTGTTTTTTATTTATATATTTTTATTTTTTTATTTATTTGTGTATCTTTTATGTGTTTTAATTTTTTTTATATACTTTTATTTTTCTTATTTATTTATTTCACTTATTTATTTTATAGATTTGTTAAGGTAGTTTTTTTTAGGATTTATAAGTTTCCATTATCAAAACTTTAAACATCATCTTATTCATTCACCATATTGAAAATAACTCTTATAACTAATCACATAGTAGGTAATTAGATGAAAACAGAACTTCGCGCTAAATACAGGATATGAATAGGGAAAATAGTGTTCCAAACAGAAAACGATCTATAAGACAAGTCAATTTAAATAGTTCATCCGGAATTAAACCAAAACAAAAGAAATATAGCGAAAATTTACCAAAAATGGCTAATAACAACGGCAATTTCACAGACTTATCAGGTACGATAAATGTAAGACCTGTTGTGAATAACACCAATACACCATCTGAAGTGACATCAAACAATCAGGGAACATCTGCAAATCCGTCAATTGTAATCGATCCACAGATTAGGGAGTTGGTGACTGATGAAACTTTGGTAGTTCAAAGAGCTTTAGAGGACAGTGTTAAGAAGATGGTACAGGATGAAATGGCAGATATAAGAAAGTCGGTAGGAGAATTAACGAGGGTTGTTAGGGAATTATCAACAATCAGATCTCAAACGCAAGGATCAGTTGATACTCCACAAAACGCTACTAATAACGACCATTTACAGAACCGAGGTAATCATTTTCCAGAAAACAATAGATTCTTGTTTCAGAACCAACATGTAGGCTTAGCGAACAGCGTATTTCCACAGGATAATCATGTTGTAGGTAACACACTACCAATAGGCAATCATATACCTACAAATTTTGATCCTTTATTAGGAAATCGAAGTGCACCTGGGAGTAGAGAAAATTCTGAGAATTTGAATAGGAATTCAGAAAAAATATATATTCGTGTGGATAAATGGGGTGTTGTTTTTGATGGTAATAATAATCATATGGGCATCGAAGATTTTATTTTCCGTATAGAACATCTCCAATCGCACTATGATATAACATGGGACGAAATATTAAGAGACTTTCATTTACTAGTCACCGGAGCAGCAAGAGACTGGTACTGGCTGCGAATTCGCACTCATGGAATTATGAGATGGCCAACCCTTAAGCAGGAATTGCTGAACCAGTATCGGATAAACACATCGAATTTCGAAATAATGCGAGATCTAGTTGAAAGGAAGCAACAGCCAACGGAAACAATAGATAATTTCTTTCAGTCAATTTATAAACTACGCTCAAAACTTGTACAACCAATCCCGGAATACGATATTATTAAAATAATAAAACGGAATTTGAGAGAAAACATAGCTAGAATCGTTTACCCAATAGCTGTGTCCTCAGCGGAGCAATTGAGAATAGAATGTATCGAGGCTGAAAGAAACTTTCCCCAAAGAGAAGTACGCAATAATATACCACAACAACGCTGTATAAGAAATGTAAATGAAATATATGTGGAAGAAAATGATGATAGTCCGGAAAATTATGAGGAGGTGGCTGCCATGTATGTTGGTCCACAAAAGGCGATGTTAACATGCTGGAATTGCAAATCTCCAGGACATGGTTTTAGAGATTGCAACTCACGTGAGAGAGCATTGTTTTGCTACAAATGTGGCAAGCCGAATGTAATAGCACCTAGATGTCCTGAATGCATACAGGGAAACAGGAGCAGGGACGTATTAGCTACTGGGGACATGCGTTCAAAGAATCTAATCCCAGAAAAACAATAACCGACAAGACGAATAATAAACAACTAAAGTTACCTACTCGACTAGAAGATCTATCAGAATACATACCGAACCGAAAACATGAAATTCCATTGGAAACAAGAGAAAAATATTATGACCATGTAAGATCCCGAATATTTAACACCAAAAAATCAATATCCAATCGTATTAAAAAAATTAGAGAAAAATATAAAAGAAAACGTCAGACAAGGAAATTAATTATAGAATCCGTGAATAAAATAATTGGTAATGAGGATAATAGGGTTTTTGTAGATATAGATTTAGAAGGAATGAGCATGAAAGGACTATTAGATAGTGGAGCAACTGTCAGTATTCTAGGTAAAGGATGTAGAGAGCTTATAGAGAATTTAGAGTTAAAACTAATACCAATATTCTCTAACGTGAAGACTGCCAGTGGTCAACACCACAGAATATTGGGCAAAGTAAATGCATCCATTATATATAAAGATCAAAATAGGAAAATACTTTTGTATCTGTGTCCAGATTTGGAACAAAAATTATATCTAGGGATAGATTTTTGGCGAGTGTTTAATATAGCTCCAGACATCATTAACGTAAATGAAATAGAAATGAGTAAGATCAGAGAAGATTTAGAGGAAGGAAAAGATCATATGTCAGGTCCACATGAGTTAAATGAAGAACAGAGACAGGTATTAGAATCAGTAATTAGAGAATTTGATACATTTGAGGAGAAAGGTTTAGGTAAAACAGCCTTAGAAACACATAGTATAAAATTAATAGATGGGGCAGAACCAATTAAAGATCGGCATTATCCAATTTCTCCGGCAGTCCAGGAAATCACTTTTAGAGAGATAGATAATATGCTTCAATTAAAGGTAATTGAACTAAGTGAAAGTCCGTGGAGTAACCGGACGACAATTGTTAGGAAACCGGGAAAGAACAGATTTTGTATTGATGCGAGGAAGTTAAATAAGTTAACGATAAAAGATGCATATCCATTGCAAAATATAGACGGCATATTAAGCAGAATTGACGAAACTTATTTTATTAGTAGCGTTGATTTAAAATACGCGTTTTGGCAAATAGAGTTAGATCCCGAGAGTAGGCCGTATACTGCGTTTACTGTGGCCGGTAGACCGCTTTACCAATTCCGCGTCATGCCATTTGGACTGTGTAACGCAGCGCAACGTTTATGTAGATTAATGGATAAGGTTATTCCCCAAGAATTAAAAGACAATGTATTTATATACCTGGATGATTTGTTGATTATTTCTAATGACTTTGATAAACATATACATCTGCTGAGAGAAGTAGCGAAGTATTTGAGAAAGGCAAATTTAACAATAGGATTAAAAAAATCGCAGTTTTGTTTTAAACAACTTAAATATTTAGGATTTATAATAGGAAACGGTATGCTAAAAACTGATCCAGAAAAAATTAAAGCCATAACAGAGATTAAAGTGCCAAAAACGGTTAGGGAAGTGAGAAGTTTCTTAGGAACGGCGGGATGGTACCGGCGGTTTATAAAAAACTTTTCTGTCATAACCGCACCTTTGACAGATACTTTAAAAAAATCACCGAAATTTACAATGACAATCGAAGCGGAAAAATCGTTTGAATGCTTGAAAAAACTATTGACTTCAGCACCAATATTACGTCATGCTGATTTCTCAAAAAGATTCTACATCCAGTGTGATGCGTGTGAGTACGGGATTGGTGCCGTTCTATATCAAATAAGTGGGGATAATGAAGAACACCCCATAGCTTTTTATTCACAGAAATTAAATACGTGCCAACGAAACTATACAGTGACTGAGAAGGAATGTCTGGCCGCTGTAATGGCGGTAAAAAAATTCCGACAATACATTGAAATGATGCCATTTACAATCGTGACAGATCATGCTAGTCTCAAATGGCTTATGTCGATGAAAGATTTGTCAGGCAGATTGGCAAGGTGGTCGCTACAACTACAAGCGTATGATTTCCAGATACTACATAGGAAAGGATCTGAAAACATTGTAGCAGATATGCTATCAAGACTTCCGGGAGTGGATGAAATAAATATTACAGACATACTTGGGTTTGAAACCAATGAGTTTGAAAGCGAAGAATATGTAGAATTAACAAAACAAATTGAGAAAAATTCTGAAAAGTTGCCAGATCTAAAGGTAGAAAATGGACTTATTTACAAAAAAATTAATTTTGATTCTATAGGTGAAAGTCCTTGGAAATTATGGATACCAACAACAATAACTCAACCGATAATAGAGAATGCTCATACATCACCGACAAATGCCCATGGTGGAATAGCCAAAACACTAGAGAAAATAAAGAGGTTCTACTATTGGCCAAAGATGTCCTTACAAGTACAAAATTTTGTAAATGCTTGTCGAACGTGTAAGGAAAGTAAATCCTGCAACACGAATTTGCGACCAGAATTAGGTCAAATGGTAATAACAGAGAGACCATTTCAAAAATTATACATTGATTTCATGGGAAAATATCCACGTTCCAAGAATGGAAATTGCTATATTTTTATCGTCGTAGACCATTTTACGAAGTTTACATTTTTAAAAGCGATGAAAGAAGCAACTACAAACAACGTACTTAATTTCCTCATCCATGAAATTTTCCACAAATTTGGCGTACCAGAAATTATACATAGTGACAATGGTAGTCAATTTGTAGCCAAATCGTTCGAAAACGCTATGGAAACGTACAAAATAAAACATTTAAAAACTGCAGTGTATTCACCTCAAAGCAATGCCAGTGAGCGCGTTAACCAATCAGTTTTGTCGGCAATAAGAGCTTATTTAAAAGATGATCATAGAGATTGGGATATGTATCTATCGGAAATAGAATGTGCTCTCAGAACATCGGTACATGCGGCAACTGGGATAACGCCTTTTTTCGCGTTATTCGGATATCACATGTATACTAATGGTGCGGATTATAAACTAGGAAGAAAGTTACTCTCACTAACGGACCACGAAATAATAGAATTAAACAAAAACGATAGAATGGATATAATCCGAGAAAATATGAAGAAAAATATGCAAAAAGCTTACGATAGGTGTGCTGAAAGGTACAATAGAGGTGCAAGAACGGTTAGGTACATTCCAGGACAAGAGGTGTATAGAAGAAATACGGTTTTGAGTAATTTTAGTAAGAATCTAAATGCAAAATTTTGCAAAAAGTTCTTAAAATGTAGAGTCGTAAAGGCCATAGGAAATAATATGTACGAATTGGAAACTATTCAGGGTCAACCCATTGGAATATATCACTCGAAAGATATTAAAATATAAAAATGAGATAATAAGCAATAATCTATGATAGACCTGAGGTAACATGTAGATAAACTTACTCATTATTTGGTGAACAGAAACGCATACCAAGCAAATAGAAACTCGATATGATGAGGTGTATGTATTATCCAAAAAGATGACAGGAATATCTTGATAGTATTATGAGTTCCAAATTAAAGTATCTGAAATGCTGGAACGAAAGTAAGTGGAAGGATAAACAAAGTATAATCTTATATGTTAGGATACTTATTGTACTTCCCGTGATGAAAGTCCCAGGGATCGGAAGGAATATGGTTAAATTTCCAAAGGCTTTTGCAGAAAAAGTTTTAAGAGACTGTAACATGTATTGTAAAGAATATATAAGGTTAATAATGGTGCAATATACAAATAAGAAAATTATGAAACATACATAAGTATACGTTGTGCAATAATCCATATTAGTCTGTGATATTTGTTAATTAAGTGCAATATTAGGCTAAGAAAACAACTTATATACAACCATATGTTCTGCCTAAATTTTAGTTTATGTTGTTTTCGTCCTCATATTGACAATTAACAAGTCTGTCAAAAATTAAAAGATTACTGTCCAATTAATATATAAACAAAATGACTACACTTCACAACGTACCTGAAATACCAATATTCTTTTGTGCAATAATTTAGTTTTAGTCTGTGTTCTTCTCGCCCGGCTAGCTCAGTCAGCATGAGACTTCAGGGTGTGGGAGTTCCCCACGTTGTTTTGTTGTCGTCCTGAACGTAGCCCGCACACCGTCCCCTCTGATAATATCAGCGAATCCGGAGTTTTGTTGCGGGGGTAGCCAGAATTTGACCAGTAAATAAAAAAAATTTTTGCGTAGAAGTACCTAGGGAATCGCGTTGGGAGGAGGTACAATAAATGCCTAGAACCTCGAGTCCCTCACAAATGTTTTTATGTTAAAGGAGGGGCTAAAATGTTTCGGAGCCACAACTCCAGCCCTTGTCCCAGTGGATTTTTTTTTTGTGCTTGTTTTAACCTGTAAAGAAAAGGAGTGACTATATGCTCTTCCCTAACAACTTTGTTTGATATTCTTCTTACCTTTGTTCCTTTAGTTAAAAGAAATGTTTTTAAAGATAAGTCTAATTGGATGAATTCTAAACACATTTTATATGCAAAATCTATTAGTATATTGGCTTACCGTTCCTATATGATTCACCGCTCTGAAACCAACTGGAAAATCTATTGTAAGTACCGTAACAAAGCTAAGTCAGTCATTAGAAAGGCTAAGAGAGAATATTTTTCTAAAACATTTCATAATATGGATGTTCGTACTATATGGAGAACGTTAAAAGCTCATGGTTGTTTGAATAATGATTTTGATAATTATCTTGGTGATGCGAATGTCATTAATGATTTTTTTGCTGGTAATGGTGGTGGTATTTTGGAGAGTTTGGCGTTTGATGACTTTGTCGAATCTCCAAATCGTTTCTCTTTTCATTGTGTTTCAGAATTAGAGGTCATTGATGCTCTTGCTAAAGTTCGGTCACAGTCATTAGGGATTGATAATGTTCCAATTCGCATGATTAAAATGGTATTTCCTTTTTTGTCTAATTATATTCTTCATTTTTTAAATACTATCTTAACCACTTCAATTTTTCCACAGGCTTGGAAAATTGCTCGTGTAACTCCTATTCCTAAATCTCGCGTAATAAGTCAGCCTGGAGACCTAAGACCTATTTCTATTCTTCCGGCTTTGTCCAAGGTTCTTGAACACATAATGAAACAGCAAATATTGGATTCTGCAATTTTAAATTTTAGTGATAGTCAATACGCTTTTCGTAGAGGCTATAGTTCTACGCTGATGGTTGTTGATCTTACTGATCACATTCGTAAATGTATTAATGATAACAAACTAAGTGTCCTTGTCTCTCTAGATCTTACTAATGCTTTTGGTTCTATTTGTCATTCTATGATGATAAGGAAACTCAAAGATGAATACAACTTTTCTAAATCAGCTTGTAAACTTATATTCTCGTATTTGGTTGGTAGATCCCAATATGTGGACTACAATGGAACTACTTCTTCTCTGCGTGTTTTGTCAACTGGTGTTCCTCAAGGTTCCGTTTTAGGTCCCCTACTTTTCACGTTATATATAAATAGCCTTTCTGATTTGGTTACCTCATCCTTATGTAAGACCTTTATTTTTGCTGATGATGTTTTCTTACTTTTCAATAGCCAAATTGACTTTAGTGATGTTTTACAGAGCAATATCGATTTTTGTTTGGATAGAGTATGTGAGTGGACTTCTTTCAATTCATTATCTATTAACCCTGCAAAGTCTAAAGCGATTATGTTTGGTCCAACTAGTCGTTTCTTTCCTGACATTAATATAGTTTTGGGTGACGTTCAAATAGCCTTAGTTGATCGTATTAAGTGTCTAGGTATACTTTTGGATAGCAAATTCTCTTTTGATCCCCACATAGATATGGTTTATGGAAAAATTTGTGGTACATTACGTAAAATTTATTCTACTAATTTATATTTACCATTGCGAATTAGGTATAATTTGGCTCACGCTTTAATTTTTTCACAAATCTTATATGGTCTTGAGGTTTACTCTGGTACTGGCTCTATTCGATTGAGAAGGATTTTTCGTATTTTTAACATAATAGTGCGTTTTGTTTATAATGTTAGACGCTATGAACATATTACGAACTTTGCTATTCGTTTTCTTGGATGTACTTTTAATAACTTTATTAAATGTCGCAATTTGCTTTTGTTTTATAAAATTATAAAGAATGCCAAACCTCCTCGGTTATGCAGAACTTTTGTTTTCACACGATCTACTAGAAATCCCCAAATAAATTTACCAAGAATCTCAACATCTTTTTTTGAAAAATCTTTTATTGTGCGGATAGCAAGACTCTGGAACTTTTTGCCTGTTACCTTACGTATTTTTTCTTGTTCTAACAATGCCTTTCGTTTAAAAATCTTAGACTTTTTAAATACTCATGTATAGCTACTGACGGACAATAGTATAATTATATATTTATTGATACATATTTTTTAATGTGGCTGGGGAGCCTTAATCTAAGTGATAAATTCTTTTGTTTTTATTGAATTTGAAGTGAATTGTAAATAGTTATTTATTTTATCTTTCATTAATTAAATTAAAGGAATTATTTACTTGTAATATTATTATTTTGGCCTATAAGGCTTGATATTACATAAATGAATAAATAAATAAATAAAATAAATCTAAAATAAATAATTACATACATAGTGGAACGATACATATTTACCAAAAGTCCTTTCCAGAAACAGTCGTCCTTAAATGTTACTGCTAAGTAAACCTAGGAAACGAAGAAGAAAAAAACACCTAGATATCATTAACAAAATAATGCCTTTTTATACTTACATACATCTGTGTGAAAATATCAATGAAAATAATATCCATTTTTGTGTATGCTAAAGTAGTGTTGTTTAATACTGTAACTCGAGTACGAAGTTGGCAACGCACAGAAAATGTGTAAATAGATAAAATACTATTTAGCGGTTTATATCTAAAATCTGGAATTTTAAATAAAAAAATATTACCATCTGAAAATACTGACAGCCTGGTATGAAATATGATCATTCATGCAAAGGAATATGGAATTGTAGGATTCTAGAATAATTTGATAAATACATGATCAGGGTCAGAGGAAAATTTCAAGTAAAACGGAACATGTAGATGTGGAGGGAAACTGAGTATATAGGGAACCGGTATGTCGAATAAATAAATCCCGTAGTTTCTTCTTCATATAAAAGGAAGATTTTGTCAAAAATTTTGCCATTATTCATTTGAGATATTATCAGGTTGTTTGTGAAAAAAAAAAACAAAAAGAAAAGACCGGAACAAGTAAAAAAATTAGAAAGGAAAAAGACTCCCCCCCCCAAGACGAACCAGTGGTTTATTTGGGAAACCTTTAAGGGATAGCCTTGAAGGGAAGAGCTCTAAGGCAAAGCTTGGAGGGAATCATTAAAATCCTTGAGTTCGGAACTAAAAGTTAAACGCCTACGTAAGTCAAGAAATAATATCAATTAGAGCATACAAACGACAGTAGATTTGATTATGTTTTCCTCTAGCTGGCAGAGCCGGAAGTAATCACGGTAGTCTGAGACGGATCAGCGCTTAGCCCTTAATCAGGGAAGTTAGAAGCCAGGTAGGCCTTATTATTAAAGTTTAATATAAAACAAAAAGTGAACGTGAAATAAGATGATGAACTAAAAAAAGATACATTTAAGGTGCCTTTAAAAATAAAATGTATTAATTTATTTAACCAACCAATTTCACCAATCAATCCAGTGAAAATATATGCATGTACCAAAACAACACAAACAAAATAAGAGATATACTCAAAAACAGAAATTATTTATTATTATAAAAATAGATTAAGTTAGGTTTAAGTTATAGAGTGTATTCGTGAAATTATTGTAAAGTGATCCGTGAGTGTGTAATTAGTGTTTTTCAAAGCCTCTACAGCCAAATAAAAAAAAAATAGCCTAAAAAGAAAATAAGACAAGAAAATACAAATCAGAAAAAACAAAATAATAATTAAGGCAAATATAAATATCTTTGTAAAACAGAGAGCAAAAATTTGACCGGTCGATAGGAAAATGTTAAGTAGTCATCCTCAGGGAGCTCCTTTAGGGTTGATAATAATATCGTTCCGCGTTAAGAAAAATTCAAATTAAGCCCTTTCTCGTAAATAGAAAAACCAAAAATATTTATATTGAAAAGAAAAAAAAAAAAGAAACTATTAATAACGGCTGGACAGGTTTATCAAATTAAAATATTATAGTTTAAAATAAGATTTATTAAAATATGGAGTAATAATAATTATAATGTTTATGTTAGTGCACCAATATGTTTTAATAAATAATACATTATTGTTACTTTTAATATAATAAAAATGTTTGTGTAATTTGTTGGTAATTTAGGGGATTGTTGACAACAGATAGGGCGTGGAAGACGGATATAGGGGTCCGTAAACAATAGGAATTTTCCATGAGGATATATTGCGGCCAAGGTTGGGATGACAAGGGCGATTGGAGGCAACATCCTACTCCCTATTCGGATAAGTGTTCCTTCGTAATGAGATATTAGTTTGTTTTGTTTGTTTGTGTAAGTTCAAGTTTTTTTATTCTGTGCGGACCTCAGTTCCAATTAGGGTTGAGAACACACCCCAGAGAAAACAAACCGCTGAGAGTTAGACCGGTGTGAAAGTGGAACAGGCTATGAGTTACGTAACAAGTTCTATAATTTTTAATGATTGGAAACGATCGGTGGAAACCAAAATCAACTGAATTGGATCAGATATACACAAGGACACACAGGAATTGGTTTGATGACAATAGGATCAAAACTGGGGCCAAATTACCGCATTCGATATCGAGTAAAATTGATCGTAATTTTCTTATTTGATATTATGGCATTCGATATCGAGCAAGAAATTTAGTACATTTTATCATAATTTCGATATCGAAATCATTTTTCGATCACGAATGCGGTAATTTGGCCCCTGATTGAATTGAACTGAAGAATTTCAAAGACCAAAGGTGAAGTTTGGAAAATATCGATCTAAAAGAGAGGAGTTCTTACCTCGGTTTATAACTGCTCGCAATTTTAAAGATATACCCCCTTATTCAAAAACGATTATTAAATTTAACAAACGTTTAGTAAGACATATTTTCATATAAAAATTTGCTTAATAAACGTTTGTTAAATTTAATAATCGTTTATGAATAAGGGGGATATTATTTAATAATGAGCTTCTTCTTTATTATACTTTTTTATATACTCGTAGTACTGACGTATAAATTTTCTCAATTAAAATTAGAAATAATTTAATAATACATAGTTTTTATTCAACCTTTTGGTTTTTAATTTAGACATTTCTGTTATCGAGGCTTTAAAGCCATGGCGCCAAGAAATTGATTTAGTAGGAAATCGTGTGATTGGCCATAGTGCTGTATATTTACAACAAAAAGAATGCTCCGTGGGAGAATGTAATTTAGGAAATTTTGTAACAGATGCCATGGTATATGCGGTGAGTTTATACATACATATATACATATTTTGTTTAATAATTTTTTATTCGTTCTATGTACCATGTACATTTTAATATTTTAGTTTCTCGAAGAACAGAATTACGCTAGTCCCAATTGGAGCAACATTACAATAGCATTTACGGCACAGAGCCATTTCCGTGTACCTTTAGAGGCAGGAAGTAAGTAAAGCAATAATTTATACTCATGCTGAATATATGTACATATGTATGTATACACTTTTACTAACATTTATAAATGTAACTGAAACAAATCTTAAATTTTATCAAAACTATTCTGTTAGATCTGACTTACAATCACTTGATAACTATGTGCCCCTGGGAGAACAATATAGTTGTTGTAACCTTAAATGGTTCCGTAATACTACAACTATTGGAAGATTGTGTTGCATCTTTAACTCCAGAAAGTAATTATTCGTATAGATTTCCCCAGGTATCCGGATTAAAGATTGTTTACAATATTACAAATCCCATTGGCCAAAGAGTCCAAAAATTAAACGTGCGCTGTCAGAATTGTAGGCTTCCGAAGTATGTGGAATTAGAACCAACTAAAGACTATAAAGTAGTTGTCATGGACTATTTGGCAAAGGGTAAAGATGGCTTCAATATAATTAAAGATAACGCCAAAGATTTCAGGTAATGCTTTGTGGTTTGTAAACATGAAAATATTTGTAAACTTATTTTTTTTTATTTAGAAGAGGCCCTGGAGATTTAGATGCATTAATAAAATTCATGCAAATACATGATCCTATTGTAGCCGGTATTGAAGGCCGTATACGAATTGTTCGTTAATATTTTGGGATTCTTTGAACATATCGAGCCATAACCGCCGAAAAAATGTATCCCACAAACTCAAAATTTTACAGGGGAATGTTTTTTTTAAATAAAATCAGTTTGAATAAAGCCATTATTTTAAAATTTATAATGTAAATATTGTTTTGTGTAATACATTTAATTTTAATAATTTTAAATGATGTTGAACTATCGATTTCGATAAAAAAAAACAACAATCGATTATGGTGTGGGATACATTATTTTGGCGGTAATGGCTCGATATATGCACATACATACATATGTATAAACATACAAAAGTACAATGTATTTACATATTTACGTTAATAAAATTCAACAGAGGTGAATTCAATACCAAGTATCATCAAATTATATTCATAATTATTTTAATAGATTGATATTCTCACATTAACTAAATTAAATTTTGGCGAAAGCATTTAAATTTTAAAATTGTTGTCAATTTTACGAAAAAATGTAACTGAGTATCACTTTTAATTAAAAGACATGATATGAGAACATCATAAAGTATATCCAAAAGATCTTCGCGTTAGATACAATATATATATATATAATAATATGGTATAACTTTATGATGATCGGTCAATAATTAGTCGTAGCTCGAAAATCACTTTAATGACCATAAATCTCTTAAAAATGTTGGTATCCAAATAAAATTCAACAAGAATAAGTTTCATATATACAGAAATGATAACACCTAATTTTATAATGGTCGGTCCATAATTAGTTCAAACTCCAATATAAGACCTCCTCCGTAATTCACTTTTACTTCCATAAATTTTGTAAGCGTATTTATATCGAGATAAAGTATAACATACATAATATTTATATTCACAGAAGTTATGACACTAAACTTTTGTGTGATCGGTCAATAATAGGTCATATCTCCCATATAGCGCCCATTTCTGAAAAACTGTTTTATACATATACTGGGGGTAGGGTATTATATGGTCGGGCTTGACCGACTATACTTTCTTACTTGTTTTTTCTTTAAATATTGGTAACAAAAGTTATTTTTTACATGTTGATTATACGAAAAATTAACCTGTGACGGCATGCGCAGAGAGAGGAAATTTTGTTTACCGTTCTTTGCGTAATCTTTATTATTTAATTCATGGCTGTATATGTATTTGTTGGCGGGCATTGTTTTGTATGTTTATTAGTTCTTCATATAATTGATCCACAATGCCGGCAAAAAAAAAAGGAGAGTAATTTTTGTGTATCTGCAAGAGGGATGGAAAATAGCGTTTTTAGGATCTTGTGTCAACTATATAAATAAAACGGACTTTTTAGACCTTATCGGCGATCTCTAACGGAAATTGAGCTTTAGTACTGATTTCTCGACAAAGGAAAAACAAACAATATTTCAGTTAATTGAATTGCTTTAAAAATCAAACCCATAAATACAAAAAGGCTTTCTAATGGGGATTTACTGTAAGAAGTATGTATATGCAAGGTGAATTTAAATACCAGGTGACCGCATTGCTACAACAATTACAACAAGGCAAGAACAACAGGCATTTTTCTATATGAAAAACTTTCGTCACTGTCAAAAAGTTTTTTTTTTTATATAACTTTTTGGCATTTTCAAATTCACCATGAATAATCAGCTGGCGCTACGCTATCACCTAGTATTTAAATTCACCTTGTGTATATGCATCTGAAACAGTGAAAATTAGAGTTCTTCTACTTGGAAAGGGAAAGAAACAAAGCTCGTTTCATAATAAAAAGATTTCTGTAAATTATCTTTATTCAAGTAAGACTATCACTTATGATATGCCTCCTAATGTCACACACATTAAAATATATTGAAAAATAAATCTAGATACATATAACGAATTTTTCGATTTAATGAATAGACTTGACAATATATCGTTTATTATAGAGAGTAACCCCTCTGGTATTTCTTTCTGTATTTGGTCTGTATTTGTTTAAATATACATATAGCTAGTTATTGTCTAAATAGATTTCTGAACCTATTAGAACATTATATTCGCTTATCAGGATTATTTTTGTATAATATTCTTATTTATGAATTATCGGGATATTTACGAAAAGTTAACATTGATAAATATATGGTGAATTTCACGTCAAGTGACCCAATTTTAAAAATGGATGAAATTTGCACCAAGGTTAGTACCAAGGTGAATTTAAATACTAGGTGATAGCGTAGCGCCAGCTGATTATTCATGGTGAATTTGAAAATGCCAAAAAGTTATATAAAAAAAAACTTTTTGACAGTGACGAAAGTTTTTCATATAGAAAAATGCCTGTTGTTCTTGCCTTGTTGTAATTGTTGTAGCAATGCGGTCACCTGGTATTTAATTTCACCATGGTTAGTACTATTGGATAGTAGGCCAGACACAAAGTAAATAATGCCATTCACTACGGACAAATAAAATATTATATTTATCTATGCATTTTTATTTCATATAACCGAACCCATCAGAATTATTCGATGTCCCGTTTTTAGATAAAATAAATATGGTCACTTTTAACATACAGCATGTGTATCAACATACCACTTGTTTAGCAACATGTGCATTTTTAGAAGTTTCTACTTATAAACTAAAGTTTTACGGGTAAAAAGTATTTATATATTATTGTTAATTCAGCAACCACCCCGTAAAACTGTAGAAAAACCCCATTGCTTACTTTTAGGGTGACAAATTTCCAATGACTTTGAAAAATTTCGAATAACGGTATTTGTGGTGAATTTCTAAAAACTCACCACAATTTTTACTCACCACTTTTTTAAATTCACCAGACGAGCAAAAAATTCTCTGGAGGGTGGTGGGTGGTAGGCGATGTATGGCGAATTTTTTCCCTTCAAACTCACTTCTTTTTTTTTCTCCTCTTATCCCTTTTTATGTACATACATACATACACCCATGGTGAAATTAAATACCAGGTGACCGCATTGCTACAACAATTACAACAAGGCAAGAACAACAGGCATTTTTCTATATGAAAAACTTTCGTCACTGTCAAAAAGTTTTTTTTTTATATAACTTTTTGGCATTTTCAAATTCACCATGAATAATCAGCTGGCGCTACGCTATCACCTAGTATTTAAATTCACCTTGCATACACCTCTTTCCTCACATCATTTTTTCGTCAATAGTTGCCGTTTTTTTTTAGTTTTTATTGCTTTAGCTGGGTGGGTGGTGTCTTCTGCCTGTCTCCCTCGTCGACTTGGTTGGGGAATACTTGCTGCTGTTGCTCTACTGGATTTGTTGCTGCTGCTGTGTCTTACTTAGAAAATAAAACCCGGTGGTTGTTATACGAACTTTAAAAAACATATGTTTTTGTTATTTATAAGTTTTCCGAAACAAAATTTAGTGTTGTCAAGCTGTTTTTTTAGAAACGTCAAACAAAAATTATATATAAAATAGCGATTTTGGGTATACATAATGACTTTTGGAATTGACGCTTTCTTACGCGTAATTTGTGTTTGAGCTATTTTAATTAATTCTTTATTATATTCATCCCCTGCACTATAGAGTTTGGGTAAAATCGGTCAAATTTTAAATTTTACAGGAAAGCTTTTTTATATAGAAAAATAAAAAATTTTATTTATTAATTTTACATCCGATAGTTCCAATCCGTCGCAAAAACAATTTTTTTAATATAAGTATACATACATATTTATATAAAAAGAAAAATTTAATTTTTATTTACAGTTTAGAGTTTTTTTTTTAATTTATTTACATACATAAATTACATATTTTTTAAATTTATTATTACTTTCAATTAGATAAAGAAGGTTGAATAAAAGAAATATTATTTTTTATGTGTGTTCTTATGTATACTTAGTAGTGATTTTTGATTTGCTATATAAAATACAGTTATACACAAGATTTTTTGAATTAAATACTGCTATATTCATTTTTTTTCTAGAAAATGCTTTAGAATAACGAAAAATTATTCCAAACCTAGATGAATTTAGAAATTAGTTTATTACGTAAAATACGGAAAATATTGAAAACGTATCAAAAGGGCCCCAGTACGGTAATACGGTAATTTTGAATACGAAATAGTATTAAAGAAGTACGATCGTATAAACATTACCATTCCTGGCTGTTGGCTTTAAAATAGGAAAATCGCTAAAATGACATCATTGGGACTGCCCAACACTACATATACATATTGATTGATTAAGGGCAGATTTTTATTTTAGTTTTTCTTGAACATAATAGTGAAGTTTTTACGATGGTTATAGTTCATATAAGGAATATTTTTATCACTCTTTTTGTTATAAACTATGGAGTGAATGCATTTTTGTCTGGATCTGAGGATCCATATAAAATACTTGGTGTGGACAGACATGCTAATACCCAGCAGATACGCAAAGCATACAAAGAATTGGCCAAAGAATGGCATCCAGATAAAAACAGTAACCCCGATGCAGAGCTAAAGTTTGTGAAAATCAAGCAGGCCTATGAGCTGTTAAGTGATGCTGACCGACGTCGCCTGTTTGACCAGCATGGTGTGACCAGTGAAGATTCTCATATGTTTAAGCAGAAACATGATTACAGTCAGTATGGCAGGTATGCACCTGATCCGCTGGAAGAATTCTTTGGGAAGAAATTTTATTTTGACCATGACATAAGTGTTTACCATAAGCTGTCTATCACCACAAAGTATTACGAGCATATTATACTGCCCAAAAGTCAGTCGGTGCCGTACATAATAATGTTCTACAATGACTGGTGCTTCAGATGCACTCATATGGTGGGTGCTTTTAAAAAGCTTATTGAAATTTTAGAACCGCTGGGAATACAATTTGCCACAGTCAATGCCGCACACGAACAGCGTCTCTTTCGTGTGGCTGGATTGAGTGATTTGCCCAGTCTGGTGTTGGTTTTAAATGGTCACAATTACATATACCGGGAAACAACCTTGACCTCGCAAAAGGTGGTAGATTTTTTACGCAAGAAATTGCCATATCGCATTGGCACCACGGTAGATGATGACAATATAGATGTATTTCTAAATGGTTGGATGGATAACAAGGTGAGGGCGTTGATATTGGAACCCCGGAATCAAACCAGACTGAGATACTTAATAGCCGCATTTGCATTTCGCAGCAGAGTGGCTTTTGGTTTTGTGTATTTGGAAAAGTCCAATTGTGAGGAGTTAAAGCGACGCTTTCAAATACATCCAAAACTGGACACTTTGTTGTTGTTCAATGAATACGTAGAACGTCCTGTGGCTAGTGTGTCTATGTCTGAAATTCCAGCTCAGACTCTTAACAGTATTATATCCTCCAATCAGTATTTAACACTACCCCGGCTTTCCTCGCAGGAGATATTAGAAGGTATCTGCCCCGCCGAATGGAATCGTCCTCGTAAACGTCTCTGTGTTGTGCTTATAACGGAAAATTCTGATG
The DNA here is from genome assembly GCA_916048285.2 of Bellardia pandia. NCBI lineage: Eukaryota > Metazoa > Arthropoda > Insecta > Diptera > Calliphoridae > Bellardia > Bellardia pandia. The sequence continues at coordinate 110,099,421 of OU696532.1, forward strand.
AACATAATTTTGCTAGAGGTGCTCTGAGAAATATTGCGCTTCAAAGCGGTTATAGTTTGGACAAAGTTCGTTTTGCTTACATTTTCAAAGAGAAGCAAATGGAATTTATCAACGCCATTTCGAAAGGCTCCAATGACGACAAGCTGTTGCGCATTGTAGTTTTATGGCGACGCGATACTTCACATGTCAAATACGAATGGGTCAATGATGCCAATTTGGACTTGCTTAGTTCCGACCATCAATCATCGGATCACCTGATAAATCACACCAAACAGCGTATAGATCACACTATAGAAAAATTGCTTCAAACCTCAGAAGCTTTGAGTTATGAGGCATTTGTTAAAAATCTTTTAGACGAACACGCCCAGGGCTTTATCCACGAGTGGATATCTAAAGCCTTGTACTTTTACGAATATCTTTTAGATTCCATAGAAGAGGAGCATATACTGGCCACATTGTCTTTGCTGGGGACAATTGCATTTATGTTTGCAGTCGGTTATGTTATGGTATACTTTGTACGTGCTGAGGAAGAAAACCTAAAGGCCAAAGGACAAATAAATTCAAAATTTGTGACTAAACAAAATAAACATGTGCCCGAACTGAAATTGCACGAGCTAAGGGCTGAGAAGTACAATGGTATGGTACGTTTGCTTAAGCCTGGTTGTAGAACAATTATATTGATAACGGATCTGCAAACACGCACAAAACTCATACCACCCTTTCATAAATCCGTGTGGCCTTATAGGAAAAACAAAACTCTCATCTTTGGTCACATGCTAATCGAAAAAGGTCTGTCCTGGTATTCCGAGTTGCTTAGATTATCCCTCTGTGAGACTAAGAGCTTGCAGATAAACCCTAGAAATTGTATTGGCACAGTCATTGCTTTGAATGGTCATCGCAAGTACTTTTGCATGTATCATGCTAAACATCCCGAAACTGCCAGGGGTGTTAAGAGAATGGAAAAGATTACCAGACAGTTGGTGCGTACCGACGACCCAGAGAGTGGCGCATTCTTCACCGTGGGCAACTCCGATGATTCGGATGATAACGAGCCAAAAATTCTTTTGGAAGAAAATCTCTTGGACGGTCTCAGCAACTGGATGGATCGCTTATTTGAAGGCACTACACATAGATATTATATCAACTATTGGCCCGATTTTCCCACAAAGTAAATTCGAAGCGAATAACGAGAGTAACGAATAATTCATAAGGATATTAAATATTAATACACACACGCACCATCAGTATAGAAACTAGATGGATAAATCTTTTCGTTTTTTACATTAGACCAAAGAGTGGTACCGAAAAGCCAAACAATGATCAAAATATAATATTTTCCAATATACGAAATTGGATGTAGTTATATGTAGCTCAAAAATTAAACAATTATGTAGAGAATATGTATAAAAATCTCTTAAACTATTTGTTCATTAACTAGAGAATTATTCTTGAAATTGAGAATTTTTGCAAATATTATATGCAAAAATTTAAATTGTAATGAATGTTGTTTTTGTTAAATTAATGAAAAACTTGATTGGAAAATAAAATGTATTTAAACATTTTTTGCGTGATATCTGTAAATCTAGAAACAAAATTAGTGAATCACAATTCGTTCGTTAAGAATTTCTGTTTTCAATTTTATTTAATACATATATAATTTTTATGAAAAACATACAAATGTACATACATACATATGTATGTTTAAAAAAGCAAAATTAACATTTTTGTGGAAATCATTTAAAATTTGTTTAAAAAAACAAACATTTTCATTTACTTTTCGAAACAATTTGTTCATTCTTTTTACAAAAACACTTGCTTGTAAAATTTGTTTAATATATTCCGAATATCTTATTTATTTAAAATTTTTATAAGAAAAATAAAAAATCTCAAGAATCTTCTGATTGCGAAACAGCAAATAATTGTGTACATTAGGGATAACATTTTAAATGAAATGTATTAGTAACATCTTAACATTTTCTAAACATCAAACATTTGTTGATAGTTAATAATTAAATTTATTATGTAAAACTGTACCTAATTCCTTTAACTCCAAAGCAATTTGCTGAAAATCTTTTGAATGAAAGCAGAAATATTAACACATTTTTATCTTATTTGAAATGGTAAAGATCCGATCTAAACAAATTTGTATCCCAAATGTACATGCATATGTAATTATTTAACTGCATATATTTGTATAAAAACTGCATAGCTAAACTTTAAAAAAAAATCAATCTTATATACTTATAAAATATCTTTTCTATATTTATAGGTAGTGTGAATAACAATCTACACAACAACTTTCATCATTTTGTTTGTAATTCTTTCTTAAGCAAGCAGGCCATTTTCCAGCCATTTTTAATATGAATATTATCACTTCTATTTTGAAACTAAAATAATTATCAAGCTAATAATTCACTTTCATAGTTTTACTTTACAACTTGATACATTTTTATATAAAAACTTTAGTATTAATTGATTTTCAATGATCTTTAAATGATAAAATCTAAATTAAAGCTTAAGAGGACATTCAAATAAAATCTAGTCTCACTCAAATCTACCAGCTAAAATACCAAAGCTCTTTTATGGCTAATGTTAATATAAAGCTTTATTTAATATATGCATATGTTATTTATAATTATTTATTTATTTATAATTTTAGTGAAAATGTTTTTTAGTAAGAAAATGTTTATTAACAAATAAATAAACAAAATATAAAAATTTGCAACGTTTTTTAACAGCCTCCAATTTATGAAACCATTTAACGATGATTTAATAATTTGTTCATAGTATTAAGACCATTACAAAATAATAAAATAAACATTTAAAAAATCTAAATGAAGAAATATATTTTTTTTAAGTTTTTTATATATACAAATATTAACTATTTTCATGGAACATTAATTCAGTTTTGTTTTAATATACTTTGAAAACTGTGCCTACTTTTCAGATGTCTTATGACTATTTTATCTTCATCGTTTCATATCGAACCAAACAGATTCTCTGATGAAAGTATATAGTACTTATGTATGTATGTACATTAGCGTGACCGGATCTCATAGAGGGGAAAACAATTCGGTATTTTGTTCGTCTGGGGGTTACTCTCTATTGCGATGCGATAAGCATACAAATTGTACGATTATCGCATCGCATTTGCTTTCGCATCGCAATAGAGAGTAACCCCACGAAACGATGCCCCTTTCCAGATATTGAGATAGTAAAATTGTTAGCTCGATTAAACGACGTTAATCCGTGCCGCTCGTCACTCAAAGTTTGGCGGTGCAGTTACAAGGGTAAATATACATGTTTTAAGTTTTTGCAAAAATTTTGCCGTTAAATAATTAGTTTTGCATTTAAATGTAAAAGAATAATAAGACATAAAAGATAAAAATCGGTTAAAAATTATAAAATTATTAAGTATTGCCCAGACAAGTTTTAGACTACTTGAATAAGAGAAGTAAAAAATAACAAATTTTTACTTTAAATACTATTGCCCTTATTCATAAAACTTACAACAGGTTTATAAAACAAATTTTGTAGGAAATTTGCTTGATAAACCTGTTGTAAGTTTTTATGAATAAGGGGGTATATATACATACGCACCAAGTTGACAACGCTGTAACGTATTGTGAATGAAGTTACAAGTGTAACTAGGGCTGCCAACCTTTTTTGTTGCAATCAAAGTACATTTGTTATTAAAGGTTAAGAAAAAAGTACACAGTAAAAGTACAATTTATTTCTCCTTAATGTTATTTTTAAAAACGTATTTTTATTGCTTTTAGCAAGTTTTATCAAATAATTGTCATTGGTAAACAATTGTACAGCGTCTTTTGAATGTATATTTAAATTAAAATACATTTTTTTTTATCAGATTTAGAGACGTCTTATTAAATACTAGCTGTCATTTACTTGCAGTAGATAATTCCGCAAAACCTTCAGAACTGTATATCTTATCATAAAGTTTGTTTAATAACATAGTTTCTCCATAAATATCATCCATATTTATATTAAGTTTATGCAGATTTAAATTTTCGATTATGTTAACAATATTATCAAATTCAACATTACTCTTTAAATTTATTTTGCTAATTGTACATAACCAGTTTGTGTTTTTAAAATTAAACTATTTATTCAGGTTCTCTAAGGATTTATCAAGAAATAATAAAAAATTCGTGTGAATTTCGCTAGTCAGTTCCGGTGAAGACAAACAGTTTTACTTTTTTTTTTTGTTTCATATCCAAAGAATAGATCATGCTAAATAAAGTATTTTCGCGTACTTTATTATTCTCATAAAGTATAGAGTAAAATTACTCGAAATAACGTACAATACTTTATTATAAAGTACGGGTGGCAAGCCTAAGTGTAACGGTATTTTTAAAAACACAGATAATATTTACAACAAAACTTTGAACGGTAAATTTAATTGTACTATCTACTTATGAATAAAAAATAAAGTATGCGTTGGTCAGTGAAAAATTAGTTTTGAAAAAGTGAAATTTTTAAACATAGAATATTCATGCACCAAACGTAACATATGAGTTTTCAACTTCGTAGCATAGCTTTAACTTATTACCTAGTATAGTATTTTTTTTTTATTTTTAAGGAACGTTTCAATGGAGTACATATTTAAATTTTTCAAAAATTTTATTAAACATAATTTAGAATTTTTATAAAATCTCTGGGATTTATTAAGCATATGTATATTATGAGGGAACAAAAATATAAAAAAAATTATGCCAATACCTCTCATAGTTTTTTGTACCCGCCATTTGAATTTGGTGGATTCCTGGAAAAAACAAATTTTTTGCCATATTTTGGTGAATAAGCTAAATTTATTTAGTATTACGAATTTTAAGTTAAACCCATCTAGAATAGTATTGCACAGATACTCTTAAATACTTTCCGAAAGTTTTACTTAGAAACGGACAACATTAATCGTTAAATAGTTATTTGAAAGAGAGAAAGAGTTATTTGCCCGGATCGATTTAGAAATCGCAGAGATATAGTAATATATATATATATGAATTTTAAAGCTCTATCACATCAAAACCGAAAGTTTTTTGCCGATAAAAGCTTTTTTTGAATGAACATGTTTTGACGCTCATTTAAAAAAATAAAAAAATTGGTCACTTTCAGCGTTCAGTGTTTCAGTGTTGAGTTCCCAAAATTTTATACATAAAGACCTGCCAATTTTATAAATTTGGCTGTACCTAAGAAAAACAGATTGGCAACTCGGAAAAACATGTGAAACCTGTCAACACAAAATAGATTTCATACAAAAACAACAATATACAGAATAAAAAGAACAGTAGTAAATAAAAAAGAAAAACGAAAAGAATCTTAAATTTCTGTAGTCATAATTGAGAATTTGCAAAAAAACGTTGTATCCATACGAGACAAACAAATACAATAAACACAGCGGCTGTTGGGAAAAACATATTTTCCTTATTCAATTTTTTTTACTTTGCATCTACAGCGAAGTAGAAAACAGCACCAATAATAATAAGTGAATTAATTTCGAAAATTTAATAAAAGAAAAATGCTTTGCAAATAATTATCGATATAAAGTGTGTGTTAATATGGTATAACATAACCATAGTTTTTTTTTGCAAAAAAGTTTTTTCCAAAAGATAGTGCGAGTCTAAAACTGCATTGCCGCCCAATAATAGCTGCGGAGTATGAAGTGATTGTCGTCTGCTGGCAAAAGGCAGCAACAAAAAAATTCAAAATCTAGAAGAAAATTTGCGAAAAAATGTGTTGTGTTGCTTATAAAAAATTATATTTAATGAGATTTCAAATAAATTTAAATAAGAAAACAAATTAGAGTTCGATATCTATAGACAATAGATAACAAACGGAAATACACAACTGTAAATTTGTTGTAATTTATGACGTATAGTGGTGCCTGATTTTAATATTTTTAGCTCTATTTTAGCGTGTATACGCAGATCCATGAGTGTGTGTGTGTTTGTGTAAGTATTTTTTTGTTGTTACAACGTCCACCTTCTTTTTCTTAATTATGTAGGTCAATTTCATCCATACATAATCATTCTTAGTAAATTTCTATTTACGAATTTACATTCACCCCTATCGTGAATAAAAATTCCACATGAAATTTATTCTCTTTTATTTTTTTAACATAGAACTTTAATAGGAAAAATGTGAAAAGGGAACAAATTTCATGTGGAATTTTTATTCACGATAGGGGTGATTGTATTTTATAATTACATCAACTTTTTTAAAAAGTACCATAGAAGTTACAACATATTGACCTTCAAATTTCTACAATAAAAATAAAAAGTATTTTACGTTTTAAATTGGCATACACAATAATAACGTCGGCGTCATCGTCCTTTTATTTATATTTATATGTACATTTATGTGTGTATGTCAGTAAACATATATGTTTATTATATATAATCACCCCCAACAAATATATGTGTGTGTATGTACATACATATGTACATTAGACGGCTACAAAAAATCTATTTGTTTGCACGTAACTTCCTTCCTTAGTATTTATTCTTTTCTGCAAAGAGATGAATAATTTTTTTATATAACCAGTTTAAATTAAATATTTGGAACTGTTGTAGCACTTTAATATTTTTTTCTGTTAGTGCCTATTCACATTTTCAGCATTGCCGGATATATCGATATATGGCAATCATTTAAATGTTTATTGTCTTGGAAATAGTAAGGTATTTTCTTTTAATAAATAATAACTAAATAAAAATAAATTTCTTAAAGTAGTAACCAAGAAAAGTAAAAATAAAAAAAAATAAAAATAACGAGATTAGAAATAAAAATTGTGGAACATATCAAGATCCCTGTAACACTTTATATTTTTTTAATTAATATTCACATTTTTCGCATTTCGCAGGAAATTTAAACTCCGGGGTACATCGAACTCTGGCTTCACGATAAATACCTTTTCGGTATATCGAATTTGTTTAAAATGCTGTCATTTAGTTTCAAAATGTAGTTTTTGAACTACAATGTTAATAAATTGTACCATATATATAATTTAAATGTACCGCTTATATATAAGTAATTTAAATTTTTTATTATAATCACATTAATTAAAATATAAATAAATAATATACATACATATATAATGACATGAATATAGTTCTTAAGATACATGTATAATTGGTCACAAGGCTTTCTATGTATTGAAAATAAAGAATTGAATTGAGTATTGTATATTACGTTAAAATTATTTTCAAACACTTTTCAATTATACCCATTTTGTTCAAGTAATTTACTGATTATAAGAAATTTGTTATTATATTGAAATTATTTTAAATTTCTATAAATCCAAAACTAAGAGAGAGCGGGATAAAATTTTACCGTCTTTATACATATATAGTTAGAACTATCAACACTCAAAGTATTATTAAAATACTAGCTGTTGTCACGATCTTATGCCAATTTTAAATATTACTACATACTGCCTACGTATTAGCTACGTAATTATAAACTTGCGAAAAATGTAAATTTATGAAAAACACGATATATTTTTATTCTAGGTAATATGTCTTGTTTCACTTTCTTCAGTTTTAGCTGACCAGTTTTTTTTAATTCTCTTTTTAATGCAAATCAACATGCATGAAAAACAAAACATAAGGAAATAAGAAAATTTACTAGTACCGTCAAGTTTGTACCCCTTTTATTCTTTTTCCCCTTCTCATCCAAAAATACTTGCCTTGACAAGTCAAAATTGAAAAGTGTGATAGCAGACTATGTTTTTTAACTCAATTAATTGTCAAAATAATTTTGACATTTACAAAAATGACAAACATTTAAATACAAATCTGTACATCTTTCGAACGTATTACACAATACGATTTAGTTTTCATTTTGAAAATCAACTTCGAAAGTCTTTTCGTTTCGAATCGATACAATACACAATAACCCTCCTGTTTCGGGTTTCAAACAATCTATTAAAAAACGTTTACGGCAATTGCCTTCAATTTCTGTAGTAAATAAAGTAATGTTATCCAATATTAGTTTTTGTTTTTGCACGATAGATGATATTTTAGTCTAAACCGCTGAACAAATTTTTTGGGTCAAGCTTATATAAACAAACGTTTTCTGAAAATACTTAAAACAATCAATTTGCCAATAACATGTCAAATTCTTTACGTGTAAACGTTACATTAAAAAATGACTTCTTTTAGTAAAAGTAATAATACGGTTGTTGGTTAATTCCCGTAAATTGATTTTTAGTCCCCAAAAAAATTTGACGTAGTCTAATACATATGTATGTATATCTACACAACAATGCATACATAATTACTTTTGTATCTGCTCTTTAACATTTTGCCGTTTTACATTTCTCGCTTTCCTATATTTTCTGTTTTTTCTTTTAATATTTGACAACATTCCGTACAAGACAAATATCGAGTAAAAAAGTAAACAATAACATTTGTTTCCATGTAAATTTAACACCCTCTAAAATAGTTAAGGTTTAACATTGTATCCTTTACTAGTAGTTATCTGAGTGCTATTAAAAGTTAATTTTACCAAAAATAAATTTTTTTCAAATTCGATTTATTCAAATTCAAAAATTATTTCAGAAATTTGACTAATGTAGTCTCATTTAGGACCCTTTGGACTACCATTCTATATAGTGGGATAGGTGTGCAGAATTTCATCCTAAAAGCTACATTTTTCAAAATGCAAGTAAATTTGACTGTTAAGTGCTTAACAGTGGTCTGTTGACTGTAACATTATCAATGTTAGGAAATATGGTTTTTGTCTGTGCTACTCAAATTCGAATATATCTTCACACACATCGTACAATATTATATTCTTCTATATCCAAGTGCAGGGGCCAAATTACCGCATACGTGATCGAATGAGCTATCATATCGAAAAATGATTTCGATATCGAAATTATGATAAAATGTACTAAATTTCTTGCTCGATATCGAATAATATCAAATAAGAAAATTACGCTAAATTTTACTCGATATCGAATGTGGTAATTTGGCCCCAGTTTAATTAAATTAATGCTGTGAGCACCGCTTGCCAATTTTCCAAACATAATAATACTCTCTGAGGGACTGACATACAACAATCAAATCTCACATGTATGTACCTCATCTGATATTCGAAATGGAAAGAAAGTATCTACTATTTCGGTATGTTATCACGAAAGCTACTGCTCACTTTTAAACAGCTGGTAGATTCTCCTCCAAACTTTCCATCTGAGTTAGCAAATAACGGTAACAACATTTACAGAATTAATTAAAGACAAACTATGGTTCACATTGAAATCTCTGTCCAACCCAGTGAAACATTAATACGATATTAGACCCTAAAAGGTCTGCGAGCTATTTAAAAGACGAGAAACTTCCAGAAACTTAATGCCCATAATGACTTGGCTTTTATCCCAAAAACTCTAAACTATAAAAATCGCTTGGCTCACACTTGCAGTAGAATATGTACTTGCCAAAATAAACTAGTTTAGCCCTATTCCCAAAGTTCGACAACACAACAGCCACAACAACAACAGATTTATTGATAATTATAAATCTTACAAAGCTTTTCAGTTGTCAGAAATGGAAAGAAAGTATCTACTATTTCGGTATGTTATCACGAAAGCTACTGCTCACTTTAAAACAGCTGGTAGATTCTCCTCCAAACTTTCCATCTGAGTTAGCAAATAACGGTAACAACATTTACAGAATTAATTAAAGACAAACTATGGTTCACATTAAAATCTCTGTCCAACCCAGTGAAACATTAATACGATATTAGACCCTAAAAGGTCTGCGAGCTATTTAAAAGACGAGAAACTTCCAGAAACTTCATGCCCATAATGACTTGGCTTTTATCCCAAAAACTCTAAACTATAAAAATCGCTTGGCTCACACTTGCAGTAGAATATGTACTTGCCAAAATAAACTAGTTTAGCCCTATTCCCAAAGTTCGACAACACAACAGCCACAACAACAACAGATTTATTGATAATTATAAATCTTACAAAGCTTTTCAGTTGTACCCTGCAAAATAAATAGCAAATCGTTTCTCCACATGGACGAAAGAAGCAAGTTTGAAATTAAATATAGAATATTTTTTTTTATTTATTCATTAACAAATTTAATTATTACAAAAAAATGATTGCCTCAGCGTCCATAGGGACATTTTTGAGGCCAGTTGGCAAATAGTTTAAAAGCTTATCAAATTATTAAATTTATAAGTATTTGCAAATTAAAAAAGGAATATTGTTACAATAGAAGCATTTCCAGGTTGTCAAATAAGTATTCTTTAACATTTTTCTTAAAAATTTAAATTCTTTGAATGTTTTTTATAGTTTGTGGTAGCCTATTATATTCCAGACTACCCATATGTCCGACTCTTTGTTTAGTTTTTTCAAAACGACAGAAGCTTATACTCAAATTTCTCGCATTTCCTGTATCAAAATTATGTTGATTTCTTAAAAATAGGATAGTATGATGGCCAATACTATGTATAGATTTATTAACATACAGCAAGAGTTGCATTTTGTGTATGCCATATACAGGAAGAATTTTTGATGATATATCTTTATATAATGGTAAAGTAGAAAAAGTCACTGGAAGATTGAAAATTGTTTTTAAAGCTTTATTTTGAGATCTTTGAAGTGAATTAAGCTCTTTGCTTTTCTTCCATGCATACACAATAGCTAAGTGTGGCACGAAAATTACGACAATAAAACACCATAATATACTAGGGAGACAATTATTGACGGCACAATACAACAGCCCAACATAGCTCATCCAGGAACAAAGTCCTCAAATCTCTAGCCCGCTGCACATACGTAAAATATAAAGAATCTAGAAAAACTCTCCTCACCATCACTCAATTGCAAGGAAAAAAAACCGACTCGTAGTTTTAATTGACCTTTATATGCATAAAATGGAAGAGGGCCTATAACTTGAATTGGAATTAGATAAACTGACTTAACAGAACACCCATTGCAGATACCGAACAACAACTGCCACGGAAGATAAGAGTTGTTCTGGCACAACTGAGATCGGGATAGAGCAATAGACTTAACGCCTTTTGGTCCCGCATAGACCGTCCCGTCCCCAACCTATGCCCTGTGGCTGTATGTGGCCAGGGTCCTCACGACACCAACCACATCTTCAATTGCCCAGCCAACCACACTTCACTTCGTCCAATGGATTTATGGACCAATCCAATAGAAGTAGCCCAGTTTCTTGGTCTGGACCTTATTGCAGAACCCCCGGATTAAAAATTAATTAGTTCTAGCTGTTACAACAACAAAACAACAACAACATAACACCAAATACTAGGAAAATAAAATTAAAAGCAAAACATTTACACACAATTTAAGTTTCAGCCGCTGTTTCTTAAATAACTGACCTAAATTGAATTGCCATTGAATAATTATCTTGCCATATACATACATACGAGTATATTCCGATTGAAATTAGTTTTTAGTTAAAACGTTTTCCATTAGCTTATAATTTGTTAAAAACTTGTACATTTACCAACAGTTGTGCATATGTACATACATACATATGTATGTATGTATAACAAAAAATTACTTTCACATAAATAATCTCTAGTGATCCATTTATGAAAACGTCTAAGTGCTTACCAAAAAAGAAACAAAAGCAAAATAAAACTAAAAACTTTTTTTTAATTCATCCCGAACTATTGCCAACAAAAACCAAACCAACAAAAAAAAACATACTCGTGCATATTCAAATTTAATGAATTGTCTGTCGAGACCAACAATAAAACACATTACACAAATTGTGATGGCTAAAATAATTGAGGTATTCCAACTTACATTGGAAGAGCGAGCTCTGCTCGTAAAGTGAAATCTTATTTGCTTGTTCTTTTTTGGCTAGTTTGTTCAACATTAATCTAATTTGTAAATGTCTGTGAAAAGAATAGTTTCTCTGTTAAACGACGATGGACATGAGCTCTTAATTGAAAATATTTTCATTATCGTTTGGCACCCTGTAGGGTGTGAAAATTAAACCATTAAAATATTCATTATAAACAATTTATACAATTTATAGATACTCGTGTTTATTTTTAGCTACAAATGTATTCCCTTAATGATTTTAATTTTAATACAATAATCAATTTAATTTTCAATGTAAACACAAATACATTTTCATTAATAAGTTTTTTGTTTCTATTTCATTTCAGTGTTTTAAGAAAATTTTTACCAATGAGCTGGACTTGAAATTGAAAAAAACGTGTTAAAATTTTATTTTAAACTTTATACACGTACTTTAATTTAAATCTTAAAATCGTTTTGACACACGTACACAAATCAATCAAAATGCGTGTCGTTGCTATGGTAAGTGGTGGCAAGGATAGCTGCTATAATATGATGCAGTGTGTGGCCGAGGGCCATGAAATTGTTGCATTAGCCAATTTACACCCCAAGGATAGAGGTAAGTTTTTGTGGTTTTAATTTAAATATTCTATTTAAACAAGAGAATAAAATAGATATTCACGTTCAACTGAACTCGTCCGGGGCATTAAAATGAAATTTAAAGTTTAAAATGTAACAAACCACAATATAACAAAAAAAAAAAAAGCGATTACACCATTTCCAATTGTATTTCAGAAGTTTCTGGTTGTATTTCCAATTATATGTATTTCAGAAAATTCCAATTGAATTTCAGAATTTTCTAATTATATTTCAAAAATATTCAATTTAATTTCAGAATTTTCTAATTATATTTCAGAAATTTCTATTTTTTTTTCAATTGTTTAGTTATTGTATCTTCATTAAAATGGCCGTTGTTGAATATGTATGTTAAGTAGACATTTTTCCTTCTTGTCTTCGGTTCAGATCCGCTGTATCCCTTCTTAGTCGAATATAGCCACTATTATTTAATATGTTGCGGGCTATTGGTTTTGGGTGTACTGTACTTTTTTAAGTGTTTTTCTACATTTTTTTGGATCTCAGTTTTTACGTTTAGGTCTTTATGGATATTCGAATTTTTTATATATAATAGGGGGCAATTTGTTTTGGCGTCTTTGAATTCTGTCTACATTTGAAGCTGAGGCTGTTCCCCATAGCTGGATTCCATAACACCATATAGGTTTTATGATTGATTGTAAAGCAAGAGTTTGCAATCTAAACCTAGCTTAGAGTTTCTGCTAACGAGCCAATTAATTTGGATCAATTTCAATTTAATTTGAATATTTTAAATTGGTGCGTCTTGGTGGTCTTATTGTTCGTCTCCCTGGATGAAATCTGATTATTAAAAGCATATAATCTATTAGGTACCACAACAATAAGTGCTTTGCGAATGCTGTTTTGCCATCGCATGAATTTTGCTATTTTTGACATTGTTTTCGCAATTAAGAATTCCAACTTGCCAGCTTTTCGCGTTTCAAATGCGATTAAAAAAGTACTTTTCGCAATAGAGAATAGCAACTGTTCGCTTTTATGTATTTTCGAGTAGTATTTATTTTCGCATCGCAATACAGAATAAGTCCCTTGAATTTTGGTTTCATTAATATTACCTCTCTTGAATGGGACGACAAAAAATAAATTTTCGCCAATTAACGAAATTAAATCTTTCACTAATTTGCTGGAGTTTTGTTCTCTCAAGTATATTGGTGTTGGTCTAAACGATTTTGTTATTGGGGTATCAGTTGTTTCATTATCTAGTATAGCAAAACGATTTACAAATTTTGGCCTATCATTTCCATTATCTTTTGATATTTTTGAGTTAGAAGCCACTTTGGATGAGTTCGGACTTCGTTCTCGTTTCAATACAATGCCCATTTGTATTGGGGATTTTTGGGTATATTCACCACATTGAGCAGTTTTGGGTATTGCTCCCGTATTAGTGTTAGTATTTGTACTCACTTCGTTTGATTTATTGGGCATATTTAATATTGCAGAGATGTTTATTGAAGTACATATGTACTATCTTTCACAACTGTCTGCTTTTGTTTTAATGCAATTATTTACAAACAAAGCAGGCGAACAAGAACGTGCGGAGTTAATAGGTTTGGCAGTTAAAAATGCGCTGTCATTGATTCTTTTGTTATTTTAATTTTTATCACTCTCGTCTGCATTTATTTTAACGTATGCATTTCTGCCATTTACACTTAGCATATGCTCTAGGCTTGAGCCACTCATAAAAACAACAATCTCTTATTCAATAAATTTGCCACTGTTTTGCTTTTCTGTTTTTTATACCCTTCAGCTTCATGAGAGGGGTATATATATATAAGTTTGTCATTCCGTTTGTAATTTCCACAATATAATTTTCCGACCCTATAAAGAATATATACATATTATGGATCCTTATACATAGATAGCGGAGTCTATTAAGCCATGTCCGTCTGTCTGTCTGACTGTTGAAATCAATGAATCCAAATCTTCAATAATTCTGTCAGACATGCTTTCGAGAAGTTTGCTATTTAAAATCAGCAAAATCCGTCCATAAATAACGGAGATATGAGCAAAAATCCGAGACAACCTCTGAAAATTTCATCTAAAAAACTAAGTGTATTAACATTGTTACGAATAATTACATCAACAGATGGCGTTGATCAAACAAAGTGTATTAATATTATTACGAACAAATTCATCAACAGATGGTGTGTTTATCGACATAATTATGCATAATATAATTATGCATCCACAACAAAGGTGAAGGGTATATAAGATTCGGCATAGCCGAATATAGCAGTCTTATATCTCTGACAGACATGTCTATATCATAATACAAATACTATGGTTTTTGATACTATATTGCCTTGACAGACATGTAGTACATATACTAGTACATATTTTTGTTTTTACTTTTGATAAAAAAGAAATTAAATAAAATATAACTGTCATTAAAGGAACTGACAATCTATTTTGTGAGAGGGTTTCCCCAATGTTTATTTAACACAGCTACAGATTAATTTCGTAGTATTGAAACCAGATATAAACCAGCTTGTTCTATGGTTTAATTGTAGTACAAGTTAACACACATGTAGTATAGTATACTAATATGGTATACAAATTCTATGTCTGTCTAGGATATTACTTGATTTTTATTTATTTTGTTGGTTTTCCCTAGTTAATTTAAAGAAAAAAACTATTAAATATTTTTTAAACTTTTGTAATTGCGGAGCAAAATTAAGCACGTCCGTACACGTGGAAGTCCAAATTTTAATTTAGAAATTTCCAATTGCATTTTAGAAATTTCTAGTTTAATTTCAGAAATTTCTAATTACATAAATCAATTTTAGAAATTTACAATTGTATTTCAGAAATTTCCAATTCAAATTCAGAAATTTTCATTTATAACGCGTCCGCCATCTAACGTTTCTTTTTTCAACTAGTGCTTATTTCGTGAATGGTAACACTTAGCTCATGTCTGATTTGACATATAATAAGTTTTATCCTTCCGCTGAACCAATATAATTGTGTATACGCTTGAACAACGCTGGGAAATATTGCAAAATTACTTTGAAAATCATGGTAATGTTGCAGAATGTGTGCGAAAATTGCGTACGGATTTTGGAAGAAGAGAAGCACCGTCAGCTCCGTATGTTCCTAACCTTGTGAAAAAAGTGAAAGAAACTGGCATCCTCATCAATAAACCAAAACGTGAAAAGCCAAAAACAGTGCGTACACCCGAGAATATTGCTGCTGTGGCAGAAAGTGTGCGTGAAGCGCCATCAACATCAATTCACCATCATTCTCAACAATTGAACATTTCGGAGACATCATTGAGACAAATTTTGCATAAAGACCTTGGTATGACGCCATACAAAGTCCAATTGGTTCAGGAGTTGAAGCCAACCGACCATCCAATGCGTTTTCGCTTCGCTAAGTGGGCCTGCGATCTACTTATAGAAGAGGTCGATTTTGCCAAAAAAAAAAAAACAATTTTTTCAGATGAGGCTAATTTTCATTTTAGCGGGTATGTAAACAAGCAAAATTGTCGTATTTGGGAATTGAATAAAAATATCAGCAAAAAGTTCGTAACAAAATATTAAAATTGAATACGTTAGCTGCTCTTTGTTGCCAAAATCTATAACAGAAAAGTAGGTACGAGTAGTATGAGTAACAAAATAAACCTAATTAGCTCAAAAAACTTTATAATATAAAAATTATTGGAAGTGTGCCACAAATGACTAAAATTATTTTTGACCCTGAGTGACCAGCATTTAAAGTACATATTTACTGCAGACACTGCAGAAATATATTTAAAAATTTATATTTATCTTAAGTATGTTCTCCAAGTTCTCAAATCAAATGTATCAGTTAATCCTTGTTAATCTTGTTTTTTTACATTTACATTTAAAAAATAAAATACACACGTTTAAGTTTGTTTATATTTTCAGATGAGCTTGATAGCTTTATGTATCAAACTGTTGGTCACATGGGTATTGAGATCTTGGCTAAAGCAATGGGTTTACCATTGTACCGCCAAGAGACCAAAGGGAAAAGTACCCAAACAGGCAAACAATATGTGCCTACGGATAATGATGAAGTTGAAGATTTGTTTAATTTATTAGCGCTGTGTAAGGTAAGCAAAAAAACACAAAAATAAATGAAATGTTTTACGTAAGGCGGCACGGCACGTATTTTTACATTTCAATATTATAAATTACTCATTAAAAATAAATACACATTATAATGCATTATAAAGAATTGCTCGATATTAAATACAAGCTTAAATAATGAACAATCATAAAACTCTTAGCAAATGTTAACTGAAAATATCTAAATACATACCACAAATCTAATTGTAAAACTAAATATTTTATAATCAAGCTGATGTTTTTTATAAACTAATTAGTTGATTGAAATATCAGAATCTCATATTTTAATCGTCAATTTAAAATTAAAACCACAATGTCAATTTAAAAACCACATACAATATTAAATTGTACATAAGTATGTGCCAAAAAACATGTCATATTCGCACGACCCCACTCAAAGTCTGCAAACAGGTTTTGTTTAGATGTTGCTTCATTTTAAATTTTGACAAACAAAATTAAAGATAATAAGAAATAAACATTTTCTTATTAATAAATTTGAAAATACAGGGTTTTTTGATAATAACTTTGTTTTTCAAAATAAAACAAAACAAAGAATTTATGTATGTATGTATGTAAGTATATGAAAATCATTTTATTTATTTATTTATTTACAAAGTTTATAGACATAATTAATTATGAATACAAAAAAAAAATAGTAAATGTTCGCAATTATATACATACTCGTATGTATGTCCACGACCAGCGATGTCAACTTGGTGCGTTTCGCACCATTTTTAGTGCTCTTCTAATTATTTGTGCGAAAAATTCCTTACTTGTTGCGCGGTGCTCTTTTTTTTGTGTTAATTTCGGTGCGTTTTACGATGAAAAGGGACTGTTTTATTGTTATATTTATTATATTTATAGTAGAACAAATCATGGTGTAACTATACAAGGTGAGTGCAGTAGTCAGTCAGCTACTTTGTTTACAATTTACTTATGTCAAAAGTAATACTTTTTCAAGTGTTTTTGACAGTAGTACATTATTTTACAGAAACAAAATGCCTATTGTTTCTGTATTGTGTTGTATTTGTTGCCGATTTGCACTCACCTTGTATAGTTACACCATGACAAAAATATTATACTTTTAATGTAAAATTAATTCAATAAACATTTTAAATAAAAAAAAGAAATTCTAAACTTGGTGCGTTTTTTAAATGGCGCGTTGTTTTTTATCCATTTTGGTGTGTTTTGAAATTTCCAAGTTGACAACGCTGTTTGGTACTGATCTGTCAACCAGTAATTGTTGGTAAACAAAGTTCTTGTTGAAAATCCCGTTAGTTAAAAATAATTAGCTAGTTTGAACAATTGTTAGTTAGTTCTAAGAATATATTAAGTGAAATTGAATTTGTTTTAGTAGCAATAGCAAAATAATAAGTTCGTCATTTAGTGCAAACAAGTTATTATAGTTTTTTTTTTTTTATTGGCTATTCCTGTTATTCCCTTAATATCTACAACAATTTAAGATCTTAGTTTAAGATTTGAAAATTCGTATTTTTATATAATTTCTCGTTTGTTTTTAAAAGCAATATTTTTCTTTGCTCTCTTAGCTAAAGATTTATTTCTTTATTTTTTTAAACACGTGCTATAATAGCCTGAACTTTTAACTCTATTAAAACGTACAATTCAAATAAAATTCACAATCAGCCAAAGCAATTATTTACAGATAAAATGCATGATTATTGTTAAAAGGAAACAGAGCAGCCATAAAAAAGTTTCTTCAAATTTGTTTTTAACGTTTTTTTTTTTGTGATTATGGGGTTGTACAGAATAAAATGTAAAATAAATAAAAATAATACACAGTATAAACTATTGCATTCTCGATCAGCTTTTCAAAATCCAACAATAATAATAATAACAATAGCAACAACAACAACATCAACAAAACGTCAAAATAATCAGTAGTGTCAATAAACAACACAATTTTAAATAGCATCTTTAAACAACAACAACAGCACTATGTACATATATGTATACTACATATGTATATATATATATACTGTGAGCGTCAATATAAATTAAATACCTAATATTGCTTAAAAACACAGCTGACAATCTTCTAAACATAGAATCAACTATTTTGTTAGTAAAATCAGGTGAAATTTTGTTTCATTCATCCTGTATTACTTACTGTCTTTAGGTTATACTTGCAAGAAATATTGATTTACCTAATAGCTAGATATTAGATCTGACTAGATCAATTGGATTGAGGTCTGGGTACTGCGGAGTATGATCTAAAGATTTTGAACAATGATTGAGCAACCACTCTTTCACAATTTTAAAGGTATGCTTAGGATCATTATCCTGTTGGAAAATCCAGTTATAGCCAAAAAAAAAAACATATAAACAATGTGCTAAAAATCGACATTTAACTGCAAAGTTCGAAGGTCGATTAAAAAAAAATTCGAACTAACATAAACAAACGCCGCGATACGGGTCTTCTAATTTAGCCTCTATTTTCACCCCTCACTATTAGAATCGACCTAACTTTTGCTAACCTGTATTTGTTCCACAGTGTAATAGTGATAATAAATAACTGAAAAGATTGGTGAAAATGGGAGGAATATCAAACTCTTATAAATATTTCATTAGAAAATAATTTTCTAAATTTATTTTATTGGCTTACAAAATTAATTTTCCAGTTAAATGAAAAAATTCAACCTGATTTTGACCCAGATATGTTTAGTTTGTTGTGGTGATTTTATTTTTTGCTTTATTTACACAAATCTTAAGAAATTTCCCCCTTATTTTCTTTTCTTTTTTTTTAATTTTCAACAAACAAGACGATTTGTCTTGACGCGTTTCCTACGACATGAATGTGAACAGATAGAATCATCATCATCGTCTTCTATGCATTATCCACATTCCTACACACATTTATAAAGTGTGTGCATAAATAAATACATTTAGTTAAACAATGGTTGGCAATTTCTGGCCCCTTGATTCAAAATATTTAGTTTTACAATAAGATTATTAAATTTTAATTTTTTAATATGTTACTGCATAGGTATTTTGTTATAAATAAATTATTTGCTTTTTTAGGAACATATTTTCTATTTATATAGTACATATGTATATTTTTATATATAATATAGTATATTCTATAAGTAAATTTAAAAAGGTTTGCCATATCTGCCATACAGTCAAATTTTCCTTTTTAATAGAGCACAATAGTACATATGTAAATACAACAACATATTCAGTAAACAAAATTATTATTAAATTTTTTATTCTTAAATAAGCTTTGAATATAAACATCTCAAATTTATGTGACCTAATATTTGTATTTTTTAAAATTTGTTTTTCTTTATTTGCCATAAAATATTAATCACTACAAATACTACATACATAATATGTATGTATGTATATACATTTTATTTCATATTAACAGTGAAATTTGCTCATACCTGAACTTTGACCTCGACAAAGTTGTCCGATTTGGTTCAAATTTTTATAACTGAACTTTTACACCTCGTGTTACAATATTTCGACCGGCACCCCTTAAATTTCAACCAAAAAAATTTTTTTTCCATATAATGGATTGTCACCCTAGTATGCAAGTGTGAAAAGGCTAATACTCATAACTGCCAGATTTGACGATTTTAGGGACAAAAAATGACATGATGTCAATGGGACGATTTATGCCCTAATTTTGAAGATTTTTAATATTTGAAGTTATTTATGAAGAAAAATGTGTTTTTATGATATTTTAAACGAATTTCTATACCTAATTTGTTGAAGAAAGTGAAGGACATACTTAGATTTGAAAAATTCTTTTCCTAATAACCATTTAATAACTTTTGGATTAAAAAAAATGTCAGATATGCAAACGAGAGATTCTATCTTCTGTCTAAATAATATTTCAAAGAACTTATTTGCCGCTATTTAAATATATTTATTTATTATTTATCAATTATTTTAAAATCTGTACAAAATTATTGAATATAATTTTCTTAATTTATTGTTTACAGGAAGAACTACAAGCTGAAGCGGTGGCTGTAGGTGCCATACTCTCTGATTATCAACGAGTCAGAGTGGAGAATGTATGTAGTCGTTTGAATTTAGTGTCATTGGCCTATTTATGGAGGAGAGATCAGACTGAACTACTGCAGGAAATGATTGATTGCCAAGTTCACGCCATATTAATTAAAGTAAACCAAAATGAGAAAAATCAATTGTTTTCAGTTTAAGTGAAACTTAAATAATATGCTGTTTTCTTTTATTTGCAGGTGGCTACTTTGGGCTTAGTTCCTGATCGTCATTTAGGGAAATCACTTAGAGAAATTCAACCGCATTTGTTGAAAATGCGTGATAAATATGGTTTGAATGTCTGCGGTGAAGGTGGTGAATATGAAACATTTACCCTGGATTGTCCCCTCTTTAAGCAACGCATAGTAGTGTAGGTTACACTTAATAAATTTACATTACAATACTTTTTATTGAGTTTTATAATCCAATATTTTTTTTTACAGAGATGATATTCAAACTGTTATTAGCTCTGCTGATCCTATTTGTCCCGTTGGCTATATTAATTTCACCAAACTATCGTTACAACCCAAAGAAGCACAACAGAGCTGTGATGTTTTTGTGAAAAAATCTTTGGACTACATTAGTGACCTCAATGAATCCACGTATAGTGACCTTAGTGATCCCGATCTCAGTGAAACTGAGCTTGAATTAATCGAAAAGGAGACACGCATGCGTGAATCCCTTAGTCAAAATGAATTGATATCGCGTAGCAACTCATTTGGGCGACATCTTACCACCTCATCCTCGCCCATACCGATAGTGACGAAGAGCGCAAGTGTTGATGAGCAATCGCCATCTACATTACTCTCCTCGTCGGCTGCTCTGTGTACTGCCTCTTTGCAGGCCGGTACTTTTGGCCCTCCACATCCCTTGGGCAGTAGTACAGCTGCAGTCTGCGGTAGCCTATCTTTAGCCATTTCCTCGATGGCTTTGACAGCCGGTGGAGCGGCTGGTGCTGGTTTAGGTGGCGGGATGTCGTCACTTATTGGCGGTTACTTAAGCACACAGCCACCGAGTCCCCTTAAATATGAACGAGAATTCCGTCCACTGAATAATCGACCCATAGTTGCCATTAATCACAAAGGTTGGATGTGGGTGACAGGCATACAAGGTGTGTATTTTTTGATAGTTTCCAATAAATTTTCGCCTATTTTCAATATATTTATGTATCTAAATATTGATTTTATTTTCTCAATAAATTTACTTATGTAAATGGAATTAACAAATACAATTTTCACTAATATAGAAACATACTGTGGCTCACAGCTTATTTTATGCAGTGTATATTTAGTTTATTTTCAAACACCATAAAAAGAAAACTAACAGAACTAACAGCGAAATATAGCCGAAATGGTTAACAATAAAGCTTCCGCAGTCCAAAGATCATTGAACGCATCATCCACGAAATTCGAGTCCATAACAAAAGCAGAAAGGCACCAATGAGCATGATGAGCAATTGATTTTAAGAAGAAAAAAAAGGGCAAATCCAATATGTTTGGCTGAAACCAAATACTGAACTCGATAAAGAAAACCTAAAGGCATGGTGATGGCAGTGCCATGGTTTGGGCTTGTGTGTCTACTGTTGGTAGATACTGGGAATTTAACATTTGTCGAAGCAACCATGGACAAGTTTAAGTACCTTCAAAATCTGAAGGACAACTTGTTGGAAAACGCAAAGAATCTGGGTATAAGATCAGATTTTCGATTTCACCAGGATTCAAAGCACCAAATCACATTTGATGACACTGCCACCATAATCTGTAGACCTAAGTGTTATCGAACATTTATGGTCATTTTTAGAAATCAGTATAAAGAAACACAAAATTTAGAGTGGTCGAATATTTCGCCGAGTATTACCAAAAAAACTGAACGCATCTATGTCAAATGGTCTTGAATCTGTTGAAGATAATAAAAGCCATCTGACCAAATATAAAATTGTGTAATTAAGAGTTTTAATTTTAAGTTTTCGACCCTGCATAAAGTAAGCTGTGACGTGAAAAACAATTTTTGTTTTTTTTTAGTTTATTCATTCATTCATTCATTGTGTTTATTTTTAATATTTATTTGTTTACATTTTATCTTATTTCTTAAAGAGGTTAGCAATAAATATATTCCTTTTCTACTTAAACATTTTGTTTTGTTGTAATATTGATAATAAGTTTATGTGTTATTTGTTTTTGGGGGAAAAAATTTATAAAAACCCTTTTGAATCAATTTCTATATACTAAAAAAAAACTATGTTAAAAAGGGTAAAATTTATGATGAGCTTAGCTCGTTAATGTGCTGGAATTTATTTTGTTCACAATATACGAAATGTGGTTTTTAAAGTTTAGTCTGGTATCAAGGATAACACCTAGATATCTAACATTTTCTTCCCAGTTGATGTTGTGGTTAAAAAACTGTAACGGATTTTGAGGTGTAAAGCAAGATTTACGCTTCCTCGTAAAGTATATGGCTTTTGTTTTTTCCGGATTTATTAAAATTTTCCATTTTGTAAAATATTTATTAATTTCAACTAAGGCTAATTCTAGGTTGTGTTTTATATTTACAGCATATAGGTCAGAGCTTAGTATAGATGTGTCATCTGCAAAAATTGTTGTTGTGCAATAGGAGAACGATGGTATATCGGCAATGTAAATATTATATAAGATTGTCGATAAACAGGAACCTTGAGGGCATCCAGCATTTATATGAACCTCACGTGAATTTGTTTTCCCAATATACACACGAAAAGATCTATCAGTTAGAAAACTTAATATGATTTTGATTGTTTCGAGTGGGAAATTAAACGATTTTAACTTGTAAATAAGGCCATTATGCCACACAGAGTCAAAGGCTGATTTAATGTCAAGAAGAACCATTCCAGTTGATTTTCCACTTTCGAAATTATTTTTAACAAGTTTTTTAATTTTAAGTAATGGATGGGATGTGTTGTGTAGTAATGTGCATGTTTGTATAGGGTGTACTAGGGTTACGGTGTATATTGCACTATTGTTATGTTTACAGGAATTTGGGATAACGGTGTATATTTTTTGTGTGTTTTTCTCGATTGTTCTATGTAAATATATTTGTCTCTTTTTAACTCATGTATTCTTAATGTTATTTTTATTATTTTATGTTATACATATAACTTAACGAATGTCATAGTTGATAAGTACCAAATTGTAACAAGAAGAATAATATAAGATTGAATGTGAAATTGAACGGACGTGTTTTATTACAAAATCAGAAGTGGGATCGCAAAAGAAAAATCTTATATTTTTTTTACTACGCCTAAAAGAAGAAGTTAAAATTATAACTTGAAGTGAACAATTAATAGGAAAACCAATATGGAAAGTGTTATTGATGAGAATTATACGGCTGCGCAATTACGCTTGTGGCTGCAAAATCTAAATTTGCCTTCAACAGGAACAAAAAATGCGCTACTCTTAAGGCTAAATGCGTTGTCTGTGGAGGAAAGGGGAGACTGTCCAATTATGGCACAAAATATACAGCAACCAGAAATAATTTACAATGAAATCATTCAAATGCAAAATGAGAGTATTAGTTTGGAGCCAACAAACGAGTGTCAGGAGTCAAATGAGTGTCTGGAGATAAACGAGTGTCAGGAGTCAAATGAGTGTCAGAATTCAAACGATGGTGCAAAGCAGCAAGAAAATGAGTGTCCAAGCAAAAGTAAGGATAGGCTAGAATTTTTGAGTGGTGTGATGAAAAGAGAGTTGGAGCTTATTAAGCGTGAAAAGGAGCTGTTGCGAAGAGAAAACGATCTACTTAAGAAAATTTCTGAAAATGAAAATAAACAACAAGAAGAAATGGATAGAATGGAGTCTGATAATGAAAGGCAAATGAATTTAACAAAGAAAGCTCATAAATTGAATCCAAATGTTGACGACAACGGGCCTAGTATTTCTTTTAGTATTCTGAGGGATATAATTCCTGACTATGATGGTGTTTCATCCTCTGAAATGTGGGTAACTCAATTTAAGAATATGAATGAAATTTACAAAGTTAATGAGAATACAATGAGGATGTTGTTAATGTGCAAATTGAAGGGAAGAGCTCAAGTGTGGCTACACTCAAAACCAAATTTTGTGAAGGAGAGCTCAGATAGGATATTAAAGGAAATTATGGAAGTTTTCAGTACAAAGGAAAATAAACTTATTATGAGACGCAATTTCGAGACGCGTAAATGGAAATACGAAGAATCATTTATAGACTATTATAACGAGAAAGTTATGCTGTCTAACAAAGTCGGAGTCGATGAAGAAGAGCTTGTTGATCAAATAATTGAAGGCATCCCCGATACTCAGTTGAGAACACAAGCTAATCTACAATGTTTTACTGACAGATCAAAGTTATTACAGGCATTTTCTAGAATTGAACTTAGTCAACCAACTAAAAAAATTCAAGGAAAGGGTGACCAGACCAGTAATAGTGGTGAAAAGAAATTCCGGTGTTACAATTGCAACTCCTTTGGACACTTTGCCTCAGAATGCCAAAAACCAAGACGAGAAGTAGGATCCTGCTATGGGTGTGGAAGCATGGAACACCGAGTTGCTGCTTGTCCCGAGAGGAAGAAGACTGTCAACCAATTGGGTGAAAATGAATATGTAAGGTATTTTAAGTTTTATTTAAATTCCAGTTTTAATTGTGATTTTTCTTTAGAATGCTTGATAGACTCGGGTAGCGCAGTCAGCTTTGTGAGGAGGTCAGATATTTTGAAGTATGTGAATTTAGAGAATATTTTATGTTTTGATGGAAATTTTTATGGAATAAATGGGTCTAAATTGGAGGTTTATGGCAAATTTGAATGTTGTGTGATTATTGATGGAAGGGTAGTGTGTATTGAAATGCTGGTCGTGTCTGATGGGACTACGTCATACCAGTGTGTATTAGGTAGGGATTTTCTGGGCAGGGCGGGTTTCAAGCTGACTGGTTGCGCAAGGGCTAGTGTAGTGCAGGTAAGGGAGGATGGGGAAGGTGATGATGGAATATTGTCCATTGACATAGGGGGTGATGATGATTTTGATTTGACTATTGGGGGTGGTATTGGACATGGTGATAGGGCGAGACTTATTGATATGTTTGATGAATATTATGTACGACCCGATCGTCCTACTGAACCTAGGGTGCATGATGAGATAAGATTGAAATTGAATGATGATAAATGTTTTAATTGTAACCCAAGAAGACTCTCGTATTCGGAGAAGGTCGAATTACAGAAGCTATTGGATGAATATTTGGAAAGGGGATACATAAGGCCGAGTGATTCAGAGTTCGTTTCACCTATAGTCTTAGTAAGGAAGAAAACAGGGGATTTACGAATGTGTGTGGACTATAGGGTGTTGAATAAGGTGACTGTGAAGGATAACTATCCTATTCCATTGATTGATGATTTGTTGGACAGACTTTCTGGCAAGAGGTATTTTACGAAATTGGATTTAAGGAATGGATTTTTTCATGTTTTTGTGCATCCTGATTCCGTGAAGTACACTTCTTTTGTAACACCTATGGGGCAGTTTGAATTTTTAAGGATGCCATTTGGCCTAAAGAATGCTCCCTCTGTTTTTCAGAGATTTGTGATGAAGGTTTTTGCTGATATGGTGAGGGAAGATAAGCTTATAATATATTTGGATGATATTATGATAGCTACGGTCGGCATTGACGAACATTTCGAAATTCTGAGGGAAGTTTTTTGTCGTTTGGTGGCGAATAAGTTAGACCTGAGAAATGACAAGTGCGAATTTTTACAGACATCGGTGAAATATTTGGGATACACTATTGATGGGAATGGAATTCGAGCAGATGATAAAGGATTGCTTGCTATAAGGAATTTTCCGGTACCAGACAAACAACATTCCGTACAGAGTTTTTTGGGATTATGTTCATATTTTCGTAGATTTGTTAAGGATTTCTCAATTATTGCGAAGCCTCTGTATGATTTGACTAAAAAGGATAGGAAGTTTGTATTTGGAGAGGCTGAACTTAAGTCTTTTGAACTGTTGAAAGAAAAATTGACGGAATCGCCAGTATTGGCGCTATACGACCCTAGAGATGAGACTGAACTTCACTGCGATGCGAGTTGTATTGGCTTCGGAGCTGTTCTGCTACAGAAAAAGAATGATGGGAAGTTTCACCCAATTTTTTATTTTTCGAGAAGAACGACAGATACGGAATCCAAATACCACAGTTTTGAACTCGAGACATTGGCCATAATTTATGCGTTGAAACGTTTTCGGATATATTTGCAGGGGAAAAAATTTAAGATTGTAACCGACTGCAACTCTTTAACTTTGACATTGAACAAGAGAGAGTTGAACCCGAGAATCGCACGTTGGGCTCTGGAACTTCAGGACTATGAGTACGAACTTGAACATAGATCGGGTAGCAAGATGCAACATGTCGATGCATTGAGTAGAAGTACCAACATAGTGGTAGTTGAGTCTAATACATTTGAGGAAAATTTGATAATATGTCAGAATAGGGATCGTGGGCTGAGGGATTTGAAGGATAAGCTTCAAAGGGCCGAACATAATATGTATGAAATGAGGAATGGTGTGCTGTATAGAAAGACTAATGATGGTAATTTGTTGTTCTACGTTCCGGAGGAAATGGAAGAACATGTTTTATATAAATATCACAACGAGATGGGTCATGTAGGTACTGATAAGATGACCGAACTTATTTTAAAGACTTATTGGTTTCCTAAGGTGAGGGCAAAGGCTGCATCTCATGTACTTAATTGTGTGAACTGTATAGTTTATTCCTCTAAACATGGTAAGGAAGAAGGTTTTCTACATAGCATACCGAAATCGAATACACCGTTTGATGTTGTACATATAGACCATTACGGACCAGTGGATAATGGTAGAACTTTGAAACATATTTTTGTTGTAATTGATGCTTTTACCAAGTTCGTTAGATTATACCCGACGAAGACTACTAATACGAAGGAGGCTATTATGGCTCTGAAGGATTATTTCAGATCTTATTCTAGGCCCAGGTGTATAATAAGTGATCGCGGTGCAAGTTTTACGTCCAAAGATTTTGCAGATTTTTTGTCAAGTAACAATGTTGCCCATGTTTTGGTTGCTACTGGTTCTCCTCAAGCAAATGGTCAGGTGGAAAGGGTCAACAGATCGATAGGACCAATGTTGGCAAAATTGGTGGATCCTGAAAGGGGAATATTTTGGGATACTGTTCTTGAACAGGTTGAATATACGCTTAATAACACGGTTCATAGGGCTGTTAGGGAACACCCCAGTGTGATGTTATTTGGGACAGGTCAGAGGGGGAAGATAATTGATTCCGTAAGGGAGGCATTGGGGGATACGAATGGTGTTCAGAGGGAGGATCTGGATACGATTCGACAAAAGGCAGCCGAGAGACAGAAGGCGTTACAGGATTACAATGAAACGTATGTTAATAAACGTAGGAAACCCCCAACGGAATATAATGATGGCGACTATGTTATGGTGAAAAACTTTGACTCAACTGTCGGTGTATCTCGAAAGCTAATCCCAAATTTTAAGGGACCCTATAGAATATCTAAAGTTCTTCGAAATGATCGATACCTTCTCGAGGACGTAGATGGATTTCAGCAATCTCGTACGCCTTACAAAGGTGTTTGGTCAGCTTCAAACATGCGCCCATGGTTCAGAGGAGGTGATAGGTCTGGGAGGTAATGTGAGATCAGGTGATCTCATGGTCAGGATGGCCGAGTTGTAGTAATGTGCATGTTTGTATAGGGTGTACTAGGGTTACGGTGTATATTGCACTATTGTTATGTTTACAGGAATTTGGGATAACGGTGTATATTTTTTGTGTGTTTTTCTCGATTGTTCTATGTAAATATATTTGTCTCTTTTTAACTCATGTATTCTTAATGTTATTTTTATTATTTTATGTTATACATATAACTTAACGAATGTCATAGTTGATAAGTACCAAATTGTAACAAGAAGAATAATATAAGATTGAATGTGAAATTGAACGGACGTGTTTTATTACAGTTGTGTTGTCTTCTAAAACCAAATTGATTTGTAGGAAGGATATCATGTGAATCAACAAAGTTCAATATTTTCTCTTTAATTATCTTTTCAAATATTTTGCTAGTTGTTGGTAAAAGACTAATAGGTCTGTATGACCCCGGAGATTCGGCAGGTTTGTTAGGTTTAGGTATAGCTATTGTTTTTGACTTTTTCCATTCTTTTGGAAAGTAGCATAGCTTTAAGCATGAATTGAATATAATTGTAATGTATTTGATTCCTTTTTTGGCAGATTTTTTAAACATCTGTTATTAATTTCATCTATACCAGGAGATTTTTTATTTTTCAACATCTTAATGAATTTAGATGTTTTTTCGGCAGATATATAATGACTCTGTGGTATGTTATTTATTTCAGTGTGCTTTATACTATTTATAACATTATTAACATCGAATATAGTTTCGTCATCACTAAGATGATTTGAAAAATTGTTGTTTAAATAAAAAGTGTCTGCTAATACATTACATTTATCCTCTAGTGTACTGTATATTCTAGAATTTTCTTTGAACAAAGGAATATTTTTGTGTTTTCTTTTTAATATTTTTGATAAATTCCAGAACGGTGCAGAATATTTATCTAATGTAGATAGCATGCTATTCCACGATTTGTTATTATATTTAATAATTTCATTTGTAATAACTTTGTTTAGCCTAGTCATTTGCTGATGATCATTTAAATCCCTATATCTTTTCCAATTCCTTCTGTAGATGTTTCTATGTTGGATTAAAATTTTTATATCGTTTGGCAATTTTTTGTCTTGTATGAATTTTTTGCTTTTTGGTATACTGTGATCTATTGCTGCAGATATTGTGTTGTTGAAATACAAGATATAATCATCAATTTCAGAAGTACTTAATACTTCTGTATAATTTGGTTGAAGAGGAAGATTTCTATTTATGTATTGAGCATACTTAGTCCAATTTGCTTTATTAAAATTATATGTTGTATTTTCAATTAAATTTTTTAGTTTACATGTATCAAAATGTATATTTTTGCAATAAATGTTTTTTGTTTGTTAGACTGTAACATTTTTTCTTTTAAATTACAACAATTTCTCTTTTAAGTTCTTGTTTATAAAGCTTTGAACACAAAAAAACTACACTGCATAAAATAAGCTGTGAGCGAGCTGTATCTAAATATTGATTTTATTTTCTCAATAATTTTGCTTATGTAAATGGAATTCACAAATATAATTTTTACCAATATAAAAAACATTCATATGTATGCAGTGCTGATATTCAGCCGGTTCGGACCGGTTCGCTCGAACCGGTTGTTAAAATTTTAAAAAATTTGCGAACCGGTTGTTGCATATTCACCCTTCTCGTGAATAAAAATTCCATATGAAATTTGTTGGGGTGATTATGTTTTTTGTTTTAATGGTTTTATATAATGTGTATTTATCAAGGTGATTAGTCTCGGCAACAAACACAATATTGTTCAGTTGTTCATTGTCCAAACGTACAAACAAATTAATTTTATTTTGGTCATACATTGGATTCTTGGATGATGATGTTTTCGATAGCGTTTTCTTTAATCTTTTGAGAAAAAAATAAAGCAATTTTTTTTACTTCTATTTTGCAAAATCAAAACTATTTTTTTATTAAACAAAAGTTTATATCATTTCCTTCATGAGGTCTGTTACTGGGATGCGACTTTAAAATTTTCGCTATTTTTATCAAAATTTGGCAAAAATATAATTTTTTTAAGCGAACCGGTTGTTAATTGTTTCGAATATCACCACTGTATGTATGTATGTTTATTAAAAAATGTATCTTATACGTTGTTTTTTTAGGTTGTGCGCCAACTTTAGAAGAAGGTATGCAACAAGCATTAGACTCCCTACGTTCCTTAGCAGCAGAGCACAATTATGAAATGAATAATTATTGTTACATTACGATGTATGTGCGTTCCATTAGCGAATACGCCACGATAAATAGATTTTACGGACAAGTTGTTAATTTCCAAAATCCACCCACCAGGGTGTGCGTTGAATGTCCTTTGCCCGAAGACTGTCACATCGTATTGGAAGCCATAGCTTTTAAAGCACCCTTGCGTAGAAGAGCAACACTTTCTATACAAGAAAGTGAGGGTTCAGAAGATCAATCATCTATGGTTAGTAGCTGTAGCAGTAGTTGCACAAATGATTTCTCATGCAAACGTAACTCTATGCATGTACAAAGTATATCACACTG
This sequence comes from Bellardia pandia, assembly GCA_916048285.2. Lineage (NCBI taxonomy): Eukaryota > Metazoa > Arthropoda > Insecta > Diptera > Calliphoridae > Bellardia > Bellardia pandia. Next base: position 110,130,229 of record OU696532.1, read on the forward strand.
GGCTCCAGCCAATATTGGTCCATACAGTCAATCCACGAAGGTACTATTGTCATTAATATTGTTGCAATGTGTTTTAGTAAAACTTAGTTGTAACTGCTTTCATGTTTACAGGTTGATGAAATAACTTATATCTCTGGTCAAATTGCCTTAGTACCTGGTAGTATGACAATCATTGAAGGTGGCATACGTCCTCAATGTAAACTAACGTTGCGCCATATATCACGTATTGCCAAGGCAATGAATGCCCAGGGACAATTACGTGATGTAGTGCATGGTATTTGTTTTGTTACACATCCAGCGTTTATAGCCGAAGCACGTCGTCAATGGGAAAGACGTACCACAAATGCCATCATGGATTATATAGTAGTTCCTGCATTACCCAGAGAAGCTTTGGTTGAATGGCAGGTATGGGCTCATACCCACAATGATCGCTTTGAGTGTAAGTTTGTTACATATACGCACCTGTGTGTCTATAATTGAAAAACATTTTAACACTTCCATCACAAACTAAATTGTATTACAGATGAAGAGACTGGCTGCTCAATTAGTGACTATACAATATCTATAAGAAGACGTTGGAATTATGAAAATAACTGTGCTGCTATTGTTTGCTACATTTCAACAGGTAATTTACTTAACCATAACAAGTTTATATGTATGTAATTTAATAAAAATAGAAACAAGCATTTGTCAGTCCTTTTCATACGAACCAATATACATAGGTTTATTTAAATAACATAATTAAGTATGGCCAGGATTTTACGTTTTACCATGTTTAAAATTCTCCTTAATGTAAAAGTATTAGGGTTCAAACTAAAAATCTTGTACAATGTGTTATTGTAAAATGTTTAAACTAATAAGTCACGTCGTGGTCATTGTGAAAATACTAATTTTGTACTTGTCGGATATCCCAACATCAGGACCTTTTTAACTTAAACGAGCAATGAGGGAAAGCCCAAAAAACAGCGTTGTTGGTCGAACTCGTGCACTCTTAATGACAATGCTGCTTTATGTGTAACTGCGTTAGCTCACCGGAAATCACGGTAACAACACCGGGTCTGATCAACTACCCATCCTGTCTAGAAGTAGTTTCCACTTACAAGTAATTGTTCGCCTGGATCCAACGTATACGAAACAGTGTACCAGGGAAAGACGCGAAAAAAGGAGAATGTTACAGACCATTATCCCTCTTGTCATCTGTTGCAATGACTTTCGAGGCTCTTCTCCTCGTCACCATAATTCTGTAAAATTTACAGCACGACAAATGCATTAACTACCGTCGCAACTCAGATCAATAGAAAGGACTTTCTTCTCGAAGGCCTTCGATATTGTCCGCTACGCTTCATTTTTTCAGGCAGTCCTCAAAGACCAAAAACATGAAGAGATTTATTCTAAATTATATGAATGGCCACCAATCGTTCGTAGGATTTAGGTATAAAGGCTAACAACCGATAAAATTAACCAAAGAGTTTATCTTAGCGGAGCCTGTCGACACTCTTGTTTGTTGTGGCGACGGGCCACAACATGTTTTAATTCCTAAGGTTCTCAAAGCGCTTGGATAATAAAACCTTGTTGGCTGCACCAATATAGTGAGAGATTCCACCAGTGAAGTATTATCAAAATTATGCCTTTAGGACAATTACGCCCTGCTTGCAAATTAATACATGTTAATACATGTTTTTAGTTTTTATAAACATGATGAACATGCAATTCATATAAAAGGGCTTCCAAATAATAATGCCCAGCTTGATTGGAAATTGGAACCGCAGCGCTTTTTTGTGCAAATATTAGATTTGGATTTGTTTCGGTATTAAAAAACGCTTCTAAAAAGAGTACATATTAAAAATATGGTATTTAAAAACCTCAGCAATGTAATATATAATTTAAATTGTAAATTAAAAGCAAAAAAATCTAAATTAACCTTTTAATTAGGATACTTATTGACAATTTCGATATTGTTTTTCAAGCTTACATAAAAATTGTTACATGTTTATAAAAATAGTCAAACTGTATAAATCTTCATACATACCAAATCCTAAAAAATCTTACTTCAAAAGTAACATTAATAATTGTATACACTAACTTCACTTAGAATAACGATACTAATTTCAAATATTTTTTTTTTTTTTTTTTTTGAACTAAATGTTATAAAATTTTATTTATATTTCTGCTTTACAGGTTTAGCCTCGTCAACCACTCAACTAACTCAACTATCCGATGATATTTTAACAAACCACTGTCGTTTAGCACAAAATCTAACCTTTGAAAATATGGATGAAATTCTAACATACGTGGTAAATCGTCTGCTCAAGGACTATCCTCTATTGAAGAGTAGTGAAAATCCTGAAACATCTGCAACCAACAATGGTCCCCTAGATCAACAGCAACAACAACAACAGCAGCAGTACACACCATCGAGCATACCAGCCATACACCTAAAAGTGTTCTATCAAGTAACGGCAACACCCTCGGTGGATCTAATACTAACAGCTTTGAATGATTTTCGTCAGAAATGCCAGAATACGGCCAATATTGTTTTTACTGTTTTGCCAGCATGCAGTTTACACAATTTCAGTACTTTCCTATCGATATGCGGTATAAGACATGAATAAGCAACAATTAAACAACAGAACAAAAGTTATGTCGTCTAAAAGGATTTGTTAATGATTTTTTTTAACTATTAAAATTATTTTTATAATATTTAAGCATTAAAGTAAGTTTTTTAATTTAATTTAATGTTTTTTTTTTTGTTTTCTGATGCTTTGGACCAAAAATAATTTTTCAAGTGAAACAAACAAAATGTGGACTTTTTAATAAACCTTAAGAGTTTCAATAAAAATTAAAAAAAAAAACATTTGATTATAGGATATTTATTATTTGCTATTTATCAGAATCATGCACTATTTTTTATTTTTTCTATTTATGAAATACATAAACAATAAAAAATTGTTCATTGAATTGTATAAATTATAAAAAAATAATTGCCAATTGTATTGTTGAATCGATTCAAATTTTACATCTCAGTTTACTTTTTGTGTTGCTCCATTAGGACTAAATTAGTTTGGAATAGTACTAATATTATAAAGCATTTTGGTGCTATTGAAACTGGATAATTTAGTTCTGGAAACATTTAAACAAATTTTAAATAAATTTATGGAGTGCGATAAAACGTAGTTAAAAAAAGTTAGCATTATGTGAAATATCCAACTAGATATTGCACAAATTGTACATTGATACAAACACCAATTGTAAATTAATTAAATATGCATACATACGTACAATTGCTTATACAATTCACCCCTATTCTGAGTTTCGATTACGTCTCCGCATTCAGTTATGCTACGATCGAAAATTGATATTCCAAACAAAAACTGAATCGAAAGAACAAGAAGACAACAAAACCAATTTGCTACTATGAAATGTGGAATAGAAACAAAGAAATGAGAAAGTTTTTTACTATTTTAATAAACAAAAGTCACAACAAACAATAAAAATAGGAAAATAAAAAAAATTGTGGGAGTAATAAGGAGAAATAATAAAAATAAAATAATACAAAAGACTTCTGAATTAATAATAATAAAAAGGTAATCATTTTTGTTTGCAAAATATTTAAGTGCTAAGAATCCTGTCAAGCCGGAGGAATCCATAGCAGTGGCTTTATTGGTGGAAGAGGAGAACAACGTGACTCAGAATACAGAGGTAAAGCTTGAAAAGAAAATACCTGAACTTCCTCCTTAGATCGTTTATGGTAGCCGCAAGCAATATCCTGTTTTGTTGACATTAAACTTGCCAGATTTTCGTATTGCTCTGATGTCGTTGTTTTTGACCTGAACAAATAAATAAATAAGCTGCTTTCCTGTTTGTAGTGACAGTAATTCAAAACTCCTTCGTTCTACCATTACACATTTGTTTAACCATGTTCTTTGTTGCTGCATATCACCTCTTGATTGGCCGTACAACAAAAATTTATATAAATCACTTTTTAAACATTTTATAATTACATTTTTATTTATTCATTTATTTGTAATATTAAGCCTTCTCGGCCAAAATATAAATATATTACATAGTAATAAAAAACTACCTGAAATTTTAATTAAATTAAACACTTTTTAAGTTTATAAAAACAGCAATCGAAAAAATTCCGTTGCTAAAATATAAGCGTAGAAAAACGTAACTACGATCGTAATTCAGAATACCTACAATCGAAAGAAACGTAGCGGAATCGAAACTCTGAATACCAAATTTACCAAACGGAGAAAATTTCGATTCGAGTCGAAAGTCAGAATAGGGGTGATTAAAATTATGATTCACCTAAAAACTAAATGCATTTTATAAATAATCAATTATATATTTAAAAAAAATTAATAGCTTATTTAATAATAAAATTCTAAAATTGTTAGCAGCAAACGTAGTCAATTGCGTTACATAAACAATAAGATGTCGTAGTTTTGTCGGATGAATTAATATACAAATTTGCATTACGAACTTTTTGTTGTTTTTTTTTTTTTGCTAAATATTGGATAACTGCATTTTGAAGTTTGTTTTATTTTTCATAATCGCAGTTATAATATCAATTGTTCGATCTTAAGATGTCGTAGAGATTTATTTAAGAGTTCGTCAATTTTGTATAAGCTAATATACATATGTTTTCAAATAATTATGTACATACGTTACCATTGTTGAAGTCAATACCAAACTTTTGAAATACATTGGGTGGTGTTATTGATTCCGCACGAAAAGGAAAACTAAGCAGAAAGAAATACCGATCGATATGCAAAATGTAATTATTCATTCCTGCGGTATGCCGCAATAATGCCTGTGTAAAACGGAACGGAATGAATAATTCGACCCATTATTATAAATTGATAATCGACAGATATAGACAAATAGATAGATAATAGTAACATTTGAATGATTAGAACAAACTTCTAATCTCGCAGTATGTGAAGTAAATGGTTTAAAAATATTTAGTAGTGAAACCAACTGACTGATACAGTCTGTTAAAACCATTTTAGTGCAATTTATGTATATTTTCAAAAGAAAATATTTCGGAAATTTAAATGAAACGGTCTGTACCATAACTGTAGCCAAATATTAGACAAGCATTCTTATATAAAATTTTTATTATACATTTTATGGCATATAGAGAATATTAATAACTCTAAACTATGTAATGAATAATCTTCTTAAACTATAATTGATAATTTTTAAAATGCATACAAATATTTTTCCCGGAGACATAAACAAAAATCATAGATTGCAATGTCATTCTACTAGTAAACACCAATATTTTTATTATTTTTTAATTGAAAATGCCAAAATCTAAATAAATAAATTTTAAATAATAATTCCTTTCTATGTGTCATAAAACATGTAACTTTACTTAAACTAAATAAAAAAAAATAAACTATTTAACTAATATATTTTTGTGCTGCACTTTAAATATTAAGATTTAATATACCTACATACTAATAGCAAATACTTCATTTTGTTATACACAGTTTTTATTAAGCCACCTTAAACTTATTATTACCAATGAAAAGAAATATATTAAATAAAATACTTAACAAATAATTAATAATTATATAATATATTTAAACCGTTATACATAATATGTGCATATTATGCAAATAAAATGTCTTTTTTAAATGTTTAAAAAGATTGTGCGTATGCGAAAAGCGATTAAAAATTTTAGTATCGTAATTAAACATATAGTGACATAAAAGACATCAAGCGATGCAAAATAAAATCGAAATAATATATGATTTATGATAATATATATATATATACATATATGCAGTGCTGATATTCAGCCGGTTCGGACCGGTTCGCTCGAACCGGTTGTTAAAATTTTAAAAATTTTGCGAACCGGTTGTTGCATATTCACCCTTCTCGTGAATAAAAATTCCATATGAAATTTGTTGGGGTGATTATGTTTTTTGTTTTAACGGTTTTATATAATGTGTATTTATCAAGGTGATTAGTCTCGGCAACAAACACAATATTGTTCAGTTGTTCATTGTCCAAACGTACAAACAAATGATTTTATTTTGGTCATACATTGGATTCTTGGATGATGATGTTTTCGATAGCGTTTTCTTCAATCTTTTGAGAAAAAATAAAGCAATTTTTTTTGACTTTTATTTTGCAAAATCAAAACTATTTTTTTATTAAACAAAAGTTTATATCATTTCCTTCAAGAGGGTTGTGGTCTGTTACTGGGATGCGACTTTAAAATTTTCGCTATTTTTATCAAAATTTGGCAAAAATATAATTTTTTTAAGCGAACCGGTTGTTCATTGTTTCGAATATCACCACTGCATATATGTATATATAAAACATGTTTTTTTAATATTATGGGAAATACAAAGACATTTAGTTAGACTAAGATAATAATAGGAATCGTTTAAAAAATGTTTACTTTAGGTTATCATTTTCCTAATTTAATGTTTGCATCAACAAAAACAATGGTGTATTTTTTTATTAAAATTCAATCAAGTTTTAGTGATTGTTTTTAAATAATACATAGATATATTATCAATTTAATTAATTTAAATTAGCTTTATTAATAGTATACTCGTATGGATGAATTAAAACCAAGGGAATCATAGTTTAGTTAAGAAAACTTCTACTCGAGAACTGGCGATGAGTTTATTGTGAATTCATTCAGCAATGTAAATATGACTAAACTATGATATCGTGCCTGAACAAGATTCTGTCTATGAGCCATATAACAATTGAATATATCCAAGAACCCTGGGTCCTTAGAAATATCTATGAGATCACCCTTTCACTTGTTGTTGCGCTCCCAATCAGTGGATTGCCTCCCGTTTCGGGACAGGTTAGAATGAAGTTCTCCTCTAAAAACTGAGTGAACTTATTAACTATTTATTTCCTTTACACCATTTAAAAAATCGATAACAAATGATCTTTTCTAGACTCAACGTACCTCATAAAAATAACCCTATATAGCTCTTTAAAATTCAAACTAACTTGGATCACCCTACTGATAAGAAAACATTCCGTAGACACTCTCCAATAACCGAAGCCAGTGCAAATGTGGAATAATCTCTAACTTCTATACAACTGTTAAGTTGTATAAAATCTTAAAATAAACTAGTACATAAGGACACGATACGAATATGTAAGCTTGAAGAAAATATTACAAAAGGTTTTACAATATTCTCAAAATTTGTCGTAGTTTAGTCAATTTAACTCTTACTCCTAGAAAATAACTGCATATTGTGTCCAATTAATTATTATTAATGAATATGTAAGTCATATTTTCAAATAAGATTTATTTCAGTCGTGCATATAATTAAGGACATACCACAAATATTACAAAAAAGTATTTATTTAAAAATAAATCAATATTGTATTGCAAATCCATTGTTATCGATAACAGCTTGACATATGCGAGGCATTGAGGTTACCAAATTCTTACATACACTATTTGAAATGGCTTCCCAAGCTTTCTTTGTTTCGGCAAAGATATCATTAAAATGATCTTTACTTTGGTTTTTACAACTTGCCATAAGTTCTCAATCGGATTGATATCAGGTGCCAAATTACCGCATTCGTGATCGAATTAGCTATCGTATCGAAAAATGATTTCGATAGCGAAATTATGATAAAATGTACTAAATTGCTTGCTCGATATCGAATGCCATAATCTCAAATAAGAAAATTACGATAAATTTTACTCGATATCGAATTTGGTAATTTGGCCCCATGACAGCATAAAGGCCAGTCAACAACAGCAACCGAATTGTTGAAAAATATTGCTTAACGTGATGAGCCGTATGCTTTATATCGTTATGTTGTTGAAATATCCATGTTACTGGCATGTTCTCATCAGCATACGGCATCATTGTGTATCGCTTAGAATTCTTGTATACTGAAACATCATTATTTCCCTTAAGTTTGTGCAGCGGCTTAACACCACGTGACTACATAGCACCCCAAAGCATTATGGAACATCCTCCATGCTTCAAAATGGCGCGTGTGCATTTTGGATCAAATTCTTTCAACTTTGGCCGGCAAACATATTTTGTTTTTTTTTTGTTTCGTTTCAAAATAATACTCTTTTATGGTTGTTATTTTTGTTAAGCTAATATGGCCTAGATTTATTCAATGTAAATAGAAATCAATTTTTAATTACAATATTTTGTCTATTATTTTGTTTACTCTTTCGTCAAAAAATACCGTTATAGTTTTTTGCATAATATACCTTTAACATAAACAGTTTTTTGTCTCTACTGAAAAATAAAAAATTTTGAGTTATGTACCTACTACCCTCTTGTTGAACAGGTGCAATATGTGAAATAAAGTGAATAATTTTTCTTTTTTTTTAAATATACCTACCTACTGAATTTTTTTCATTTTAATTATCTTTTCTACCTGAAATAAAATGTGAATTTCTTTACTTAGTTTTTTTTAAGTATGTGGCTTTTCAATTTTACGAAGAATATACATTTTACAGCGAGTTCGCTATATTGGTACGAATGGTTTGAGCACGATATAGTACCTGTTCCGTTCAAGTGAATTTGTAGAACTTTTTAGAACTACTTCAACTCGTTCGAAGTCGTCTGTTATGTCATTATTGTATTCGCATTTACATATGTACATACTTATATGGTATACAAATATAGTGCAACACTATACAGACATTTACGATTTTAACTGCCTTTTTGGTAACAAAATTAAATCAAGATTCTCGTTTCTCTAGATGCCTTAATATTTTTAAGCAGCTTTTTTAAGGGCGAACAATATTCTATTGCTTTTAAATTAATATAGAAATTAAAGGCGAAATGATATATTATTTTTCTCTATTTAAATATCAATGTATGTTATCACGTTTTTAAATAATTAATGGTTTATAAAATACCAAATTAGCTTTATAAACTTTTAGTAAATTTAAAAATTATAGCTTTGAGGACAGAGAATGTTTGTTTTCAAACATATTTATAGTTAATATAAGTATCTTTTTTGAAAGAAATAGTTTTTATTATTAATAAACCGATTTGTTTTAATAAGAAACAACAATCTCGAAATCACGGAATTTACATTTCAAAATCCCGAGTGCCACTTGGCATCTTCAATATGTGGTTAAGTAGGAACGACTGAATAATATTTATTTTGCATTATTGTGAACGCGATAAAAGATGTACTAAAACATGACTTTTAAAAAATCTAACAGCATCAAACATGGTTTATAATTGCCTACAAAGCACAAGTAATACATTTAAGAAGAAAATCTTTTTTAGAGGTAATAAATGTGCCACAAGGATAGCATTCTTTGTATATACCAAACAATTCAGATATTTTTAACTTCATATTTAATTATGAATAAATTTATAAACATAATTAAGCTAGATTTATACGATTGAAATTTTCTTCAAAATTACTCTTCAAAATGCTTTAAATAAATTTTGAAGAAATTGTGCTGTTTACACGAGTTCGAAGCATTTTGAAGAAAATTTCAATCGTGTAAATCTAGCTTTAATCAACTTTATTTGATAATACGCCCACAACTATAGGTACATAGAAATTGCTAAAATAAATTTCTGAAGAAATAAATGATATCAATGAGGTCAGATTTAATTATAATTTATCAGAATCTTTAAATCGAATGCATAATATTGCTTTAATTTCTGTCAATTAAACATCAAAAATATTAGTTGGAGTTCTTTACATTAGCACTCTACAACTGGTCCTCACCAAGAGTAGAGTTATAGTTTAGATATTAGCCCAGATGACTGGGGAAATGAAAAGAATTTAGAAACTGTGAATTAGATTATCTGCAAAACACGAGATTTTAACGTCATATGTTTCAGAAGTTAAATAGGCAATTCATTGAGAGGTTAAACTATGTTTGGGGCTGTAGGCCAGAGGACATTTTCGGCCTCAGTAGGAGATTGGGAAAAGACAGTTAATTTTTATTTACTATTTGTTTCTATCTATTCATCTAAGTATATTATCTTTTCCCCTTCTGCTTCATTCCTTCTTCAATGGAGTCACTATTGACTCAGAGGTCTCCGAATAGAAATGTACATGTTATAAACTGCATTTTTAAATTATTATTATTTTTTTTTTTGTTTGAAAAAAATTATGAAATTTAACTCAATATTTGAATTATGTACATACTCGTTTGTAGGTGTTTTTTTTATTTTAAACTTATTTGTGTCGGTTGAATGGATGCAATGTTGGGCATCTAAATTTTTCCAGATAAGAAATCTTATATACCTACCATTAATAATTCTGACAATATAGGTATAATTTTTATTTATTGGCGTTTTATACAGACATTTTATCATCTCATATTTTTTTAATATAAAGAAGTATTTTCTGGATAAGATATTGATAACAATATACACAGCTCTATGTATATTCGTAGTAAGTAAAAAGTCTAAAAACTTTTAATACGAATTGCATGAATATTTGTTTAATTTCAACAACACTAATTATAACCCAAATAAAAGCAACTCTTTAAACATTTGACAAATATTTAAAGAGAATATAGCTGTTATATAAAAGTTTTATAAAAAAGTCTATAGAAAGTTGGCATCGCTATAACAAGAGAAATAAATAAGTAATGATAACGTGGACCAATCAGAATTCAACAAAATGACATTTCGCTTATTTTGTTGAGAGAATGACGGCAAAAATTAGTAACAAACCTCCCCCAAATAAACAGTGATGCCAACTTTTGAGACTCAAAACGCGTAAACATTTTTGAAAAAAGGGCTAAATGGAAAAAAATCCGTTTAAAGCCACATCTTTTTTCGCGTTTTGAGTGACTAAAATCGGGCTAAATTTAGCCCGAAAAGGGCTAAGTTGGCATCGCTGCAAATGAATATGAAACACGTCAGTTCCAATTGTTAAGAGAAAAAATACGTTGAAAATCTAAAAAGGGAGAGCACAATCAGTGAAAAAGTACACGTCAGTTTAAAAGCACATTATAATGGACGACAACTCTGGTTCTGTATTCAGTTTCAAATCATAAAGCAAAGTGAAAAGGACGTACAATACGAAAGTTGGAAAAAACTGCACATTTATTAAAAGAAGATTAAACGTGAAGTGAATTGTTTTTAAAACATTGTATATAGAACAGAGTGAATAAAATTAAGTTATTTTAATGTAAGTATTTTTATAAGCAAATAATAAAAGTGAATGTTAAAAAAACGAACTTGTAAAAGAAGGCAGACATTTTGTGCATGACAAAAAAATCGGTGGTGATATTCGAAATAGGAAATTTTATAAATTTTTAATAAATTATTATGGAATCTAATAAAAATTCGCGTAAAATCATGTTAAATTTTGCAGTTGTTAAAGAATTTTTTTATAAAATTAAAAAATTGTTAATTAGAATATTCCGGAATGTTGCTTTTGACTTGTCGGCTTTTAAGAACAACAAAAACACTCGTGAAATTTCTTTTGTGGAAATACGAAATTAATCACAATATGTACATTAGAAACAAGAAATTGTTTTTTTTAATAAATTAAATCAAAGAAAAAGAAATGCATAAATTTAAAATCTTTATTAACTTTTATTATTAAATACAAGAAATGCGTACTTATGAAAAAATATTTCAGTTTATAGATTTTATATATATTCTTACAAAGAGAAATTAACTGTTATACATAACTTAATTTCTCTGTGTAATTTTCAAAGAGTTTTTCCAAATGGGGTATATATAACTAGTGTTGGTAAAAATTACAAAAGTAATCAGTTTATAAATGACACGTTTTCAAAAGCTGTCACTCTTTATACACTTAATTATAGACGTTCCTACATATGTTTGTATACATATTATTTTCGCAGATTAATTAAATTTATTTGTTTATATCCTTAGGAGTAAAATTCTATCAATTTTAAAAACTCCATATACCTACTAAAAGTCCAAACTTCTTAATACCCATGAACGTTAGTATATCTGTTACGAATATTGTTATCAATAAAGTTTCCTTATCTTACAAGTTTAGAACAAATAACAAAACAATTTAGGTATACAATAAATACATACATTAACAATATTTTTGGGTATAAGAAATGTGATCAAATATGGTTCAATCAATCAAAATTAAAAAACAAAACAATTTTCAGAAAGTAATAACATACAAAATTATCAAATTGTTCATCTAATTTTTATTGCCCAATGCTATATTATTTTTTTATAATTTTAAATAAAATCCTATCCTGTCCTATATCTTAACATTTATAATATATAATAATTTCATAAATATTAAGAACAATCTTAATATTTAAAAAAAGTTATTTCAAATTGTATTCGTTATACAGTTATTTTAAATGCACCTAATTAATTTAAAAAAGTAGCTACCTATATTGTTTACATTTAGTAGCATGACGCTGAATTTTTAATAAATTTTACTTTCGTTCAGAAAGTGAAGTGCCTATGTTTAAGATTCTTTTACATATTTACATATTTAAAATTTTTAATGATTTTGTCAGTGCATATATATTTTAAACTACAAAATCAGCTACACTTGTTTACGAAAAATAGTGTAATGGAATAAATATTGAAAAGTGCACTTATGAAGGGAAAATTGGTAAAAGTAAGTTTTTGAAAGAACATATTTAGCATTTTCTCCAATATGAATATGGATAAAATAATTTTTTCTCATACAGAAAAAAATCAGTTAAATTCTAATAGTAATATAAAATAAATAGGTATTTACTTCTTTTATTCCACCTTTTTCACTATTCTTTGATTTATTATTACAAGCAATTTTCAGAAGAAGAAGTTATCCATTGAGATAACGAAATACATATCCAGTCGTGTTGTTGAGTTACCTGGATACAGTTTTTGTCGTAATGATCGTCTGAACTCTAGAGGTGGTGGTGTGGGGATATACATCTCCAATGGTCTTGAATATAACATAACCTTTAAAATATCTGTACTTGGCACTTGTGAATCTCTTTTTATTGAGCTCAGCTCTAATGGTTCTAAATTTCTTGTTGGAGTTGTATATTTGCCTTATGGCGATCTTGTTTCATTTGAAAATCTTCATAGTGAACTATTCTTAAAATACTCTGACATTATTGTGGTTGGTGATTTCAACTGCAATATGTTTGATGCCAGGAAATCCTGTAGTATGAGAACTATGTGCCTAAGGAATAATTTATCTGTTTTTCATGATTCTAAACCGTCCCACTTTGATGTTGCTCATGGATCTACTTCATTGATAGACTTCTGGTTGGTTAGTAATATTTCAATGGTTTGCTTTTCTAGTCAACTTCAATGTCCTTTGATTTCCCACCATGCTTTAATTTTTGCCTCATTTAATATCAACCTCGCAAGAATTAATGAAGTTCTTGAATATCGTAATTTTTCTGCTATTAATTGGGATAATTTCAATTTATATTTGTCTACATTTGATTTTTCTTGTTTCTCTTTGAGTGATGTTAATAATATGTGCTCTTGCTTGGCTTCACTTTTTGATTTGCTATTGACTTGTGTTCCTGTAGTTAGGAGAAATATTTCTAATGATGTGCCTACTTGGATCAATTCTAGGAAAATTTTATATGCTAAGTCTCTTAGTCAACTTGCTTACCGTTCTTTTATATGCCATCGTTCTGAAGATAATTGGAGGATATACTGCAAATACCGCAATAGGGCTAAAGGTGTTATTCGTAAGGAAAAGAGACTTTATTTCTCAAAATTTTTTCGTGGTTTGGATACTCGTAATGTCTGGAGAATTTTACGAGGGGCTGGATATACTGATCATAGTTCTGATGCCTTTGTTAGTAATGTTGATGACTTGAATGATTTCTTTGTTAGGAGTAGTGGGGGTCTGGTTATGGATGATATTACCTTTAATGATTTTCCAGAAACTGTGGAGTCTTTTTCGTTCAATTGTGTAAGTGAATTAGAGGTTACAGAAGCTTTAAGTCGAGTTAAATCGTCCTCTTTAGGCGTCGATAATATTTCCATTCGCTTTATTAAATTAGTTTACCCCTATATTTCTAATTACATATTACATTTATTTAATACTATTTTAACTACATCGAAATTTCCCTCTTCTTGGAAGACTGCCCGGGTCATACCTATTCCTAAATCTAGAGTAATTCGTAGTCCTCAAGACCTTAGACCGATTTCTATTCTTCCAGCTCTATCTAAGGTTTTGGAACATATAATTAGACGCCAGATGCTGGAATCAACTTTTTTGAATATTTATGAGGGACAGTTTGCATTTCGTAAGGGATATAATTCCACGTTGATGCTTCTAAGTCTTACTGATCTTATTCGTGAATATGTCAATGATGAGAAATTATGTGCTCTCATTTCCCTCGACATGTCTAATGCATTTGGTTCTATTTGTCACTATACTATGGTTAAGAAGCTTCGTGATGAGTATAATTTTTCTAGATCAGCTTGTAAACTCATATTCTCTTATCTTGGTGGCAGATCTCAATTTGTTGAATTCAAGGGTATTACTTCTGCTGTTCGTTCCTTGTCATCTGGTGTTCCCCAGGGTTCGGTCCTAGGCCCTCTTTTGTTTATTTTATATGTTAATAATTTGCCAACGTTTATTGACTCCTCTTGTGTAACCTTTAGTTATGCTGATGATTTCTTTTTACTGTTTAAAAGTGATTTGGATTCTCCCGACGTTTTGCAAAATAAAGTTAACTTCTGTTTGGGGCAAGTTTTGATATGGTCTTCCTCGAACTACTTAGCCCTAAATCCCTCCAAATCTAAGGCTATAATGTTTGGCCCGACTCCTCGTTTTTTCCCTTATGTTGAGTTTTTATTGAATAATGTTCGACTGGAACTGGTTGATCATATAAAATGTCTCGGAATATACCTTGATAATAAACTTTCCTTTGATGCTCATATTGATGTTTTGCGTGGCAAGGTCTTTGGTATTTTGCGTAAGATTTATTCATCTAACTTGTATTTGCCACTACGTATTAGGTATAACATGGCTCATTCATTATTGATGTCATTGATATTATATGGTATTGAGGTTTACTCTGGTACAGGTTCAACACGTTTAAAAAAAATTAGTAGTATTTTAAATTCTGTAGTGCGATTTGTTTATAATATTAAGCGTAGAGATCATATTTCCTATTCTGTTCAGTGTTTTCTTGGTTGTTCTTTTGTAGGCTTTATTAAGTATCGAAACATTATTTTATTTCATAATATTATCAAATTTAGAAGGCCACTTCCATTGTACAGATCTTTCACTTTTTCACGATCCATTAGAAATCCTCAAATTTGTATACCCAGAATTTCATCTTCTTTCTTTGATAAATCTTTTATTGTTAGAATTGCTAGATTGTGGAATATTCTACCTTATTCCTTGCGAATTTTTTCTCAATCTAATAATGTTTTTCGTTTAAAAATCATGGAATTCTTATCTACTACTCACTGATGACTTCTAAATTATGGATAGCTATAGTTTTCTTCAACCTTATAATGCCTTTTCTTTCAATTATCTTATTCTACTTATCGACGATTTATTTCGAACCTATGTACACCTATATATTGCCGCTGATGGGACCTGTGTGGGTTTCTTATCCATTAATTTACTACTTATATGTTATTACGGCTGGGGAGCCATAAAAATGTTTTTTTTTCTTTTTTTTTTCTCTCTGTTATATGCATAATTAATATTCTTATTTCAATTTATATTGAATTGTTATTAATTGTTTAAGATGATTCTTTTTTATTATCATTATGGTATTTACACTATGTAATATTGTTATTCTGGCCATCTAGGCTTAATATTACGAAATAAATAAATAAATAAATAAATAAAAAATAAATAAAAATATTGGATATAAATATTGTAGGATATGTAGGTAGAACATTTTTATATAAATATTAAAAGTTGACCTCATTGCTTGAAAAATAAATCAAAGAATAAATTGGTATTTTTTAAATTATGGCTATATTAAGCAAATTTACACCATTGTTAAGAAATTGTGGGGCAAATCACGATATAAAATTTTAGGACCATATTCAACCCACACTAGTTTTTATTTAATGATTAAATTTAATATTTCAATACATTCTTAAAAAACAGTTCAAATCCATTTAAAATACATAGTTTAAATATGCAATGCATATGATTTTCAAAAAATGTTTATTTAAGAAAAATTGCAACATAACTATTTGATGTTTTATATTCATATTAAAACGCAGAGATTTGCAAACAATGAAGGAATTCTCTGAATATTCCTACTCACTGATAAGACTTAGTAATTAATGTTGACAATTCAAAATCTCTTACTATAAAGATAGACATTAATGTTTTCAAATGTACCTATAAAGAATTATAAAAAAACATTGTAGGTACCTAGTTACCTATAAATTAATAAACAACGGGGAAACGTTAACACAACAATCTGGGATTATACCTGAAAAAATAATTTCGAATACCTATAACCCTATACGAAATGAACACGTCACTTTTTACGAGTGATTATAATAAAATAAAATTAAGATAGCAACAAAACAACATTTTAATACAATAATATTTAAACAATAAATAATCAACTGCCCAAATTAAAGTTACCTTTCACATATATTCTCAAAATTTAACAACAATAAAAATATGTTACCAAAAACATTATAACACATACGTACCTACTTACTTTAGTAGTGAAATTTTTTTTTAGTAAATAGAAACGATTGTACAAATATGTAATAACAATAATTGGGTTAAGTTACTCATTTTATACAACGGAACTTAAACCTTTAAAATTCCAGACCAAACCATTTTAAAAAACATACACTGGGCATCAGTTTTCAATGCATTATTAGGTTGTTAATAATCCATAAAAACAGTTAATGACAAAATAATTAGCATATAAAAGGTCAAACGCCTTCTTGCATTAAATTTTTTAATACAGTTTGAAAATTATATATTTTTAAAGAGAAAGAGATGGGAAATTAAAAGCTCGCATGCCAAGTATTATCTCTGGAATGGGCCGGGTTTCAATACCAATTTTTTTTTACTTGTCTACTTATAGCCACTTGCCGGATAATTTTTGTGTAAAATCATCAAAAATAGATAAAAAAATCGCCAATACACTTTGATAAAAATTTTAGATTTTTATTAAAAAAATGTTATCCAATATAGGTACATATAAGTAATATACAACTGATGTTGAATGTTGTACATTGTATGATACAACTATCTGATTTTTAACAAAACTTTGAGCATATTCGTATGTTTGTCTTGTCAAGCCTTTAAAATGCCAAAAGTAAAGCATCAATAAATATATAAAATGAATAAGGCAAGCGGAAAAACTAAACAATTTCAGCATGGCTTGAAAAATCTCTCTTCTTTATAACATGTTTGTTTTAAGAATCATTTTCGAATAAATATGCTTAAATATTCGTCTAGGATTACCAAAATTTTAAAAATAGGTAGGTACCTACATGTAATAAAAAAGTTTTAAACAATTTAGATGATTATCGTTTAAATGGTACAATTGCATAAATTAGAATGCATCCATATCATGTGCCTATATGAATGATAAGGAAGCTTTTGAAAATAGTCCGTTTCCACATCAGGCAATGGAGTATAAGTTAATTTTGGTATAATATACAGATACGAACTTTTTGGTAAAACCTAAACTTTTATACAACTTTTGAAAAACATACATGTTTTAAAATTTCGTAGGTGTTATTTATACAAATTATTTATGTACTACATACTTATATAGAAATTACCTACAATATTTGTACAATTCAGACGACTTACAACTCCGACGATACTACAAAAACAGTTGTAAATAATTTATAATTTCAGGAATAAAAACTTTGCATTGGAAGTTTTAGTTAAATATATTTAAAACAGGTAATTCATTGCTGGTTTTTTCTCGCATGTTAACAAACATAAAATGATAATATTTTTCTTCCTTTTATTCATTAACAAAGTTACCTGCATTGACTTACATAAATCGTCACTGAGGGCAAAAAACAACAAATCGCGTTTTATAATTTTTTTAATCAAAATTCTGCAAAATGACGGCTAATTTGGCAGCACTGCTTATAGCAAATGTACACGTATACAAAAGAGTGTGTACATATTTAGCTTCTTTACGCTCTCTATCGTTAACTGAATTTCTTTAGACTATTTTTGTCTTTGTTGTTGCCAGCAATAACTACTATTTAGCAGATCACTAATAACAAGTCGCCGGCTAGTGTCAAGCTAATACTCTCTTTTGAGTTAATAATATAAAATTCTTACGTGTTTATCAGACCTTCAGAGTATTGTTAAATTCAACCAATGTCAAAGTCACTTTTCCTTCCATACAATTTAATTCAGTTGTGTTGCGCTTGTCAAGGGTTGAAGACGTGGGTTGCCGCTAAAGAGAAAAATAAAAAAAAATTTAAATTTAAAGGTACATCGCTTATTAATTTGAAGTGAAGCTACAATATAAAAATGAGAAACAGTTAACGAACAGGTTTTTGTGTGCTAAACAGCGACTTTTTCGAAAAAAATAGGTCAAATGTTCTAAGAATAATTGTGCGTTAGTCAAAAAGAAAGAAAGCTTAAAAGCTAATCTGGATTCATAGTGCATACGCGTACACAACATATCGATACGATACACGTTTTATAGCAAATTCATTTACATTTAAATGTGGTGACGCAGGCAAATATTTCCATTGACTAATCGTTTATCTGCCATTTTTTGAGTCTCGTTTTACATTTTTGTTAATGAAATTAAAACTAATAATTAATTTTAATCTTTTAATTATTTTACAGTTAATATAAATCAAACACATATAGACTCAATATGAGATTATTTGTCTTATTGGCTGTTGTGGCCTTTGTTGGCCTGTCTTTGGGAGACGATAAAAAGGAAAAGGATAAGGATATTGGCACAGTAATTGGTATTGATTTGGGTACTACCTATTCATGGTAAGTTGTGCTGAATAAACAAAAAACATTTAATTCATTAAAGGAAATCTAAAAATATATTTTTTCGAATTCTTTATATTAAAAAATCTTTTGTAACCTAATTTTAATTCGCTCTCTAATTTTAGTGTTGGTGTTTACAAAAACGGTCGTGTAGAAATTATTGCCAACGATCAAGGTAATCGTATTACTCCATCTTATGTGGCCTTTACTGCCGATGGTGAACGTTTGATTGGTGATGCTGCCAAGAATCAATTAACCACCAATCCTGAAAATACCGTATTTGATGCTAAACGTTTGATTGGTCGTGAATGGAGTGACAGCCATGTTCAACATGACATTAAATTCTTCCCCTTCAAGGTTATTGAAAAGAACTCGAAACCCCATATTGCAGTCGAAACATCTCAAGGGAAAAAGGTTTTCGCTCCTGAAGAAATTTCCGCTATGGTTTTGGGTAAAATGAAGGAAACCGCTGAGGCCTACTTGGGCAAGAAAGTTACACATGCTGTTGTCACTGTACCCGCTTACTTTAATGATGCTCAACGTCAAGCTACCAAGGATGCTGGCATCATTGCTGGTTTGAATGTTATGCGTATCATTAACGAGCCGACAGCCGCTGCTATTGCTTATGGTTTGGACAAGAAGGAGGGTGAAAAGAATGTTTTGGTCTTCGATTTGGGTGGTGGTACTTTTGATGTATCCTTGTTGACCATTGATAACGGTGTCTTTGAAGTAGTTGCCACCAACGGTGACACTCATTTGGGTGGTGAAGATTTCGATCAACGTGTTATGGATCATTTCATCAAGTTGTACAAGAAAAAGAAGAGCAAGGATATCCGCAAGGACAACCGTTCAGTTCAGAAATTGCGTCGTGAAGTTGAAAAGGCTAAGCGTGCTTTGTCTAGTGCCCATCAAGTTCGTATTGAAATTGAATCGTTCTTCGAAGGTGACGACTTCTCTGAAACTTTGACTCGTGCCAAATTCGAAGAACTGAACATGGATTTGTTCCGTTCCACTTTGAAACCCGTACAAAAGGTAATGGAAGATGCTGACATGAACAAAAAAGATGTCCATGAAATTGTTTTGGTTGGTGGTTCCACCCGTATCCCCAAGGTCCAACAATTGGTTAAAGACTTCTTCGGTGGCAAGGAACCTTCTCGTGGTATTAACCCCGATGAAGCTGTAGCTTATGGTGCTGCTGTCCAAGCTGGTGTACTCTCTGGTGAACAAGATACCGATGCTATTGTCTTGCTCGATGTCAACCCATTGACCATGGGTATCGAAACTGTCGGCGGTGTAATGACAAAATTGATTCCACGTAACACTGTAATCCCCACCAAGAAGTCTCAAATCTTCTCCACAGCCTCTGACAACCAACACACTGTCACCATTCAAGTCTTTGAAGGTGAACGTCCCATGACCAAAGATAACCATTTGTTGGGTAAATTTGATCTTACTGGCATTCCTCCAGCACCCCGTGGTATTCCCCAAATTGAAGTCAGTTTCGAAATTGATGCCAACGGTATCCTCCAAGTAAGCGCTGAAGATAAGGGCACCGGCAACAAGGAAAAGATTGTGATCACCAACGATCAAAACCGTCTCACCCCCGAAGACATTGAACGTATGATCACCGATGCTGAGAAATTTGCCGATGAAGACAAGAAACTTAAAGAAAAGGTTGAATCTCGCAACGAATTGGAATCGTATGCTTACAGTCTTAAGAACCAAATCGGTGATAAGGAAAAACTTGGTGCCAAATTGAGTGAAGACGAAAAGGTTAAAATGGAATCCGCCATCGATGAATCTATTAAATGGTTGGAACAAAACGCCGATGCTGATCCCGAGGAGTACAAGAAACAAAAGAAGGACTTGGAAGCCATCGTTCAACCTATTATTGCTAAATTGTATCAAGGCGCTGGTGGTGCTCCACCCACAGATGGTGAAGACAACGAGGACTTAAAGGATGAACTGTAAATTGCTGTCGTCTAATTGTCGTGTGGCGATTTAAGTTCTAGTTCTAGTTTAGTTGTAGTTCGCAGTTTAGTTAAAAAGAAACAAACAAGCAGACTGATACACATTTAATAAATCTTAAAATATATTTGTGTTAATTTCAAAAACTAAAATAAACATTAAAACAAAATATTTATTACATCAAAGACAACAACACACGCCTTGTTTGCTTAAGACAACAATGTCGAGCCAACAAACACTTTCTTAGACAAACAAATTTATTATTTAAAAAAATTAATTTGGATGTGTTCATCCTCGCATTCCTTATTTTTCGTTTTTTTTTTTTTATTTAAAAACAAATCGTCCTTCATTAGTACCAAATTTTTTTTCGAAATTAATACTTTATTTAAATAATTTTAACAAATTACTTTGTACTGTAAGCTACAAATGCATTAATAAATAATAAAAATCTCTTCGATTTTTAAGAAGAATTTTCTGATTAAATAACTTATTTTTTTCAACTATGAAATTACTTAAACTTTAAAAAAAAAAAATATTAAAACAATAATTAATTTAATAAAAAACAACATTAAAAATAATAAAACAGCAGTCTTTTTCTAATGCGCTAGTGCGAGTTAACCTAAAACTTCAACGAGGAGAATTTGTGCTTTTAACAACAAGTCTTTCTCCAGAAGTGTTTTACAACGATTAGATCAGTTTTTTAGTTTAAATTATTAGGCTCTAGTTTTAACTTTATAGTATTGGCAGAAAATGTCACAATTTGTTATAATAATTGTGATCAATTTATGACGGTGATATCTCGTAGGCAACACAATTTTAGCTTAAGTGTAAATCACTTGTTTGTTAGTATGCAGACATCAAATTCTTTAATCTGGCTCAAAAAATTTCAAATCCTCTTTAGCTAGCTAGGTTCTACGTAAGGAAATGCAGTATTTTTTGTTTTAAAATATTAACAGCCCCATGCATAATAAAATATGTATGCTAATTAACAAGTTGCTTTTCTATTATGGAAATTGCCAGGGTATCCAGAAAATACAACCAATCCGACTAATATTTTGATAAAAGAAGCTGTATTTGCTACACTCATCCAAACAATCACTTCCAGTCAACATAGGTATCGAGTGCTCAGCACTCGTACAAATTTATTCCGACTGATTATATTTTTATACAGAATAACGGTACCTACATACGAGTGTTGCCACGAGGGTTTTATAAACAGCTTCAGTAGTGTAACATCCTTTTATGTGAACTAATCTTTAAGTTAAAGTAAAAAAATATAGGTAGTTACCTATATGCATAATTTTTCTTTACAATATTTTGTTTTATTAAAAATTAAATTGATTATATACATATGTAGATATATTTGTTTAAAAAAATTAATAATATTTCATTAATCGCTAAAAAAGAACATTTCTTCAAATAAAATTTTATTTTTAATTTATTAAATTAAAAACAAACTTTATGATCTATACACATACACAAATACAATACAAAGAATGATAGTTATGTATATAATTTGTTTGTACACTCTGTCAAATAACTATAGCATAACTATAACGCTGATATGTGTATGTACATACATATGTATGTATGTAGCTTATACAATCTTGGATCGTTGCTTTATATATTAAAAACAATTACTCTCTGATATGATGTCTGGAAAATTTTTAAGTAAAAAGGTACAAGGGCAAATTAATATTTTGCTCATACATATCTGCGTTTTCGAAGATATCTAAGACTACTTTTTTCTTCTATTAAGCTGTTTAGCAATCTCTCAAATTTTTACATTTTTGAAATCGAAAAAATTGTGTCCTGGTTTTATGAGCCACTTTATAGAAATTTGATTGCAAATCACACTTTCACTTAAATGACAGAATTTAGCCCAAAAAATAGTACTATATGTAGTTGTTTTTTTATAAAACCAAACAATTGCAAAATTGTACTTTAACAGTTTTTACTTAGAATAACAGTAATTATAGTAAATTAAATAAAAATTATTATTATTTCTGTTGTCAGACAACAATTCAGACAGTAATAGTATAGTGGAATTGATATTAAAACACAGAGAAAGTAAAAAAGTTCTATAGCAGGGATGGCGAACCTATGGCACGCGTGCCCAAGGTGGCACGCAAGTAAATTTTCATTGGCACATATAATATGTTTCATTTTTGATACATATGTACTAAACTAAATGCATTTTTGATTTTGCAAAAAATTATTATATTTTAAGGGTTATATTCATAAACATTTTAAGCAGGATTTCAAATCATTGTTAAGCTAAATTCGATAAAATTGTATTCATAAACGAATATTATTTTAAAATGCCTATATGGGCAATATGTTGTTGAAGACATGGTGTTCGCTTCCAGAGACATTTAGTGCGATAAAGAAACTGTCTTTAGCTATTCTTACAATATTTTCATCAACGTATAGTTGTGAAAGCTTATTTTCGATAATGAATAACATAAAATCTGATGTACGAAACAGACTTACTGATGAATCTGGCGAGGCTTGTATTTCATTAAAATTGTCAAACTATCACCCGGATATTGATGCATTATCAAAAACTATTCAACAACAAAAATTTCATTAAAAATTATGTCAGCTAATTATAAAAATAAATGTATATATAATTTTTCGATAAGGCATGGCACGCATGTATTTTCATTTTATAAAAATATTTTTTTTGGCACTCAGTCTAAAAAAGGTTCGCCAACCCTGTTCTATAGTTATTTAAAAGAGTGTATGTTAATAAAAAGTATCACGATTTTGATACTATCAAAGTTTAATATTTATTTAATTATTTTAAAGTTTTTGTTGTTATTCCTGCGACTAAATATGTATGTAGATGATAAATACTTATGAAGATGTTGTAGCCAGGCATCCTAGTCCCAGTGTTTTTGCCATTAAAATCCATGACGAATATTTAAAATAAAAAACACATTACAATAGTCTACGTTACGATAAACGGTAATGTTTTTCAGGTGAAATGTGTTTGTTCTATTATTGATTTAATATTTGTTTCTTTTTAAGATGCATTACAAGAGAAAATCAAACACAAAACGAATTGAAAATAATCAGCTAAATCAGATGTTTCTAAACGCGATTTGGAATAGTATTAATGGTATTTTCAGCCTCATCTTCCTTCTCTTGGCCACCACTATTATGCTATATATTTCAGATTTTTACCAGTTGTGTATAATTTTATGTTTATTTCAGTTGTAGTTGCAGTTTAGGTTGGTTGTTATTGTGAATTCAGTTAAGCGTAACGATGGATTATTTGGTTGGTTTATTAAAGAAATTCCAGATAAAATTCGAATTAAAGACCAAGTATCCAAATTATTTGCAGAAGTTGTTGTATGAGTATGAGTATCAAAAATCAATTTATTACATAAATACATGTATTTTTATTAAAATTAATTCACGCACGCACATACACACACAAACAATGTTAACAACATCCGAACATCGTCAATGGGTAGCAGTAGAAGGATACGTTTTTATAGTCGGTAGAAATATAGATAACGACATTTTTATGTACATATATAAAAAAATACAAGTTTGAGATTAAAAAAGAAAATAACAAAAAAGAAACAGGAAGAAAATAAAAAAATGTTAATAATATTAATAAAACATTGTTTAAAGACATTAAAAGAAACAAATTTAAGGAAAGTGTTTACACTACATGCACTAAATTTCGATGGATTTTCGGACTAATAATTGTTTTGATATATGAAAAAAATAAGACATGAAGTAAAATTGGAATTTTCGGCATTATACCTATGTATGTATTTAGAATTTTCAAGCAGAAATATTTGTGGTGTGCTTAAATATGTATGTATATCAGCACAGCTGATATCACTATATTCATAGTCAAACTATTATAGTCACTTGATAATTAGATCGAGAGTAGTTCTTATATCGAAAGGCTCTACCAAAACTTGCCGACATGCTATAATTATAGATGAAAATATACTGTACTTAGGTGAGTTTGGTTTTTTGGTAGAGTTTCTATATAGGTATACATATCAGTGCATCATTATTATTATTCAAAAGAGAACATACAAATCTACACTTGTGAAATCTTAAAATTATTTTTAGCTAAGTATGTATGTAAATGAAGCACTTTAAGAGAAACTATTATATAAGATACCGAAATATAAAATACCAAGTCTGAATTGTATTAATCTGAGAGAGGTATTCATTTAAAGATATAAATATATCGTAGAAGGAGGATGAACCACTACCATTGATTTTTTTACATACATATATGTAAAAAAAGTTTTGAAAAATGGTGTTCCAAATCTTTTATTGCTGCGATCATTAAAACTTATAATACAATAAAAACTTACATTACACTAAATAAAAAGGACTATAAAGAGAAATCACTTTTAAAACGGATACCGACAATTAATTTGTCTGTGTCACGCAGACGCTCTGCTGTGACGATATTATATCAGATTGGCATGGCTACAATAACATGAAGTTTTCGTAAAAATAAATATACTCGTCTCTAAAACATCCATATGTATTACTTTGGTCAAATTATTAAATTTAATTGTGTATTTGGCACTTTAGGAGACAGTAAACAGGTGGTCAATGGCTACCAATCCTTTGGTCATCACTTATGATAATAAAAAGGTGCTTCGGACATTGATTAGAAATACTACTTCGATTTTGATTATTATACTGAGTTGGACACATGTGGGAGCATACGGTTACTAACCTATGTACATCACATTCAATACGACTGCTTGATTCAACAGTATTGCACGGCTGTGTAATTATTTTAATCGTACTTCAATAATATGGGCCTACATATTATCAAGTCGCATTGTGGAATGATATTTTACTAAATAACCACGTAATTTGAATTTTCATTATAACGGAATGAATAATTTCAAATTATTCTTCCACACAAAAAATTTCTTTCCGCAATCGCAGAACGGAATGAATAATTCGACCCATTATCTTTACATTTTGAAAGTAATTCAATTTGATAGTTTTGACATTTAATGATTTATGTATATAAAAGTGCAAAATAATTTAATTAGATAAGAATTGGAAGCGTGATGACAAATTTAATGTGTAACAAATCATTTCCGGGCAATATACAGTAGTGGCCATATAATTAAAACAAAATTCTAACCTCTGCCAATTTAAAATTTTTGATGTTTCTGTTGCAATTCTAACGGTAATTTTCCACAATAATTTTCTGTTTTATGTCTTAATTCCTCAGTTATTTCACTCTATATCAATTTATTTTTTAAAATAATGCGTTATTTTGCGGTAATACAACTTGTTCCAAAAAAAAAATATTATTAATAACCTAAAACTGGTTTTACCATATTACAAATTTCTAATTTGCTAGGAAACGTATACCACGTTATCAATCATTTAAATACATACATATGTGATAACTACAAATGTTGCAAGAGCTCCCAAACAGAGAAAAACAAACAAAAGAGAAGTTCAAATTATAAACAGAATCTCTCCAGCTTATGCATTTAAAACTTCCAGGCAAATGCAGGTTGAAGTGCAGTCATCGCATGGGATTGAAGTTTCAATCCCTTAATGATGTTTTTTTTCGTGGCTGCATCGCACAACGTAAAGCTTTTGTTTCGAAAAATAATTATAAAATCCAGATTAGAGTTTGCAAAAGAAAATTTTAAAAACCGATAAGTTTTTGAAAAAACCTACTTTGGAGTGATGAATCAGTTTTGCCGCTGGGGATCCGATGGAAAACGGTGCGTATAGCGTCCGATTATTCAGCATCATTATCCAGTATACCATAAAAACAATTATGATATCGGACCAACAGGCAGAATTTCTTAGGCTTAGAAGTAAATAGTAAAAAAAAATTTGTAGTCTTTTTATAAATAGAAAATATATTGAATGAGTTACTGTTCTGATGAATGTTTTCATTATATGACCAACACTGTAGATTTTCATAATAATTATTTTTATATTATATTTAAAGGACAGTTATTTATGAACAAATAATAAACAATTGAAATATAAAAACAATTGTGCCACAATAAAAACTGACATAAAAAACATTTAATTAAACACAAGATATAATAAATCAATTGCACACACAATATATTTTTTTAATTGGTCTAAATATTGTTAATATTTTATAAAATATATGTTGTATGTATATTTAACAAAATTATTAAAAAGAAGTTTGAATTAAAATTTGTAAATTGAATAAAAAAATAAAACAATTTAAAATTAAATTATTCCTTGTTTTTATTCTCCTCTACTTCTTCATCATCAGGACACGGTCGGCTAAGAATTTCCTGACAAAGTGCAATATAGTCCTGTAAATATATAGTGAATGCACGTGTATATGCGTATGTTTTTGACAGCATGCGTGGATGTGATGGAGCGGGTGTAGGGTGAATGAAAGACATGAATTAATGCGAGCGAGTATTTGTAACACATAATAAAAAATGGCAAGTGTGTCGGCAAAAGAAAAAAAGCAAAATAAAAAGATTAATTAAACATAATGAATATATCTATTTAATAAGACACACATTGAATAAAAGAGTGGAATTACCTTAGGAAGGGAATAACACATTGAAATTTATACACAACAAAAGTATTTCTCAAATTATGTATTTCCAAATCTAAATAAATATTTAAATCAAACACACATATAATTTGAAATGCAATGATTGACATTATTTTATTTGACAGTAAAATAATGACCAAATTATCGGAAGAATAAAGTTCTTGTTAAAACACTCTTTATATGTGTATATTCTTTATTAAAGCGCAAAAGAAAATTGTAGAAATTGCAAACGAAATGACAAACTTATGTATGTACTACTTGTTAACTTAAACTCAAAATTTATTACAGTTAAAATTTAAACTTATAGTTAGTGTTAACATAAGGTTAAATTTGTTAAAATTATTGGGTAATAATTAAGAGGTATGTACTTGATTATCACCAAATACCCTGGGGGTGCAGAAAGGACTGCAAAGCGTTAAGGTACATACACCCAAACTAGGGTTGTACATGAACAGTTTGTGGACCTTTGTTTTAGTGATAACCGTCCGTCTATAAGGACTAGAATTAGTACATGTATCTTTAGACCCTCTGATTTTTGTAGAATGTGCGAGAGATACAAAGAGGTTTATACTGTGGAACGCAACATCTGTAATAACCCAAGGTTACAACACCAAAATATTAAAAATATAAACAGGTGGTGGCTTAATGAAGGGAGAATTTTTGTTTCCTACTAACAATACTTTTTACAATTGCCATTACTTTCTCTCTTATCGTTATCGTTGTATATCGCAATGAAACCCAGCTATGTCAGCAATTCATTTCATAAAACCAATATCAACAAAACAAATACTTTAGCATTATCCAAAGGCTTAATTCATAAAGGAATTAATTTAAAATTTAAAAAGTTTTGTCAATTCAAATCTAATCCAAATATTTTTTTATTAAATTTTATTTGTTTTTAATTATTTACAAAGTAGTTTATTTATTTATTGTATCTTCATTATTTAAAGTACATAGTTTATGTATATACATATGTATATCTAGACTCAAACATGCTTTATTGCATTGATAACGTCTTTATCATTAAAAGCTCCATTCTGCTATTTACGAGTACATATTTACTTTCATCAGTAAAATATAATGATTCTCCCAAAATGTTGTAGGCTCATTTACATACATACATATGTATTTGTTGTATAATTGCATACGCTGAAATTGGTTGGTACTCTACCATGTAAACTATTTTGATGCTGTGAAATAATCGAGAGGATTATTCTGTACCTTCGATTCGAAAGCAAAAGCTTTCGAAATACAATGTAAAAATTATACAAATTCGAACGATTTTCTTTTCGAATCGAAATACACAATAATCCCCCAGGACTTTGAGTAATATCTTTAGCTATTTTTACAGTTATATAAGTCGGATTTTCTTTTATTTTGTTAACTATGGCTCTATCTCAATTGTGTACCTGTAAGACGGACAGATGCATGCTTGGCATGCATGTCTATGATTTTGTTTTATTGTACAATGATTCTTTCCAAAAACTTTACATGTTTCAAGCAAAAATTTCCCATTCTTATGCACATTCACTTTAATAGCACAATAATACTTGTTATGTATAGCTCTGTAGTGTCTGACGTCAACTTATGACATCAAGTAAATTATATATGAATTCGGAAGAATGTAAAAATATCCAAATGGATTATGAGCAAATCATATAATATTTTTCTACATTAGACATGTTTAAAAATAGATTTGAAAATTGTTCTTCAATATCTAAAACTAACTAATACGGAGTAAAATTTGAGTTCAAACAGTTGTCCATAGGGAGGACAATCCCGAAAATTAGTATATGTGTAAAAGATCCAGTGAAGTATAATTGTTTTCATCTGCTTTTTTGGCAGACACAAATGCAAAGCATCTTCACTTAACGTAAATTAATGTTTTTTTTTAGCAGTTTTAATAAGAGAAAATAAGTAGATTTCTTATTAAATCACAAATTGAAAAGGTCAGAAACTTTTCAAAATTATGTATGTATGTATTTACAAAGTCACCAACAAAAATTAAAATTTTACAAAAGTATGTTAAAGAAATGAAGGTGAAAGAATAAAAATTAATTTTGTATTTCCAAACTCGAACGCACTATTTGTTTTACTTAAACAAATAGTTGTCATTTTAAATCTGGTTAAAGTTACAGTGAATTCGATTGCCCCAGGGATATGAATCTCTGCCGATGTTGCAGTTTTATATAAGCTCAAAAAGATATCACAAAATGATTGCATATTAAGCGATGAACAAACCTTTTAAATTTTTTGAAAAAAAAAATCCAAAATTTAAGTGAATTTCATAAAAATATTTGTTATTAGAAATTAGTAAAAAATGTTGATTGTGAAACGAATGAAATAATGAATGTAACTGAAACATGTAAAATACCTTATAATGTCAGTAATGATATGGAATCAAATATTCTTCATCAGCGTCTTATATCAAGATTCTCTTTATTTTAGATGCCTTAATATTTTCGAACGATAATATTCTATTACTTTTAAATTAATATAGAAATTAAATAACATTTTTTTTTCTATCTACCTTTTTCAATTAGTGGCTTTATAAACTTCTAGTAAATTTGAAAATTATAGCTATGAGGAAGAAAATGTTTGTTTTCAAACATATTTATAGTTAATATAAGTTCCTTTTTTTGAAATAAATAGTTTTTATTATTGATAAATCAATTTGTTTTAATAAGAAATAAAAATCCCGGAATTTACATTTTTAAAATACCGAATCCCGGGATTTGAAAATCTAGTTCCGTTTGGCATCCCTAGTTGCCCATATATGTGTGTGTCGGAAATTGAAAGTTGTAAAATTGGGTAAACAATGGTAATTTTTCTTATTTCTTCCAATATGTTTCTTACTAATAAAATGAATCTTATATTAACAAAATAATCTTTCCAGGAAACCACCAAACATTAGTATTTAATAAAAATAACTATATGTATATACACACATACATATATATTACATATGTATATTACATCATATATTCAACAAAAACGACATTTTTGTATTGTTTTTTGCGAATTAGTGTTTTCCTCAATATACTATGAGTGAAAATGCGAATACTTGACTATTTTCTACTTGACTTTACATTATTGTTTGATTCCATTTGATTTAGTAAATTATCCAATAGTTTTACGACTTTAATTTGTATATTAAAACAAAAGCCATACTTTGGACAAAGATATATATAGACCAAAATTAAGAAAATCTAATAACTACAAACTAATATCAATTCCACTTAGAATACTAAAAATGTTTTCTTTTCGAAACTTTTCACGAAGAAGCAAAAAAACTTAAGATTATTTTACTTTCGATCGGATTAATATTTTATGACAAGGGTATGTTACTATTTTTATATTTATGTATGTTTATAATCATTTACGAGCAGCTACCTCAAAAAAGTACCTCCAGTGAAATCTAAATTATAGCTATATTCCAATACAATACAAACTACCAATTAAAACTTAACAGACTTAAGTGACTATTTTAGCCATGGTGAAATTAAATACTAGGTGACAGCATTGCTACAACAATTACAACAAGGCAAGAACAACAGGCATTTTTTTTTCTATATGAAAAACTTTCGTCACTGTCAAAAAGTTTTTTTTTTATATAGCTTTTTGAGATTTTCAATTTCACCATGAATAATCAGCTGGCGCTACGCTGTCACCTTGTATTTAAATTCACCTTGATTTTAGCCCTTATAGCTGTTTCTAATCTGTGTAAATAATTTAGGAGATTTTGTTTAAAATTATATATATTTCGTGAATAAGCACATTACTTATATATAATTAAATTAATAAACATTTATAAATTACTAAGTATGTATGATTATTTTTTTTTGTTTTTTATATATTATTTGTTTTTTAATTATTGTTCATATTAAATTATTTATGAAAAATCTACTTTGTTAAACAGAAGAGAAAAATGTAAAGTACACTAATTGACAATAAAAAAATGGTACATAAAAATATAAAAATAGAAAATAAACTAAAATTATTATTTTTTTTTATTGTTTGCTTTAATGAACAGATAGATGATGATCATGAATATAATGTTAATAATATTGATACATTTAGAGATAAATTACTCTGTGATTGATACATAGAGTACAGTACTTCATCACATCACATTACATCTTGGGATAATCTTTGTTTTTTGTTTACATTTAAGCAAGTTTTTTTTACTACTTTTTTATATGTATGTATGAATTTATTTATTGCATTGGATATTGTGCGCTAAGGATTTTCACACAAAACACAATACAGTACATATATATGTATGCACATTTGTATGTAAATAAATGTTGATGGAAATTTTGTAACATACAAAGTACGGATATATAGGCTTATTGATTGATAGATAAATGGCTGGTTGTTTTACTTTACAGTTACAGGTGCTGATGATGATGGTGGTGGAAGTGTTGGATTTCCTTGTTTCTAGAGATGGAGATTTAGCAAATGTTGATTGAATTCCTTCATATATAGCTTTTTTAGTTTATTAACATTTTAATTTTATTTGTTTTTAATGTTTAGGCATATTATTGTGTTTGAATGTTATTGATAATGAGAAATGATTAATTTAATGTTGAGTTAATGATACAAAGTGTTTAATTTGATTTGTTTTTCTTTATACAGCCAAAAAGGATCCTTATACTAAATGCACAAGAAGGTGTTTCTTTTTAACAATAATGAAATAATAATCAAAATAGCAATAAACTAATTAAATGAAAGCGAAACAAATATGTATATATAAAAGAAATAGATAGTGTGGGAATAATCTGTCTGTCAGTTGTTTGCTGGTTGTTTAAAGATGTAAATAAAAATTCGTTGCTTGTATAAACATTTTATTCTTTTTGATTTTTTTAACATCGTCTATTTTTTAAATTTCTTTTTGTTTTTAAGGATTTAGATTAGAATTGTATTGTATGTTGGTAAGAAGTAGTAAGTCAAGGTTTTAGCTATTTTTGTGTTGTTGTTTGTTCTTTATTAAATCCTGTGTTTCATTAGAATTAAACATAAATCTCTAACAATGCAGCTGATTGGTAAAAAATATTATGGATGTTTAGTTCACCATATTTTGTGTTTGTTTGTAGTTTTCAGGGATAGAGAGGAGAAGTGGGACTTTTTGCATCTTTCATTCATTCTTTCTTTACGTTTGCAACAACAAATGATGTTTACTTTTTTCAATTTAAGGTTTGTTTTTTTTCTCTATTTAAGGGTTGTTATTTTTGTGTGCTTTTTAATTATTTTTCTTTTTTTATTTGATTTTTTTATAATTTTAGTATTTTTTTTTTGTAATATTATAGGTTTGGGTTTGTTTGTATGTATTGTAAATGCAGAGCAGTTTTTTGTGAACAATTTAAAAAAGAGGAAATTTTGTTTAAAACGTAGTGTGTTTTGTTAAAAAAAAGTTGTAGTAATAATAAAGAAAACATTTAAAAAAACATAAGAGTGGGAGGAAAGGAAAAAAGGAAAAACGATATATGATTTTAATAATTGTTTTGTTACATTTAAAATAAATTTCATTTTAAATTTACCGCTCGTAGTGGCATTTTAAAGTTTGCTGCTGCCTGCAGCTGTATTTGATAAGCTAAGCTATGAATTTTGAAGCCATAAAGTCTGCAAAATAAATAAAAAATAAATTTAAAACAGATATAACAAGTAAATGACAATTAATTCATACCTTGGAACAAATTGGTTAGTAGGCCTTTTAGGACGATATTCTGGATGCACCATAAATAACATATGTGGAAAACCAGTACCGAAATAAGCACCATCCGTATGATGGTGTCGTGATGATTTTGGTGTATAAACATCAATACATTTGGGACAATATACTTTAACCATTGCCTCGCCGGGAATATCAGATAAACCTAAATTAAATATATATATTTTTTTCGGTTTTGAATATTAAAACTACAATTTTAAGATAGCAAAAAATTGAAAGAATTACCCAATGGCAACATCGGTTGACTTTCGCAATAAACGCGAGGGCAATGTCCAAAATCACCAGTTTGATATTTTTCAATCATTTGCGCAATGCCGCGATTTGTTAAAATATAACGTGCATGTATCAAACCATATAACATTTCAGCGGCTTGTTCGGTCATATCAGATTGTAGTGGATTATCTTCAAGTTCATCCTCTGTAATATATAAAATTATTATAATTTCACGTGTGCATTATATTTTTTATACAGTTTTATGCATAACAAAAAACTCTTTAAACAACCTGAGATAATATGACTGATTTGTATACTCATTGTTCAGCGTTTATTTGTTTATGAATACGGCTGTATATTAATAATATATTATTGTCATGAATTTATTTAATAAAGTAAAAGCATATTCCTACAATATAACATATTGTGTTTAATACTAAAAAAACAGAGTTACACAAAAATGGATTATATTAACAATATAAAATAGAGTGCAAGAGAAATAGTACTAATTAGATACATGCTCAT
Source organism: Bellardia pandia (assembly GCA_916048285.2). Lineage (NCBI taxonomy): Eukaryota > Metazoa > Arthropoda > Insecta > Diptera > Calliphoridae > Bellardia > Bellardia pandia. The sequence goes on from OU696532.1 coordinate 110,164,143, forward strand.
TCATTATCAACACATATTATGTACGTTGAGTTTTAACATTTTACTTACCCGGCTCTAAGTCTAGGATCATGTCTAGAGCCTGTCTATAATTTGGTACTTGTTCATTTAAGCCAGTTAAATTGAATTTATCCTGTATGTAATCTTCATCAACCTGAAAAATAAATAGAAAATCATTTAACGCAATATATATAAGATAAGAAAATGTCAATACAAAATTTAAGAACAGCCCATGGTTAATTTAAATTTTTGCTAAAAAATTTCTAAATGTATAGTGCCACTTAAACATTCAACTTTGCATTTAAAAATGTATTACATTTTAATGCAATTTTTACAATTTACATTTTATCAATTACTTATTATTTTTTTTATCGTTACGATATAGACAGTTTTATTTGGGGCCAAATATGGTCTATTAGCTATTATTATGTAACTAAATAAATAATAGAATAGTTAAATTAAAAAATTTTGATCCCAAGGGTATAAGGAATAATTTATGTGATTGCCAATATCAATTTAAAATCATGTCAAAGCTTATTGACATTTTTTAATCACCCCTATCGTGAATAAAAATTCCACATGAAATTTGTTCACTTTTCACATTTTCATATTTAAATTCAATGTTAAAAAAATTTTAAAATTTTCACATTTTCATATTTAAATTCAATGTTAAAAAAATTTAAAAATTTTCACATTTTCATATTTAAATTCAATGTTAAAAAAATTAAAGTGAACAAATTTCACGTGGAATTTTTATTCACGATAGGGGTGAATATGTCTCTTAAAACCACATACATACATATGCACATATATTGCTTGTAAATTAAACTAGTTTCTTCAAAAAGTTTTATCATTAAACGGAATAAGTTCATAGTTATATTGTTTTGGATTTTCTAAATGATTTGAAACCCATTTTATTATAAAACTTTTCAGAGTAATTTGTATGCAATTTTTTTTTTTTTAATTTTAATAATTTTTCATTGAGCTTTAATACAATTTATATTACATACAGTACATAAATGGCTCAATTTGCATAATTTACATTAATGTTTATAAAATTCCATAGAATTGTTAACAATACAGTTTTCGTCACATAGGTACATTTTTCAATTTTTAAATGTCACAATAAAATTTATTTCTAAAAATCTAGCTATTTACAAAAATATAAATCCTTGCGATGATCAAAATGATAATAAATAATAAATAGTTTAAAATTAATGAATGAATCTGCAAACATGTTTTGTGTAAAATATTGAAATTGATACAATTGTTCCTGCCACTTTAAACTGCTGATACCTATGGCTAGGCTAACAACATTTAAGGAGGCATAATTTCTCCATACAAAAAAAAAATAATTAATAATTAATTAAATATCTTTCAGCAACGAATCTTTAAAACAGTACAATACATTTTAAATTTTGTATAACTAATTAAATAATAAATAAACATATCATTTTGAACTTCAAAATCTAAAAACTTGTATATTAAAACTTCAGTTTTAAAATAATCGAGATTCTATTCAGATCGCTTCCCATAATAAAGATTCGTTTATAGCTGACCAATATTTAACGTACAGAAATCACGTGAATGCATGTTTTAATATCATTGAATTTAACACTTAGATTGTATATTCTTAGCATTTTTAACAGATATACAATACAAATGAATAAGTAACCAAATTATTAAATAAAAATTAGTGACGATAAGGTGTGTCAATGACTCAAAAATAAGACAATAAATACAAAAATAAGGAAAAATAATTAAAATTTAAAGTTATCTAAATTAAAACAACAATAAATACAAAAATAAGGAAAAATAATTAAAATTTAAAGTTATCTAAATTAAAACAAGAATAATTTTCAGCATATTATAGTCAATGAATTTCAACTGTTCTGTTGCTGCTTATGGACACACTAGCTAGCAAATGCACATTATTTTTCGTACAAACTTAATGTTTCCTCATATAATGCGGGCGGGTGGTCTTAAGAACAGGGCAAAATTTACTTGTATAAACAATGTAAAACATACATCGATGAATGATTAGATAACAAATATGTAATTAGAATACAAATGAGCATAATAATGACATTTTACGAGAAATTACCTTAATCTTGAACAGAATAAAATTATACATACCTCACAAAAGAATTCATTGCCGCGTAGACCGCAAAACCAAGTTACCCAAGATACTTCCTCAGAGCTGCTCATTTTTCTGTAAAAACCGGAAAGTAAATTAGTAAAGCAAGACATTCACTGAACTAAACCAAAAATAAAAAATTTATATGTTTGTATGTATATGTGAGTAAAAAAAAATTGGACAGCAAAAAAAGAAAATAAAATGTAGAATTTGGTGGACTAATGATTGTCAGCAAAACCAACAAATCAACTAAGCTAATAATAATAAATAAATAATAAATGCCAAAAAGAAATTTATCATCTTCATTGTATTACTATTTTTTCTTTATTCAAATTTCTTAAACACACTGCAACTCACATTAGGGGAAATATTTTTAAAATGTTTAATTTAAATTCAACTAAAGAAAAAAATATTTGTCCAATTATAGTTTTTTCTGTATGACTTTTTCTTATTATTTTACTATTTTTTTTATTTCACAAATTTTTGGTAAGAAATTGTCAGGCACACTTTTTTTATTACTTTTCTTTTGATTTCCAAAAGGGAAATTTTTTCTATTTTCTTCGTATGTGTCTTTTGTTATATTATTCCACCGACGACATATTTGTCAAAAGAAAGAAAAAATTATGTTCATTTTTATATAAACATATCATTTATCATTATTTGCATTTTGTGTTCAACATTCCGATATTTTATACATACATATGATTGTACTTTTTACTCGTATTGTTTTCGATTTATTATTTTGCGATTATGTATATCTCTATCTTTTTTTAACATGACAATTTATCGATACCGTATAACAGAATTTATAATTCTTTTTTATTTTCTTTCCCTGTCTTATACACCGCTCGTCTGTTTGAAAAACTTTTGAAAATTCATGTTTTTTATTGTTTTATACACTTTTTTCTTACTTTATCACTGGTGTTTTACTGTAGGCTAAAACTTGCACATAAATTAGTTGATTTTGAGTTTGATATTACTCTCTAAACTAATTAACTTTTCTTGCCAATCACGGTAAAAAACTCACCTTTATCAAACCACGTTTAAGGAATGAAAAAAACTGAAAAATATCAAGAAAGAAGAAACACAAGAAAATAAAAAATGCAGTGCTGTTCTCGACAGAGTTGATAACTTATGTTACTTAATATTATTTTTAAAAGTACTTTTTGCACTGGGTGTCACAGGAATATTTAAATATAATTATTTTGAAATTTACCAATAATTTTGCATTATCAACAAAATAATTTACCAAATTTCGGTAAGAGGTTCCAAAACTTTTTCATTCACATTGATATTATTGGAATCTTTAAATTATCTAAATTTTATTTTGTCAAATATAATACATACATATATCTTGTTATTTTGTTTTTTTATGTGTACAAGAACCAAACATACATATGTATGTCGAATCATTGTGTAAATATACAAGGTGAGTGCAAATCGAAAACAAATACAACACAATACAGAAACAACGAGCATTTCGTTTGTGTAAAATAATGTACTACATACTGTCCAAAAACACTTGAAAAAGTATTACTTTTGAAAACAAAGTTAGTCAGTACTGCGATTCACTAACTTTTAACGATCCGACAATCGTAATATTTGTCGACATAAATAATCGTTTGCAGTAACTATTGTGTAATTCTGTAACTTTTTTTAACGATAGTATACAGCTGTTTTTTGTACTCATTTAATTTAATAAAATGTGGCACCTCTGTGTACAAAGTGTCAAAATAAGCGAAAAGCACAAAGGAGAATGAAAGAAAAACAAATGGAATTGTGATAATTTGGGCGTTTTACTTATACCTATTTGTAAATTTTGACTTAAGTAAGGGGAACAAGTCGGTTTTAGTGACTTTGCTCAAAAAAAAAATTCACCAAATAGGGCCGACTATGGGTTAAATCCGAAAAGAATATTTTTTGACCCGATTTTTTTTAATATCTAAAAAAAGTCTACCTATAAGTGTTATTTTAGTTTATTAATGTAATTAGCCAAGACTTTAATTTAAGGTATCGTATGTGTCTGTAGGTACTATAATCATAGAATTATAAGATCTAAAAAATTAAAAAAACACATTTTTTTAAAATTTTGTATGCAGGATAGGATTTTTTCCTCTAATAAAAAATGTAGTTTTCAAGATATAGCTAAATATATTACAAATCAAATCAGAATTTAAAATTCTATTAGTGATAAAATTTTGGTAGTCATTTGAAAAAAGTCACTAAAACCGACTTAAGCCCTTCTATACATAATTCAATATCGATTTTTAATTTTAATAACATAGGTACCTCTTAAAGATTATAATTAAAATAATTTTAATTTGCGTAAAGTATGACCTTATTTTTTCATTTGTCGATCTATCAATGTTCGATCTTTAATGTAAATTTTGTAGTCAAACCATAAGTCGCAAGTTTAAAGTTAATTCTATAAAATTTCGGACACATTATTCTTTTACTCTACAAATTTACACTAAAATTATATAGTGGCTTTTTTATATTCGCACGAGTTTATGATGTCAAGAAAATCTATATTTGTATTGATTAAGATAATGGTGTTACAACTACATTAATATGTACCAAGAGAATCAGAATCATTCTTTAATCGATCCCTCAGACTAAATAACTCTAACAATTCAATGCCATTCAAATGCAAAAATTTTGATTGCATAGAAAAATACTCACACGGTATTTGAACTTGGATAAGAAAAACATGTATTAATATATAAATCTCATTTTTAAAAAAAAAATATTAAAACGCAAATTTAATCAGACTTGAGTTTTTAAAGACTTACCCCCTTATTCATAAAAACTTACAAGAAGGGCATTAGTTTTTTTATTTTTTCCTGCCCTCAGATGAAATATATCCTAACAAATTGACATGGGAAAACTTTGTATTGAATTGAAAATATTTACATTGCATTTGAACTTCGAGATAAAGCATATATTTGGTATAAATGTATGGCACTTAAAAACAATTTCATCAAGCACAATGATAAACATTTTAATTTGCATTTTGGCAATTTTCATCTACATTTATGTATGTGTACCGAAAAAGTGTTCCTACTTTAATATTATATTTATGGACTGTATGGAAATTCGTTTTATGTCTATTATTCGCAATTTTAAAAAATATCAAATCAATATTATCAGAACAGACATTGGTAAAACAGAAATTTTCAATGGGACGGAAAAGCAAAATCCAATAAATGTGAATTGAAACTAAAAATAAATACCTACTCAACAAAACAAACGATATAATATTGAAATTATACGATAATCAGACATTTCGATTTTAAGAAAGCCTTTATCTGATTTAATAATAACATTAAAATCATACAGTCTACCATCTAAAAAATACATTAGATAATGATATAATTTTCCAAATAAATTATGATATTAATAACAACAAATAACAAAGATAATGATATCATTTTCCAAATATTTTTTATATGTTTGCAGTATTTAGGTATTCAAGGATATATTATTATTAGTTTAAAAAATGTTGACATTTTAACAATATTTTAATATATTACCTGATCTTGGTCAGCTTTGCATTATTGTATTGTTTTACTTCTTAGGTTCACTGCGATTTGTTATTTCTTAATTTATTTTAAGGGAAATTCAAAGTTTTCCTGGTGACCATCCCAAATACTTTTAATATTAATGATGCTTAACCGACATGTCAATTTTTGGTAAAAATGTAGTTTTCAATGATTCCTGTCCTCAAAATTATATGCATTAATATTTATGTATACATATAACAATGTTTTAAAGCTTTATCCATTTTGTCTTGCTTTTTATAAATTTGTGTTCTAAATTCTCCAAAAATATGTTGTACAAGTGCATCAGTAAAATTTATTCCACCCGTGTTTTTTTAAGCCAATGCCAAGTGCATTAAGTACTTCATAGTTGGGTTGCAATTTTAATTTATGTATTTAATTTTCCGCAAAAAAATATTTTAACGTTGTTATACAGATATTGAAACCGGAACCATATTCGCTAATATTAGCTACTAGATACTATTTTTTTAAATTACAAAAAAGGTATTACTTTGGTTTACATATACAATTTAAACATTTTAATTTACTTTGTTTGACAACCGCAATCAGATCAATCAAATAATTGAACGAATTTCGTAATAAATTAAAGAAACAATATAATTTTATCATTAATCTATTACGAAGAGTCGTTGTCGTAAATAGAAAACGACACTCATAATAAGGCTGACTGTCTAGTGATCCAGTGTTAAAAATTTAATTTATATGTTTCCATATGTGTTTATAATGTTTATTAAGTAAATTCTTTTGAATAACTTGTTATTTGTCACCTGGGCTACATTTTGCAAGGAATTAATAAGAACTGAATTTCAACGCTATATGTACTTAAATTCGATCTTAATCATCACCTCATTGCATGCAAACTTTGTAATCAAACTATAATTCGGTAGATTAAAGCTAATTCCATACAGACAAATTCTAGACTCAGAATCATTTACTTAATCAATTAAACATTTTCCATACTTTACATTTTAACTAAACATTTTAACCAAACTACAAGAAAGTATTTTAAAGATAATTCCATAAATTATTCTTTTAGCCAGTGGACAAATGCTATAGTTGTTTGGTTAATATGCACCAGTTTAAGCTGCTTATTCAATCCGTAAAGCAATGGCTTAAAATCCTGTTAATAGTTATACTTATTACTTTCTATAATTTGTTTAATTTGACAACTCACTATTAAGACCTACAGAAAATATAAATTAACATTCATTGACATAATGAATGACAAATAATTAGATACATATTTACCAGTTGTACACGTACTTCATGTATTTCAAATTCTGTATAATTAACTATTATGAGATATTTAAAGAATCTGTGTAGATACATTTCCGAGCACTAGTGGTTCACGTTCTTCAGGCGTCTTAATTTAAGCAATAGAGTGAGTTATTAAAAATTATACTAACAATTAAACTTGAAAACTTTAAGATGCTGCTGCAAAACAGTATCTCCAGCTAAATCTTCTTTTTGTCGTTTATCAGGCCACTGTACAACTAACTAAGTATAATTTGTCTCGTTACCAAATGTATTGCGTTATGAACGGTTATCCTTGCATCCAATTTTAGGTCTTTGTCTTATGTGTTGATGCATATTTTTGAAGTCCTAACAATAGAATTTCTAAACAACTGAGCGTGTTAAATGGTGTTAATGATATTTTGCCAAATTCTGTAGATCCTGCTAATTGCATATGGCTTGATAAAGAAGCGTTTGGTAGTTCTTGTCTTAATCCTCCTGAAAATAATAAAATTAAATAAATTAAAAAAAAAATTAAATAACATATACTTACTAGGACAATCATTAAGAATCTTTTCAGAAGATTGTACGAAAAGAAAATCATTCGAATTTGTATACTTTTTACATTGTATTTCGAAAGCTTTTGTTTTTAAATTGAAATACCTACACTATAACTCCCCATATTTCGTTTAGCAAATTATTTTAATTAAGAAGCAATGTAATAATATAAAAGCTATCATATTATAATTTCGTGACTAGCCTGTCCACACGCAAATCCAATGACGCACAGCATTCAATGAAATGGAATATAAGAGACATTTCAGAAAATTCCGTGGCAAATTGGATTTGATGTTTTTACTTCAATTCATCTAAAACGCACCATAACCTCTAGTCAATACAAATAGATATAACATAAAATTTAATTAAAATTCTTTTCCCAGCCAGGTTCTTTTAATCTTATATATTGGTAATGTATTTTTTAAATGTGTAGTTTTTTAATAATACTTTCTGGTGACTTCATCTATATCCAATGCATTTGTGTCTTCATTTTTGTAACTCCATAGGAAATCCTCTACTGAAGTTCTATTAAAGCTTGATAAAGAGCAGACAATTGTAATTGTAATAGCCAAATTTTACCACAGATGAAGAAGCGTTTGGTAGTTCACTGCTTAAGTATGCAAGAGGAAAATAAAGTAATAACTTTGATAGATATTTATAAATACATTATCAAAACCTATTAACATTACGCTTAATAAAAAGATAGACGTCAAATGTTGATCGTGGATTTTTACTAAACATTAGAAGCCTTGTTCATTCCATATACAACAAAATGTAGCAATTATTTGCAATATATTATTATTATTAATGATTTTAATTGTAAACATTTACAAAAGTAGGTAGAAAACTCGGTTTTTAGAATGTCTTCAATTTGAAAAAGAGGTAGCAAGAAAATGTATGAATTATTTCCAATATCTTATTATTATTATTAATGATATTATTATTGTAAATGAATTCAAAATGTATAATACTGTTTGAAAGCAATTTTGGTATGTCGTGGTAGAAAATTGTACGGATTTCCAAAAGTAGATAGAAAACTCGGTTTTTAGAAAGTGTGAGCAAAAAAGGTCTTCAATTTAAAAAAACAAGTAAAAACTTGTTAGAATTTCCGAAACTAGGTTGAAAATTTGGTTTTTTAAAAGTGGTGACCAAAAAAAGGTTGTCACTTTAAAATTCAAGTAGAAACTTTGTACTATTTGCAAAATAGGTAGAAATTTTTGTTTTTGGAAAAGTGAAGAATAAAAAAGGTCCTCAATTTAAAACTCATGTAGAAAAAATATACTACTTCTTTTAAAGAAGTAAAAATTTCATATTCATGTGGACAAACAACTGGCGTTGTCTGAGTTACTGATCTATGGAAACTGCAACTATTGCAATATTGGATAAAGTCTTTCATTAATCAAAGGTGAGTACACTTAAGTAATTGGAAATGAAAAATGAATAATTTATTATATTTGTTTACGATGTTCTGTTTACTTTTAGAAGTCTATTTTTTTTGAAAGACTGACGTGTGATTCTAAGGTTTTTTTAAGAGTCTATTTTGGGAAAGACTGACGTATAGTATTGCCAAGGATTCTAAGGTTTAAAAATGGAAACTATTAGATCAATTTTAGTTGGAATCAAAGATAAGCATCCCCATGATTTAAACATAAAGTGAGATATATTTTGTAAGATTTTCTACTTGTCCTAACTTAATTTTACTTCTTAATTTCATAGATATTGATACACTATAACATGGACTTAAAAGGGTCTCTGAAGATGCAATTAAATTAAAAACTTATTACTGTTTGGTGATATAAAAATATGTGTTGGAAAAGTATTACGAATACCAAATGATTTGTGTTTATTACTACCATTTTACAAATTGTTAAAAATTTAATTTTGATGTTTCCATATATGTTAATCATGTTTTTTAGTAAATTCTTTTGCATAACTCGTTATTTGTCACCTGGGCTACATTTTGCAAGGAATTAACTAAACTAAATTTAAATAAAGCTGTTGTCCACCAAAATATTCTGATCAAATAATAATTAATAATTCCGTAAGTAGAAATATAAGGCATAAATCATATTGACCCTAAAAATAAGAAGAATTATAATTATTTAAAGCCTTATTAAAAAGAATAAAGACGAATTAGAAATTAAATAACCTATAACTCCTCCCACAATACAAATTAATAAAGTTAATAATTTTAAATAAAAAGGAAGAACTACTACTAATGGAGTAGGAAAAATTATTCATCTTAAGATTCTACCTCCAAAAATACTTAAAATTAATAATTCTATTATACTTTTTAATATAACTTAACCTTCATCATTTAATATATTTAAAGACGAAAAATTTGAATCTCCAGTTATTGTATAATAAACTAATCGAAAAGAATAACATACTGTTAATCCTGTAGAAAAAAATTAAAATATATTAATATAAGATAAAGAAACTATTTCTAAAATAAAATCTTTAGAATAAAATCCAGCTATAAAAGGTATCCCACATAAAGCCAAATTAGATACATTAAAACAAAACGAAGCTAATGGTATCATTATTCTTAAACTAATCGAATGTCTTGAGAATTATTTATATTATGAATAATAGCTCCAGCATATATAAATCACAATGCCTTAAATAAAGCATGTGTTAATAAATGAAAAACAGCTAATTTATAACATCCTATAGATAAAATTCTCATTATTAAACCTAATTGACTTAAAGTAGAAAGAGCAATAATTTTTTTTAAATCAAATTCATAATTTGCCCCTAATCCAACTATAAATATTGTTAACCCTGATAATAATAATAATAAATGAAAAATTTAATAAAATATTAAGACGAATTAATAAGTATACTCCAGCTGTAACTAAAGTAGAAGAATGAACTAAAGCTGAAACAGGAGTAGGAGCAGCCATAGCAGCAGGCAATCAAGAAGAAAAAGGAATTTGAGCTCTTTTTGTTATAGCAGCTAATATAACTAAACTACCAATAACAAATATGTCAAAATTACTTTTTATAACTTCTAAATAAAAAATATAATTCCAACTACCATTATTTAATATTCAAGCAATAGATAATAATAAAACAACATTCCCAATTTGATTAGATAAAGCAGTTAATATTCCAGCATTATAAGCTTTAACAGTTAGAAATTAAATTACTAAACAATAAGACACCAAACCTAATCCATTCCATCCTAATAAAATTCTAATTAAATTAGGACTAATAATTAATAATATTATAGAAGTAACAAATATTAAAACTAATATAATAAAACGATTAATTTTATAATCACTTTCTATATACTCTTTTCTATAATAAATTACTAATGAAGAAATTATTAAAACAAAAGTTATAAAAATTAAACTTATTCAATCCAATAATAAAGTTATAACAACATTAATTGAATTTATTGAAACAACTTCTCACTCAATGAAAATTTTGTAATCATTTATAATAAATATTACTCCTATTAAAAAAGAAAATAAAATAACAAAAAAAAAATAAACTCACAAATCTAATTGTACAAATTGATAAATATTTCACAATTTAAAAAGAAAAATTCTTATCATTGACACCACAAATCAATATTTTTTTAAAACTATTTAAACATAATCATATTATACATGTATCTGCCTTAAAAATTAATAAATTTATAGCAAATCAATGCAAAAATAAAAGTAAAAATTCCAGAACAGAACCTCTTCTAAATGAATAAACCCCTGAAAACCCCTTTCCATGTTGACTATAAGCGTATAAATATAAGGTATAAGCAGCTCTAAAAAAGGATAATAAAGATAATATTAATATAGTAACTCAAGACCATCTAACAATTCTATTAATTAAAGAAATTTCCCCTAATAAATTTAAAGTAGGAGGAGAAGCTATATTAGCAGAACTTAATAAAAATCATCATAAAGTTATAGAAGGTATAAAATGCAATATTTCCTTATTAATTAATAATTTACGACTTCCTATTCGTTCATAAGAAATATTAGCTAAACAAAATAAACCTGATGAACATAATCCATGAGCAATTATTAAAGTATAAGAACCACAAATTCCTATATAAGTTATAGTTATTAATCCAGCTAAAACAATTCCTATATGAGCCACTGAAGAATAAGCAATTAATGCCTTTAAATCAGTTTGACGCAAACAAATTAATTTAACCAAAACCCCTCCAAACTAATTCTAATTCAAATAAAATTAAATTTTAATCCTATTAACTATAAAAAAGAAAAAACTCGCAGTAAACCATATCCTCCAAATTTTAATATAATTCCTGCTAAAATTATAGAACCAGAAACTGGAGCTTCAACATGAGCTTTTGGCAATCATAAATGAACTAAAAATATTGGTCTTTTTACTAAAAAAGCTACTATTAAAGAAAAATAAAGAATTTCATAACTAAATATATAATTATTTAATAAATAAATATTTAAAGTTCCTGTAAATTTATATAAATAAAAAATACCAACTAATATTGGTAAAGAAACCAATAAAGTATAAAATAATAAATAAACACCTGCTGTAATCGTTCAGGTTGATATCCTCAACCCAAAATTAAAAATAATGTAAGAATTAATCTACTTTCAAAAAATAAATAAAATATAAATAATCTTATTCTTCTAAAAGTTAATACTAATAAAATTAATAATATAATAATATTTAATAAAAATAAATTTGTATAATTATTATACTTATAAATAGACTCACTTGCTGTTAATATTAAAGAAACAATTCATAATCTTAATAAAATTAATCCATAAGAAATTATATCACACCCAAATAAATAGTAAATAGATATAAAATAATTCATATACAAAAGCAAAGTTCGTAATATGTTCATAGCGTCTAACATTATAAACAAAACGCACTATTAAGTTACTATTACGAAAAATCCTTCTCAATCGCATAGAGCCAGTACCAGAGTAAACCTCAAGACCATATAAGATTTGTGAAAACATTAAAGCATGAGCCAAATTATACCTAATTCGCAATGGTAAATATAAGTTAGTAGAATAAATTTTACGTAATGTATCACAAATTTTTCCATAAACCATATCTATGTGGGGATTTAAAGAAAATTTGCTATCCAAAAGTATGCCTATACACTTAATACGATCAATTAAGGCTATTTGAACGTTACCCAAAACTATATTAATGTCGGAAAGAAACGACTAGTTGGGCCAAACATAATGGCTTTAGACTTTGCAGGGTTAATAGATAATGAATTGAAGGAAGTCCACTCACATACTCTATCCAAACAAAAATCGATATTGCTCTGTAAAACATCACTAAAGTCAATTTGGCTATTGAAAAGTAAAAAAACATCATTAGCAAAAATAAAGGTCTTACATAAGGATGAGGTAACCAAATCAGAAAGGCTATTTATATATAACGTGAAAAGTAGAGGACCTAAACCGGAACCTTGAGGAACACCAGTTGATAAAACACACAGAGAAGAAGTAGTTCCATTGTAGTCCACATATTGGGATCTACAAACCAAATACGAGAATATAAGTTTACAAGCTGATTTAGAAAAGTTGTATTTATCTTTGAGTTTACATTTTCTTATGTTTTATTATTTTATTTAAGGAGTTTATACATGACATTAAAGTATTTAAACATTCTAGAGCAAATGCCATGTTCATTGGTACAACATATTTTAAACATCGATTTTCCAATTACAAAATTGAAAATAATTCCTATATAAATTAAATACGACTATTCTAAATGAAATCATAATATTTAAACTTAAGGTATGAAATTACTTTTATACAGAATTGTAACAATAGTCTGACGAGTTTCAAAATAAACACTTACTATTGCATCTATAACCATTTACTTCCTTTACTTCAATTCCATTTACTTCAATGCCCAACTCACTTTTATAAACATAGTCAACATTAAATTAAACTATATATGTATATGGCTATACCTAAATTTAATTTCTAATTACATCCATTAATAAAAACTGTGTGTAAGTCAAATTAGAATTCAAAGAATGCAAAAAATAATTCTGATTATACAAAATAAATCTTATCGTAAAACTTATTAAAACATTTCATTGGATAAATGAAGTAATGTACCAGAGAACAACTCATCCCCATACAATTCTATTTTCCGCCGTATATTGTATAAATTTTAATTCAATCTGAGGTGGAATAATAAATCTTTAAAGAATTATAAACACATTGTTACAAACAAAATAATTTACAGATTGCATCGAATTCTCTTAAATTAAAGACAACACTGGTTAAAAGCAAAATAAATTCTCTTAGAAAAACATACATTTTACACAACATTGTTACAAACAAAATAATTTACAGATTGCATCGAATTCTCTTAAATTCAAGACAACACTGGTTAAAAGCAAAATAAATTCTCTTAGAAAAACATACATTTTACACAACATTGTTACAAACAAAATAATTTACAGATTGCATCGAATTCTCTTAAATTCAAGACAACACTGGTTAAAAGCAAAATAAATTCTCTTAGAAAAACATACATTTTACACAACATTGCTTTATCTTTGAAATTTACAAAAAAATGCAAATTGTATAAAGCTCTAAATTTTATTAATTATTTTTTACTTGTTCACATTTATCTTATCTGTGAAACGTGTGTATATCTGTTTACTTTCCCTTTCTAAAGACATCAAGTTTTTTTTCCTACTTCTTTATGTTTCAACACCTTCTGTAAAATTTTAATGTTAAGGAATTTACATCAAAGAATATAAAGGTATTGAAAATACCAATTACAATTGTTATTAACATTTAAATAAATCTCTGTACCTACATACAAAAAAGCATCCTAAATATACAATAAATAAATCTGTAAAGTGCATACTTAAACAAAAAAAAAAACAACACAAAACATTAAAAGATGTCAAAACTTTCAAAAATTTTATAAAAATGCCAAAAACATTTGCCATGATAATTTGTCTGCTTTGGAGTTAATGGACAGGAATTTAATTTCTAAACTTAATATTTAATTATGATAATAAATTATGCCATATTTCTAACATACACTATTAAACTTGTTATCATATCCTTCATAGTTGCAGTATTCTTCCATGTAGTCTTATAAATATAATAAGAAATGATTTACATGGCAAACTCTGCGTCAGTTAGTTAACTTTAAGGAATTATATACGTACTACAGGTGCAATTAAATGTAAATTATTCACCAAGGAACCTTAAGCGTCCCATGCTAATTCCATTACTAGGTCCGTGACATGTGCAAGATAACATTTCATTAAACTGATCAAAATTTGTTATAATGTTGACAATTTATCGATGAATTTTACTAGTCCGGCAAAATATATTATTGATTATAAATATATGTATGTTGGTGACTACTATTTATAATATCCAAAACGAATACAGCTTACTACAGTATCCTACAATAGATTGTCCAAAAAGGTGTCGATTAACATGATAGGTTTCTTATAAAGCATTGCAATAGGAAACAATAAGGGGAATCAAAAAAATACTTGCATATTGTTTCCATAACCATTAGTAAGTTTACTTCAATGCCAATCTAAATTCCTTTCACAAAACTATTTCTCTGTAACTTCCCTTCTGTTTCTTAGCATTAATTTAAAACACAATTATTTGTTTATAGTTTAAAAGTGGCACAATATTATCAACTGTTTCATACAAAACGCAATATTGACAAGAACAACAATTAAAAATTGTGACACAGAACACAAATCTGCTGCTAACTATGCAATGCGAATAGAATTAACATAACAATCATTATTATTTAACAATATTTTCAATTGTCTTTAACCTTCCGTATGTCATCAAATAAACTAGCAAAATATGTTTTTCAATAAGACCAAAATGCATTTGATAATCTGATTGGTCATATGCAATTAAACTACACATAGAATTCATTTGAAAACTATCTACCGTTCATTTAAACTACTTGGATGGCACAGCTTTTACTACTGATATGTCAATATATAAACTGTATAAATTTACATATTATTACAATAGGCCCCTGTTGGAGAACAAAGTTCAATCTTAAACTGAAGTTTATAGTAAGAGATTTTATGATAAATGTCTGTGAATTTCCAGAAAACTATAAAAATTCAATCAAAAAGAAACTGTTTGAAACTTTCATTATCTCAAACTAAAATCTGAACAAGATAGCGAGACATTCTTAAATAAGGTTAATTTCCAATGTAAATGTATAGATAAATTGTTTAGACACGGGTTGCAGTCCTGAAATTAGAAAAAAATGTGTTAAAAAGTGTTCGGCTGCTTATATCTTAAGCGTCAAAAAAATATTGATAAATAAAAACATCAATATTATACGTTCTATGGATTTCGTTTACAATCCCTCCAGCTAAGACAATTGCTTTTGACTCCAATAAAATCTCTTCAGTCCTATAATTTTATAATAAACTTTTTTTCTTTTATTTGTTTGATGAAATGGAAAATATTTACTTATCTTTTCTGATGTCCATTATGAAGTTCAACAGCTATTTAATCCTATTGTTGCTATATACAAATGCAGTCAGTGAATCGTATTGTGCCGTTTATTTTTTAAGCATTTAAAATTCCGACAAATTTCTTAGCTTTATGTTGTTTTGTCCATAGCAATATAATTGTTGTTTGTTGATACCACAGATCATGGTGAAATTAAATACTATATAAATTCACCTTGCCACAGATATATACTAATGAAATGTTGTTGTTTATACAGCTGTTTGTTGAGCATGTTTATGTTTAAGGACATGCCAGATTTACCTGTTTTTATGATGAATCTGATGAGTGACTTTTCCTACGAAAGTCATGAAGATGACTTTTTATATAAATATTTTAAAATATTTTTTAATTCAAATACAAATACATAAAATGGTTATAATTTAATCGCGAATTAATGGTAAGTATACTGATATGTCTAAAAATAAACTTTAATTTTTTTTTTTTTTTTTTTATTATTTTATTTTAGGAGTTCATATTAGTCAAAACGTACAGATCGTAAGGTCATGGAAACTGAACTATCAAAACGACAAATATTGGATAACATCTTTCAAGAAATCAAGGCTGAGTACACCCAAGTAATTGGAAATAAAAAATCAATCATTTATTACATTTGTTATGTTTATTTTTAGAAGTCCATTTTTGGGAAAGAGTGATGTGTGATATTGCCAAGGATTCTAAGGTTTAAAAATAGAAGCTATTAGATCAATTCTACTTGGAATCAAAGATAAGCATCCCCAAGTGGCTAAAAATATAAAATATTAATGCGCATGTTCTTAAATTTTCTTTTGTTATTCCTTCGCGCTGGAATATATACGCTCGCGCAAGCTGCGCAACACATATATAGTCCACACGAAATAATGACCAACAGCACTTTGTAGTTTTTTTCTTTGTCCCACCATCTCTGCTTGTGCACAAATACATATGTATGTACACATGAATACTATTTCTTTCGCAGCAACAATATAAGGAATGACAAAAATTTAAATAATGCAAGAACAGTTAGATTTTTTTGTCAATCGGAATGTGCAATTTTTTTTACATTTCCTTTTCTTTTTTCAGTTTACAACAATCTTTTTTCTTATTAAAATTTGTTCTCAACAAAGCAATAGGAAAAAAAAATGTGAACAAATACATATGTATGTACACATGAATACCATTTCTTTCGCAGCAACAATATAAGGAATGACAAAAATTTAAAGAATGCAAGAACAGTTAGATTTTTTTGTCAATCGGAATGTGGAATTTTTTTTACATTTCCTTTCCTTTTTTCAGCTGACAACAACCTTTTTTCTTATTAAAATTTGTTCTCAACAAAGCAATAGGAAAAAAAATGTAACAAGTGGTAGTGCGCTGAATAAGAAAAGAGAGATAGAACCTGTTTTGAGAAGGAAAATTAATGCGCATGTTCTTAAATTTTCTTTTGTTATTCCTTCGCGCTGGAATATATACGCTCGCGCAAGCTGCTCAACACATATATAGTCCACACGAAGGAATGACCAACAGCACTTTGTAGTTTTTTTTCTTTGTCCCACCATCTCTGCTTGTGCACAAATACATATGTATGTACACATGAATACCATTTCTCTCGCAGCAACAATATAAGGAATGACAAAAATTTAAAGAATGCAAGAACAGTTAGATTTTTTTTGTCAATCGGAATGTCCAATTTTTTTACATTTCAACAAAGAATGTTACAGCGAAGTCAGATTTTTTAATGGTTGAGAAGTCAAGTTGACACAGAACAATCGAAGAGGCCAGTCGCCTGACGGAAAACAACCAAATATAAAAAAAAAAATAGAAGTGTTAATTTAAACAAAGGATTGTGAAATTGTTTTAAATTGTGCAAAAATTTATAGAAATTTGTTAAAACAAATGTAAAATTATGAATTTTTTTGTAAAAAAACTTATACAAATTTGTAAGTAATTTAAAAATTGTGGAATTTTTTTGTTAAATTGCGCAAAACCATACAAATTTATAAATTAATTTAGATGGTGATTTTTTTTGTGCAAAAAACACAAATTTGCAACTTAATATAAAGATTTTGACTTGTTTTTAAATTGTGCAACATTCCTCTAAAATTATGACTTGTGCTTGAATTTTGTAAACTAAACCGATGATTGTTAAATTTTTTTTTTGTAACATTAATTGCTAAATATGTAAATCTATTTTAATTTTATCAAATGGTGTTTTATATATTGTATTTATACAAAAAACGAGTGACGAGTGAATTGAACAAGAACCCAACAACACATTTACACGAAACATAAAATATTTAAAGCAAAAACCAACAAAAAAAATGTAAAACCTACTCTCAACTAAAACATCAAGAGAAACAAGAAAAAACCAAGGCAGGAATTTAAAAGAGACACAATATAATAAAACATGAAGAAAAGTTACATTAAATTTGTGCGTGTTGGTAAAACAAAATAATCATTCAAAATTTAACTTTAAAGACTTATAAGAAAAATAAAAGAAGTTTATAACAAAATATACGAGGAAAAGATCTAATAAAAAGTGGCATAACAGAACAGCTAAGTGCAGTTAAAAATAGTATATATATGTATGAAAATCATAAAACTTATAAAACTAAATGATACTATTACAACAAAGAAAGACAAACAACAATTTCACTTAAACAATAAATCAAAAGTTAATTTTAACACCTCCACTTTAATAAAGTACAAACAAAACATCGTAATGCAAAAACAATTATAAAATTTCATTTACGTCCACAACATGAACTACCATAAGTAAAACAACAGCAACGTGAATTACAACAACATGCAATACAACATCATGAAATACAACAACATGAAATACAACAACCTGAATTACAACAACATGAATTGCAACAACTATAACAACACCAACATGAGCTACAACTTGCGCTACAACAACACGGATTTACAACAACCACACCGCAACTAGTAACTACAACGCCTCATAAAGATAAGTTCATATATATATATATAATAAGATATTATAAAAGATATAAATTTGTAAGACAAATTTAAGTTTAGCTTATTAACCTAGTTAGAATTACTTATGCTTAGATTTTTTTTCCCCATACCTATATATATATATATTTAATTACACACAAAAAAAAAAATAAAGAAATGAATTTAAATAAACAGATTAATAACAATGAAACTATGAAAGAACAAATTTAAAATGTTTTGCTAGATTTTTTTTTAATGGATGCTAGGAAGAATCAGGCTATGGTAAGTGAAATATAATGTAACGATTATTTGTGTACAGGACAGGTTAGGAATTTAGGGTATTTTGCCTGTCAATGGTTGGGGATTGGGACAATTGTACCCCCGTATGGCAACCATCTGGCCATATCATCACTCAAGTGATGCCCAATGTAGTCATTTCTCCTTCCTCTTAGCGGTGATGCTTTTGGTTCCCCTTTTCTTGTGGTTTTGTCTATTTTTTGTATGAATTTACGAAATTTTATAAGCATGCTTCCAGGGGTGTGAAGCATGTAATATGTCTTAGTTTTTTATTTTTTCCTGCCCTCAGATGAAATATATCCTAACAAATTGATAGGGGAAAACTTTGTATTGATTTGAAAATATTTACATTGCATTTGGACTTCGAGATAAAGCATATATTTGGTATTAATGTATGGCACCTAAAAACAATTTCATCAAGCACAATGATAAACATTTTAATTTGCATTTTGGCAATTTTCATCTACATTTATGTATGTGTACCGAAAAAGTGTTCCTACTTTAATATTATATTTATGGACTGTATGGAAATTCGTTTTATGTCTATTATTCGCAATTTTAAAAAATATCAAATCAATATTATCAGAACAGACATTGGTAAAACAGAAATTTTCAATGGGACGGAAAAGCAAAATCCAATAAATGTGAATTGAAACTAAAAATAAATACCTACTCAACAAAACAAACGATATAATATTGAAATTATACGATAATCAGACATTTCGATTTTAAGAAAGCCTTTATCTGATTTAATAATAACATTAAAATCATACAGTCTACCATCTAAAAAATACATTAGATAATGATATAATTTTCCAAATAAATTATGATATTAATAACAACAAATAACAAAGATAATGATATCATTTTCCAAATATTTTTTATATGTTTGCAGTATTTAGGTATTCAAGGATATATTATTATTAGTTTAAAAAATGTTGACATTTTAACAATATTTTAATATATTACCTGATCTTGGTCAGCTTTGCATTATTGTATTGTTTTACTTCTTAGGTTCACTGCGATTTGTTATTTCTTAATTTATTTTAAGGGAAATTCAAAGTTTTCCTGGTGACCATCCCAAATACTTTTAATATTAATGATGCTTAACCGACATGTCAATTTTTGGTAAAAATGTAGTTTTCAATGATTCCTGTCCTCAAAATTATATGCATTAATATTTATGTATACATATAACAATGTTTTAAAGCTTTATCCATTTTGTCTTGCTTTTTATAAATTTGTGTTCTAAATTCTCCAAAAATATGTTGTACAAGTGCATCAGTAAAATTTATTCCACCCGTGTTTTTTTAAGCCAATGCCAAGTGCATTAAGTACTTCATAGTTGGGTTGCAATTTTAATTTATGTATTTAATTTTCCGCAAAAAAATATTTTAACGTTGTTATACAGATATTGAAACCGGAACCATATTCGCTAATATTAGCTACTAGATACTATTTTTTTAAATTACAAAAAAGGTATTACTTTGGTTTACATATACAATTTAAACATTTTAATTTACTTTGTTTGACAACCGCAATCAGATCAATCAAATAATTGAACGAATTTCGTAATAAATTAAAGAAACAATATAATTTTATCATTAATCTATTACGAAGAGTCGTTGTCGTAAATAGAAAACGACACTCATAATAAGGCTGACTGTCTAGTGATCCAGTGTTAAAAATTTAATTTATATGTTTCCATATGTGTTTATAATGTTTATTAAGTAAATTCTTTTGAATAACTTGTTATTTGTCACCTGGGCTACATTTTGCAAGGAATTAATAAGAACTGAATTTCAACGCTATATGTACTTAAATTCGATCTTAATCATCACCTCATTGCATGCAAACTTTGTAATCAAACTATAATTCGGTAGATTAAAGCTAATTCCATACAGACAAATTCTAGACTCAGAATCATTTACTTAATCAATTAAACATTTTCCATACTTTACATTTTAACTAAACATTTTAACCAAACTACAAGAAAGTATTTTAAAGATAATTCCATAAATTATTCTTTTAGCCAGTGGACAAATGCTATAGTTGCTTGGTTAATATGCACCAGTTTAAGCTGCTTATTCAATCCGTAAAGCAATGGCTTAAAATCCTGTTAATAGTTATACTTATTACTTTCTATAATTTGTTTAATTTGACAACTCACTATTAAGACCTACAGAAAATATAAATTAACATTCATTGACATAATGAATGACAAATAATTAGATACATATTTACCAGTTGTACACGTACTTCATGTATTTCAAATTCTGTATAATTAACTATTATGAGATATTTAAAGAATCTGTGTAGATACATTTCCGAGCACTAGTGGTTCACGTTCTTCAGGCGTCTTAATTTAAGCAATAGAGTGAGTTATTAAAAATTATACTAACAATTAAACTTGAAAACTTTAAGATGCTGCTGCAAAACAGTATCTCCAGCTAAATCTTCTTTTTGTCGTTTATCAGGCCACTGTACAACTAACTAAGTATAATTTGTCTCGTTACCAAATGTATTGCGTTATGAACGGTTATCCTTGCATCCAATTTTAGGTCTTTGTCTTATGTGTTGATGCATATTTTTGAAGTCCTAACAATAGAATTTCTAAACAACTGAGCGTGTTAAATGGTGTTAATGATATTTTGCCAAATTCTGTAGATCCTGCTAATTGCATATGGCTTGATAAAGAAGCGTTTGGTAGTTCTTGTCTTAATCCTCCTGAAAATAATAAAATTAAATAAATTAAAAAAAAAATTAAATAACATATACTTACTAGGACAATCATTAAGAATCTTTTCAGAAGATTGTACGAAAAGAAAATCATTCGAATTTGTATACTTTTTACATTGTATTTCGAAAGCTTTTGTTTTTAAATTGAAATACCTACACTATAACTCCCCATATTTCGTTTAGCAAATTATTTTAATTAAGAAGCAATGTAATAATATAAAAGCTATCATATTATAATTTCGTGACTAGCCTGTCCACACGCAAATCCAATGACGCACAGCATTCAATGAAATGGAATATAAGAGACATTTCAGAAAATTCCGTGGCAAATTGGATTTGATGTTTTTACTTCAATTCATCTAAAACGCACCATAACCTCTAGTCAATACAAATAGATATAACATAAAATTTAATTAAAATTCTTTTCCCAGCCAGGTTCTTTTAATCTTATATATTGGTAATGTATTTTTTAAATGTGTAGTTTTTTAATAATACTTTCTGGTGACTTCATCTATATCCAATGCATTTGTGTCTTCATTTTTGTAACTCCATAGGAAATCCTCTACTGAAGTTCTATTAAAGCTTGATAAAGAGCAGACAATTGTAATTGTAATAGCCAAATTTTACCACAGATGAAGAAGCGTTTGGTAGTTCACTGCTTAAGTATGCAAGAGGAAAATAAAGTAATAACTTTGATAGATATTTATAAATACATTATCAAAACCTATTAACATTACGCTTAATAAAAAGATAGACGTCAAATGTTGATCGTGGATTTTTACTAAACATTAGAAGCCTTGTTCATTCCATATACAACAAAATGTAGCAATTATTTGCAATATATTATTATTATTAATGATTTTAATTGTAAACATTTACAAAAGTAGGTAGAAAACTCGGTTTTTAGAATGTCTTCAATTTGAAAAAGAGGTAGCAAGAAAATGTATGAATTATTTCCAATATCTTATTATTATTATTAATGATATTATTATTGTAAATGAATTCAAAATGTATAATACTGTTTGAAAGCAATTTTGGTATGTCGTGGTAGAAAATTGTACGGATTTCCAAAAGTAGATAGAAAACTCGGTTTTTAGAAAGTGTGAGCAAAAAAGGTCTTCAATTTAAAAAAACAAGTAAAAACTTGTTAGAATTTCCGAAACTAGGTTGAAAATTTGGTTTTTTAAAAGTGGTGACCAAAAAAAGGTTGTCACTTTAAAATTCAAGTAGAAACTTTGTACTATTTGCAAAATAGGTAGAAATTTTTGTTTTTGGAAAAGTGAAGAATAAAAAAGGTCCTCAATTTAAAACTCATGTAGAAAAAATATACTACTTCTTTTAAAGAAGTAAAAATTTCATATTCATGTGGACAAACAACTGGCGTTGTCTGAGTTACTGATCTATGGAAACTGCAACTATTGCAATATTGGATAAAGTCTTTCATTAATCAAAGGTGAGTACACTTAAGTAATTGGAAATGAAAAATGAATAATTTATTATATTTGTTTACGATGTTCTGTTTACTTTTAGAAGTCTATTTTTTTTGAAAGACTGACGTGTGATTCTAAGGTTTTTTTAAGAGTCTATTTTGGGAAAGACTGACGTATAGTATTGCCAAGGATTCTAAGGTTTAAAAATGGAAACTATTAGATCAATTTTAGTTGGAATCAAAGATAAGCATCCCCATGATTTAAACATAAAGTGAGATATATTTTGTAAGATTTTCTACTTGTCCTAACTTAATTTTACTTCTTAATTTCATAGATATTGATACACTATAACATGGACTTAAAAGGGTCTCTGAAGATGCAATTAAATTAAAAACTTATTACTGTTTGGTGATATAAAAATATGTGTTGGAAAAGTATTACGAATACCAAATGATTTGTGTTTATTACTACCATTTTACAAATTGTTAAAAATTTAATTTTGATGTTTCCATATATGTTAATCATGTTTTTTAGTAAATTCTTTTGCATAACTCGTTATTTGTCACCTGGGCTACATTTTGCAAGGAATTAACTAAACTAAATTTAAATAAAGCTGTTGTCCACCAAAATATTCTGATCAAATAATAATTAATAATTCCGTAAGTAGAAATATAAGGCATAAATCATATTGACCCTAAAAATAAGAAGAATTATAATTATTTAAAGCCTTATTAAAAAGAATAAAGACGAATTAGAAATTAAATAACCTATAACTCCTCCCACAATACAAATTAATAAAGTTAATAATTTTAAATAAAAAGGAAGAACTACTACTAATGGAGTAGGAAAAATTATTCATCTTAAGATTCTACCTCCAAAAATACTTAAAATTAATAATTCTATTATACTTTTTAATATAACTTAACCTTCATCATTTAATATATTTAAAGACGAAAAATTTGAATCTCCAGTTATTGTATAATAAACTAATCGAAAAGAATAACATACTGTTAATCCTGTAGAAAAAAATTAAAATATATTAATATAAGATAAAGAAACTATTTCTAAAATAAAATCTTTAGAATAAAATCCAGCTATAAAAGGTATCCCACATAAAGCCAAATTAGATACATTAAAACAAAACGAAGCTAATGGTATCATTATTCTTAAACTAATCGAATGTCTTGAGAATTATTTATATTATGAATAATAGCTCCAGCATATATAAATCACAATGCCTTAAATAAAGCATGTGTTAATAAATGAAAAACAGCTAATTTATAACATCCTATAGATAAAATTCTCATTATTAAACCTAATTGACTTAAAGTAGAAAGAGCAATAATTTTTTTTAAATCAAATTCATAATTTGCCCCTAATCCAACTATAAATATTGTTAACCCTGATAATAATAATAATAAATGAAAAATTTAATAAAATATTA